>OY728138.1:1929617298-1930867298 GCA_963277665.1 Viscum album
TAAAGAAGCTAAAATGAGAGAGTAAGGGGATCTCCATATAACTGGATCAGCCCAAGAAAAGAGTCACCGACCTTTCTAAAAGTAAACACCATCGATGCCCAGCATCCCATAGGTCTACCCTGAATTGAAGTCAAAGGGGCTCAATCACCGCACCTGGATATTATCGGCTTGGGGTGGTTCTGTCTCACCCACAAGGTTTTAGGTCACATCGCAAGGACGTGTAATTGTGGGAAAATTTACCCTCTTTATTGATAATACAAAGTCATGTAATGTATGTCTCGTCACTATGTCACGCGGTCGAGAGATCAGGTCACAAAGTCATGGACCCACTATCGAACCCTGCTCGATGATATACTCATAAAAGTCATCGGCGAACCCACTACCCAATCCCATTGGGGGGTATTCCCTGAAAGAGTAATTAGAAAATTCTATTGCCCAGCTGTGCTAGAGGGTAAGACCTAAAAGATATTGGTGAAAACCACTGCCCATCTACACTGGAGGGTAAGCCCTGAAGGAGATCAGTGAATGACACTACCCAACTGCACTGGAGGGTAAGCCCTAAAAGATATTGGTGAATGCAACTGCCCAACTATGTTGGAGGGTAATCCCTGAATGAGATTAGAGAAATCCAATGACTAGCCTCACTAGGGGTAATACCAAAAGAGAATAGTGAACGCCACTCCCCAACCTCGCTGGAGGGTAAGCCCAAAAGAGAACATCGAACACCACTGCCCATCTTCTCTAGAGTGTTAGCCCGAAAGGGAATGGAGAACACCACTACCTAGCCTCGCTGGAGGGTAATCCAAGATTTCTTTAGTGATTCTAAAAAAATCACTACCAACAACATAATCTTCAGGAATCACCTCAAATAGGCATTACACTTGGTACATCTCTCATCGTACCTCAAAATCAACTATAGAAGGATCCATCGCATCCTACACAGAGAAACACTCATGATAGGCTACTCCAGGGCCAAAATAAGAGTTTATAAGAAAGATATATAAAGGGTTGAAGATTTTTAGTGTTACGTAGTAGGTGCAGGACCCACTCTACATGTGGCCGCTCCTTATCACCTGGCCATGTGCCTAACCATTTTTGGGTACCAAAAGGGAATAAAAGTACCACTAGGTGTGTTAAGGTACTCCCAGAGTACATGCCACATTTGTAAAAAATCCAACGAGCACATGAAGCTTTTCGCTTATCCTGAGGGTCAGAATCATATATTAGCTAACATGCATCCTCAAACGGTCCCAGAACATCGACCGTATCTCTTCACAAATATTTTATACTCTCACAATAGTCAAAACCGACCTAAGCCATGCATTATCTTCGAACACATAAAAATGAAATTTCACCGATACTCCATTAATGTTGCCAACTTTACTGAGAGCATGAATAAGGATCCACATAGACAAATAGATCAAACCATTTTGATCCTTGCGAAAAACACACAAGTTATACTATTCTTTTTCCATGAACGGACTAATGGAGAAATTTTTTTAAAAACACAACATATGATTGGAAGCCGCTTTGTGGGGCCCAAGCCTCATCCCCAAATTTAGAATGGTGGACTGTGTCGTTCCAATACCCTTGATAAAAACACAAATAAATTATTGCTCAAACTCCCCAAACAGATACCATATGGAAATGTGGCATTTCATTTTAAAAAGTGAAAACTAAGCCCTATAGGTCCCACACCTTTTCTCCAACCCAAACTCTATGAAAAACATCTGGAAAGGTCCGCACAAGTACTGGGGTCACACTGCTACTAAAAAGGAATCAATTAGACCGCCTAAACATGAGTTAGGTTTGATGAAAGCATAATAAATAAATAAATTATTCACATTAAGTGTTTCATGACACCGGGTAAGAAAACCAAACTGAAAAGGTCCCAAACCAACTGTGGAAGTACTGCCTAAACTCCAGGGTCACAACACCTCTAATGCCACGTCCAACAGACATCCTTATTGAAAAAACCGCCCAATGAAAGCTTTAATAATAAATTATAGTTATTAAATTAAAGTGTTTTGGGTCACCCACCCTCAGGAAAAGAAAAACAAATCCTGAAAGACATCTCAAAATGTTCATCTCAATGAGATGAACCCACATCCATAGACATTGCACAATTTTAAGGCTCTGAACCAAATATACAAACTTTTTAAGATCAAAGGGACAAAATTTCCCAGTTTGGCCCTCTGGCCGGACCCTATCTCTATAGAGTCAGCCTGGTCCAGCCAGCTGGCCAATGGCCCAGCTGCAGGTCTGACCCAACTAGACGTGGAAAGATTGTCGCAGCCCATTCCGACACTGAATAGCCTCAAGGGTCGGTCTCCCTCCTAATCTACACTAGTGGAGAGACCCGCAAGACGTGGGTCATGCCTCATCTGCTACTCCTGAGGTCAGCGCCTCAGGCTCCTCTTGCATGTCGCCGATAGTACCTTCTGACGCTCCACTAATCTCCACCGCTAAACAATGGAACCATGTCTCTCCTCTTGGTCGAGATCACGTCTTTCTGCACCTCCTCATAGGCTCCTCTGAGATCCACCTCGACTTGCGTAACCCCACCGAAGCTCTAGACTCTGAACGTTCGCTGGACACCGCTACACCGTACTGACTAAAGGCCCCCGACCACAGCCTAGCCTTTCCTGAGCACCAAGCTTCTGGCCTCTCTAGCTTTTCGTACACCACCTAAGCCATGTCCTCACCTTCCACTATTCTTCCATCTGACTCACAACGGCCACTGCCAAATGGCACGCTCTGGTCATCCATTCTGCATACCACCACGACCTCTACAAAGGTCCGATTATAAATATGGTGGTGGATTTGGGATCCTCATGTCTGGATCATCAGAGAGAAACCCCTCACTTTTCAAATCCTTGATAATTTGACATATCCAAAATTCAGATGAAGAACACCCAAGAACGTCCCAGAACAGATTCTAAAAATGGGCTCGGATGATGGCCTTGTTCGTTTGGCCATCATCATAATTCTCAAAATATAAAACTAATGATGTGTGTCATAGGAAATTCATTTGTGAAGCTCATTCCTTGATTATCCATTGTTTTGGAGAATACTACACCTTGATCCATCGATGATGGGCAAAGAAAGATGAATAACGGTAGATAGGGAGAGAGAGAAGAGATATGAAAAAACCCTAAATCCAAACTCCTATTTTTCTATTTATAGAAAAACCCACTTAGTAGGGAATCTGAAACCATCATTCCCACTAATTTTATAATTCTCCAAGGTAAAAATAATCATTTAGAATTTAACAAAAGTCTCAGATTCCCATTCCGTCACTTCGTTCAAAAGTTATTGGGAAATAATTATAGCGGTAAAAAATCACTAATTAGTTATTTCAAAATGATGATGTTTCTCATGGGAGACTTTTCTCACAGCATTCTGGCGTAGAAAAAAATAATACCCATCATAGGATAATCAGAATGCTCTGAACTTAACCATGGACTTCGTTTTTGGATCCATGTTTTTATTTGAGTGTTTTTCGAGTTTGAGCTATTTAATATATGAATTAATAAATTAATTCATCCATTTAACATACCGCTAATGAGTGAGGGGTCTGAACATCGCACACCAACATACATTGTGTCGCACCTAGGGTAGACACCATGTTCCAAACCAAACCGTCATCTCATATTTATGATATGATCAGACATTTAAGAGATATCTCATTTTGATGGTGTAAATCATAGAAAAAATATTATTTTAGTAAAATTTATTCCAGGAACACCAAGACTCAAAATTGCACACCATCTCAGCTCCTAGCTCCAGAAATATATGTAGAAATATTCCAATGTCTTACTAGGAAAAAACAAGGTATCTAAATTATTCCCTAATTCATGATTTTCATCGCTAAAAAGAAAAACAAGGAAAAGAAACCAATGAAACTGAGATCACACCTAGCTCTCCCACTCCCAAGAAAACATGCACAAAACCATGCTGGCACAACACATGAGCCAAAGGGATGGTCATTCCTCATATTGTCTTTTACTTATGATTATTTTTGTAGAAATAGACATGTTTCTCATCAGATGCATCACATGGTAGATTTTGTGCTCCCACTCTAGTTATTAGGAGGGTCGGGAAAGGCGGTTGGAAACCACAACATCACTTGCACGATTCTGAATTGCCCAAAGAAATTAGATGGACTTCACTGGTCAAACCTCTATATTCCACATCACGATCAGAATCATGGTTTGTTCCTTTATCATTGTCTCATGATTTCCTCCTTCAGAATATCCATCTTGTGAAACACCCATGGATATTTGATTACACATCATTTCCCAGTCGGTGCATCAGAACACAGACTCTCTTACACACTCGAGGAGTAAAGAAGTCAACACAATTGAATAAAGAAAATTCGCACCATCCTTACCTAATAGGGTCAACTACAGGGAAGCTAACTGCTACGAAACTCCCTGCACCTGGAGAGCCTGGGACTCTCTGCTAAGGGAATATTCTACAACGCTGCCACTTTTTGAAGCATTGACTACCTCGAAAACTTAGTCCTGTAGGAATTTCAACTAGCACTACTATCTAAGGTTCAAGTATATTTGGAAAAAGATGCACTTGAGACCCTGGTGGTATGAGAAAACCACAATTTACTTTCCTAGAAGATAGCATCTCCACATTCTTAGGGTGAAGACTACTGCTACTAGCACCACATAGGGAGTCCCATTGTTCTATTTATGGTGTTTCTATCACCTTGACCTATACATAATAGTAATATCAATATTGATGTTGGGTACCCATGGTACCAAAGAAGATAGAAGGTGAGAAAACACATTCAACCACAAGGGGCTAGACATGGAAAAAAACTGGCATACCCTACGCGTCATTGCCCCTCTTGGAAGGAGTGAAATCCCAAAAACAGGCACTCTTACAAACCCACTAGTGGTCAAGAAAATGGAGTTCAAGGAGCACGAATCTAATGGAAAAGCCAATACCTGCTCAAACACTCCACTACACTACCCATCCATGAACACACAAATCAATGGGACTCATCCACTACACCTCAGTACTATCCAGTTTGGGCGTTACTAACACTCCCTCATGGGTTTTATCGCATCACAAAAACGTTTCTCTGTGAGGGTAGAACCCTTATTTATCATGCATTCAATGCTACATCAAAAAACACCAATATAGCATTAAATCGATGCCCCATATTACCCTCAGTAACTCATAAGACAAGGAGTTTGATGCAAAGAGTTCCACACGTAGTGTCTAACATGTTCTACTGAAAAAGGTATAAAAGACACATATCTCATCTCACATACTGCACGATTGTAGACATCTATAGCATGAATCCTCCCACATCCCCATCCGCCAGCCCCCTGAGCCTGGCATGGGCCACCAAGTGGTGGTGGAAGGTCCTCAAAATTTTGTCCACGAACCATAGTTCATACTGCTCTTCTACCAACACTACATCCCTAGGGACCACCCTATCCTCAGATGGGAGATCCTCAATCATGACACTGCCTCTTTCTTGGGGGCGCATCTAAAAATTTCTTTAATATTTTATCATGGATCATGTCCAATGAGTGCCGAGTAAGGTCTGTCAACCTAGTCGTGTACTCATCCTCTTCAATCACTCCCCGCTGAAGCTCCAGAAAATTCTAAAACCGTACAGAGCGTAGTAAGGGGGTATTAATACTCACAAAAGAAATTCTAGAAGTTATACCATGAGAGTACCAACTCATCGTGCATCGGAGTAACTCATCTCTACCAATGCCAAATTCTCTATGAAAAAATATTGGATGTCAAATCCACTATCTAACTTATTAGTGTCCGAAAAATCCTGAAGAGGTGAACCGCCGACTCTATGCCACCGTTATCTACCTGAGGGTATAGATAACCATGGAACCTCAGTGGTATCTAATGCTAAAACTCACATAGTGCGCTCATCCTACACTCTTCATCGACATTCGTTGCTAGTACTATCTGCTACTCCATAGGAGAAGGTAATTCTACAAGTCCACTCGACGAAAGGGAAATTATATGATGAATATGGAACTGAGGCCTCATCGCTCATGGAATGGTCGTCACAAACCGGAGAAATTATCCTAGATGAATATCACCATAGTGTAATCCTAAATCCGATCATGGAGTACCATGATTAAATAATCATATATATATATATATATATATATCAACAATGGAGGGATCTAACTCATGAAGGACATTCAAAGACTCAATCCCATATGACGCAAGTATCAAAGTTCCCTGCAACAAGTGTCTCATCATGCCGAGTTAATAAGAGGGTAATCAAGATCCTTGGGAAAGGCTACATTTGCCGCTACACCATCATTAAACACCCTGGTCTGAAAACTACCCCCAAGGCACATTGCCACTATTTCCCTAAAACCCAACCAATTATTTTTAGGGATCACCCAAACATATTCCCAAGGAATGAACCACCTCTGATATAACTTTGTCATGACTTGGCCTGTATCGGGGCCCAATCCACTACTACCCCAAGACCTCCTCCATAGGCCAGGGCCTGACGACCATCACTGAAGGCATAAAAAACATGGGAAGGCCTTTCCCTAAGTACCAGTACACAAACATTCATCCAAATTGATGCCAATGTGTAGAGGGAAAGTAACAAAAACTACAACACTACTATATATAATCCAATAATATTCATCAACCTCTAAATAGTACAAGTATTGAAAAGTTAACTAAAAGGAAAAGGGAAAAATTCAATCCCAACCTGAAAAGTGCCACAACAGATAAATATGAGGAAAAGTAAAATAAATGAGAGATCCCCACTCCCAGATCCCATTCTATGACCAATTGACAGGGTCCAAGAAACTCGTATCCCTATGCTCTTCTGATGTCATGATCAACCTGTCTGCCATCTACAAGGGCACACAGAGTGGGGGAAAATCCCAAGAAGGGTTTAGTATCAAAATACTCACTATGATACCCCTTAGGATCTAGGGAGTAGTAAGTAAGGTATTAAAGGGGGAAAAAGTAAATAGAAAAAGTTACAATAAAAGTGTCCAGATCAACCCAACAAAAAAGTGAAGTAATATCGTCCAAACACAATGAGCTAGAAATAGTGAGAAGGTGAACTTCTCATTGAGTATTCAATATAAATTGTAGGAGAAGTGACTCATCCAACCAAAAGAATCTTGGCATAGAAATAATGTGGCAAACCCGCTTGTATTTACCTCTCCTTGAAAGAGAGTAAACAAATCCCAATGAGTGCGTACTGCAATATGATATCTATATGCTCAACCACAGAAGCAAAAATGACAGAGTAAGGTGATATCTATATCACTGGATCTGCCCAAGGAAATTGTCACCAATAGTTTTGAAGTAAACACCATCGATGCCCAGCATCCCCCATGTATGCCCCGAACTGAATGGCAAAGGGGATTAATCACTGCAACTTGATATTATCCACTTTGGACGGTTCTGTCTTGCCAACACGGTTTTAGGTCACATCGCAAGGATGTATCTTGGGGCGAAAAGAGTCCCTATTTGTTGAGAGTCTATTTTCATGTCATGTACATCTCATCACTATGTCACAAAATTGAGAGATCAGGTGAAAAATTCATGAACCCACTATCCAGCCCTATTGGATGATATACTCATTAAATTTATCAGCGAACCCGCTGCCTAACCTAGCCGGTGGGTATGCCCTAAAAAAGAAATTGGGAAATGCCACCTCCTAGATGCACTAAAGGATAAGCACTGAAATATATCAACTACTGCCACTACCTAGCTGTGCTGGAGTGTAATCCATGAAAGATATCGGATAAATCCACTTCCCAGTAGTGCTGGAGGGTAACTCGTGAAAGATATAGGAGAATGCCACTGCCTAGCTATGCTTGAGGGTAATCTCGAAAAGAGATCGCCGAACGCCACTGCCCAACCTCATTGGAGGGTAAGCCCAAAAGAGAACAACGAACACCATTTTGCAGCCTCTCATGAGTGTAATCCTGAAGGACAATAACGAACACCACTACCCAGCCACACTGGTGGATAATCTTGAAAGAGAAAAATGATCACCACTTCCCAGCCTCACTAGAGTGTAAGACGAGATTGCTCTCCTAGTTCCGAAAACATCACTTCTGTCATTATCATCATCATGAATCACATCAAATAGGCATTTCACTCAGTACATCTTGTGTTGTACTTCTAAGGACACTATGATGGGAACCACCATGACCTACTTAGAGAAACACCCAGGATAGGCTACTCGCATGCCAAAATATGAGTTTAAAAGAAAGAGATATGATAGGTAGAAGACTCGTAGTGGTACACAGCGTGTGTTGGAAACACACCGCATGTGACCACGCCTCATCACTTGGCTGTGTACATAACCATTTTTGGGTACCAAAAGGATGAACAAGTACCACTAGGAATGTCAAGATACTCCCAAAGTACACACCATATTAGTCAAAAAGCTGATGAGTGCACGAAGCTTCTTGCTTATCTAGAGGGTTAGAATATTAGATTAGCTAACATGCCTCCTCGAATGGTCCAAGAACATCAACAATATATCTTCACACATCTTCTCCTCTCTCACAAGTGTCAGAGTTGTCCTAAGCCCTGGATTATCTTCAAACACGTAAAAAGGGTCTTCCACCGATACTACTTTCACATTTCTACATTTAATGAGATCATGAATATGGCTCCACACATCCAAAAGGATTACACCATTTTGATGCTTGTGAAAAAACACGCAAGGTAGGATATTCATTTTCCCCAAACATACATATAAAGTATAAGTCGTTAAAACAATGTATAAGCCTAGAAGTAGCCTCATGGGGTCCACTCCTCAACACCAAATTTAGGTTGGTGGATTGTGTTATTGCAATCCTCTCAGAACAACACACAGAAATGAGTGCTAAAACACCCCAAATAGATACCAAATGAAAAAGTGGCATGTCATTGTAAAACATGCAAAGCAGGACTTATGGGTCCCACAGCTTGTATATAACCCCAAATGCTTCGAAATGTATCTCAAATAGACCACACAATGACTGGGGTCACCCTTCTCCTTGAGGTGCATCAACCAGACATCCCAAATCGGAGTTAGGTCTGATGCAAGAATAATTAATTAATTAATTTTTCAAATTATGTGTTTCGTTCCACTGGGAAACAAAACCAAACTGCAAATTTCTTGAACCAACTTTTGAATTACTTACTCAACTCTTGGGTCACATAACCTTTGATAGCGCATCAAATAGACATCTGGTTTGATAGATACGCCCAATGAAAGATTTGATAATTATTTATTATTAAATTAATGTGTTCCAGGTCACCTGCCCTCAGGCACAAAAATCAAAATTTCTGAAAGACATATCAAAAATTCCTTCTTGATGAGATATACTCATGAACATAGAAGATGCCCAATTTTGAGGCACATATCAAAAGATTCAACCATTTTAAGACAAAAGGGACTAAATGGCCCAGTCCGACCCACTTTTCAGACCCTACCTCTACTGGGTCGGCCCACCTCGGCCGGACCATTCCAGCACACCTGAATGCATCCCAACCACGGGTCTGACCTAGCTCACTGGTCGTAGCCCATGCCTACACAGATCGGCCATGAAGGCCGATCTCCATCTTTCTCCACGCCAGCACAAAGACCCGCGAGACACGAGTCATGCCTCCTTTGCTGCCCCCGAGGTCAGTGACTCATGATCTTCATGCCTATCATCGAAAAAGCCTGGTAGGGCTCCACTTCCTAATGCCACTATCCTATTATACCTTAGAGGTCCCACCACTCGAGATCACCACCATCCGCACCTCCGCGATAACTCCTTCGAGCTCCGCATTGACCTACTGCACTACGCTGAAGCCCAGGACTCCACCCATTTTTTGGACGCTACTACACCACACCAAACAAAGTCCATGGACCAAACCTCGACCTCACATAAGCATCATGATCCCTGTTTCTCCAGCTCTGGCATGGAACTTGAGCCCCAACCCCACCTTTCTCTGCTCTTCCGCACGACACACCGTGGCCGCCGTGCTCACTACCGCTGTCAGCCACTGCATGCTGGAAAACTCCGATGGTTCATTCGACAGACCAACATGACCACTCTAGAGGTCTGATTTCAAATTTGAAGGGGGATTTAGGATCATCCAGGCCATATCATCACATCGCCACCCCTCTCTCATCGAATCATCAAGAATTTGACGTATTCGTAATTTAGACAAAGAATATCCAAGAATGATCAAGAACAGATTCAGAAACTAGGCTTAGATGATGGGCTTGTTCATTTGGACATCATCTTGATTCTGAAAGTACCAGTATAAAGATGAATTGAAGAAAAAATAATGATTTCAATCGTAGGTGCGAAAATTAACAACAATCCAACCTCGTTTTCAATGTGCATTGTAGGCGATGCATCTGCGAGGCCCCTACCATGATTCCCCAATGATTGGGAAAAGACTACACCTTGATCCGAAAAAGAATGATGATGAATATAGGAGAATAGTAGAGATTTATAGGGAGAAATGAGATAAGGGAAAAACTATAACTCTAAACTCACATTTTTCTAATTTTTGAAAAACCCGCTTAGCATGGAATCCAAAACCATCATGCCCCCTCATTTTATAATGCACCTAGGTAAAAAGATTCATTTCCAAATTAATGGAGGCCTCAGATTTCAATTCTGTATTTCTTTCAAATCTTATTAAAAAATAATCCCAGTGATAAAAAATCACTTATTCATTTTTTCAAAATAACTATTTTTCTCCTAGGTGACTTTTCTCACAACGTTCTTGTGCTGAAAAAGCTTATACCCGTCCTAGGGTAAATGGCATGCTCTAAACTCAACCATGGACTTGAGTTTCTGATCTGAGATTCCATTTGATAGTTATTTGAGTTTGAGATATTAAATGAATGAATTAGTAAATTAATTCATCCATTTAACGTACCACTAAGGAGTGAGGGGTCTGAACATCCAGTGATGACATAAGTTATGTCGCGCCTAGGGTAAACACCACATTCTAGACCCAATAATGGTCTCAGATTTACAATTTAATCAATAGTTTAAGAGATATCTCATTTCCATTGTGTGAATAGTTAAAAAGCACCAAATATTTTTCTATAATTTATTCCAGGCACACCGTGCCTTGGAATTACATGCAGTCTCAGTGCCTTGCTCTCGAAATATATGTAGAAATATTACGAAGTCTTAAAGTAAAAAACTAGTATGTAAATATTATTCATTTATGGTTTCTCAGTCAATAATTTTTCCAAATATTGTGTTTATTTGGGATGTGTAACTTTTTTGTTTCATCATATAGTCTGTAATTATATATTTTAAATTGTATTTTTAGGTGTAAAGGAATATATATTATTTCTTATATTATAATATCAGTATGATAGGTATTATTATACAAACATGTTTCTTTTCATTATAGAGAATTTCTCATTTTTTAGTTTCAATATATAATTTAGGAAAGCTATTTTTTGGCTCAAGATATTAGTGATCTAATTAAACTTCAAAAGAGGGAAAACTATTCCCCTTAATACCACACCATATTTGATCGTGTTTATACCATCCTCCAAAAATTGATATTTATGTGAGAAATGTTCTGGGGATTCACCTTATAATTATTGTATCCAGGCTGTGTAGTTATTAAATTATATTATAGACCATCCAGGGATGTCTGGTTCATAAGTAGGTTGGAGAAAGGATTATTAGAATTTAAGATGAAAGATGTAAATATACGTGAAAATGATAACTAATAAATAATATTGAATTAAAAATGTATTTTGGGTTTGATTTTTGTTTCATTTCTTAATTTATGAATATCCCATTCAGTCTAAAGCAAAATGGATCTGTCCTAAGAGGAAATAAATTATATGATTACATTATAAAATGTATTCTTTTGTGTTCTTTAATTATTATTTATTGGAATCAATTATAAATATATTGTAACTAAAAAAATTATTTCATGAAATATATATTTCTTTATTCTTTATTAGTAATGATTATATTAATTTTAGTTTTCATCAGATTCATTAGAATTTGAAATACTATATATCATTAATATTTTAAATATTAATCATGATTATGTTTAAAGATCTTTTTAATAGATTTTGAATCATGATATTATGTATATAATAATTTTTTAATCAGGTAATAAATGAGAGTGGGATAAGGGTTGTAGATTGAATATTAATATGAATTCCTTAATTATAACACATTATATACATGGATTGAGATTTTTGTGTAATTATCTATATACAATTATTGAACTATAGGTCATACAAAACCTATAACCATTATGAAATGATACAATGAGAATGCAACACATTTTTTCATACCATTGGTCAATAATTCCTAGAGTGGAATTAAAACCTACAATAGGTTGTGGGCGAGAGAGTACCATGATGGGAAACTATTTTTCTAATATCATATGGGCTTTCAAGACATTTCACTTGATAATATTTTTATGTGATGTTTCAACATAAAAGTACATAGAATATGGTGAATGTATTCATCGTATCATTGAGATAATTGATAACCTTGTGTAAAACCTTGTGAGTCTAATTACCATTATGCCTAAATGGGTTGGTAATTAATTGTTGGACAATATCATGGTTGAAAACATTGACCCAGAGTTTACATATAAATGTATCTATGTTTTTTATTCGAAAAAATTTACCATAAAAATCATATGGTAAATGATCTGGATATTATGTATCACAAGAAATGGGAAATCCTAAAAAGTATATATTCAACTAAATTAACTAAACTTCATTGGTTCACTCCATTCCTTGGCGGAGACAAATAATTAAGAGCCATTTATTTTCAGTTGGGTTTGAAGGATACCCTAGAGACTCAAGTGATGTTGTTCAATGTTTTTATATTCTCTATGATTTTAAATATGGATTTTCTATTCAAAATTGGTTTGAAGTGATGTTTATGGGATGGTGGGTCAAATAATAACTAACAAATGTATGATACCATTAAATAAATAAGAGTTACTTTGGGTGATGGTGAGTTAGTATTGTTCTTTCTTGGTCTACCTAGATAGTAGTGATACATCTAATATTTACCCTTAGTAACCTCTAGTATAATGTTACTAGTGTGTATGTCATCGACTCAGTAATAAATACTACACCTTAAACTCAATGAAAAATTATTTGTGTTTTTAGTATGTATTTCTTGAGATGAATTACTAAACTAAAACATCTATGATTGTTAAAAAATGTATATAGTAGAATAATATTAAACACACTAAAAATAGTCTGTTTTTGTAAGGATTATTTGAACAGATTTATGTGGAATTAAAGTGGGAGTAAATTATGGTTGAAATAATTTATAGTCAACAACACTTTCATTAAAAATGGGATTTTAAATTCATGGTCTATTGGACATAAATGTCATGGTTTATATTGCTGATTTGTCTTCCACTGATATAAGAGATGAAAATTATACTATTTTAGGTACTACATTATTAACTGAGAGAAATTATTTCAATTTATTTTATTCTATTGAATTATAATCCTTTATCATAGAGAAATGGGTATCTCGTTGAATATTAAAATTGGTTACATCATTCAAACTAATGATTCTTAAAAATTTTATATGAAATATTGTTGAAAGAAATAAGAATTTTTAATCTTGTTCTATAGTAGTGAGGAATTAGGGGAATAAATAGGATATATTAAACTTAGATTTAAATAGCATGGTTTTTTATGGGTTATAGATCAATATGTCTTGTTTTAATTCAATATTAACTATTTTCAAATATTTTTCTCATTCATATCTATAAAAATTATTAAATACATGCTTATAATAGAATTAATATTTCAAGAGTGTGGGATATAATTAAATCTAGTATAGGTTGGGAATAACAATATATAAAATAAAGGTTTAACAATCAATATATTTGGAGCTAATGAGAAATGGTTCATAACCCCTAAAACACATGTTTTACCTTAAATTTATTATTATTCACTCCTAACTGAGAGAGGAATTTTTCCACAAATATGTTTCACAGAGTGAAACTAATTTTTTTTCCACATTATCATATGGATCCAACTAAAATGATTGATATAAAAATTTATGATAAAGAGTTTGTTGCTATGAAATTTATCTTCCCCATCTGTTCTACTAAGGGTTCCTTGGTACTTTTATCTAAAAAGATAATGTTGGGTGGATCATTGAAACTTTGTTTATTTTGATAATCACATGATATATATTTATTTACTATATTTTTAATAATAATATTTCCCTAAAATATATTATTATATATCTCTATTTTTTATCTTATATTATTATTTTCTCATTTTATTAAATATGATTATTATGTTTTTATTCTTACAATTTTTTATGAATGTATCTATTTATAATTTCAGATGTTTAGTTACTTATATTTATTCTTAAATCTATAGAGTTTCACATTTAAATATTTAGAGAAGAAATTTTTTTAATGTTAATGAATTTTAAAATCTAAAGGAATGACTATCAGATATGCTAAATAAATAAACTCCTCTCTCAATTAAGAATATTATGAATATATTCAGTGTTATGGAATGAATTTTTCATTTTGATAATTCAATAAAGTATTTAATTTTATGTTAGTATTTACTTTTATGTATTTAATATTTACTCATATATTTGAATAATTCAAATATACAGTTAATTGAGCATATTATATTTTGAGTAAAAATTTACTTTTATGGATGCTGGATAATGATAATCAGCTAAGG
Source organism: Viscum album (assembly GCA_963277665.1). Lineage (NCBI taxonomy): Eukaryota > Viridiplantae > Streptophyta > Magnoliopsida > Santalales > Viscaceae > Viscum > Viscum album. Next base: position 1,929,632,012 of record OY728138.1, read on the forward strand.
TATTGTAATTTCATGATTTAAAATTTACTTTCAGATACTCAACGTTTACATCCATGTATTATCTTTTTTAGAAATTATTTAATGTTATTTAATATTATAAGGTGTTATGAGATTAATGTTAAATTTATAGTTATTTAAATTTACATATGAACACATTGGAATGTTTTATTACTTCATAGAGAATATTTTATTTATAAATTACTCTTTATATTCATTTAACCACTTAGAAGTCATATTTTGAATCATTTTATAGAAAATAAAGAGATATTTCTAATGTTAATAAATAAATATTATAAAAATATTAAATTATTAATATCATTTTAATGAAATCTTTATGGAAAATAAAATCCCTAATAGATATGAATATTTAGCATAAATATTTTACAACATTAAAGTAAACCATTTTTTTCTAAGGTATAAACATTATAATTTTTTATTTGAGATTCATGACTTTTTATTTTTGGGTAGAAAAATATAAAATAGATATTAATAATTGAAATTTATGAATATAAATATGTATCTATAAATAGAGATTCAAAAAATTCGTGGTCATAAATTATACTATCTAAATATATTAACATAAAAAAAAATTTGATCACAAAACTGATATAATTAAGGTGAGGAAAATAATTGTACATAAATATTTTATAAATTTATCAAACTAATAAACCATTTAATATTCTTTCATTATATCAGGTTTTCTGTTTTTATATTTCAATATCATTTTTTTGTTTGTTTTTTGTAACTAGTATATACTTTTTTACATAAAAAATAAGATTCTCTTTTTCTTGAGAGTGTTAGACGTATAAATAAATAGTGGCGGGGGGATGGGATGAATTTTTTTATGAAAAAATTATAACTTATAAAACTATACTCTTCAAAAATATGATTTTCTTCAAATAATTTTATTAACACAATCATTAGAAACAATAAAAGAATAATGAAAAGAGATCAAAAAAATATATTTATAGTGGTATTGGGAACTAAAATACCTAAGTCAAGTCCTGAAAAACTCAAATTCAATAGTTTGGTGATTTTTACTAGAATAACCCTTTTGTCAGGGAATGCGAGTCATTTTTCTAGGTATTGAAAAAATGAGTTATGTCACTCGACACTTGGCACAATAGCTGATTTGTTAAAGTGATCTCCAACATTGGTTTGCAATAAACATCCTTCAAGGTTTTTTACCAATAAACATTGCAATAGGGAAGGATATAAATAGAGTTATTATAGATACATCTCATGGGTTTAAGTTAAAACAGATAGAAATGAAAAAATCTATAGGATATACGATAAAAATGAAATGAAACTTGTGGAGATTCCACTAATGTATTTGAAAAGAAACATGATAGTATAAATCTATATCAAATCTTATTCTTATTCTTATCCTTATTATTATTATTCATAAAAAATAATAGAACGCATAGATTTTCAAGAGTGAGTTATTGTGAAGATAGAGTCAGAACATACATTTTTATGAACTATTCGATTCTTCACACATCACACCCCAATTTTAAAATCATGACAAATTACTCTTATACACTCCTAGAGACAGATCAATGAAATAATGGATTTTAGATTAACATAAAAACATTTTTCTTGGAAATAAATCAACCACAATATTAACCATTAAATTATCCTTATACTTGTTTGTAGACTTGGTACCTGTAGTTTTTTATTATAATTATTACCATAAATAAATAATCCAGTAATTAATGAATGCATGATAACAATACATCCATTTGAAAGTGCCTCAATAGTAATAAATAGATGTTTTTAGATTTATTTAACCTCTTTCATATCACCACGTATTCAAATTCTATATATTTTAATACATATATCCATATTGATCCACATAACCAATTTTCACATAACCAATTTTTTACATGTCTAAAATTTGGTAGCCCTTCATCAAGTCACATAATATCTTAATGTATCCTTAGTGGTCATTTATCCAAACTAGATGTAGTTTAAATAATTATATAGCCATTTTAAAACACATATCCATTTTCACCATGTATCTAAATAATGATTTTTATTAGATCACATAACTGAGAAACATATCAACATGATATACGTAACCATTTTCTCAATTTTAGGATTCATCGATGTAGGATATTTACACATAGTCAATTTAAAAATATTGTCCTTTATGTCACATAATTGATCTACGTATGTGATTTCTCAATATACCCATTTCTCCACATAGATAAATTCCTCATGTACCCAATTTTACATACATAGTAATATTTCAGCACAAAATTACATAACTAAATACTTTACTATTTTTATATCATAATGACATATAATTATTATAAAACCTGATGAACACACATAGAAAATGAAAACATCAGTAAAACATAATTGGTGCTTCATATCAGTGAAACCGAACGTACATGGGATGCTACAAAAGTAGTAGTTCTATCATCATAACCTTTTTTATGATAAAAAATAAATAATTAAATATGATATTGTAAACAGTTTCATAATATTATTCAAAAAAACTAAAAAAAGATATATATTGATTTTCAAATTTCTTCATTATATATTTCTTCTCCCCCTTAATTAGATAATCCTTGAACATGAGTACTTCTCCCACATTTTTATCAAAACATGATAAAATTATCACCCTTTTCAATCATTAAAAAGGAAGGTAAAGGAGATGAAAACACATTCAATGTAGCACTTTAAGTAATGAAGTATTTAATAATAGTTCTGCAACTGCTATTGAAATTATGGAAAGAATGGAATTCAAAAATAAAAATAAATAGTTTAAAAATATTAAATGATATCAAAAACTAATAAACATAGACATAAAATATATAAAATAAAAATAATCACTAAGAAAGACAAAAAATTAAAGAAATAATCATTTTATTAATTGTCAACAAGGGAGAAAATACATTCACTCACCACTAACAAAATTCATATTAAAAATATTAGTCAGAAGACCTAGGATTATGGATAGTGTCAAACTGAGATGATGGTCTAGGTTTAGGTAGTTAGAAATTTGGAGAGGTTCGAGAGGTAGTATGAGGGTCCATCATTGGTGGAAACACAATCTTCACATTCTTAGTAGGAACACTTTTTTAGAGTGAACAACTGATTTATCTTTACTATTTTGAGAAGGGGATCTATAAACTCCTTCTATATTTTTTTGAAGTAAGGCTTAAATCATATGATCCAATAGGTTGAAATTCCAATTTATTTGAAGGACCAATGGTAGAAGATCCTTTTTTTAAATATCTCATCTGCTAAGGTATAATCCACATTGTATTTTATTCTCTATAGATATTAGATAGATCATAAAATTTAGCATCCCTTTTTCTAGTACCTCAAATGGTATTTGGATGAGATGGTCTGAGTGTCCTTATTCTTATATGATAAAAAAAGAATTTACAATAAAGTCAATTTTCCTAATGATGTTTCCATTACAAAACTCAATGATATCCCTAAGTACTTGTTTTTGTATTTTAAAATATAAGGAGGGACCATTATTATTGTTTTACTAATGATTCAAGCTGACCATAAGTGATGCATCGAGGAAAACTAAACCAAGGAGAATAATGAGGACTATATGAAATATATAGATGTTCTAAATAAAACATCTTCAAAATCCAGTCTAATAATCCTTGGATATGGGAAACTTTACTATTCATTGATTATAAATTCCTTCCTTTATTATTTACCTTCTCTACTAACACTTGATCTACCTTTAGAAGATAATTGGAGGAAGGTTGAGACACTATAGCAATAATAGTGGGGATAAAGAGATTAGGTATTGTAGGATCAGGTACTACAACTAGTTGAATAGAGGAGAGACCCCTGAAATTATTTTAATCAACAAGATATTTCCCTATAGCAGTAATTGGAACTGATGTAGTTGATTCAGATTATGATGAAATATAATCCTATTTTGTGTACAAACGGTTAACATCTTTGTATATTTTTACTATGATGGAAGTTATTATCATATGATTTATGGTCACAAGACCATCTGACCATGATATCACACCCTAATTATCTTAAGCTACCTCCAATATCTCCTTCATATTACCACCAAAAGATTGTTCACGATTTTATATTATGTTATTTATGGATAGATCTGTTCCTATTCTAATCTTTATAACTGATTAACTAGTGTCTTGGAACTCACCCAGAATATGATTCATGAAATATTTCATTATGATAACTGTGAACATTTCATATGATAGACATTGAATCTATGAGGAGACATGATTTAACTCAAAAGGTTTTTGATCAATCCTATTATAAAAAGAATGAACCACTGAAGGTTTTTCCCAACTTGGTTGAATACCATAATTCAGGGTGAATGTAATGACCCAAAATTTTATTAATGAAAATTCATCTTGATCTAATTAAATGTACTATTATGTAAAATGGATATATAAAATATTCACTTACTTGATTTTATGTTTTTCGATTCTATAAATAATTTTCACTTTTTATAATATAGTTGTCGAATATTGATCAATTGATTAGTCTAAATACATGGCATTAACAAATCCAATTTACTCAGAAAATGGAAGAGATTGCCTCATCCAGTAGAATAGCTCTGTAAAAAGCCCATTTTCAGAGCTCAGAAAGGAGGTTGCGTCACTGAGCTTCAATCATGACCACACCCAAACCTAGAATCAACATGTTATGTATGAATGGAACCTCCTACTAGAGAAGTGGATGTTGATAAAGATTACCATCTAAGCGATCTCATCCAAGACACCCCAAGATTAGGTCTCCATAACCAACCTTACACTTAGGTATTATATGTGTGTTATAAGGGGTTACGTAACAATACCCTATTTGTAATGCCATGACCCCAGTTATCCAGAGTTGGTGAATTATTTTAATACATTAGCATGATTTAAAGGAATCATGTCCCAAAAGACTAATTGGTTTAGCAGTCTTAGAAAATAGATTATAGACATGAATGTTACATTACACTTTATAACCTACAACACAACATAAAAAATCCTTTAATAACAACATTATTATCTTAGCATAACCCTATATATCAATCACAATACACTTCTTGTAATCCTAGGAAAAATAAAACATAAAAAGGGGTGAGCTCAAATGCTTAGTAAGGGTAAGAAATACAACAGAATATAACATAAATATTAAGCCTGGTGAATAATTGAAACCACATGCCTTTACCAATAATAAACATGAATTCTTTTATGTCAGTAATATGAACTGAGTAAATAATTCCATAATAAAACATAATCATGGGTATTCTACTAGTCAAATGACCACATAAACCATCAATATTATTTTCATAATGAGGGAGTGTAAAATACTAGAGTTCAATTTCTATGTCAGGGCCTCGTGCCAGGACCTATGGGCTAACTGTAACCAGATCCAAACCCAAAGAGCCTCTATAACCGGACTCCACCCCAGAGAGCCTCTGTAACCAGACTCCAACCCAGAGAGCCTCTATAACCAGACTCCAACACAGAGAGCCTGTGTAACTGGAATCCAACCCAGAGAGCCTCTGTAACTGGACTCCAACCCAGAGAGCCTCTGTAACTGGACTCCAACCCGGAGGGTCTTTTGTATCCGAACCCCAACTCGGAGGGCTTACTTTTATCGATTCCCAATCCGGAACATACTAGTCCAATACATTCATCATAAGAAATGGTTGAAATATAGAATAAACATTCATATTAAAAATAGCATACAAAATGTCAATAAATTAACCATAAACCATGAATGGTATAAAAATAGAACATCCACAATCAAACATATCTTAAATCATTTAATACAATATAAAAGATTTTATTATAATAAATAAACTTCAAATAAACTTAAAATCAATCAAAGGATGTTGGCATTGATGAAATGAAAACCTTTTTTAGATAAATATCTTTTTCTATTTTGAAAACATTTAATAGTCTCATAATTATAATGAAAACATTTATTTTGAAAATATTCTTATAAATTTGTTAGGGAAGCTTCAATGATGTTATAATGGCGGAAAATAGCCATACCCACCGTATAAGTTAAAAAAAAGAATTCTTAACTTAATTTTGTCGAAAAGGTTATAAAGGACCTTGTTTGGAAAATGATGGAAAGATTCCTTTATAAACACCTTATAAAAGTCAAACAAGGGTATAAATGACTTTAACACATAGTTTATAAAATAGTTAGAATGTTTTGAAATACATTTTTAAGAAACATGAATGGGGATGATAAAGAGGTCCTAGTAGATAATTACATATAAACAACCATGAATAATGAAGAGATTGTGAAATTAAACATTACCTCATTGTAATCAATCGAGTCATATGAACAATATTTATTACCAACCAAATGAATCACAAAATATCATGAATATAAATAGAATCATGATAATATATATCAAATGGAAGTACACAATACACCACATGAAATAAATAAGTGGTAAAAATGGAAATATCACTGAATTAAAAGTGAGATAAGAAACCCCTTAAATCATGTCCGAATTGACCCGTTCATTCTTTAATATCCATTAATTTTGGTAACTTCGTTTTTATTGAACCAAAATGACTTCTTAAAGTTCCTTATGCCTAAGGTAAGTCTCATAGGAGGAGGAGATTGATGTAGGGATCTTAATTTGGTAGAGTTTGGATGAGACTAAATGCTTGAGAGGTGTGAGGAATTGGTTAGAAGTGGTCTCCTATTATATGGGGGAGGAGGGGCTCTTTAGGAAAGTGTGAAAATATTATTTTATTATAAAATGATATTCATTTTATAAATGTCCAAATATCATTAGTGTCTAATATAAGATGAATCATTGTTGAAATAAAATCATCCAATAAAAATTGGACATGTTTTGGATATTATTTTTATATTTATAATCTAATTAATTTAAATCATTTATTATTGAGGTAAATACTGCATCATTATTGTTGTATAAATAATTTAATTTATTCAATGACTAAAAATTATAAAAAAAATACCGTGATGTAGTAAATAATTATATCATTTCAATGAATATTTATAGTAAAACATATTACTTATATAACACCATATAAAAATTAATTACTAATAGATTTTTGTTTTTGTCAATTTTGTCATTACTTTAAATTAATTAATCTAATGTATCATTATCATTCATAAGTGGCTCCATGGTGTCCCAATATTGACACAAGGATTCTAATTGTCGGAAATTACTCATGAAATATGGTTAGGACATGTGTTAAGGTAATTTGGAATTATTACAATATTCATTTTACCTTGAATTACCCTATTTACCTTTAACCGCAGTAAATAAAAGTCAACAGATACTATTCAAAAAATAGTATTTTGATCTTATTAAACCAAATTTTACATACTGAGGTTAATCGTGTCTCTCAGAATTTTAAATTTCAACTCAAAGAAGCGGTAAAATTATGTTTTATGCAAATTTGCAAATACTCCTAGGAGGTGGGTAAAACACAGTAAAAAGTTCAATAAAATTTTTATATATCTAAACTTATTGTAAAATGACTCCAATGAATTATTTTGGACATATATAGGTATTATTTATCTATTTTTACCCAAAATAAATTTAAATAAAATAAATAATTATTTAAATAAAAAGCTGGTTTTAACCAATAACTCAGTGTTTTTTACTATTCATCAAAAATTGATGTTTCTCAGAAAAATACCAAACATTCAGCCTAATCTATATTTGATATTCCAAATTCAAAAATTATTTATATTTTACCAAATTCAAAATATATACGTTGCATTAATTAATTTAAAATTAATTCCTGTTGTCAACACAAATAGCATGTTTTTAAGCAACAATATGTATCAAAAAGTTGACAATTTTTTATGTCCAATTTCATAGTAAAATTAATTATAATGGCATAAATTGTATTAAATGATAAAAATATAATCTAATTATACTTAAAAACCAATAAAATACATAATTTCACTCTATAAATTATTTCGATTAAAAAATTTGTTTTTTATTAAAATTTATGATTTTTCTCTATTCACCAAAATATGAAAGTTATTAGAAAAATACAAAAAATTTATCAAAACTAAATTTTTATCTCCCGATTCTAAAGAAGAAGTTTATTTTGTCAAATTGAATATATAATAGTGTCATATATTGGATTTGAAAAGGTTTCTCCCTCAAAAGCCGGTAAAATTGCATTTCTTGACAAATAAATCCTTTATCTAAAAAATTGAATTTGTTCTTATATTATTTCTATGAAACTCATAATATGAATTTTAAAATTATATGTAGTATATAAAATTCAAAATGTTGTTAATACTATTCATAAAATCTTTTGAAAGGCTAGATTGGTAAGTCATGATGCGCTTGGACTCGGTGTTGCATGTAGTGCAAGTTATTGAATTACTTTGAAGAAATAACGTACAATGACATCTTGGTGTGTTTCACTATTACTATGATTCTGTGAAATATGTTTGTATAAAAAAAGAATATCAATTAATTTCTTATTGTTACTCTGTAAATAGTTTTTAAAGAACAAATAGTATTTTTATTTAATAATAAATTAAGAAATGTATTTTGATGAATTAATGAATTTTTGAATTAAATAATATTTTATTAAAATATTATTACTAGATTAATTTTTATGAAATATTAATGATCATATAATATTTATGAATACAATTATAATTTTTATTAAGCTTTGAATTATATTTTTGTCAAAATCCATGAATTTTCGATAAATTTCAGTTATTATTTTAAAAGTAGAAATTCAAATATTTAGAAAATTATTTCCATAAAAAATATATTATTTTTGGAATTTGGATGTCGAAATTATCCAATAGTGAAATTTTCTTAATTTCTTGAGACAATCAAATTTTTGGGTAAAAATTAATTACCGTTTAAATATATAATGTGATTTATGACTTCATATTGACCGAATAGTGATGTAATAAAATAATATAAATGGTAATTTATGCTAATAAATGTTTTACCTTTAAAATAATGTGATTTTAGGTTTGTTTGATTTATTTTACAAAGCCTTAGTGGACCCTCTAAGACTTAAAAAGTATTTTAACTTTTAATGTCATTTCCTTGAGAGTGTGACTCACCTACACATAATCAAGACATTTTTTTTAATAATTTAGGCCATTGAAAATATATAATATTTTTTTCTACTCCCCTTTGGAAAAAACCATCAGAAAAAACATTGAGTTGGTTTGTGGTTTTGATACGTTTAATGTGTGGTGTCAAAAACCTAAATAATAAATAATTCCCTCTCTTTTCCTTTATAATCGCACCCAATCTCCCACTTAATCCACACTCAATGTATTTGGATGTCGACCAACCTCTTCCCTCATATCTCTAGAATCCACTGAAGGCTCTCCAAGATCCCAAGAAGCCTCTTTCAATCCATTCCCATGCCTTTTGAATAACACTTCCAAGTAAGGGATTTCTTCCATTCTCATTTTTATCCATTTTTTATGTTGTTAAAACCTTTTAATTTCATTTAAAAATGTTTTTGTATGATTTAAAATCTTCCCCATAATTACCTCCTTATGTTTGAATGATTAGAGACCCTTTTCTCTATCATTAATGCCTTCCATGTATACCTGTTACAATGCCTAAATTCTATTAGGGGATTTCTATCTCCTCATTTACATTGAAGCTATTATTTTTTATTACGAAAATAATTTTCATTAGATATGTTGTTAATGTATAAATATTATCCCCTTACTTTCTATTTCATGTAAATTTGATGATATACACCTCTTTCTTTCATCATCAATTTTTATGAATTAATATGTTACTACATTATGCTGCCAAAATTGCATCGCGATTTTCCAAGAAAAAGTCATTGCGTAGTAAATACCAAGCCCATTTATCTATCAAGGGTATTCACCTATATAAAAATTTAATTATTGAATATAGAGTTTAATGTATGAATTCCACATTCTTTTTTTCATGGAATTAATGATTATGTTTAATGAATAAATGTTATATGATCCATGTCGCACACTTATTCATGAAATGAAATAATTAAGAACGGTGTGCCCTGATAGTGCCTCAAAGCTTTTGGTAAAGATTAGTATCATTATACTTCATGTTCAATGAGGATTTACACATGTAAATTAATGTTTAATGAGGGTTTACTCATGATCCATGCGCAATTATCCATGGATCATGCTAATATCATGTTAAATATTGATGCCACATTTCCATGTTATGTTAATAATGCTATATAATGCCTTTATGGTCATGTTTCTCTTTTGTTCCATTGATATTAATATTTCATAACATGTAATATTCTTCATATTATGCCTTTTTACACCCTTACTAGGATTTACAGATCGCCATTTTCTTATGTATGTTCTCAGGTTATCTCATGAAATTCTAGGTATGAAGGAATGTCTGTGGTCATGGAAAATATGTTTTCAATAAAGATGTGAATTTCAGGTTTTATTTTTTTATTTATTGTTCCTAAGATCCAAAGACACTATACCTGTTGATATTCTTGGTTGTAACAAGTGATGATTTTATGTAATATGTTATAATTTAGTGAAAAATAAATAGCAGGATTGTGATAGTTGGTATTAGAGGATAAGTTTAGTTATTTTTGGGATTAGGATTAGAAAACCCTAGTGAATGACTTTGTGATAAGAGAATGTTTAATAAAAACATCAATAAATTTCGATGAGTTTTGAGTAAGTGGGTTATCAAAAAACTAAATCCTTGTCTGGATACGAACAGGTAGAGGCGACTTTAGAACAAATGTATCTAGGGGTAATACCCAAAAACACCACTTTGAGCTAGAATAAATGGGAAGTGGTGCCTGAAAATAGACCTTAATGCACTCTTGGTTATGACACTCCCGGTGGATATGATTTTGTAAAATCATAAGTTTAGTCTGAACCATTATTAATGAATAAATATCTCTATGAAAATATGTTGGGAAGTAGATCATGGATAACATAGATTAAAGCCTATAAATTCATATGATAAATAAATAAATGTAATTTATATGTTTTTCCTTTTTGTATTTGGATTCCCCTTTATGTGTTACTACTAACATATATTCTTTTCCATCTAATGGCTGGTAATAGGAGGAATCATGCTAAAAACTGATTTGATGATCAATGTGATGACTGTTCTAATGAGATTCCTAATCTGATGGGAGCAGTAATCACAATCTTCATCACAATAATCTCTCATTTAACTCATGTTTTGAATAGAAACATGGTTCTAGAGGAACATTCAACCCCCCTAATAAATAACAAGTTTCAATCAAGAGCATCATGAGAAAATAGACTCATAATTTTAATGGATCATCCAATCCCTCAATTGCCGAACAATGGATCAACTCCATTTAAAGTATCTTCTCCGTCCTTCAATGTTACGAACAAGATAAGGTTATTCTAAATGCTTATCATATAGAGGGTGAAGCTAATAAATGGTGGAGCTTGATAAAAAATATGAATCCCAAGGAAGAGATCTAGGCGTTGGAATGGAAGGATTTTAGGGAAATGTTTTTCAAAAAATATTTTCCATGAACCCTCCGACTAAATATGGAAAAGGACTTCCTTGACCTCAAACCAAAAGAGGATGAATCCATTAGAGCATATGAGGAAAACGTCACAAGGCTTAAGATATATGCCACCAATTTTGTCATTACCCTTTAATTCATGGTTCACCGCTTCATTGGTGGGCTAAAACCTATCATATTGAAAAAACTAGCAATCTATGTCTTTGAGAGTTAGGAGGAAATTATTTGATGTGCCCTCAAAATATAAATGGAGATCTGTGAATCTGAAGGGTATCATCGGATAAAAATCTTTAATTGGACATTATTTATAGAAGTCAGATGGATAAATACAACAGTTCTATGAAAATAGAACACCCCAATTTCCAAAGGTGTAGAAATAAGTACCCTAGAAATTGCCTAAAGTGGATGTGGAAATGCTTTAGGTGTAGAAGAGAGGGGAAACTGACCATTAATTGATAAAAATAAAAACTTGTGGCTACAAAATAAGAGATAAATTATTTGTTCAACCCTAAATACATTGTTCATTAATTCAGCATAAAAAAACCAGGGCACTTTGAAAACCAGTTCCCTAAGAAAAGGGTTTTAGGAGGCAACCAAAAACCTCCAATGCAGCAGGGGTGATCTATTTTCCATTTCTACAATCGAAGGGAATCCCAAAAACTAAGTGGTGATATTTATTTTAGTAATTAATTAATGTTTAGAAACCCAATTTTTTTATTATACTTCTACTCATTCTTTTATATCCAAAATTTTAGTAGAAAAATCCCCACATCACCACAAATCGTGGAAGTAGAGATGTTAGTGGGAATAGAAATTGGGGAAATCATTGGAGCTGATGAATATAACTCCCCCTGTCTAAATTTGTGGTTTGAATTTCTCGGAGAACCTCATCATACTACCTCTAGTGGAATTTAATGCAATTAATGGAATGTATTTACTTTCTTTATATAGAGCTAATATATGTTGTCGTGAGAGGGAAATCACTCTCCATATGGTGAATTGACCCCCGATTCTGTACAAGTGAAAAGAGGAGGATGAATATTTTTTGTCACCATCATCTCAAGTGTTGATATTACTACCTTATGATCATACATATCTTGTTTAAATGATTGATTCTAAGGAAGAAACCAACAATGAATAAATGCCTATTGAGAAGGAATTCAATGAAGTGTTTCCTGAAGAATTTCCAGGCCTCCCACCTTAAAGAGATGTTGAATTATCAATTGATATTATACATGGGGAATTTACAATATCCAAACTCCATATATAATGACTATTTCAGAGCATAAGGAGATAATGAAACAACCATAGGAGAACCTGGATAAAGGGTTTATATGCCCATGTGATTCCCCAGGGGGTGCAACGGTCCTCCTCATCAGGAAGGATGAGTCAATTCTCCTTTGAATTTATTATCATGGGCTCAAAAAAATCACGATAAAGAATAAGTATCCTCTGCCACAAATTAATGAATTGTTCAATCAGCTATTTAGAGCACACTACCTCTCCAAGGTGGATCTGCGGTCTGGATATTACCATATAAGGGTGAAAAAGGAGGATATCCCCAAGACTGATTTCTTTAAAAGATACGGGAACTATTTATTCATATTAACGCCTTTCAGTCTCACAAATTCTCTAGAAATAATCATGTACTGGATTAATAGTGTCTTTATAGATTACAGAGATAAATTTTTAGAAGTCTTCATGGAAGACATTATAATATACTCCAAAACCAAGGAGGAGAAGGAGGAGAATCTAAGTAGTGTACTAGAGACCGTGCAAAAGGAGAAGCTCTATTTAAAGTACATTATGAGCATGTTATGGTTGAAGGAATCCTCATAATTAGGTAATATCACCGTAAGAGATGGGATATCTTTGTATCCCACCATGATAGATGCAATTGAAGTATGTTTGAGGCCAACATAGGTAACAGATATCCGTAGCATCATTGGGTTAGCAAGATATTATCACTGATTTGTGAGAAATTTCTCACGATTGTCCAACCCTCTCACCAAGATAACTCGAAAGGGAGTAATGTTTTCTTGGAGTGATGAATGAAAAAAGAGATTCAAGGAGTTGAAAAGGAGGATTATCATTGTGACCATTATCACACTACCCATAAGTTGAGAACTTTTTGTGGTATTTATTAATGCTTTAAAGAATGTCAGGGGTTGTGTGTTGATGAAAAATGACAATTTCATTACCTATGCTTCAAGGAAATATAAATTTCATGAGAAAGACTCTCCAACACATGATCTAGAGTTGGATGTAGTAATATTCTCTTTAAAAGTTCCATGGAATTACCTGTTTAGGTAGAAGTTTGAAATATACATGGATCCCAAAAGCCTTAAAAATATATTAAAAAAAGGAGTTGGAAACGAAGATATCTAGAGCTGATCAAAGACTATGACTACTTAATCGATTACCTCTCTAGGAAAACGAACAAGGTGACAGATGCTCTAAGTAAAAAAGAACCAACAATTCTATCATTGATGAGAATTGAAAAGGATCAAATCATCTTGAATTTGATGAATATGGAATGGGAATTGTAAATAAGGGAACATCATCAATCATTTCAAAAATTATTTCATAACCATATCTTTTATAATGGTTAATGGATTCTAAAAATGATGATGTGGGAATTCAGAAGAAAGTGGAAAATATCAAAAAAAGTAAATCCTTAGAGTTCAATGTTTATGAAGAACAAATTTTGTGATTTTTTTCTAGACTTTGTGTTCCATCAAATCCAGAGTTAAAGAAGTAATTTTTGGATGATTCATATAGTTTGAATTTATCCATTCACCCAGGATACAAAAATATGTATTGAGATCACTGAGAGGTTTATTTGTGGGATAACATGAAGACGGAAATCACTGAGTATACATCAAAGTTCCGGTATGTCAACAAGTGAAGTATGAGAGGCATAAGTCTATGTGAGTGATGCAACCATTACCCATACCAACATGGAAATGATAAAATAACCATGGACTTTATCCCAGGACATCCAAAGACATCAAAAGGAAATAGTGCTATCTATGTTTTTGTGGATTGACTTACAAAGACTACACACTTCATTGCAATTCAAGTGGATTTATCATTGGACCAAGTGGCACATATATATATCAGAGAAGTGGTAAGGATTCATGGTGTACCACATTTGATTGTATCTGATCAAGATCCAAGATTCCCCTATATGTTTTGGAAGAGTCTTCAATATGATTTGAATACTGGGATGGACTTCAGTACGAATTATCATCCTCAAATTGATGGCTAATCTGAGTAGACTATCCAAACACTTGAGGACATATTGAGGGCATTCTCAATGGACTTAAAAGGATGATGAAATCAACATATTCCTATATTTGATTTCTCTTACAACAACAGTTTCCACTTAATCATCCAAATGGTGCCTTATGAATCTCTATATGGGAAGAGGTTCATAACACCAGCATGTTGGGATGAAGTTAGGGTGCAAAAACTCCTTGGTCTAGAAATGGTTGAGGAAATGTTGGAGAAGGTTAAGACCATCCAACTGCACATTAAAGATGCTTAGTGTCGAAAAAAGATCAATGCAGGTAATAGTCGACGGGACCTTGAGTTTGATGTTAGGGACATGGAATTCCTCCAAATATCATTGTGGAATAGAGTTATGAGATTTTGGAAGATGGGAAATCTTATTCTAAGGGAAATCATCCCTTTGGAGATCCGTGATCACATTGGGGCAGTGTACTATCAACTATAACTCCCACCAAACCTATCTCAAGTATATGATGAATTCCACGTAACAATCTTGTGGATGTACATACCTGACCCATCACATGTACTCAATCCATAAGTGGTACGATTGGAGAATGACCTCTCCGTTGATGAGAAGACGATGAATATCATTGATCGTAGGGAAAATTTATATAAAATAATACAATTCCCCTCATCATGGTGTTGTAGAGAAACAATAACTTGTAAGAATAAATGTGGGAATTAGAGGAAGTGATGAAGCCGAGTTACCCTCATCTATTTTAGTGTGGTAATAGGAAATTTTGAGTGTCAAATTTCTTAAGGGGGAATACTGTAATGACTTAAAATTTTATTAATGAAAATTCCTATTGATCAAATTAAATGTATTGTTATGTAAAATGCTCATTTAAAATATGAGCTTCCTTGGTTTTATGTTTTTGGATACTATTAATAATTATATCCATTACAAATATAGATGTTAAATAGTGATCAATTGATTAGTATAAATATATGGCTTTAACACATCCAATTTACTCAGACAAAGGATGTGATGACCTTATCCAATATAATTTCTCCATACGAATCCCATTTGTTGGGGCTCAAAATACCGGTGGAATCACCAGGCTTCTCTATTGACCAAAACTAAGCTGATCTTCCACACATTAAGCTTTAATGAAAACACTTATAAGAGAAGTGTAAGTTGATAGAGTTTACCACCTGAGCGATGTTATCTGAGCCACCCAAAGAGTTTGTCACCACCCCCACCTTACCCTTAGTTCTTATGCAGGTGTTATAATGGGTTATGTAACAAGACCCTAGCACTATGATTATATTCATTATGTTTGTATAGAATAGATAATATACATTAATTTTATTTTTGTTACTTTGTAAATAGTTTTTATCCAACAAATAGTATTTTTAGTTAATATTAAATTAAGAAATATATTTTGATGAATTAATGGATTTTTGAATTAAATAATATTTTAATAAAATATTTTTACTAAATTACCTTTTATTAAATATAAATGATCCTTTATATTTTATGAATATAATTGTAATTTTTATAATGGTTTGAAAACTATTTTTGTAAAAACACATGAATTTTCGATAAATGTTGGTTTTTATTAAAATTCAAAAATCAAATATTTAGAAAATTATTTAGATAAAATGAATATTATATTTGGAATCAGGATGTTGAAATTATCCACTGCTGATTTTTTTTTATAATTTTCTAAGACAGTCAAATTTTTGGGTAAAAATTAAATATCGTTTAAATATATAATGTGTTTTAGAACATCATAATGACCCAATAGGGATGTAATAAAATACATAAAATGGTTTTTTCAGCCAATATATGTTTTAACTTTTATATAATGTGATTTGAGGTTTGTTTTATTTATTTTACAATGCCTTAGTGGACCCTCCATGACATTTAAAACATTTTAACTTTTAAAATGACATCCTTGAGAGTGTGACTCAAACCCACATAATCAAGAAAAATATTTAAATAATTTCAGCCATTTTCCAAATTAAATAATATTTTTCACTCCAATTTTAAAAAATACATGGGTAGAAAACATGGTTTGGTTTGTGTTTTTGATTCATTTAATGTGTGGTGTCCAAAACCAAAATAATAAAGAATTCTCTCTCTTTTCCTATATAAACCCACCCTTGTTCCCACTTCATCTTACCTAAAAGACATTATAGATATACCAAAATCGGACCTCCTCTCTCTAAAATCCTCCCAATGAGCCCCAAGATCCCAATAAGCCTCTATCAAGCCTCTCCCAAGCCTTTGGGATCACACTACCATGTAAGGAATTTCATCCTTTCCCATTTTTTCCAATTTTTTTATGTTGTTATAACATTTTAATTTCAATTATAAATGTTGGGGTATGATTTATCACCTCCCAAATACATCCATCCTTCTGTTTAAATTATGAGATACCCATTTATCTCTCATTAATGCCTCCCATGTACACCCATTACGATGCTGAAATTCCATAAGGGGATTTATCTCTTGTCATTTGCATTGAAGCAATTATTTTGTATTATGAATCTAAATTCCATTACATATGTTGGGACATGTATCTATATGATACCTTACTTTAAATTTCATGTATATATTTTTAGATACAACTTTCTCTCTAATCATCAATTTTTATGAATTCTTATGTCACACCATTATGCTGCTGAAATTGCAGTGTGATTTTCCAAGCCAATGTCCTTGTGTAGTGAATACCATGCCCATTTCTCTATCAAGGGCTTTAACTATATTCACATATAATTATTGATTATATATTTTCATGTATGAATTCCACATTCCTTTATCATGGAATAAATTTTGATGTTTAATGAATCCATGTTATATGATCCATGTGAAACACTTATGCATGAAATGAAATGATTAAGTAGTGTGCCCCCTGATAGCGCTCTAATGCATTGGGTAAATATTAGTATCATGATATGTCAAGTGAAATGTGTATTTAATCATTCTAATTCATGTTAAATTAGAGTTTACTCATTCTACATGTTCAATGAGAATTGCCTTATTCTAATATCACATTTCCATGTTATGATAGTCATGCTATATCATGCCTTTATGTTCATGTCTTTATTATGCACCATTAAGATAATTATTGCCTAACTTGTACAGTATTCCTCATGTTATTAATTTTTCCTCCGTTACTGAGCTTTATAGCCCACCCCTTTCTTATTCATGTCCTCAGTTTATCCCATGCATTGATAGGTATGACAGAATGTATGTGGTAATGTAAAAGATGTTTTCCATAAAGATTTGTATTTCATGTTTTAAGATGTTATGTATTGTTCCTAATCCCAAAAGACACTATTACTCTTGATCATCTATGTTATAACAAGTGAATATTTTATGTAATAAATTATACTTAAGTGTGAAAAAAATAGTAGGGTTGTTATAGCAAATTAGGGTATGACAGATTCAAACAACTGCCCCTTAGGATCTTGTTTTGTTGTTAAATAAAACTCTCTTCTCTACTTCTCCCATAGAAATTAATTAATAGAAAAAAATATTGCACAATACACAAGAATTTTACTCGGTTCACCCTCACCGGGCTATATCCTAAGAGTATACAATGGTTATACACTGATGTACCAAATCAACTAAGGATTTCTTATAAAATACAAGTTTTGGAATAGATGAATTTTATGCCCATGCTCATTTCCATTACAAGGTTTAGGGTCTGCTCACTTATTTCCCAATGGTCTCTCCCTACGTCTCTACCTATGGATCATTGTATGTGGAAAGGATCACATTATTCTTATTCAACTTCTCACTACTCTAGAAAGTACCCACACAAAGATTATAGACTTATATGTCACTTAATTATCACTAATGAATACATACTCAGTTGTATATAAATGCTTTGTTGAACTACCACTTTCATCCACTTTATGAATCTCACCTTACCACATTCACTAGGAAATCCCTTTTTATAACTTTTGTGATGCTCGCTACCTTCAAGAAGATCTATCCTTTTGCAACGATGAAGTATCCTTCATAAAAAAACACCTTTCACAATGTTTAAACACATTCCAAAAAATTAGTTATCCTTCGTAAATCACACTACTTTTGGTCATATGTTTAAAGCCTTTTCAAACTTCACCACTTTTGTGATGCTCATAAATTTTGGTCTGATTTCATATCATTTGTGAACCACCTTCATCTTGGGACATTTTCACAAGGACAACCATTGGGAAAAACCTTCACGAATCCAGAGCCTTATAATCTTTATTACGGCGTACAGATTTTTTGAATGGGTTAGAGGACAATTTATAGGCTTTCCACTGATTCTAGAAGTTACCAGCCACATCATCACTATTTCATTATACTATATCATTTCATTCGATGTGCCCCCTATCTTGAAAACCTCCATGAAAATTTACCATTCATGATTCTTGATGTAGTCATAGAGATTGTTGTCAAGTTTTTTGTACCTTTGAAAACGCCATCTTGAATGCCATTTTTCAGGAAACTCAGGCCTTTTCCATATTTTCATATGGCATTTACTAAAATCCAATATCCATGGTACTATCCATATTACAAATTTTGGACACCCCAAATCATGGGAAACACATGGACATGAAACGAACTTATGTATAATATTTTATGAACTTTTTCTAAGGAATCCATACATTTATCTTGGTTATTTTTTAATATACTGTGTCAAAAATATCTTTGGTACTTCACTAATTTTCATGTAAACCATCTTTTTCAACAAACTTTATCAACCCAAAACACTACAAGGTTACCATGATGGATTATTTCCTAATAATATCTCCCTTTGGGTTTGTTGAAAATTATTCAAATTTTGATACCGTGTTAAAGCTTCTTCAATCTTCTACCATAATACATGTAACACCCAGATATTTTGTAATTTTTTTGAATTTATTTATCTTTTTGATATTTTACATTTCACATGACACATGATATATTTATTTATACATACACACATACATACATACATACATACATACATACATATATATATATATATTAAAACACTATGTCAAAAATTCTTTTCGCATGACACAAAAATGGATTGTGCTGCATGAAATACCACCTTTTATTTCACTACATGCTATACTGAATTGTTTTTCACTACCTATAATACAGACTTGGTAAAAATTACACGAAACACAGATGTTTCTTTGAAAAATCATTTTATTATTATAATTATTTAAATGAGATAATTATAAACTAGTCGTTAAACATATTTATATGAATATTAATAACAAATTTTTAGAAAAATTATTTATAATTTTCTTATATATATATATATAACATATTGGTATTGATAGATGTGATTTTTTAAAGTCCTTTTATGTTTAAAAATTCAGTTCTCTTGAATACAAAAATTTTAGTTATAAAATTATATTTATTAACATTAAAAAAATGAATATGATGAAATGAACGTCATTTTTTATATTATAATTTCTAAATTATATTATTGTGGGTTTTTTCAATTTTTTTGAGAAACCTATTTTTTTGATTAATAGTGAAAAATGCAACTTTTTAGTTAAAAAACAACCTTTTGGTTTAAATAATTATTAATGTTAAATTATATTTTTTAAGGTAACATTAGATCAATTATCCATGTATTAATAAAATATAGGTCATTTGAATCAATTTCCCATTAAAATTTAATAAAAAGAATTAATAAAATTTTAAACTTCTTTCTACTTTAAAAACACATAATTTCATCCCATCCGTGGGATTAACAATAATCTTAATTTTCCCTCTTCATTGAATTGAATTTTAAAAAATCTATATAAAACATTTTAACCAGAATAGAATTTAGTGACTAATAATATCAATATAATTTTAATACCAAAAAGTTTAGTGGAAGTGATTAAAATTAATCAAAGCTGTTATGGATAAATTATGTTTAATTAGGGACTGAACCTTAATATTAGGATCCCAAATGACCTAAAAAATTGTCCAAAACCCATTGTATGGAAATAATTCTTCCATGCACCTTAACTTATTTCTTATGATGGTTTGGTATGACTTTTTTAGGTAATGACCATGTGTACACCTAACTTAGTTTTCAAAAAATACAAGTGAGTCCTTTTCTTTCAATATAAATGGAAACCACCACTCTTATATCTTAAAACCCCTAAAACCAATTACGTTAAGACAATATATACCAAATAAAATTTGAGAAATCCATACCTTAGTACCATAATCCTTCTACTAGACATAAGAAAATCCAAGGAATCCTTTTGGATCAAACAAAATGGAGTTACCCGATAAAGATGTAATGCCTTCTCTCAAATCCATTATTTTATTTCCCTTATCTACCCCATAAACTCTATTTATTACATGATTGTATAAAAAAGTATCATAAATATTATTTTATTGTTTTTTACCAATTTATTAACCTATACTTACACACACCTACTTATAATTCATAACAATCATATTGTTATGTGTATGGTGAATTACTGCCTCACTAAACAATGGTTGTTCAATTTCCTTTACCACATATCCTAGTGGAAATTATGATGCACACTATCTTTATATATTTATTATATAATATATATTATTTATTTAATCCTATTTATTCATTTTACAACACATATATTTTTACTTTATATTTGGGGTTAATACGATAATTTCGTTTGAGAAAGTGTGCAATACCGCCCCCTCAAAGCGCTATGATTCATTCATACACTACATGGATTGTATTAAGGATGGTATTTGTGAATATGTAAGATATATATGATTTAATAAATATAATTTAATATTTATATATTTATTCACACACAAAAATATAACCATATATGTCTTTTAGTTTCTTTTTTTTTTCAAAACAACAATTAAACGAAAATAGGGTTAATGCGTACGTACGACTTACCGTCTCCATGAAAAATTCATATTTATATATCCAATATATTATTAAAATACACATATAATAAATATATATGAAATTTATATCATGTGTCACATTATTTAATCATGATATATGTATAAGGACCAACAATATAACAAATTAAGACACATATGAAGAACAAAGCAAATATTACCTAATGAAAACATTAACATATGACAGTTAACAAGATTGTAATATATGGTAATAATAAAAAAATATAGTTTTATATATAAGAATATGGTTCTATTAAATATGCATAATAAATATATATTTATTATACAAGTGTTTTGAATGACTAAGACGAGAGTCAAGACAATAGGTAAGGGGATTTATCTCACTTTTTTATTTTTGTGAGAGGAATGCTATGTTCGCCACTCTTTACTTTTTTGTGGTGTATGTAATACCCATAATTTTATTATAGTTATACTATAAATAAAATTATGGATATTAAACTATCCATTTTATGATATATATTTCCGGGTGTTTACGTTTCCAATATTTCCAAATCAGTAAAATAGGTTCGTCTCAATTTGCCTTCTTTGAGACTTGTGTTTTCTTATGCACCTAAATTTTATTTAGAGGTATCTATATACTTCAATTTTAAATTTTTTTTCAATAAATTCTATAGTTTTATTATATTCTAATCTTCATTTAATTTCATTTTCTTTTATGGAAAGTGTTATCCCAAGTTACCAAGTTATAATAGTTTATTGAGAAAATCTCACTACTTTTCGGAAGTATTTATGTGTATAATTTTTTGATGAAATATTATGATCTACATCTCAATAATACTCATGAAATTTATTATCATATATTTATCAATGATATATTCATGTATTGGTAATGTATTTTTACGCTTTGGTATATAAGATATCAATAAAAGTTTTTTAGAATGCCCGACTTTACCCTCACTTAGGTAAGAAATCTATATTCCTTTAAAAATATTTTTTCTAAAAAGGTTTTCCATGAATTTTATTGAAATATCATATGATAATTAAAATAAATTTTTATTATTTTTTTCATTTACCAATTCTTTCAAACTAATCTTCTCATCACTTTCTAAATGTGGTGTTTTGTAACCTTTTTTCTAAGCCAACTAAATGTTCCTTTTACCTCATACGACATGTATGTACTTATTCGCCATCTATCCTTTGATGATTTCTTTTCATGTTTAAAGTATAATTTTTAATAATTGTTTACAAATATATATTTTCATGGAAAATTGTTTTAATGCCTTTTTCAAGATTATTTTATTTATTTTTTAAAAAAAATTCAAAATGTATTCAAGGCTTATTTTTATCTTTTTAATGTATTTTTATAGAAATATATTTCAAAAAAATATTCAATATTTATTTATATGTTTTAATTGTTTTTTCCAAGAAAAAGGTTTTTGAATTTTTTTTAATGTTATTTTATAATCCTTCACTGGTTTTTTTTCGAAATGATTTCAGTTCTTTTTTGTAGGTTTCAAAGGTATTTTGTATGAATACGATTTCAAATGGATTTATGTATTAAAAATATTTTTTCAAACATGGAAGGATATTTTCCTCCAAAACACTTTTTGAAATATATTTGAAAATTATTTTCCATCTAAGATGACATCTATTGATCTTACACGTGCATTTCTAGGAAATTATCTAATGTTTCCTTTCATATTCATTATATGAAGGGGTTATGCTTAATTTCATGGTATTTATGAAACCCATTTCCCTTTCATAGGTTATATGTTTATGAAATACATTTATCTATAATTGGATATGTTTTTATGAGATTATTATTAATCCTACATCTTTTCATAGAGGTTAATATATGTTTACATATTTATGATACCCATTTCAGTGCATGGGTTATTATATTATTGTTCATAATTTTCTGGTATATGTATATGAGATTTATTTATGAGATGGGTGGGTAATATATGTCAATCCAATGAATTAGGTAAATATTTATATATCATGAGAAAGACATGAGTAGAATTAGAAATGAACTCGGTTCAGTATTGCAGGGTTGGAACAAGAAATGAACTCGGTTAAGTATTATTGGGTTGGAATGAGAAATGAACTCTCTTCAATATTACAAGACTGTATTGTTGAGTGAACATGGTTATGTAATACAAGATAGGAATGGGGTGTGATGCTGGTTTAGTAATTTACTGTGTCAAGTAAATATCCTTGGTAGTAATTATTTGACTACTATGGAAATAATTATATATGATTATGTGTCTTCCAAAAATCCATGTTTTATTACTCTATTATGCTTTCCTGGATTATGTTATTTACATCCTTATGATTGATTTCATATGAACTGTCATGATTTATGCCATGATTCATGTATATGATCTTTTATATGGAGGGTATGATATTATATTTTAATGATCATGTTATCATACACTTATTCCCAAAATTAAGCGAACATATCTCCATTATTTATAATTACTGAGCATTTGAGCTCACCCATTTCTTAAGATTCCTTTCCTTAGTTTAGGAACAAGAGTTTTAGGTAGAAGTACTAAATGTACATATTTATATGGGTGATGTGGAAGAATGTTCACCAGGATAGAATATTTGGTTTACATGTTTTCTAAAGACACTAATCTATTATGGTCCTCAGGCATGTACTTTTATAATGAAGTAAATATTCATAAAAGATGATGTATTAAACATGTATTTTAATCTTGGGTTGATATATTGGTATCGAAGGAAAATTTTACATAACCTTTCGAAAATAGGATGAGAAAATTTAGAGATATCCCTAGTAATATTTCTAAGGATATGTCTAGGGATGTCACTAAGGATAAGTATAAGGAAAAGTTAATTTTTATGATA
Organism: Viscum album; assembly: GCA_963277665.1. Lineage (NCBI taxonomy): Eukaryota > Viridiplantae > Streptophyta > Magnoliopsida > Santalales > Viscaceae > Viscum > Viscum album. Next base: position 1,929,656,471 of record OY728138.1, read on the forward strand.
ATGTTCTGTAATTTTGGTGAAAGATAGATTGATTGGTTGATGATAAATACACCCCTATCTAGATACTACATGTTGATTTGTATTTGTAATGGATATAACTTAGGGTAACAACTTCAACAAGATGTTTCAGCCCTGACTTGAGGAAATCAGGTACATGACAACCGGACTTGCTACCCACCTAATTTAACACTCCAAGGGGATATGCATCGGGAATTCATAAACTCTTCGTGATCCATCATAAAATATTTTAATTTAATATATCTATGAATAACCTAGTATGAACCTATGGTGTTATATATTAAAGAAGGTGTTATGATTTATACATACTATATGGGATTATTTTCATGAATATATAGTTTTCTGCTAAGATAAACAATGAATACACAATGATTCTAGTATTAGTTAATGGTGATTACTAGATGGAACTGGAATAATTTTGAATGTGATTGATGATTTTATGATGAGAATTCAAGTGGGATGATCACTGGAGTGAATGGTGTTTTGATAATTCGTAATCAATTTTCATGGAACATAATTAACAACATATACCTTAACCAACTCTCGAACTCACCAAGGAAGATAAATAAGGAGATCATTGAGATTTTTGGTAATGGAGACCATGCAGGAAAGAAGATTATATTTCCTTTGTGTCAATAATGTGGAAAGAATCGCATATGTGAATGTATTATAGGAAAAAGAAGTTTTTTGAATGTTGAAAAGAAGGAAAAAAAGAAAGTGACTGCTAGGAAAAAATGAAGAGTTCAGTTAATGAAATGGATGATAATGTTGGACTCCCAAAGACATCATCGAAATTTAAGTTTTTTATGTGTGGATTAAATAGTAATTATGCTACAAAATCTCCCAAGATGAAAGATCATAAAGGGAACCAACATGGTGTTGTGAGTAATGGTTGGACTTTTGATGATGAAGAGACTACATATGTAATGTGAAAGGAGGAAGGTATTATGTAATAGGACGAGGTAGCCTTGTTAATATAATAAGGATTAAGTGGAACAATCAATGTTTTTTTGTGTTTGAAATAAAAAATTATGTTACATGAAAAATGAAATATACAGGGATTGTTTTACATATGTTATTGGTCACTGTTTACAAGTTCATGTGGATTGTTCTTGATGGATCGGTGAATTTATTTAATGATAAGGTGATACATTAAATAAGGGAAGATATCCCTTAAAATGCCATTTAGGTTAAGATAATATTGTTATGTATATGTAAATTGGTTAGTACTGATTACCTTGGAATTAATTATGGACATGTTGAGAAGTAGTTCATGCAATCACATATGAAATATATAACTTCTTGGAATGAAGGAATATATATAGTAATATATAGAATAAGTAAGAATTCTTGTTTTCCAAAATGATTTATGGTAATTATTTTTGATACCATATCCCAAGAGATTTTACCATGAGGGTATTCACATGTTTGGAATGTGAGGAAAAAGATCTACATTGTGATATGGGGGATCAATGTTAATCTAGTTTCATGAATATCATCCTATGGTTTTGGATTTTCATTCATTATAAGCTTTATAAGGTTATACATTAATGAAAATTTTATGTTAAACATCATAATAAGTATTGAGATTGCATTGAAACATTGGTTTAAATAATATTTAGTGATTAACCTTATTTCAAGCATGTCTATAATATTTTAGAAATTATATTAGTATGGTTTTATAAAAGGAAAACCATTTATATCAGGTGAAAACCAATAAATTCTAAAAAGGTTGGGGGTCTTGAACCCTTGATCGAAGGATGATAAGTGTTTCATGTATACCACTGGCTTACGTGATGTCCTGGTTAATGTATAACCATTTTTTATGAATAATTATTTATGATGAAATAGTAGTGTTACTTTTTTGTTTTTATAGATTAATGTATTAACCATATTCAATCTTACGAATAGTTATAGATAAATAGTTATACATTTAAATATATTATTATCCTTAAGATCTATTAAAAGTGTATTTTAGTACTTTATGAATAAAAGTGAATTTATGGACGTTTTTTGCATGAACTAATGGATGAATTATAAACTGATAAAAATAAAAATAATGAAAAATATTTTGTTTATAGAAATATGTAATGTATGTATATTTCCTTATATTATTGGTCAAAAAAATGATTAATAAAAATTAGAATAATCTTCAAAAGAAAACATGTTATCCAAATACCATAATTTTTTTGAACAGATGGAATTTCAAATCATCACAGATGTATGACTCTGAGGACCTCACACTCTGTTTTATCATTCACTTGTTTTCAGTTCATGACTTCAATCACTTTACAGTTTTCCTCTATGACCAATATTTACTCCCAACCTATTTTGTCTTGTGTGGAAACCTAGTAATATGTTTATTTGGGTAACTGTTATGGTCCCAAATTTCCCTTTTAAGGGATGTTTTAGAATTCATTTTTACGATGTCGGTTCCTATGTGGGTTTTTATGGGAGGTAGAAAGAAAAACCCTTACATTTTATGATATGTTTTTTCAAATTAATTTATCTTAATGATAATTTAAATTTCTCCTATCACCGGAAATATATCTTTATATATATATAGACACACACACACAAACAAAGATATATATATATATATATATATTAAAACACTAATTCAAACATTCCTTTTACATGACACCAACTTAGCTTGCACTACATGAAATAACATGTTTTCTTGAGCTACATGCAATACAGACATGTCTTCCCTACCCACAACATTAACATTGCATACATTAGACGCAACATAGATATATCTACGAAACATTTTTTTTTATTATTATTTAAATGAGATAATTTAAGCCTATCCATTAAAAATAGTTATATGAATAGTAATAACAAATTTTCAAACGTTATTTATAATATTTTTATATATAAGACATATTTTTAATGAAAGATATGATTTTTGGTAAATTCCTTTTATGTTTAAAAATAATGTTTTCTCATATAAAATAATTATAACAATAAAACTAATTTTAGACACCTCTATGAATATAATTTTATAAAATAAACATTATTTTTGAATTCTTAAGGTCTAAATTATATTTAGAGTGATTTTTTGTGAATTTTTTGAGAAACTTATTATTTTTGGATGAATAGTGAAAAATACTGTTTTTTCGTTAATAACACATTTTTTGTTTAAATAATTATGAATGTTAAATTATATTTAAAAGCATTTATGGTAAAATTAGATAAATAATACGTCTATTAATATAATTTATTACATTGTATTCAATTTCACATTGAAATTTAATATAAAAACATAATAAACATTTGAACTTCTTTCAACTTTAAAAACCCGTAATTTCATCCTGTCTGCGGGATTAACATTAATATTAATTTTTCCATATCTTTGAATTTAATTTAGAGAAGTAGAAATAATCAATTTTAAGAAATATTATATTTATATTCTAATAGGTTAAACTTAATTTTTTACAAAAAATTTCAATAAAAGTGATTAACATTAATCATAGTGGTTAAGGTCAAATTAAGATTAATTAGGGAATAAAATTTAACCATAGGGGTCCAAATCACCTTTAAACTTGTCAAAAAACCATTCTCTTGCCATATTTTATCCCTAACTTTTCCCTTATTGATTCATTTTGGTTTGGTATGAATGTTTTTAGGTAAGAACATGTGTACACCTAACTTGATTTCAAAAATTCCAAGTGAGTCCTTTTCCTTCCCTATAAAAGACCACCACCAATCCGATATCCTCAACCCTCTACAATATCGTAGGTTTGGCCTAGATCTGCCCAATACACTTCCAAAAATCTATAACATCCTCCTATAATCATTACCATTGGAATAAGGCTATCCAAGGAATCCTTTTGGCACAAACCAAAAGGAGTTACCCGATTAAGCGGCGACGTATTCTCTCAAGCCCTTTCATTCATTTTTTCCTTCCACCATCCATTCTATTCATTACATGATTCTATAACCAAACTAGTATCCTAAATATACTATAATTATTTTATTATAATGTTTTTCCCTACACTTACACATAGCTCCATCTAATGGGTAACAAACATAATTATTATATGTATGACAAACTACCACCTCCCTAAATGAGGCTGGAACAATTTTCTTTACTGCCTCCCATGATGAAGTTTATGGGGAAAATATGTTTATATTTTTTATATGTTTATATTTATTATATATTTAATATTTTTATTCCTTTTAAAATACATATATTGTTACTTTTCATTCCACATTAATACGGTAATTTCGTTTGAGGAATTGTGGACCACCTCCCACTGAAAGCTATATAATTCATTCACACAATACATGGAATTAATTAAAGATGGATTTAGGGAATATATAATATATATGATATCATAAATATAATTTAATAAATATATATATATATATATGTATGTCTGTGTCTATTACATTCTTTTTTAGCACGATAATTAATTGGAAATAGCTTTCATGCGTACGTACGACCTACCATCTCTATGAACAGTGTATTCTGTTTCATAATTATATATCCTATAAATAATTATAATATATATATAATGGATATATATGATATTTATATCATTTTTTACACTATGTAATCATGATATATGTGTAAGGACCAACAATAAAATAGATTAAGACACATATGAAGAACAAAGTGAATATCACACAAAGTGAAACCTTATCATATAATGGTTAACAAGAGGGTAATATAAGAAAATAATAAAAAATAGGGTATTAGATATAATAATATGGATCTTTAAAATATGTATAATAAATATATATTTATCATACCAGTGTTTTGAATGAGTACAATGAGATTCAAGACACAAGGTAAGGGGATTTCATCTCACTTTTTTATTTTCATGAGATATATGAAATATTCACCACTATTTCCTATTGTGTGGTGTAAGTACATAAAATTTTATTATTATTGGTATAATAAAATTAAATTTGTGGACATTCACATATCAATTTATTTGTATTTCTTTCATGGGTTTTAAGTTTCAAAAGTTTCAAAATCGGTAAAATAGTTTTGTCTCAATTGGCCTTCTGTAAGACTCATGTTTTGTTATGCACCTAAAGTGTTTTTCTAGGTGTACATAATTAAATTTAAAAGGTTATATCAATATATCACTTATTTTAAGGATTTTTTAATCTTAATTTAATTTTATTTTCTTACAAGGAGAGTATTTTCCCAAGTTACCATGTTATACAAGTTTATTAAGACAATCTCATTGATTTTCAAGATTGTTTTTGTTTCTGATTTATTTAAAGAAATATTATGATACATAAATAGTGAAAATTCATTAAATTTATTATCATCTTGTTATTAATGATATATTCATGTACTGGTACCATATTTATACAGTTTGGTACATAATATAGATAAGAAATGATTTTTAGAAATCCCAACTTCACCCTCTCTTAGGTGAAAAATATGTGTTCCCTTAAAAACATGTTTTCTAAAAAGGGTTTCTAAGAATATTATACTAATATAATATTATAATTAAAATAATTGTTTACACTTTTTTTCTTTTATGACTTTTTTCAAAGGAAACTTCTTGTCTCTTTCTGAATGATGCATTTTTAACCCTTTTCCATGTAAAAGGAATGATCTTTTTACCTCGTACGACATTTATAGATTTATCCACCATCAATCCTTTGAAGCATTATTTTTTATGTTTAAAGGTTAATTTTCAATAAAATGTTTCTAAAATATATTTTCAAGGAAAATGGTTTTAAAAATGTTTTCAATATTTTATTATATGTTTTCACAAAAAAATGTTTTCAAAATGTTTTCTAGCCTCACTTTTAAATTATCAATGTATTTTCAAAGAAATGGTTTTCAATACATTATCAAGATTTATTTATAATTTTTGAATGTTTTTTCAAAGAATGAGTTTTTTGAAATGTTTCTAAGCTTATTTTATAATCTTTCAAGGAAAAAGGTTTTCAATATGATTTCAGTTCTCATTTATAAGTTTTAAAATAACTTTCTACGAAATTTTTCTCAAATAGTTTTATAAAATTAAAATAATTTTTCATAGAAAAAATTATATTTTCCTCAATAAATTTTTTTGAAATATATTTCAAAATTATTATCCATCTAAGATAACTTATTTTGATTTTACTCTTGTATTTTTACGAAATTTTCTAAAGGTTCTATTAATATTCATTCTATGAATGGGTTATGCTTAATGTCATGGTCTTTATTAAACCCATTCAACATTCATGGGTTATATGTTTATGAAATAAATTTCCCTTTCCGGAGTTATGATTATGATGAAATTATTATGAAACCAGCATCCTTTCCTTCATGTTATGATATGATTACATTTTTTTGATGCCCATTTCACCACATGTGTTATGATATGTTTTTTAGTATTGTATGCCACAAGTATGTATGATTTCATTATAATATGGGTGGGACCTATAAATCTCTCCAATTAATTAGGTAATGATTTTTATATTATGAGATAGATAAGGCTAGAATAGGATATGAACTCGGTTCAGTATTACAGGGATGGAATGAGTGCTGAACTTGGTTTCATAATACATAATTGGAACGAGGTGTGAACCTAGTTCAATAAAGGACCTTTTCCACTAAGATGAACTTGGTTGTGATACCTTGACTACTATAGAAATAATTATATATGATTATGTTTATTCCACAATTCTATGTTTTATTCCTATGTCATGCTTTCATGGATTATATTATTTACTTCCTTATGATTCATGTCTAAAGAACAGCCATTCTTTATTCCATGATTCATGTATACGATCTTTGATATGCAGGCTATGATGTTCTATTTTCACGATCTTGTTTTCATACACTTATTATCATAATTAATTTTACATGTCTCCTTATTTTCCCTTAATGATCATCTGAACTCACCGATGTCCTATGTTTACTTTCCCTAGGTAGTAAATAAATGTTTTATGTATAAGTACTAAAGGTTGAGATATGTATTAGAGATGTTAAAGAAATGTCCCCAGGATAAAATATTTTGTTTCCATGTTTCCAAAGACAATAAACAATTATGGTCCTCAGGCATGTATTTTTGTATTATACTGAATAATCATATAAGATGATGATATATTAATGTATGTTGATCCTAGGTCGCTATTATTCACTTCATGAAATTCAGATAGTGATCAAAGATTTACTCAACCCGTACTCTAGGCCCGCATTATCCATACTCTATGTGACAAAAAAGGGTAGCATGAAAAGTGTATTAATGATCCACTTCATCCCCAAACCACTAAACTTCTTCCATTAAAAATATTATCTATCAAGATATATATCCTTTGATTGATCAGATTTATCATCTTCTGATTTAAAATTATAAATACTCTATTGTATGGGTTCCCATTCTATGGAATGCTTATATATTTCAAATATATACTATCATAGACATGACCATGAACTATTTCCTCATAACCCCTAATTCACATCATGTCTCAGAAGCAGTACACCTACATCACAACTCCTCCTATTAGCTTCTCCCCAAGTCGTTTTAATACATTTTCTCTCCTTTAATAGCCACAATTTCTCCCCATTTTCAACTTTACATGAAAGTTACTTCATTATAGTCTGCAATAGGGTAAAAAACACATAAAAGAACATTTATGAAAAAACACACCATAAATTTGGGAGAGGGGGTCCTACATACAAACTTCTTAAAGTGAGGGGAGTTGACTAAACACATTGAGTTACTCGATTCCATTAAAATTATTTTGTAGGTAAGGCCATCATTAGAATTTTAGAAAATTTTTTTTCTATAAGAACACACTCCAAATTCACATGCCCTTTTAAGGTATTAAAATAATTAAACATAATTTCCCAAACAAAAAATATATTAAATAAATATTCTTAAAACAAAATAATATAAATATTATAAATTGACTTCATAGAAAATAAAATAAGAATAAAAATATGAATAAATATTCCCAATTATTTAACATCCCTTTACCACTTGCTACTTTTATAGATTCACTCCTATATCTCTAAGTGTTCCTCCTTCTCCGTGATAAAAATATAGTTGATTTTGATGTGATTTTTCCTCAAGTGATGGACTTTATTTTTTTAAGTTGTATATAACTTTAATTATCTCAATGGATTCTTATTGGAGACTTCACTTTAATCCCATATCATCAAGATGACACTTGATCCGCAATAACCGAGTGCACGCTTGAGAAGCCATAATATATTCATCTTCAACAGTTATTAATGAAATGAAATCATCTTTCTTAATTAGCCAAGAAATACACAATTCACTGGGATATAATGAAACACTTTATGTTTGTTTCCTATAATTTACTGTTTTAACCGAATTTACATCTGTATATCCCTATAACTCTTGATGAGATTGTCCATTATACAACAAACCTAAATCCACCATTCTCTTGATATAACAAAGTATTAAATTCACAATAAGTAAGTTGATTTACTTGTGATTGTTTTGATATTGTTCTGATTGGCATGTGGAAAATATAATATCAGGTCTTATTATAATCAAGTACAATATACAACCAATTATTTTCTAGTATTCTATTACATTACCTTCTTTACCTTAATTATGTAATGATAGTTTCATCAGGGTAGCATATAGAGTCATCATGTCTTTAGAATTTTCCAATCCAAATATTCTCAAAACCTCCCTAGAATATTTAGATTTAGAGATTAATGTTCCATTCTTTCCTATAACATCTATAAACTAAGGGAAAAATCAGTTTACCAATCATTGATATCTTGAACTCACTTTTCATGAATTTTTAAAACTACTTTCACTATGATTCATATTATCCCACAAATATTACGTCCTAAACTTATGTTAACACCATAATCCGTTTATTTCTATTATTATTGAAAAAGCGATTGTAATCAACTCCACCACACTGAAAACTAAACATCATTAAAAAATTATATAGCCTTAAATAACATGCTCTTGGAGCTTACTATAACACAAATAAATCCTTATTTAGTTGAAAACTTTTGTTCTCATATTCTTGAATATGAAAACTATGAAGTTTCTCAATTAAAATGTCTTCTTTCAGAACCCCATTTATTAATTCTGACTTGGATTCCATCTGGAACACTTTGTGCATTATTTTCACTTCTATGTCTAAGAATAATATGATTTCATCTATCCATAAAATATATATAAATGTTTCATCAACATAGATACCCTCTATATTTGAGTACCCTTTTCATACAAGTCATTCCCTTTTTCATATCATTTCACCATATTTAATCAAGTTGATGTGAAAGACCCATTTTGTCCGAATGAAATTCTTATCTATTCAGCTAAAAAATATCCCTTTTCTGATTCTTCTCAATTTGGTCATGATATTTATTCATATGCTGAACCAAATTCGTTTCTAAAACTACTTGATCAAAACATTTAGGCTCTACCTGTGACAAGTACGATGCTTGCTATAGAGTTTTCATACTCCTTGTATGAACTAGACCTATCTGATCACTAATTATATTCCACCTATCAATCCTGGCTTATCTCTTTGGTCTTTGTGCAGATAATAAATTATGTTCATCCTTTTCATTATCGAAATCTTATTCTTAATCATCATCTAGAATAGGAACATTTTATGATATTATTATATTTTCATCACTATCCTCCTGACATTGATCATGTATTTTCTGAATATTATTCGTATTCCCTAATAAATTTACTTCATGGATTAAAATAAAACTTCCCAGTAACTTATTGATTAATTTATGTACTTTGATTTTATTTTATTAGACACGAAATATCCCTTCTTCTCCACAAGAAGAAAACTTTATGTGTTTCTCCTTATTGAGAATGAAACACTTACTTCAATAGACTCAAATGTACTTCAACGGTGGCTTCTACCCATACCATATCTCATATGAATACCCCTATTCTTTTGGAAAAATTAATTATCTATTTGATGTGTATATTTTTTTCATCACTGATTCTTTCCAAAACATATATAGAAGGTATTTAGCAATGATAATTGTTCTAGCCATGTTTTTAATAATTCAACTTTTTATATCAACTAATCCATTCTATTGTGGAGTTCTTACTGTTGAAACTTGTTTCCTTATATGATGTTTCTAAAGATAATACTCCACATGGCTATTTGTGGACTATGTTTCACTATTTATTCAGATCTTAATGATTAATTGACCAAACATCTTCTCAACTGCTATGCGATAAATTTTTATGCAACTGAAAACCTCATATTTGTTAGTAATGACTAAAACCCATGCCATTCTGCTGAAATCAACCATAAAGTGAACATAATATCCCGTACCGACAATAGATCATTGTGAAATTGGATTGTACACATCAATATGCACCAACTAAAGATTTTTTTTGACCTTTTATCTTTTTTCCTTATATACCTTTAGAATGAACATAACTTGATAACAAGTATCACATGTATGGGTATAATCATCTGATAATGTTGGAAGATACTGAGAAACAACATATTTCACCATATATTCCAATGACATTTGGATCAAATAAAGAAGGAATTTATGGCATAACTTTTATTTGGTCTTCCATCAACAAAATTGTCATATCTTTTAATCCACATACAAGGTATAGATTCCCTTTCATTTTCTTTCCCTATAAAACCAATACACCATATTTATTTTATGACACATAAATTGTTGGAAAATCAAATGGAATGTCCGACATCACATAGTTGATTAAAATAAATCTAGTTATGACTATAACCTTTAACAACTAATAAATCTGTAGGTCTCATGTCTCTTCCCCTATCTTGGATTATCCTGAGCCAAAAATATTCAATCCTTCATCATTATAAAATCTTATGATACCTTTCATATCGTACATCATTCACATCACTGGATCCTTATTTCTATTCATATGGTAGGTGCACCCACTATCAATGATCTATATTTTAGTGCGATCTAATTCTTTAAAATAAATTTCTACCCCTACTACCTAATCATATATCTTTTTTTATATATGTTATTGACTTCATACCCAATATGGATTGATGATCTTGATGTTCCTTGAAGTATGATAGAACAACTTCATCATTCAATTCTATAAACCATTTTTTCATTTTCATCACATTTGATGATATATTGAATTTCTACATACCACTACATTCATTCTGCTTCGACGCATTTATCTGTATTGTTGATGAGAAGTATCTTGTAATGATTCCAAATCATCCACAACTAAGAGAGTGACAATAAAATGATGTTTTGGAATATTTATTTTTGTATAGATTCCACCATTTATCATGTTCCCTCTGATATGTGTGGTCTATGGGACATTCATTTTGTGAGTGTCTCATCTTTCCACAATAATTACATCTCATGCGAGGTAAAATCCCATATAGTAATACTACACTACTGATTAAACCTTAGATTATATAAATATTTTATTTCTGATTCTTACAAAAATAAATCTTTATCTTTAGAGTGGGTGCTTGTGGTCATGCTTCAACAATTAGTACTTTTATTTTGTGATCAACACACATACCAACTATATCATTCTAATCAATCATTTTTCTTTCCTAACACAACATTTTCTATTTCACTAGAACTCTTAATTCCAATTTTACCTTTTCTATTTCCTTTGTATTATAGTTTTTTTGGTATCAATATTTTCTCCTAATATTTCACTTCATTTTTCATACTAAAAACGTCCTCTTCAATTTATTTGATACATTTGAATTGATCTTTTCCAATATTAGTTAAAATATTAAACTCTCTTTTTTGTTCTTCAATTTTAGATTATAGTCGAAAACTGTATCTGAGCCATTTAGAATGGAATCTTCAGTTTTTCAATTTCTGTATTTAGTTCAGACTTCTTTTCTTTCTACTTCTACATATAAATTTTTTCATCAAGAACCACTTTGTAGTTTTTCATTATTTTGGATCTCCAGACATCTATTTCCTCAAGAGTGACTTCTAATTCCTCATGAAGGTAAACTCTTAATTCAATTTATCCATCATCATTTTCAGTTTATTCTCTTGTTACATACATTATGACAACTTCCTTCATAAAATTTTCATCATGATCCTTATAGTCCTCTAATTCTTCTACCTCAGATTATTCTTAACTATCATATTATCTTGAAAGAATATACTTCTTTTTGAAGAAATTTTCAAAAAAAATTCATCCCTTTCAAATATGCTGAATAATTCATCATGGGAATTTAGAAATCATCATATTAATATTATTCAATCTTCTTGGTTAACCATATTGCTAGATATCCTACCTTTACAGATCAAAATCATGCAGGAAAGAGTTTCCCTTTGAACATTCCTTTTTATCTTTGATGGTTTGAGGAAATGAATGAAATCACCTCATCCATCCATTCATATTTCTATCCATATTTAAGGTTGATATTCTTCATGATCTTGAATTCCACTTATTTGGACTTCCACTTTTCCACAACATTATTATAATAATTTTTCATTTCATATTCTTTAAGACTAATGTGAAACTTATCCAATGTCAGCTCCTTTGGATCTTTATCATCCCAAATAAAAACCATCAAATTAATCCAAGGTGGATGTTTTATCAATATGTTCTTAACAATATTTATATGTTAAAAAATTATCTGAGATCATGCAGTTATCGAAAAAAACATTCAACCAATAAAATTATTAATGAATAGACTCAATAGGGTTCATTCTTAGATCCTCATACTTGTTCCATAGAACATGAAGATTTTCTTCTCTGACTTTTAATTATCCCTTTTAAATGTTCGACAACTTTTACAAAATATAATATGATGGATAACAAGATATCACCTTAATATATATTTAATTTTTAGGGATCCTTCTAAATCGTTGATTCTTTAGAATTAACATGAAATTCTTTTCGTCCAGCTTTTGATAAAGCATCACTATCGATATTGGCTATTATTCTGTGCATTAATATCAAAGAGACATCCATTACTAATGATCATAATTTGTGTTTCATTCAACTCTTCCATTATTGAAATATATTTCCATCAAATATCAAAATACATTTTCGATTGAATACATTGATTTACTCTATTGAGAGAGAACCACTATATTACATCTTTTGGGTTTGATACAAATTATTAGACCAACTATGTTAAATACCTTGATGGGGTGAATCATGGTATGAAGGATTGAAACAACTACCCCATTGTATATTGTGTTTCTTTATATAAAACACTATTATCTCCTTCTCTCATAGAAATTAATGAATAGAAGTAAAATCATGAATGATACACAATAATTTTACTTGGTTCATCATCACTAGGCTATTTCCTAGGAGCATACAATGGTGATGTGATGATGTACCTAATCCACTAAGGCTCGCTGCCAAAATACATGGTTCATGATAGATCACTTCTATGCCAAGGCTCATTAACTTTTCAAGGTTTAGGTCCAACTCACTACTTTTCCAAGGGTCAAAACCTGAGTATCATTCCCTATCTCACTTTGGGAATTTGGAGACATAGAATATTCGTTAAGTCTCACTGATTTTATGAAGGGGGTATAGGTCATTTTATAGGTATTTCCATAAATTTCAGAAGCATCTGGCCACATAATCACCATTTAACAATGCTCCCACATTAAATTCATGATGTTACATATTTTGCAAAGATCCATGAAGATTTCCAATGTGTGATTCCTGATATAGTCATAGAGATCATTGTTTACTTCTTGTGCTTTCATAGAACCATTATTACAAATCCCATTCTCCTCAAAACTCATTCCATACCCATATTTTCATTATGATGCTAGAAATCCTCCAAAATTTTGACCCCAAAAATTTGGAAAACACAGGGAAAGGATGTGACATTGCATATGAAAATTTATTTACCACTTATAAGGAATCAATTCCATTAATTTAGATATTTTTCAACATACCATGTCAAAAATATCCCTGGCACTTCATTACATTCCATGGAAACACACTTTTTAAACAAAGACAACCAACCCAAAAATTATACAATGTTTCCTTGAGTCATATATTCTCAATAGGAGGTATTAAAGTAGTAGTTGTAGTTGGTTGAAGCCTCTTAATTAAATCATAGTATGATACCACTATACTCCTATAATTATAAAATATTTCTACAATTTTATAATGAAAACATTTAATCACATCCATTAAATCTCATGGTATATCATATTGACCTATATAAATATTTTGAATCATATCCCTATGAGTTATAACAATTACTCTGAGTTCCTAAATCTATAACATGGCTTAAAAAATATTTTCCAACCCTCTGACTAGGGTTTTCAACTCCTTAATATATTTTGAACATATCTAATAAAAAACATGTTGAATAAAATGAATTTTTTCTGATGAATTTTATTAAATTTTTATGAGGATTACATCATATCCATCAACTTTTCAAAATAAGATTTGTAAAATAAAACCCTCATGGAGTTATTTTATCCCACAATTAGAAGATTATGAATCATTCTTTAACTAAATATAATATCTTTTGGGTTTACAAAATCTATAAATAGAGATAAAAATGGTCATATTTTATAACTATTATAACTCTTACTTAAAGAGGGAGATCGTTATATACAAGAGGGGGTGATGAAATAAGTGGTGTATGATTATGATCATAATTTCCATGACAACATCTCTTACTCCATCACCACTAAGATCAGATCCAGGAAGAATTGGTTCAACTATATGTTTCTCAAATGATGCTTCAAGTCTTCCTTCAACTTCAGAAGCACTAGGTATCACCTCAACCAGCCTAACTTATGTACTTAAATAATTATTCCAATATTTATATCAATATGATGCACTTATTCTACAAAATTAGAATCTTCATCTTCTCATCTTTGAAGCATATCTTCTGAATAAGTACTAACTTTAGGCAACTGAAGCTCTATTTTGGAAACTAATATCTTCTATACCTCCCTATTAGGAACTATATTAGTCAGATATTGATCCCTAGGTGGTAAGGATTGGGATGTATCTACATGAGACACTCTTTCTTAACCAACATGTTCTCAAGAATTTGAATTCATGTCCTTATATTATCTAATTTTATTTATAATAACAATTGATAGAGTATTAATTTCATTGAATTTTTCTACCTCTACCACTTTAATAAGAACATTCATTTTCTTTAGAACTGGTGAGAAAAGGCTACCATAAGGTTAATAATTCAATTTTACTTTTACATTGGAAAAATAATAAATAAATCACATCATATACCTTGGAAGATTCAACTTTAGAATATTGATTAGGATATATATATAAGATGTATATACCCTAAAAACACGTTCTCAATATTCTCATCTCTCTCAGCTATTATAGTGTATATAATCTTACAATGATCCTTCCACATAGATTATATGTCACTCACATTCTTATTCTCAATTAAATTGGTTCCAAATTGGAACTTAAACACTTCAGTTTCACCCAATGAACTCAAAGTAACTAGATTATGACTAAAAGTGAACTCCCCGTCATGGGGACCATGTAATATTTCATCTAACTACAATGATAGAACAAGAAATTTTTTTATATTATCATTCGATGAAATAACATCATCCAATCATCCCAGAATGAAATCTACATTCCTTATAAACTGATTAAACTCTTCCTCAAACTAGAAAATAGAATTATTTCCATAAATAACCCCCAACCTTGAAAATAAAGAACCTACTTTAGAAACATATAATTACACTCTAACCAACCCATGATGATATATTTCCCAACAAGAACTCTAAAATATAAATCTTTTAACTTAACATTATTGAAAGAATCCTAGATTACATTGCTTCCATTCTTGTAATTTCCCATTGAAGACCAATCACTAGGACATTGAGAGGGATCAAGAGAGAAATGGAAGGAAAAGAGTGATGGTTAGGAATCTAAGAGCATAAGCATAGGTGAAGAGCGAAAGGGTTGAGGGATGAATTTAATTTAGGTTAAAAATATAATTTGTAAATGGATTACATAACTAATTTTTTCGTTGGGTCTATTCGAACATAAGATAGAAAAATTAAATAGAAACAACAAAATTATATTTATTTTCATAGTGAAAGGTATGATTTTTTAATAAAAATTAATAGATTAATTTTATTTCAACAAATAATTAAAATAGTACATTAATAAAAAAATACTGAAATTAAAATTTAATGATATAAAAAAACTAAACAAATTTAAATTAGAGTGATCCCAATTCACTTTTAATAAATTTAAAATGGTCACATAAAAGGTGATTAGTAAAAATATATGATAATATATTATACATAGAGGTAAAATTAAGAGTAATATAATATCTTGTGAAATTATTCCTCATGTTAATATAATTTGTTTTAGAATAATTAATCATATTATTTGTGATGTTAATAGCCCTATATTAGTCACATTTTATTGAAACGTGATTTTAGTAGAATTTAAAATCAATCAGGATGTGTTTCATCTATAATAAATTTTCACAATAACTACTAAAAACAATATATTATGCATTAGTAGTAGAAAATAAAATAGAATGTTGTTTCTTACTAAAATTGGATAATATGGATTTGTTTATAAAATAGAAATTTCTTGATACACTCTTCCTATATAGTCTACAACCATGATAGTTGGAATCCAAATATAATGTTAGATATAAATCAAAAGTTTTTGGTAAAGGTAACTAAAGAGAGATAGGTCCTATTGAATACCATAATTTTTTTAATGGAATTCAAATGGGATTTCTTGGGAATATCTTGGAATCTATCACATAAGTGTACTGTAAAAATAATTTATGGTTTACTAGTAGTCAAATACAAAAGGTTCATAATTTTTTATCAATATAAATTATTTTCAACTAGTTTTTTAGCTTCATCCATGTTATGAGTTTCATTAGGACTCATAATATTTGTGTATAGTTTACCACTTTCAAGTCCAAATATTTAGGGTAATTAAAGTAAATATTTTATTTTATTTATCTTGTTCCCAAATTCTTTTTGATAAATTTGAAATCCTAACAATAATTTAACTCACCCATAATGATCATTTAAACTTAATTTTTTTTGAGTTTTTAAAATTATTTATGGAAATTTTTTAAAAGAAAATCACAACATTAAAATAGATATAAACTGAAAAAATATTTAAAGAATTGTTTTCTTAAACAAATTAGGATCTACCTCTCTTGTTGAAAATAAATTTGATAAAATAAAAGAAATTAATTATTCATACAAATATATAGGTTCCTATTAAGGGATATAAAGAGATTTGGTCTGTTTAAAAACATATTTTGGAAATTGATAACTTCGGAAAGTATTATGTTGTTTAACATAAACTTACTCTATAAGAAAAAAATTTAATAAATAAGATTTTACCTCTATATTATAGAATTTTAAATTTGTATGTGATGCATAGTTTATGAGAATCCAAATGGATTACAATATAGATACTTGTGTTAGGGTCTATTCATAATACATACCTTCTTCATGATTATAAATATTAATACTCATTAAACCATTCTTTTCAGTAATCACACCATGATCATCAAATATTTTCCTTGAAACCCATTTGTTACTAATATTGGATTGTTAGAGGGTCTGTCAAGAAATTTCCATACATTATTCCTCCTGAACTAGTTTAGTTCTTCTTGCATTTCTAAAACCCATATTTCATACAATATGTATTCTTCTATATATTTGGGTTTTAGTTGAGATAAGAAACCATAATATTTTAAATGATTATATACACTTCTTCAAGTCCTAAATATTTTATCTAATCTTATTATAACTTTTTCTAAGGGATGGTTCTAAATGGTTCAATGCTATGTCAGTTGTAAACATTCCGGTTCACTAGTATCTATTATTTTAGGATTTGTTTCTATAATATAATTTTCCAAATCATCATTGTTTTTACTATAAAAGAGAGTTTCTAGTATAATGTTCTCAAAATAATTTCTTAACTCATCAACATGAGTCATTTTGTGATCAACAGGCTATATTCATGAAATTTCACATGATTTAATTCTTCAATTATCATTTAACTTTTTTTGAAATGTATATATTCTTTTAATAATTAGAGTAGACTAGGAATATTCTTTTATTATCATTTTCGTCAAATTTACCAATATTATTCATTGCATTTATAATATAAACCATGAACCCAAAAACATTAAATTATCATACTTTTATATATCTATTATTCCATATCTCATAGTTTATATTCTTTAAAATATTCCTAATTAAAACTTTTTTTTATGACATAAGATAATATATTCTAATATTTAACACCGAAATGAGAAGGAAAGTAATATTCACAAAACAATTTTCTAAAAATTACTTACAAGTCCAATTCCCCCTTTTAAAAAAACCATTCTATTATGGTGTTTGGGGGTAAGATAAACTATACTATGTTCCACATTTTGAACAACTAGAATTGAAATAATGGTTTTCAAATTCTCTATCATGGCCACTTATTAATGCAATAATTTTTTCAACAGCATATTTTTGAAAAAATTAAAAAAACATATAAAAAAAGAACATGCATGGATATTAACACTAAAAAATAAAACCCATTTAAAACTAGAAAAATATTCAACTACCAAAAAAGAAAATATTTTTTTTCTTATGCATGAATTTCTAGATGGACCAAACATGTGAATAATTACAATTGGTCTATAAGTATTAACCTACTTAATTTGTATTAAATATGTCTCATGTCACTTTCACATTTTCATGCATCACATTATTTATTATTAAATTTATGCTGAGTTAAATCTAAAACTAAATTCCTCATAGATTTTTTAAAAAAAAATATGAATTACCATATCCTAATCAACAGTAGAAAATACAAGGTTCACTAGTTTTATTAAATAAAATATTTAATTTTTTCTCCTAAAATAATTGAGATCTACATTATATAAATTTTCCATTTTATGTTCCATAAATTTGTGAATTTTATCTTTGAAAATTGAACTATCATTAATAAAAAAATCAATAAAATAACATTCTTCACAATGTTTTGAAACACATATTGTGATTTAAGCCTTACATATATAGAACTTTGTTAATGAGTACTGATATATGATCACTAAATGATCCAACTACCATAATGTTACCTTTCTGATTGTCACCAAAATTGACATACCTGCCATAATGTTTTGATAAGGAGTGAAAATTAAGGAAATATCAACTCATTTGCATTGAACATCGAATTTCTATAAACCATTTATCATTATTAATCTTTTACTACAAATAAAAATCAAACATGAAATTTTTTTAGTACCTATATTATCTTTCTTCTAGAAATATTGGAAACTAAACATTTTGGGATCCAAATATACTTGTGCTTTTATAAAAATATGGAAAACAATATTTAAAATAATTCTAAAAGAAAACAATGTTTGATAACATATAAAATAGGATTTATAAAACTAAAAATTTTGGCACACTGACCAAATTATCTATAGTGAAAATAAGTAATTTTCGAGTGTTTTTTATTTATAGAACTAGGCACAAAATAATGTTTATAAGAATTTTGTTTTTTATAATGATGTATAAAACCAAATTTATTTCAATATTAATTATTTCCAAGATTTTGATTCATTTTAATTTCACATTTTTTGAATACACTAAAAATATTTTTAAATTATAGGACTTATTTTTGTAATCATTATATCTTGATACGAGTCCTATATAAGATACAACATAATTTTCCATCTTGGTTTTAAAATAAAAAATTTGATTATTTAATTACTCAATTTAATTTACAAAAACATCATATTAAGTTTTTCTTGTTTTATTTTCACTTTAAAAAGATTCATAATATTTTGTAGCAAGGAACAATATTAATTTAACTCACCAGAAGAGAAATTTTTATTTTAGAATAAATTCATGATTTAAATGAGTTTTCCATATAATTGTGTTCCATAAAACACATATGGATTTTTTTATTAGAAATATATTCTTTTTAGGTTTATGATGTATCATCACTAGAATATTTATAGGCACTCAATATGGATTTAACGGTTTTATTTGATTTCTTCTTGTATACAACATTTTTGAAATACATTTTCTTATCCTTTTCACTATCTCGTAGCAATCAACAATATAGTT
This sequence comes from Viscum album, assembly GCA_963277665.1. Taxonomy (NCBI): domain Eukaryota; kingdom Viridiplantae; phylum Streptophyta; class Magnoliopsida; order Santalales; family Viscaceae; genus Viscum; species Viscum album. The sequence continues at coordinate 1,929,676,509 of OY728138.1, forward strand.
TCCTTTTGTTGTGATTCTTACATTAATAGAATCTCACCTATTTAGTGTTTCCATCATGCTACTTGAACAGTTTAAAGAATATATTTGGACTTTTTATATTATTATATAACTATTTGGAATTTCTAGAAAAGTTATCATGATCACTGTCAAATGAATACATAGTTGAGGTGTCTTCATCTGGCGACTCAACTATTTTATCACATTTAATTTTATTTTCATCTTTTATTATTGAAAAATTGAATATAGAATTTATTTTTTTTTAAAATCAATACCATCCAGCATCAAAATCCATCTCATCCACATAAATCATAATAGTTATAATAATATATTTTTTGATAAAATAATTTACCTTTATAGATTTTCTAATAGTGTCTTAGAATCCACTCCATCTTAGTAGTATAATTATGGGAATTGTCAAGGATTGATCTGGTTTAGGAATGGGGTTTCGTAAAGAAACAACATTATTTACCAACTTAGCCAGTCTTTCATTATGTTGGGTAATGATATGTTATTCCATCATTCTAAAATTATCAAATTTAAACTTGGAATTATTATATATGAGAGCTAAAATATTTTCATTTCCTTAAAAAGATACTGAAATAACAATCCTTATTTCATGAGAAGATTCACATTGTGAAACATGGGTAAACTCATTTATACCTTGTCAAAAAATTATATCATATTTATGCTGATAGTTTGGAATATAATTAGATTCAGTTCCATTATCACATGTTTCAGTATATGGAATTATAATTTCACAAGCCTTTATAGATTTAAGATAATCATTCGAACAAAGGTTATTAAAATATATTATCATCCATTCCATCTAGAAAATATAATTATCACTATTGGAGTAAGGTGAACATAACATATACATACCTTAACTATTTTAAATCACAATATCCATCTTCAGGATGATCTTTAGACCTCAAACTTTGAATGTTAATAACTTGAAATTCACAATCACTGATAACAGTAGTGTTCTTGAAGGTGAATATAGTATGAATCATGTGGGTGATATGATAAAATTATTTTTAGGAATTGTTTCACGAAACCATGAGTGAGGATATTTGACATAAAATTTATGATTAATTAATATAATATTTGAAGAAATAAATATTTGGGATTATGAACATTATTTATCGGTGAATGTTGATCATCTAAAAATAACATTTCCGATTTAATTTGTTATTCTATTAGGATCCAATTATTGAATTCCTCTAGTAGTGATCCACATGTGCTCCTATGATTTTCGAGAAACACCAATCAATCTCTGGTTTCTAGTTTGTAAAGTAAAATGTCTTGAATTTTTAATTATTGATTTATCATTATTTTCCTTGAAGAAATATCTCTTGTTGTTCATGTTCTTGATATGGAGAGAGAATAAGAAGTTGATAGATAATTTGTTATGTGAAACTATTTTCTATTATCAATTTTGAAAACACTATAGAATATATATAATTAACTATTTATAGAGTTAGTATTTGAGGTAAAATTTTATTTAACTACATGACTTCCACTAAATAACATTTATAACATTTAATAAACCCCATTACACATAATAAAAATTATTGTTATTATTTTATTGTGGCACATGCCAAATTATGTAATAAAGAATATCATGAAATAGTCTGGTTAATTAGTACTTGTCACAAGACTAAGTCTTGGTACATTTTAACACCTCATGAATTTATTGAATAACTGGATAAATATTTTATTCAAAAATAATGTTTTATTCACAATCTTAGGAATAAATATTTATTAAAATATTCAAAAAATAATATATATATTTTATTCAAAAGATGATGATTAAATATTTAGTTAATTTATGAAACCCATATAACATAAATAAAATTATTCCATAGACTTGAAAATAATATTTATTACATTAATTATACTCAAATAGAAATTAATTGATACAAATTGAAACACTTAGTGTGTGAGCCTCTTGGATTGTTTTTCATTGGCATTTTTTAGGATTTCCTGAAGTCAAAGTTTACATTCTATCAATGGGTGAAGGCACCCAAAATAAATAACTTAATTTCATAACATCAACAACCACATACAAATGATCACTATGAAATATAATTACATTTTCACAATATCTAATCAAGCAGGTTTCATATATATTGCACCAACATATATTCTTAATAGGTATTCCATTGAATATCTTAAAAAAATTAATTACACAATGGAAATGGAATTTAATGTTATAGTTCTAATATAATAAAAGGTCCAAGATATCATATTCTATAAATATGGAAGGGAAAATATTTCCCTGAATTATTCATCAACGACCTATCACTCTTGACGCACCCAACATATCCAACTTCCTTATGAACTGTTATCATCATGGATTATGAAATACATCTATGACTATGAGTTATAACATGAATTAATAATAATATTAATGTCTAATGACCACCAAAAATTCTCACAGAAAAGAATAATTGATGATTTCCAAACATGCATAATATCTACCGGCAGATCCATTCTCATAATCCTCTATCTTGGAGATTACCAATAAAGAACTTCCAAAGAATAATCCTCGTCTTCTTATGATTACTCTCACCTGATAGTCTATGTACTATATGTCCAATCATAATATATTATCCAACTACAAAACATTTTTTGATAATATCATCATTTCATATCTAGGTTCTCATCATAGTGGGGAATTGCAATGAATTTATCAATGAGATGTATACTCTAGGACATTATTACATTATAGTCATATGAAACTATAAAAACATGATATAAGAATTTTAATTAATATTTAATACATTAAATATTCATTTAATCTATGTAAAAATAGTTAGTAATAAGAAACAAACATTAATAAACTCACAATTGGAATAGAGACAACTGTCTAAAACCTTTAGTGTACTACACCACACATGATATTCATGTTTTTTATGAGTCAAGTCTATATTCGAGGAGTACACCATGTTTCCTTCCATGGAAATACTACTCACTAAAAGTTTACCAATTTGAGAAAATTTCCTCAAGAGATGATACTTATGAAGTATGTGCTTCGTCCACTTATGTGACCTTGGATATTTTTTAAGAGCCTTCGCTGTAGTATTATCACAATAGAGTGTGATAAGATCTTTGCTACTAGGTACCACATAAAGTTATTGTATTATGTTTTGCATCCATACTAATTCTATTACTACCTTAGAGGCCACAATATACTCAGAATCTACTATAGAATGTACAACAACAGTCAGCTTTATGATCTTCCAACTCACATCATATCCATTTAAACAGAATATGTATCTTGTTTGTGACATCATGTCATCTTAATTAGTTTTGAATCTAGTATCTTCCTATCCTTTGATGACTAGTTACTCATCTCCTCCATAAAAAATGATCATATCCTTAGTATTTATTAAATACATAAAAATAGTCTTGACTTCCATCCAATGTCGGTCACTTGGATCAACTTGATATCTTCTTACCACACATAATGCACAGAAGACATCTATCCTAGTACATAACATAACATACATGACTGACCCAATTTAATGATGCATATAGAATCATTATAATTCTGTTTCATTCCTCATGTGTCTGAGGACACATTTTATTTGAAATATGGATTCCATGTGACACTGTAAAGAATCCCCTCTTGGATTTTTCCATACTGAATCTCTTGATTATCTTATCAATGTATGTAATTTTACAATGACCGATAAACTATTTGGATCAATCATGATAGATATTTATCTCAATAATACATGTTTCCCCACCAAAGTCCTTCATAGAGAAGAATTTATTTAATGTAAGACTAGTATTTCACTTCCAATGAGCAATACGTCATAAAAATATACTATTAAGAAAACTAATTCACTCCCACTAAACAATTTACAAATTCATGGATCATATTCATTCTTTATTAAAACAAATTTCATTATAAACCCATCAAAATGAATTTTCCATGACCTTGATGCTTTCTTTAATCAATAAATTGGTCTTTTCAAATTTCATATCTTATTGGCATCCTTTGGAGTCACATACACTTTAGGCTATGTCATTATCAAATATTCATGAAGGTTCCCATTAATGAAAAAATATTTTGACATAAATTTGCAAAATATCATAATAAAGAAAATAAATAATAGAAATTATAATTTTGATGGATTTCAAAATTTTAACAGGTGAAATGGTTTCATTGTATTCAAGGCCTTGACACAGTTCACAATCTTTTTCAACTAGTCATTCATTATTGATACTGAAATTTCAATTAATGTCTAGTTTCTAATTAGATACACATTTGAAACTAATAAGATTTACATATACTATAGGTTTTACCAAAATCTATAGTAGGTTTTGGTACATGGAATCCATTCCAAAATTAATGGCTTCTCACCAATTGGAAACATCTATGCCATTTTATACTACTTTGTAGGTTAGAGGATCATTTTTATGAAATAATAATGTGTACCCATCCTTGGTGACTATAAAACCCTATTTTTTGGTTCTATAACCTCTCTAGTACTCCTTGGTATTAATTGTGTCTCTAGAACAATTTCTTCTTCCATGGGTTTTTTTAATTTTCTCATATAAAAATTTTTCTTTATCATTAACCTGAACGTCCTTTAAGTGTATCTCTCTTAAACTATCTCAATTAGAGATAAGATCCTCCTCAGGAAATATGGAATGACTTTCAACCAAAACCTTTTTGTATAAAATATTTTTTAGGAAGTATCCCTTTGTTTCTTTGGGATATCCTATAAAGATAAATTTTTTGCCTCTGGATGAAACATTGTTACCCAGTGAGACCATAACAAATGATTCACAACACCTCACATGTAAGTAGGAAAAAAATGGTTTATTTATATTTTATTATTGGTATGGTGTACCATATGTTTCTTTAGTTGGCACATGATATAGTACGTGTGCCGCTATTTGTAACACATATCCCCAAAGGGAGAATGTAATAATCAACTGAATCCTCATTGATCATACTATTTCCAACAAGGTGTGGTTCATCCTTTAGTGTAAACCAATCCACTAATACCTATAAAGAGGATTGATTTGAGTTAAAATTATAAACTCCAAATAATAATCAATTTATCCTTGATTAATATATTCTTCACCAAATTCTGAGTGAGTTTTCTTAATTTTCTTACCAGGATGGTTCTCAAATTCATTATCTTGGTCATTGAATTTATCAAAATAATCAGAGCTATTCTTCATTAAGAAGACATATACATATATACATATATATATATATATATATATTAAAATAATCAGTAAAAGTTATGAATTATGAGTACCCCCCCCTTCTTAAATAGGAAAAGGTCCACACACATCAGTATGAACTAATTTGAGAAGCTCTTTAGCCCTTTATACTATCCCATGAAATGGGGGTTTGGTAGTTTTTTTAATAAGCATGTGTGAAATAAATAAAGTTGTTTTAGGTAAAAAGAATATAAATATCCATCTTTATGTAATTTAGTTAACCAATTTTCATTTACATGACCTAGACTGTGAGGCCAAATTTGGGTGTGGTATGAGTCATGTGAGGTTACTTCATTATCAATTTATATTACTTTTTTCATGTAATCCAACACATACTGATTGTTATTTAAATGATACTTACCATAAAAATACTATATTTATAAAAAAATATTTATTCCCAAATATGAAACTAAATTCATTTGTATCATGTGTGGATATAGAAGTAATGTTTTTTGGTAACTGAAGGTATATAATAAAACCCCTTTAAAATAAAGATCATTTTAGTTGGAAATGTGATGTGGTACTCCTCTATAGCTACAACTACAAGTTTAGCTCTATTGGCTACTTGACGATTTACACCTCCTTCATTATTATTTCAAAATCCACTTGTTTCCAATATTTGAATACAAATTTGAGAACCAAAATCTAAACTAATACATCATTTTTGAAATAGATAAATTGGACTCAATAAAACATTCACCTGAATCATCCCCTTACTTCCATGGTTGGGGGAATTTTTTCTTCGATTGGACCTTCTTACAAAATGTGAAATAGAAAGAAACTTGTTCCCTTGTTGAAACCTTTATCTTATTACTCATGGAAGGGCATGATGTAGATTTAGGATTAAATATCTATTCGTTAAATTTTAGTTTTCTCAGCATAAGTAGCGATGTGTTTTCAATCGTAATCTCCTTATGTTCATTGAAGACATGAGTAATAAGATCTGGAAGAGACTATTCAATGTTGATCGTATTAAAATTCAGAACAAATATGGATAATCTCTGTGAGAGAGAAGAAGGAATGAGGTTGGTTCTATGTTTTGTGGGGAGTTTAAATTGTAGAACCTCTTAGTGATCAATGTAACCAATGATCTTAACTAAATAAGGACCAGTAGGGAAACCCTCTCTAGGATTTCTCCGAAAGAGTACCTTGGAAATCTCAAATCATCCCTGTATAGCTCTCTCTAAGTAAAGTCCACAGAGGATCTCAAGCATGCTATATGTATCCATGTTTTTTTGAGACTATACTAATTAGATAGAAATTTATGTAAACATCAAATATTTAATGTTGAATGCATCAAATAAGTGTTTTTCTTAGATAATGAACCCTTTATTACTCAATTATTTACTAGGTAGATCAAGCATTGAGAATTCTATCACAGAAGATTTTCGTTCACAACATAACACAACCAGAAGGCATCTAAACCACTACTTGAAGTTACTGCTAGTTAGAAGGTTACCTTTATCAAATATTCATCATTGTAACAGTTTTTATGATGAACTTTTCTTTTTATTCTAAAATTAAAAATAGAACAATATTATTACTTTTCTTGATTAAAAATATTAGTGAGATATAATTAATTAAATGTTTTTATTTATTTATTTATTTATGAAATATCCCTTTATTTTATCAAGTATCTTTAGCCCTCACCATTGAACTCAGAATTCCAAGTTTCATTAACATTCTCGTTGAAATTGTCTCTGTTACATTTATCAATGATCCATACATTATCCAAGAAGACCATGATATGGTAATTAGGTAGGACGATTTTCCAACTACAGAATTTCAGTTCATTTATCCATTGTGTGGATTCCCCATGTCACGACCCGACCCAACGGGGCTCGAGCCGCGACTCCCCAAGCCCGCCTCCAATAGGCCAGGGGCTGGCGACTAGCGCCGAGTAGGCTATCACACACATGGGAGGCATTAGCCTAAGGTACCTGTACACACACACCCACAACACCTCCATGCAACAGTGCAGAGATATAGAAACTGAAAAGTAAATGCATGCATACAATCTATCCCAAACCAGAGTGCAACAGCAAAAGTACAAGGGCAAAACAGGGCCCACCAAAAGAAAACTACAAAGCGCGTCCAACCTGCTCTGAAGAAGGGGAACGCTGCCACAAACACCCGCCGGAAAGCTCGCTCGGCACAGCTCCGGTAAACACCCCGGGTCAACTCGCTCACAAAGCTCCGCCTGCTCCGGGTCCACCTGGAACTCCGTCAAAAGGCCTGTGGTCTGCACAAGACACAAACATGTGTGGGCAAAGCCCGTGCAGGGGTGAGTATAAACATACTCAGTAGGCACCCCAAAAACCCAAAACCCCAGGGAGCAACTGAAGGCAACAGTCCGCTCAACCCAGCCAGAGGGAACCCAGACGAGAGAGAAACTCCATCTCGTGACCATCCTCGGCTAAACACATCTAGTCAGCTCAGCTCAGCTCAGGTGTATGCCCATACATACACCTTGAACAATCCAGATATACACAGCTCACGCCACAAGCCACAAGAGGTACCGACCTCATCACCAGCAACTGTCCCAACCAGGAGAGTACACCACGAACACTGTCATACCAGATGACACTCATCCGAGAGATACACTCCATCGGGATACTCGCAAACATTTCAGACGCTCCCCGTGAGACCACGCTCATCGGATAGCATCACTGAGGAAACATCACCGGAACACCATAACCACCAAACTCCACGGATAGGGGATCGCCGCTAGGTTCCTCTAGGGGATACCAAGACCCACTCCGGTATACGTAACTCACAGATAGGGGATCACTCCCAGGGTCCGCTGGGGGATACCACGACCCGATCTGGCATACGTAGTTCTCACAGATGGAGGATCACACCCAGGATCTGCTGGGGGATACCACAACCCGATCTGCACTCGACAGAAGCTTCACACTCAGATAGAGGATCATCGTCCATATAAAGATGGTCACGACGATACCGGAACCCTATCTGGTATAACTCGCGATGTAGGGGATCGAATCGACGATGCCACAACCCTACCGGAACCACGCGCTGAGTAGGGGATCGCATAACCAACGATACCGCAACCCTACCGACATCAAGCGCTGAGTAGGGGATCGTATAACCAACGATACCGCAACCCTACTATAAACATCATGCTGAGTAGGGGATCGTAAACCCGACGATGCCACAACCCTACTGTGCACGACCCACCGCGTAGGGGATCAAATTCCCGTTGATGCCACAAACCCTACGGGGTTAACCTGCTAGATAGGGGATCGCTGCCCGTGAATAAGCGGTCACAGCGATACCAAGAACCCGATCTAGGGTAAAGATGCTAGAGGATCCACTCCGGGCCCACCGGAGGGATACCACAACTCTAACAGTTTAAACATCCCATCGAGGGGATCACAACCCATACGAAGGTTGTGATACCACACGAACCCTCGTAGGAACGAACCAAGGGAGAACCCTCAACCACTGCTGGTCCAAACGTCGCTAACCCGAGCGACTCGCCCCCAAGCCATACTGCGCACCTCCGAAGCCAAAACCGAGGCCACCATCGCGTTCCACGCGGAAAAACACGCAGGATGGGCTGTTTACTCGCCCGAAACGGAGCACCGGTGAAAATGACACTATTCACCGCAGCTAGCTCGTGCGGGGCCCACACAACGATCCTGAAACCCGTCGAGAGGATCACACCACGGCGATCCCCTCGGAAAAACAAGCGGAAACGACTACTCACTCGCCCAAAACGGACACCCGGTGAAAAAGGTACTATTCACCGAAGCCCGGCTCGGGTGGGGCCCACGCCTGGATTCCGAAACTCATCGAACGGAACGCACCATTGCGATCCTCTCGGAAAAACACACAGGATCGACTACTCATCTGCCAAAATCGGACTCCTGGTGCAAAAGCTGCGTTTCTCCGCAAACGCCAAAACCCGGCCTCGTGGGGCCCGCACCCCGTTCACAAACCCAACACCCGGAAACCATCTCAAAAAGTCCGTCGTACCATGAGGGTCTCAACGCCACTGACGGCACGTCAATCGGACGCTCCGGGTAGAAGTTACAACGGCCCGAAGTCGTAAAATAATAAAATAATATTATTTTATACGACGTTTCTCGCTCCCGGGCCACGATCCCGAACCTTTAAACCCTCGAACCCATACCGGAGGGTTCGCCTCGTCGTCAGGGTCACGTCGCCGCAAACGGCACGCGAATCCGACTCCCGAGGTGCAAGATACGGGGGTTTAAAGACCCCCGTATGCGAAAAACTGGCCGGACCGGCCGCCGCCGCCGGCCCGCCCTGGCCGGCGGCCCTCCGCCGCGCGCCACCGCGGCTCCGCCGCGGGCCGCCGCGCGCCGCCGCGCTGGGCCGCCGGCGCCGCCGCGCCGGTGCCGCGCCGGCGGATCTTCCGCGGACCGCCGGGGGCACCCCGGTGGTCCGTTTTGCGATCCGGAGGCGCCTACGCGACCCTCGGGACCCGATCTACACTGCTACGGCTTCAATTTATAGAAAAACGCAGCAAAAACGGGATCGGGGATTAAAACTCAAACCGCCTACCTCGCGGGCGAAACGCCGACGTTCTGCCTCAGATCCGCGCTCCAAAGCTTCCGCTGCGCGCTCCTGGAACGTCCGCCGTCGAATTCTGAGCTCGTGGGCGCTCCGTTTGCTCGATTCGGCAGAGTGGCGGCGAAGAACGACGAAGAACAGCGAAGAACGATAAAAGGGGGGGGGGGGGGCGCTGATATTTATATCAGCCGCCCGCCGGCGCCAAACCAGCCTCGGACCCGACGCCCGATGCGAACAAAAGTAAGGTCACCCCTAGGGTAAACGCGCCGTTCTGAACGCAACGGCGGTCTCAGATTTTTCATCCGAGACTCCGTTCATAAGTTATTCGAGCCGACGCTCGCACACCAACTTGCCACTTATTTACGGAAACGCCCCTGGTGGCGTTTCTCACCGCAGGCCCGCGCCCGCAAAGATTACACCCCTCCTAGGGTAAACGGCACGTTCCGGACGCAACCGTGCCCTCAGATTCCCGTTCTGAGCTACCGTTTAGGAGATATCACATCCCCGCCACGTGCATAGTAAAAAAAAACTTAACATTATTATAAAATTAATTCCGGGCACACCGGGCCTCGGAATCGCACGCCGTCTTCGCGCCCAGCTCTGGAATTATTCGTAGAAATATTCCACAGTCTGACAGGGCCAAAAACCCGAGTCGCTACACCCCAATCCAAAAATCCTAACATGGATTTACTCAACACATACCTCGAAGTTTTTATTGAATAGAATTTAGCTGTTAAACTAAATAAAAACTTTGTTTAGTCCTCCCAAAACTCTCATGAATACTCCCTGATAAAAGTATGTTCCTAGAATTTGGACCATTACTATACATAGTTCTATGGTTTCATTCTCATCCAAGTAATGGAAGACTGGGTCAGACATAATAATTAATTGAGGGATTTTAAATAATTATGCATAAATTTTATCTTATTTTATTTTTTACACATCTTGTTAATATTAAGTTGATGTTAAATAATTAATTAACCATGTGGGATAAAAAATTTATGAATAAATCATTTATTTAATTTTCATCTTTGCACAAAAATTAAACTATTTATGTGATCATGGCCTTGATTATGTAAAATAAATAATTAAATATGAAAAATTAAATAATTAAATAGGAAAAAATAAATAAATAATTAAATTACTCATTCATGACCATTATCTAATAGTTAATTTAATGTGAAAACATTAAATCAACCATTAACCTAGGGTATATAACTCTTATTGCTGTTCTTGGCATGAGTTACAGTATTTCTCTTGTCCACATGTGTATCACTTTTGTTTGCATCATTATGGTTTCATCTTGAACCGCCTCTATGTGCCTTGGGATGATCAATTAATTACAAATATTTTTTACTCACACATAGGATAGGGGAAATGAAGGATTCATTAATGGAGATTACATAAATATACTTGGATACATAAGTCCTATATAATAATGGAGTGATAACTCATAGGTCATCAATTAATTTAATATTAAATAATTTCAAAACTAATGCAAAAAAATGAAATTAAAAAAACTAACACCTACATATGTTTTTCAAATGACCATGAATGGTCATACATGCAATGAATACATAAGAGTAAATGGATATCATTAATTTATCTATTCATAGTTCTATTATTTATGATAAACGGGATTTCATTAACTAACTAATTAATTAATTACCATTAATTTTAATGATAATTTGAAATTATTTTGAAATACTCACCATTAATGGCATTTATGGAAATAAACAAAAAAACTACAATGACATATTAATTGCAACAAATCAATTGATCATTTCAAATTATTTGAAAACATTATTAAATTTTCTAATACACAATTGATTGCAAATCAATAAAATAAGGTTTTAAAGATGTAATTTCAGATTTATTGTAATTTTAATTTTTTCCATTAATGGGAGACTACATGATGTAACACCCAAAGTTTCCATAGTATGCTTATCTTTGAATAATACAGTAGCGTGTGTTGTACGCAACATCGAGTTCTAACACACACCACAACCAATCAAACTAGCCGTTATGAATAGTAATACCCAATATTTGAAATTTTATAAATTTTATCTCTCAAAATGGACTTAATTTTTTGATTCGGAATATTGAAAATAGCCTAGGGTAAAATTTTGGAACTGATCGGATAACATTTATATTTTGATGAATAGTGAAAATTACTAAATTTTAATTAAATAAAACTTTTTTAATAAAAATAATTAATAGTGATAAATTATTAATTTGAGTGGTTTTAAAGTATATTTAGAATATATTTTTACTATTTAATAGAATTTTGGTCTTTTGACATAAATTTACAATTAAACCGGTAATAAACAAGTGCCAATATTTTGATAGTTATTATCTCTTAAAAACACTTTTTTTGTTTTAAAATCAAGAAATAATTTTAAATTAATTTCTGCCACTTCTATGTTTTGAATTTATAAAAATGTATTGACTATTTGGAATCACGATGTCCAAATTGTGTAAATAGGTATGTTTTATTTTTAGACATTTTGAATCATTATTTCGGTAAATATTTTATTTACCATGGTTAGAGGGTAAATCCGGTAAATAAGCGTAAAATAATAATAATATAATAACACTAAATTACCCTAAAACGTGACCTAACCTTATTAGTTGATAAATTTCAGACCATGGACATCTTTGGGTAGATTTTGGGACCCCATGGAGCCACTTTTAAGTGATAATGACACTTTATATTAATTAAGTTTAAATAAATACAAAAATGACACAAGCATATATATTTTAGTAAAACAATTTTTACATAGGGTTATATATGTTGTATTTTCAAATATAAATATTCATTATAAAAATAAAAATATTTCCTACATAAATTTAGTTTATTTTAAATTTTTATAAATTTAAGAATTTATATTATTTATGACACAATAATGATGCAGTATTTTCCTTATTAATGAAAGAATGAAATAATTGATATTATAAATGTTAAAATTAATATACTTTGAAAGTTTTGATGACATACATGAATTTTATTTCTTAATATGACATTATAGGATTTCTTAAATGAATTTGGTTCGAATTAATAAAGTTGTTAAGACTTTAACAAAAATCACTTGTTGAATAGTGCCAAAATTCACATAAAAGCATTTTTAAAAAAAATATTATATTATTAATTGATATTAAATTCATAAAAATCTAAGTATCGGCAAAGAGACTTATATCATGATATTTTTATCATTAATAGACCACTTTGGGGTCACTTGGATGTATATAGTACGTTTATTAACTATATTATATAAAAATACAAAGTGACATGGAAAATGTTAAACTAATTAACTAGGAGTTAAAACTAAAAGATAAGGATAATATAGTGACACAAACCTATCTAAAACCTATTGGTTGAGTGGTTATCGACCTATCCCCACCATAACCTTTAAATAATCTACTTTGAAACCATTTGAAACCGAATTTGAATTTATTATAAAATAATATTTCTAGCTTTTCCAAAGGTGCCCCTCACCCCTCTTATAAAAGGCCACTGTCCCTTCTCACCAATTCACAAATTCAAAGACTTTTGGATCGGAAAAACCCTTCCAAAATACTCTCTCAACTTCCCTCACTTCAACCTAGTGTCCATAATTTGATCAGAAAGCCAACCAATGGAGCCCTTTTGATCAAATCATAAGGAAGAACCTGAAGAAGAGGTAATGTTTTCACCATCCTCTTTCAAATTCCATTCTTCATCAACATATTATTTCTTTGTTTTTCCCATTATAAAATAATAAATCCAATATCTTATATATACTATGATGTTATTATAAATATGGTACAACCAAATTCAGTATTCTATCCATCCTTTGAATGAAATATCACCATACGTGCGTACGTACAGCTTATCGTCTCCATGTCATGGTGCAATTGTTATTCAATAAATTATTATTTGGATGGGTATAATAATGATGTGTAATTATTGTAAATAATAAATATAACATGATAATGATTCTGTATATATGATATACTACCCAATTATATATTATTTTAATATCAAAAGAATGATATTGTCGCTCGTGTGTACGTACGGACTACCGTCTCCACGAACGCGATAAGATTCATTCTACATCGTATCCATTCAAGTATAATTATAATTTGATGATTAAAAATAATGTTTAAGGACTTGATATCATTTTGGATAGGAATAATATACAACCTATCCATAACAAACACGACTTTTGTAAGAAAACATATATGAGTATGTTAATACCCGAAACGACTGTAATACTAAGATATTATTAACAAAGAAATGTTAAAATATCATATATGATATCATATTAATGTATATGATTCTTTTATAATTTAATAACAATTATTTCACCATTATACAGGAGGTTAACCTACCCAAAACCAAGGAAAAGTACACGGTAAGGGTTTATTTTACAATCTCTTCATTATCTGATGTTGTTTATACATAATTATCTACTGGGAACTCTTTATCATCCACATCCATGTTTCTTAATAATTTATATCAAAAAAATTCTTACTATTTTACAAAATATGGGTTAAAGTCATTTTTACCCTTGTTTGACTTTTTATATGAATTTTATAAAGTAATATTTCCTTCATTTTCCAAACAAGGTCCTTTTTAACCTTTTCGAGAGAATTAATGTAAGAATTCCTTTTTTAACATATACGGAGGGTGCGTCTATTTTCCGCCGTTATAAAATTTTCGAAGCTTCCCTTAAAATATTATATGAATATTTTCAAAGTAAATGTTTTCTTTTATAATTATGTTACTTTTAAATGATTTCAAAAAAGAGATATTTCTCTCAAATAGTTTTGATATCATCTATGTCAACATCCTTTGATGGATTTAAATATTATTTGAAGTTTATTTATTATGATACAAAACATCTATATTGTATTGATGGTTTTGTGATCTCTTTGACCGTGGATGTGTTATTCTTATACCATTCATGGTTTATGGAGAAAGTATTGACATTTTGTATGCTAGTTTTAATATGAATGTTTATGTTATATTTAAACCTGTTCATATGAGGAATGCATTGTACTTAATAAGTGATGGGTGGAGCCCGCTATGGCTCCTCGATGCATCAGTAGGTATCATGAGAAAAACTAGGGTCTTAGAACAAGGCCTTGACAAAATATTATTTTTAGTCTTGGCACGAGGCCTTGACTATGTGGTTATGATAGTTGGCATTATGCATTCCATCCTTATGAAATTGGTTATTGATATTGCATGTGATTATTAGACTAGTAAAATATCCATGTGAATAAGTATATGTCCTTATTTTATTTTATTTTGCCCATATTATTTTAAAGTCCAAGTTTTAAAAGGATTTTTTTAGTTATACATCGCCTTAAATGTTTATGACTATTTATGAATGTTTCCTCTATATTGTTATCCTTACTGAGCATTTGAGGTCACCCCTTTCTATGTTTTATTTTTTCCAAGATGTGAAGAAGTATTTTATGAATGACCTGAAGGGATAGTTTTAGGGGATAAGAGTGTGGACTATGGAGACTCTATTATTGTAGTTTTCATTTTATTATGTAATATAAACATTATGAATGTATCTAGTTATTCCAAGGCAACTAAACTAATCAGTCTTTCGATACTTGATCTTTCTTGTGATCATGCCAATGTTATGTAATGATGCACTGACTCTGAGTATCTGGGGTCGGGGCGTTACAGTTGGTATCAGAGGAAGTTTAGTACAAACCTTGGAAGCTAGATTTAGATAAAATCTGATTAGAGCACATAGACCTAAGATGGAGTTTGAGGATTAGTATAGAAGAACTTCCTAGAATTTTGGTATTGTAGAGATTTTTTGAGTTTTCCGAGCAATACATCCCTATCTAGATAAGAGTAGTTAGAGGTGGCTCTGGCATAGATGTACATAGGGGTAAAACCCGAAAACACCACTTTGAGCTAGACTCGAACGAGAATTAGTGCACGACAACAGGCCTTACTGCACTCTTCGTTACGACACTCTCGGGGATATTCTTAGGATAACACTCATTTTCTTTAAAAATAATTATAAAGGGTTTATGAGTATATAATTCCTCAATGAAAAGATTTTTATGATTATGGATTATATCCATAAATAGTTCAATTTATGTTAAGTGTTTTATAAGTATGGAATTATGTATTTTGATTCATAAACTGATCTAGTTTATGCTAGTATTTATAAATGATGCTTAGTGGAAGAAATGGAAACCGTATCAATGCACACACTCCAAGTAGGGATTTCCCTCCTGCTCAACATAATTATAGTGGATCTGGTGATGCAACTGGTGTTGATTAGCTAAAAACCATACTAGGACAACTCACTCAGGTTATGTATAATAACCTAACCCGTATGGAGAATCATGATCCACAGAATAGAGGATCAATGTTAGATATCTTCACGAGGAAACAACCACCAACGTTCAATGGGAGTACAAATCCCTTAGTAGCTGAGAAATGGATAAACTTCCAAGAGAAAATATTTCAGGATTTGGAGAGTAGAGAAAGGGAAAAAGTTATCATGGAATTTTACCACCTCACTTGAGATACTGACCAATGGTGTTCATTGATTCAAACAACGAAGGAAGACAATTAAGTATAAAATATTGTATAAAGGGAGTTCAATGATCTATTTTTAGAAAAATACTTTCCTCGTGACAATCAAGCAGATATGGAAAGACAATTTCTGAGTCTGAGACAATAGGAGGATGAGAATGTCGCAAAGTATGAGGCTAACTTTAGAAGATTAGCAAGGTATGCTAGAGATTATATATGTAACCCAAGAAGTAATATTGATTGTTTCTTTGGTGGGTTAAAACCATTTCTCCATCTAGAATTAGTCTCAAAATCCTTCTCGTCATACGAAGACATTGTATCATGTACTATCAAGACGAAAAAGGAATTCTCTAAGTCTTATGACTTTAGAGCAAAGCAAGAGAAGAAGAGATCTGCTGATCAATATGGGAATGGAAATAAGGGGAAGAAGGGAAAATTTGAATATCCATCCTACAGTAAATGTGGGAAGAAACACACTGGTACTTGCTTAAAAGGAATGGGAGTCTATTACATGTGTGGTGAAAAAGGCCACCAAGCTCGTGATTGCAAGGGGAAGAAGGAAGGTACTGATGTCCAATGCAACAATTGCAGCGGGATGGGACATTATGGAAATGAATATCCTAAGTGACAGGGGAACATACCTCAAAAAAGGCCAATGGATCAAGGAAAATCATATTCTATCACTACTGCTGAGGTAGAAGCTCCGAAAGACATGGTGGCAGTTAATTTAATGGTTTCCTCAAGTTTAGAAAATGCATTATTTAATTCTAGATCATCACATTGTTTTATATCTTCCTAGTTTTCAATGAAAATTAGATATTTCCAATTTGATTTTACAAGAGTGTTTTCAGTTAAAACTTCTAAGGGAAGTATCATTGCAAGAAAGTTTTGGGAATCAGTCCCATTAGAGCACATAAATGTTCTTTATCCACTAATCTCATCGTCATACCTATGATTGAGATTGATATAATCCTCATTATGGATTGGCATTTGGACCATGATGTGAAGAATTATTGTAAGAAGAAGGAGGTTATGATTTTTGATGATGAAGATAAGGAACACCTTATCTTTAGAGCAGAATCATCACCACCTAATTATTATCTAGATCCACCCCTAGTAGATCAACTAAATTAAATTATTGGGGAGTAAGAGAATGAAATGAATGTGGGTGAGGAATGGAATGTTCAAAAAGAGGATGTATCTATTGTGAAGGAATATGTAGATGTGTTTCCGAAATATTTACCATGATACCCTCCCGACAGAGAAGTTGAGTGTTCCATTGATTTAATTCCTGGATCAAGGCCTATATCGAAGACCCCTTATAGAATGTCCCCTGTAGAATTAGTGGAACTAAATAAACAACTAGAGTAATTGAGTAATAAAGGATTTATTCGCCCTAGTGTTTCTCCATGGGGAGCCCTTCTTCATTTTGTTAAAAAGAAAGATGGATCTATGAGGTTATGTATCGATTACAGGGAGATCAATGCTATAACAATAAAGAACAAGTATCCCTTACCTCGCATTGATGATTTGTTTGACCAACTGCAGGGAGATCAATAATTTTCAAAGATTGACCTTCAATCTGGATACCATTAGTTGTGTGTGAAGAAGGAAGACATTCTGAAGACAACATTTCGAACCCGGTACATGCATTACAAGATTACAGTAATGCATTTTGGATTGACTAATGCACCCTCTGTATTCATGGATCTGATGAATATAGTTTTTAAAGAATATATTGATGAATTTGTGGTGGTATTTATTGATGATATCTTGGTATACACCAAAAGCTACACAGATCATGGAAATCACTTGCACATTATCCTGAAGACTCTAAGAAGACATGAATTATATGGGATGTTTAGCAAGTGTGAATTTTGGCTTCAATAGATTTCTTTTATTGGCCATATTATCTCTAAAGATGGAATCTATGTTGATCCTTCTATGACCAAGGCAATCCAAGAATGGCCTGCCCCGACGAGTATAACTGAGGTATAGTTTAATAGGTTATTATCGATGTTTTGTCCGTAAATTTTCCCGATTGGCTAACCCATTAACAATGATCACACGTAAGGGAGTTAAATTTGTTTGGAAAAAAGAGTGTGAAGAATGTTTTGATGATCTGAAGAGAATATTTGTAAATTTTCCAATATTGACTCTTCCATTGGGGAATGATGGGTTCGTTATTTATAGTGATGCATCGAAGAAGGGACTTGGTTGTGTCCTTATACAGAATTACATGGTTATTGCCTATGCATCATGATAGTTGAAAACTCATGAGAAAAACTATCCTACTCATGATATCAAGTTAGCAGCTATGATCTTTTCTTTGAAGATATAGAGACACTACATCTATGGTGAAAAATGTGAGATTTATATTGACCACAAGAGTTTGAAGTATATTTTCTGACAAAAATAACTCAACATGAGGCAAAGTAAATGACTTGAACTACTCAAGGATTATGATTGCACTATAGACTACCACCCAAGGAAGGAAAATAAGGTGGAAGATGCTTTGAGCAGAAAAGATCATGGAGTTTTGAACATGATGAGAATCGAAAGGGATCCTATTTTTATGGATCTAGAAAAGTTGGATATGGGAATCAACCAGGAAGGTGAAAAATCAATACTTTTTCAAATGGTTGACAAACCATATTTTTTAGAAAGGATAAAGAGTTCTCAGACTGATGATGAAGAGTTTCAAAAGATGATTTAATCTATGAATGATGGGAGATTGAGAGACATAGTGTGTGAAGAAGGAATTTTGAAATTCGGGAAGAGACATTGTTTCCCAATATACTTGATTTAAAAAGTTAATTGTTGGATGATTCTTATAGTTCAAATTTCTCTATACACCCTGGGAGCACCAAAATGTATATTGATTTGAAGGAACATTTTTGGTGGGACAACATGAAGAGGGAGATTGGTGACTTTGTGTCAAGATGTATGGTCTATCAATAAGTGAAATCTGGAAGGCAACAACCTAGAGGAGTCATGCAACATCTTCCCAAACCTAAGTGGAAATGGGATAATATCATGATGGACTTTGTCATGGGACTACCAAATAATCCTAGAAGGAATGATACAATATTGGTTATTGTTGATCTTCTTACCAAGTCAGCACATTTTCTTACTATAAGAGATGATCTACCACTGGAAATTCTAGAAAGACTATATATTAATGAAGATTTGAGTCTTCATGGACTACCCCTATTGATTGTTTCTGATTGTTATCCCCGTTTTACTTCAAGATTTTGGAAAAGTCTTCAGAAGGCCTTTGATACTGAACTTCGTTTGAACACTTCCTACCACCCTCAAATAGATGGACAATCAGAACAGACTATTCAAACCTTAGAAGACATGTTGAGATCATTCCCACTTGATTTTCAGTGCTAGTGGGATCAATATTTAGCTCTGGTAGAATTTTCCTTTAACAATAGCTTCTATTCGAGTATTCAGATGGCACCATATAATGAATTGTACTGAAAGAGATGGCGCACACCAAACTTTTGGGATGACGTTGGTGAACGAAAACTTGTAGGCCATGAATTGGTGGAGTAAATGATGGAAAAGGTGAAGGTAATCCAAAACCACATCAAATAAGATCAATGTAGGCCGAAGAGCTATGCCGATAACCAATGGAAGGATTTGGAATTTCAGGTAGGAGAACATGTTTTTTAAGGTATCTTCATGGATGGGAGTTATACATTTCAGTAAGAAGGGTAAATTGAGTCCCAGGTACATCAGACCTTTCGAAATTCTAGAACGAATTGGGGCTGTAGCTTACCGTTTGAAAATGTCGCCAAGTCTCTCCAAAGTTAACGATGTGTTCCATGTATCACTTTTGAGGAAACACATGCCTGACCCAACGCATGTACTCACCTATGAGGAATTAGAACTAGAACTTGATTTTTCTTATTGCGAAGATCCCATCAGGATTCTTGATATAAGAGAACAAGTGCTAAGAAACTGGACGACTCTTCTGGTAAAAGTTCTATGAAGAAACCATAAGATGGAAGAGGCAACGTGGGAACCTGAGGAACTTATGATGGAGAACCACCCGAGTCTTTTTATGCAATAATATTCTAGAAATTTCAATGAAGAAATTATTTTAAGGAGTGGAGAATGTAACACCCCAAGCTTCCATGGTATGCTTCTCTTTGAATAATATAGTAGTGTGTGTTGTACACAACTTCGAGTTCTAACACACACCACAAGGAATCAAACTAGCCATTATGAATAGTAATACCCACTTTTTGAAATTTTATAAATTTTATCTCTAAAAATGGACTTTATTTTTGGATTCAGATTATCAAAATTAGCATTGGGTAAAATTTTGGAACTTTTCGGATAACATTTATATTTTTATGAATAGTGAAAATTATTAAATTTTAATTAAAAACAAATTTTTTAATCAAATTAATTAATAGTGATAAATTTTGAATTTGAGTGGTTTTAAAGTATATTTATATTATAATTTTACCATTTAATTCAATTTTGGTCATTGGACATAATTTCACAATTTAACCGGACATAAACAAGTTCCAATCTTTTGATAGTTATTATCTCTTAAAAACACGCTTTTGGTTTTAACATTGGGAATTAATATTAAATTAATTTCTGCCACTTATGTGTTTTGAATTTGGAAAAATGGATTCCATATTAATAATCAATATGTACAAATTATGTAAATAGGTATCTTTTATTTTTAGACATTTTGAATAATTACTTCGTTAAATATTTTATTTACCATGGTTAAAGGGTAAATCTGGTAAATAAGGGTAAATTAATAATATTATAATAATAATAAATTAGCCTAAAATTTGTCAAAACCTTATTTGATGATACATGTACGACCATGGGAATATTTGGGTCGATTTTGGGACCCCATGGATCCACTTGTAAGTGATAATGACACTTTATATTAATTATGTTAAAATAAATACAAAAATGACATAAGCATATATCTTTTTGAAAAACAATTTTTATATAGGGTTATATATGTTGTATTTTAAACCATAAATATTCATTTTAAATATAAATAGATTTAATACATAATGGTATTTTATTTAAAATTTTTAGACATTTAATAATTAATATTATTTATGACACAATAATGATGCAGTATTTTCATTATTAATGAAAGAATCAAATAATTGATATTATAATTGTTAAAATTAATATAATTTGAAAGTTTTGATGACATACATGAATTTTATTTCTTAATATGAAATTATAGGATTTATAAAATGAATTTGTTTTGAATTAATAATGTTTTAAGACTTTAACAAAAATTAATTATTGAATAGTGTCAAAATTCACATAAAAGAGTTCTTCAAAGAAATATTATATTTTTAATTGATATTAAATTTTTATAAATATAAGGATAGGCCCAGAGAATTATATCATGATAGGTGTATCATTAATGGGCCAATTGGGAGTCTCTTGGATGTATAATGTATGTTTATTAACTATATAATATAAAAATACAAAGTGACATGGTAAATATTAAACTAATTAACTAAGAGTTAAAACTAAAAGATAAGGTTAATATAGTGACCCAAACCTGTCTAAAACCAATTGGATTAGTGTTTTTAGACCCATACCCACCTTAAACTTTAAATAATCCACTTTGGAGCCATTAAAACCCTAATTTCAATTTATTATAAAATAATATTTCTTGCTTTTCCAAAGGTGCCTCTCACACCTCTTATAAAAGGGCACCCCCCTTCTCTCAAATTCACACCTACTAAGCCTTTTGTATTAGCCAAAACCTACCCAAATACTCTCTCAACTTCCATCAATTAAACCTAGATGCCTTATTTTGATCATAAAGCCAACCTATGGAGCCCTGCTGATCAAATCAAAAGGAAGAACCCGAAGAAGAGGTAATGTTTTCACCACCTTCTTTCAAGTTCATTTCTTCTTCAACTTCTTCTTTCTTTGTTATTTCCTTTCTAAAATAATAACTTCAGTATCTTATATATACTGTGATGTTATTATAAATATGGTATAACTGTATTCAGTATTCTGTCCATCCTTTGATGACATGTCACTATACGTGCGTACGTACAACTTACCGTCTCCACATCGTGGTGTAATTGTTATTCAATAAATTATTATATTGATGGGTATAATAATGATGTGTAATTAATGTAAATAATAAATATACCATGATAATTATTCTGTATATATTATATACTATCCCATTATATATTATTTTAATATCAAAAAAATGATATTGTCGCACGTGCGTATGTACGGACTACCATCTCCACGAACGCGATGAGATTCATTCTACATCGTATCCATTCAAGAATAACTATCATTTGATGATTAAAAATAACTTTTAAGGACTTGATATCACTATGAATATGAATAAGATAGAACCTATCCATAAAAAACACGACTTATGTAACAAAACATATACGAGTAAGTTAGCACCTGAAACAACGATAATACTAAGATATTGTTAACAAAGAAAAGTTAAAAGATCATATATGATATCAAATTAATGTATATGAATCTTTTATAATTTAATAACAATTATTTCACCATTATACATGAGTTTAGACTACCCCCAACCAATAAAAAGTACAAGGTAAGGGTTTATTTCACAATCTCTTCATTATCCGAGGTTGTTTATACGTAATTTTCTACCGGGACCTCTTTATCATCCATATCCATTTATTCATAAAAATATATTTCAAAAAAAATCTTACTATTTTAAAGAATAAAGGTTAAAGTATTTTATACCCTTGTTTGAATTTTTATAAGAATTTTATAAAGGAATCTTTCTGTCAATTTCCAAACAAGGTCCTTTTTAACCTTTTCGAGAGAATTAAGGTAAAAATGTATTTTTTAAATTATACGGCGGGTGCAGCTATTTTCTGCTGTTATAAAATTGTCGAAGATTTCCTTACAAGATTATAAGAATATTTACAAATTAAATCTTTACTTTTATAATTATGTGAATTTAAAATTATTTAAAAAAAAAGAGATATTTCTCTCAAATAGTTTTGATTTCATCTATGCCAACATCCTTTGATGGATTTTAAGCTTATTTGAAGTTTATTTATTATGATACAAAACTTCCATATTGTATTGATGGTTTTGTGATATGTTTGATTGTGGATGTGTAATTCTTATACCATACATGGTTTATGGAGAATGTATTGGCATTTCGTATGCTAGTTTTAATACAAATGTTTATGTTATGTTTAAACCTATTCATATGAGGAATGCATTGGACTTAATAAGTGACGAGTGGAGCCCGCTATAGCTCCTCGATGTATCGGTAGGTCTCATACGTCAAACTAGTGTCTTAGAACAAGGCCTTGACAAAATCTTATTTGTAGTATTGGCACGAGGCCTTGGTTATGCAGTTATGATAGTCTGGCATTATGCATTCCTTCATTATGAAATTGGTTATTGATATTGCATTTGATTATTCGACTAGTAGAATATCCATGTGAATAAGTATATGGAATTATTTCATTTTATTTCTGCCATATTATGCAGAAGTTCAGGTTTTAAAAGTATTTTGTTTTATTTGTACATTGCCTTAAATGTTTATTCTTATTTATGAATGTTTCGGCTATATTGTTATCATTATTGGGCATTTGAGCTCACCCCTTTCAATGTTTTATTTTTCCCAGGATGTGAAGAAGTATTTTAGGAATGACCTACAGGGATAATTTGAGGGGATAAGAGTGTGGACTATGGAGACTATATTGTTGTAGTTTTCATTTTTTGATGTAATGTAAACTTTATGAATGTATATAGTTATTATAAGGCTACTAAAATAATCATTCTTTTGATACATGATCTTTCTTGTGATCATGCCATTGTTATACAATAATGCACTGACTCTGGGTAACTGGGGTCGGGTAATTACACACGATGTGTACATGAAGCTACACATCATGTATCTTAATTCCCATTCATCCAAGTCACATGCCTGGGGATTCAATGTGTAATCTTTGATAGACTATATGTCATTTAAAGGCCAGATACACACCTTGTATCCTGATTTCGTGTTGCATGGTCGGCCTGGAAAAAATGAAGTGTGCAATAAAAACAAAAAATGTAATTAATTTCTCATCCCATCTTGATACAATGCACATGGTTATACGACATCTTCTCTCGCCTCACACTATTTAACCCAATTTTACTGGAAAAACATATTGCAGTTCCCAATTGAAGCTCTAGTCATTAATCATTTATTCTTAAACCATTAATTAGTTGAAACACTTAATGAACATGATTAATATTTCAATAATATGTTAATTAAAACTGGATTAAATAATGAATATCATTAAATTAAAATATAAACAAAATTATGCATATGTCAAAAATAAAATAAATAATTATAAATTTAAATGTGATCCCTTTGATACCAGCTGATGGTTTCTGGCATAGAGTATGTGTACAAAGGATTGAGTTATGTTAATTTTTATAATTACCATTTCCCAAAACCAAGAGCAATGATCCTGCATACCCAAATAATAATTAATTTATTTAATATAACGAGTAAATACCTGGGATTAAGAACATTCTTTGTTGGTGAATTTTGAACATCTGAAAGGAACCTTTTGGATTACCTTCATTGTAAATCGAAGATTCAAGGATAGAATACCACTAGTAGTGATCCATATCTGTTTCCATGATCTCTGAGCAACACCACTTGTTCTTTGGGTGCTATAAAGATGAATAGAATGTCTTATGGTGTTCATTCCTAATCACTCATTCATCGATATTGATTAAATCTATCTTTGAATTCATATTCTTGGGAGGGAGATAGAATAAAGAGTTGAGATATAATTCTTTTTTTGAAAAAATTATCTATTCTTTGTTTTGGATACTCTATAAAATATACATAGCTGCCTATTTATAGAGTTAGGATTTAAGTTAGAATATTATTTAATTTCATACCGACCATTAAATAACATTTATAACCTTTAATAAACACCATTCCACATAATAGTTATTATTATTATTATTATTTTGAACATTCCAACTTTATGAAATATCAAATATTATATAATGGTCTTATTAATTGATATTTGTCATCAGACTTGGTGCTGGTCTGTTTGAACTCCTCTAAAAATTTATTGATGAATGGAATAAATATTTTATTCATAAATAAATATTTTAGCCACAATCTAGTGAATAAATATTTATTATAATATTTAATAAATAAAATAAATATTTTTTTAACATGCCAGTGAAAAAAATATTTATTTAATTTATGTGATCAATATAACTTCAATAAAATTATTCCTTGGACTTGATAATTATATTTATTTCATTAATTAAACTCAAATATGATTTAATCAAGATCAATAGGAAAATTTCGTGTGTGACCCTATATGATTTTTCTTGTTTCCATTAGATGGGTTTGCCTAATGTTCTAGATTATTATATAGAAATGGGTGAAGTTACCCAAGGGAAATAACTTAATGTCGTAATGTCAAAAACCAAATACAAATAGTCACTGTGTAATATAATCCATTTGTCACTATATCTCATCAACCAGTTTTCACATCCATGTCACGAACCAAAATACATGATAAGTATTTCATTGACTATCTCAAATAAACAGCCCAATTCCCCATGTCCATGGAATTTAATGTGACTATTAAACTCTAAAAAGGGGCCAAGATATCATCTTTCATAAATAAGGAAGGTAAAAATACATCCTTGACTTATTCATTAATGATGTGTAAATTGTTACGTACCCAATGAATCCAAATTCTGCATGAACTGTTATCATCATGGTTTATGAAGTAAAACAAAGTACATGATATGTAACATTTATTAATAATAATTTAAATATCTAAGGACCCTCACACAAAATCATAGATAGAAACATATGATGAGACCAAAACATGTAAAATTTATAATGGAGGGTGTATTCTCATAATA
Organism: Viscum album; assembly: GCA_963277665.1. Classification (NCBI taxonomy): domain Eukaryota; kingdom Viridiplantae; phylum Streptophyta; class Magnoliopsida; order Santalales; family Viscaceae; genus Viscum; species Viscum album. The sequence goes on from OY728138.1 coordinate 1,929,702,799, forward strand.
TTCAATCATGAAGATTACCTAGTGTGAATGTCATGATAATGAGAATTGTTTGATTATGAGTACTCACACTTGATAGTCTATGTACTATGTGTCCCATCATAGAATGTTATCCGACTACATAACAGTATTTGAGAATATAATTATACACATCACAGTTCTCATCATAGTAGGGAACTACTATGACTTTATCAATGCAACTTATACTCTAGGACATTATTACATTATAGTCATTTAGAAAATATACAATAAGTAATAATATTTTTTTAATATTAAACACATAAAATATATATGAAATCAATGTATAAATAGTTTTTCCTAGGGCATCGACTCTAAAATACTCAATAGGCAGAGGTGAATTGAGTTGTTGAAATTTTTTTGACTTAAAAAACCACTATATTTAAAGATATGATGAAAATTAGAGTATTTTATAAAAATAATTATAAGTAGAAATATAATAATAAAGTTAGAAGATCATCCACAAATATTTATAGTGGTTTGGGGAACATAAATCCCTTAGTCCACTATAGCAACTCTCACCTTCATGAGCCTGGTGATTTTTATGACACTAGTCCTTTTCTTTTGGAGTTTTAGTTTTTTTCTAGGGACTAAAAGACTATGTTAAAGTAGTCAACACTTCTTATAATATAATAAGCTTTCAACCAGGCTACAAAAATTCTTTACAAATTAAAACATGTTAGGTTATTTTATAATAAACCTTCACAACTAGAAATGAGATAAACATAGTGATTATAGATAAGGTTGACAGTTGTAAGATACAACTTTTAAAATATAATAAACAACCAAGAGAGTAGATAATAATGAAATGTATCTCAATGATAATTTTCAAAATATCACCAAGGATTAAATTAATTGTGATGTTATAGATAAAATCTTCTTCTTCAAAAAAAACATGCACATTACATTGAGAAAATAGAGAATATTCAATTTTATTAGTATGAAATATCCTCCTCTTAAAAATTTTAACTTCACTTGAAAAATCATGGAAAAATAATTTGTTACACTCATAACAAGATATCCATAAAATCAAACATTTTATATTAAATTCAAAATGTCCTTTTATTCTAAATACCTTAACAACTATACGGGCCAATAAATTATCCTTATACTTGTTTTTAATCTTGATACTTGTATCTATATATAATCCGTAATATGATAAATAGGTAATCCAAAAATTAACAAATACATGATATAATTAAATCCCATTGAATGTATACCAGTGGCAATAAGTAGCATGTTGCAGATTCATGAATCATTTTGAAGATCCCCACATTGTTTAATTCTAAGGAATTGAATTTATGTAGACATATTGAACTAAATAACTAATTTCCAATTAACTATTTTTTAAGTATCCAAATTTTTAGTGGCCTTCTTCACATAGTAAATGTTCTTCATGTAGCCTTTTTGATCACTTATCTAAACATGACATAGCCAAATGAATTACATTTCCATTAGAATAAATGTGTCTATTTTTAATATATATTCAAATCACGTATCTGGTTACTCTATATAACTGAGTCATGCAACCATTTGATATTCATATCCAATTTCGGACACATGTGATTCGTTGATGTAGGTGATTTCCATGTAGCATATTTTGTGATATATCTATTATTTTAATGTATGCTATTTTCATTGGTGATTTATCAACATATCAATTTTCCATGAATCTAAATGCCACATGTATCCAATTTTCTATAATTAAGATGATTTCATCCAAAAAAATATATAAATTCATACTTATCGACTTTAATAGTAGAAATTATTAGAATAATAATAAAACCTAACGAAAAAAAAGAAAAAAAATATCAGTAACATATGAAGGGTATTTCAGAACATAAAAACCTAGTGTACATGGAATATGTTGGAAAACATTAGGCATTAAAAGTTTTTTTACTATACATATAAAAAAGGAATGATTGTGTAATAATGTTATAGCTATATTTAAAAATATAGGTTATACTTGTCTGTGGATCAATATGAAATGTAATATTATAAATATTTCATGAATTCTTTTAAAAATATAGGTTTTAAGTTAGTTTAATACCAATCTAAAAAGATAGGGGTGTGAAGAGTAGACTTAAGACATATATTATCTAAACTACTAAAAAATGTATTTTTCATACTTATTTTACAAACCATTATTTTTTTATTTTCTATTTCTATTAATTCACCACTCCTATGAACCCCCAGTTTTCGATCATCTTGGAAAACTTTTGGTATTATAGACGATCCTTGTATAGATTGTTATTCTCTTATATTTAATTATATTTCTATTTATAATTATTTCTTATATTTAATTTTCTATGGGAAATATCTCAATAATTTAGATCAAAATTAAAACAGATAATATATTTCTTAATGAACAATATTTATTGATAGAAGAGATTGCGTGTATTTAAAAGAGGGAATGGAATATTATCCCAAGAATATTAGCATTGAAAATTAGACAGTAATTTTAAAACCATATATACTCAATCTGAGTAACTAGATTCTCTCATAGAAAAAATTATGCATATCAATAAGTTTTAATTTATAAATATATGAATAATTTTTATTATGAAATTTTTATTAATGATTTCAATCATTCGTGTGCTGGTAAAAATGATGTTGGAAATTGGAGAATCTATAAAGTAACTCAATATGATACTAACAAGATGATGAAAATTTAGCAATGAATTGTATGTGATGAGTATCCTTAAATTAATATGAAATAATAATATACTACAAATAAACTATACCATATATTTTCAATAATTATTAATATAATGCGTGATCTTGGTGAATCCATGGATGAAAATATCATATTTGAACAAGTTATGTTATTAGATCTTTTAAAAAATAAGTGTTGCGAAAATAAGGCATCTATTAATAAATTCCTAAAATTAATTCATTAAAAACATGAAGAAAATATCAATTAACACATCTAACATGAATTGTATTTGAAGAACATTACTGAAGATGAGAAAAAAGGTGTAATATTCATATATGTAATTGCAATTTCTTACTCTTTCAATTCTAAGTAACATGTAAGTGTAAATGTTTAACTAGCTCAAATTGTGAGGTGATTATACAAAGAAAAGAAGAAAAAACAAAGTCTTATAATGATGGTTTAGAAAAAATAATCAAATAGATTATCAAAATGTGTCATTAACTATACCTCGGAGACCATGCCATGACTACCCCATGCCACCATCCATAGGCCATTGGTTGGTGACTAGCTCTAGAAAGGCATATCCAGAAATGGAAGACATTAACTTTAAACCAGTTCACACACAAATAGGTAATACTATACAATGAAAACCAAAAAGGAAATAAAAAATAGAATAACCACCACAAAGTAAAACCACTAAGAGTAATGTTTGTAAACTGAATGCAAAGTTTCCATTAAATAAGATGATCTAATATTAAAATATAGAAAATAAAGTATATGCTCTAGAGGTCTTCCTCCAAGGATCCTACCTAATGTGTAGTTACATATATCTGTTAGATTTCACTGTAGAACACCACATCTATTGATCCACCTCTAAGCACTGTCTAGGCATGGCTCTCCAAAAACAAAGTCAAAGATGTCCATCATCTTCACAAGATACAATAGGTGTGGGCGAAGCCATTGAAAAGGTGAGTATAAAACTACTCAATAGGGACCTCGAGACCCCCAAAGGTCTCTTAGAAATCCACAAAGTTAAATATCACAAGTAAATAACCTAGAGGTAATACCACCAAGTAAGATCTAAAGCACATTGCACAATGTAAAAGATAGTTCACACCAGGTAAAACTCATGTATATAAGTAAATATGATTAGTCATAAAGCTAGATCATCTTATTCTGTTGAAATTATATGATGTTGATCCATAGGGGGTCCCTAGGTGTTGATCCACGTAGGGTCACTAGGTGCTGATCCACACAGGGTCTCTTGGAGTTGATCCACAAAAGGTCACTAGGGGCTGATCTACATAGGGTCTCTAGGTGCGGATCCACATAGGGTCGTTAGGTGCTGATCCACATATGGTCTCTAGTAGCTGATCCACACCAATTCTCTAGGTGCTGATCCACACAAGGTTTCTAGGTATTGATCCACACAGGGTCTCTTTGTGCTGATCCACATAGGGTCTCTAGGTGCTGATGCACACAAGGTCTCTAGGTGCTCATCCACATAGGGTCACTAGGTGATGATCCTCACAGGTTGGCTTGTAGCAGATCCAAAATAGGTCACTAGGTGTTGATCCACAATGGGTATCTAGGTGATAATACACATGGGGTCTCTCGGTGATGGTCCACAAATGTTCTATAGGTTTTGGTCTACACCGAGTCACTAGTATTGTAATCCACGAAGGGCCACTACTAATTATTCACATCACAGCCAGCCACTGGATTGCCGTACATAGAACACTTGATTCCGGGATGATCTTCTCCTAAATCCATCTATTATACCTCAACTAAGACTAAATCCCACATATAATAACCCAAATTAAGTTCTTTTATTAAGGTTACCAATGCAACAGATATCACGTCGAATGAACATCCAGTTTGTATGATATGATCATTTTTTTAAAAAGGGGTTGATTGGGTTCTAATCCAATCCAACCCAGACCTATTACAACATCTCCAAAAACTCAGTAGAGTATATCAGAAGGATCGCTTCTTATAAAGGTTCCCAAATCCATTAACGGCACATCAATCATACACCTATTTTGAGAGATATGGGTAATTTTGTGAAACAGGGGCGGGTTGGGTCCGATCAGTACTGGATCCGGTCCGGCCTATGCCCTGCCCATTGGGCCGTGGGTCTATCCGAAACTGATATGGTGGGTTCGGCCTGTCGTATCAGGATAGACCCCCCATCCCGATGCGGAACAACCACGTCAAGTGAAAACGTTCCTGCCCTCCATGTCTCCCGCGAACCGATTCCGTGTGTTGACAAGGTTAACATGGAGCCAGCATGGCACTGAAGGACTCCGGCACTGTGACCGTAGGGGCCATGGACTCTATCTCTCAACCGGGTATCCTGAACATGGGCGTCCACCACCACACAACACTAGTCGGTGCCACACCTCTACGCCGCCATGGCGCACTGCCACCACAAGGTGCTGCCTCCCTCTGCATGCGGCTGCAGCCAGCGTCGACACTTCAATGGTTTCTTCTATGAGCCACTAGAGTTACTCCGATGGTTCGTTTCTCAATCAATATATTCCTACAGTATTGTATGTATTCCACCATAACTGCAAAGGCCTCAAAATTTCTTTTCCACCATTTAAATAATCCATCCATTAATAACATACATGTGGAGTGGCTCAGACCTTGTTCGTTTCAGCCTGTGCCCTCCGCATTTCAACTCTAAAAACATGGGGTGGTCTGCGGATTCTAGTTCAACCAATACTAGTGATAATTTAATCTATGATAGAGGAATCCCAAAATAAGTCACCCTCCCCCATGAAAACTCTATCCTAATATCAAAATGTTCATGGGTTGATCCACATTCGTCGTTTTCAGAAAAGAAAGGGGAAAATTAAAATAGATCAAACACCTACATCATTTGAAATTCATTTCTCTAGAATTCCATACTCAAGGGTTCAAGAGGTAAAAATCTGTCATTTCTTACCAACTTTGTTCTTTGAGGCATATCAAAGTGGAGGACGTTCCACAGGCATTCATCATTCTTCATTGGAGATAAAACTCATCGAAGTTTCGTCAGAGAATTACCCACTATTTAATTCCCAACTCTCCAATGTGTTTGCTAATTAAAAAGGGAACATGTCGTAGCATTTTTTTACTCTATTTCATTTATTAAACAGTGTAGCAGTTATTCTTGCACAATGAGACATTATGGGGCCTCCTTAATTATAGCTCATCGTTGCCTTGTCTCCACACCACAGTGCTGCCATCCACTATTCAACAGTTGAGAAAAAAATATGATAAATTGTTAATGTTATTTTATTAATTTTGGAAAGGTATGAAATTTATCTTTTATGTACAACCCTTTCTAGTCAATGTTATGTCCATTCTAGGAGAATCCTGACATTTTGAGTTCAACAATTAACTTATTTTTTTCGATCCGAGCATCGGTTCAAAATTTAGAAAATACCTCTCTCATGATTACTAAATGTACCTTAGAAAATATTGAAATTCCATTCCGGCCTCACTGGAAATTAGAATCATGTGCTTTCAAAGCATGTAGTCTCCAAATAATTACATATAATTTCAAAAAAAAACTTACATGAAAATTCGGGGAGATTAAATTCTCCCAACATTATGACTTTACATCCTCGAAATCCAAAATACAGGATAATAAAAAAATGGAGGTACTGAGCATGAATTTGAGCCTCCCATTCCCATGTTATCTCCCGAGGGTTCCCGTACTGCCACCGAATGTACACTAGAGGAATCATAAATCCACTAAAGTCCCACTCTTATCGATCATCTATCAACACTAGGAAATCTGAAAATATCTCCCCATCGTTAATGTCTAGCTTTCCCCAGTCGATGACGCGCGATGGATCATGCACGTACCTCCTTAGATATGAAATGTGGAAACAAATTGTCTACCAATGTATATGTGGGGGAATATATAGGTGGTACATGACCTCACCAACTTTGTAGAGGATCTGGAAAGGTCCAATGAACCTCATATGTAACTTTCCACCCCAGCCAAATCTACAAAATCCTTATTGGGGAGAGACTAGAAAAAAAATGTGTTCTCCCTCTTGGAACTACCAGGGTCTCCATATTTGGTCAACACAAGACTTATGTATTCTCTGTGCAGTACTCATCCACTCCTGGATGATCTAATCATTCTCTGTGGTATACCATACTAACTCTGGACCCAAGAGTGCTGACTACCCTAGGTCTACCCATCATAGAGGTTATCATAAGGGCTGTCCTTACAAGGCCTCAAATTATGGCAGGCCAATGGTAGAGTGATAGCTATTTTTTATCCAAACTCTACTAGTGGATGGTGGTCTTACCAACTACAACCAAAATAAAGGATGCAAGCATGATGTATGTCTTCCATGGTCTATATGGTTTGCTCTCTCTGACCATCCATCAGGGGGTGAAAAGTTGTGCTAAAGCACAACTGAGTTAAGAATTCTTTCTGTAACTCCTTCCACAACCAGAATGTAAAGTGTTCATGATGATCCAAGAGAATTGTCGAAGTCACCACATGAAGCCGCACTATCTCTTGTATATATAGTTTTCCCAAGAAATCTACTGATCCCTTCTCCCATATGGGTATTAAGTAAGCCGACTTGGTGAGTTGGTCAACAATCACCTAGATAGAATCATCCCGCATTGACGTGTGTGGTAACCTCATCATGAATTCCATGGAGATATCATACCACTTCCTTTACCGTTCCTCAAATGTCTAAGCCAATCCTTCTAGGAACTAATGCTCATTCATCACTTGCTGACAAGTGAGGTATCATGAAATGAACTCTACCACTACTTTCATTATCCCTTTCCACTAGTACTGACGTCTGAGTTCCAGGTAAATCTTCACACCACCATGAAGTACCACCAACAGTTAGGTATGGAACTCCCTCAACACCTCCTCTGGTAACTTCATTAGTACCATGGTTCATCTTCTGAAAAGTATGATGTTATCCCCACCTATTGAAAATCCATATGGAGCAGTCCTGAGGATATTTGAGTACATCAGTCTTCACAGTCAACATCCATAAGATGTCCCTCCCTAACTCACTCTAAGAGTGGAGGAGTGATTGTCATTGATTGATTTTAAGCTACTCCATCGCTATCCATAAAGGATATATACATCGTGGCTAGATTCTCTATCGCCTCACTCAGAATTTTTAAATAAGACCTCCAGCAGAGTGCTTCTGCCACCACGTTCCCCTTCACATGATTATATACAATCTCAAAGTAATCGTCTTGGAAGAACTATAGCCATCTCCACTATCTCAAGATTATGTCCTTATGTGAGAAGATATACTGGAGACTCTTGTGGTCATAGTAGACTGTAAACCATTCACCCATCAAATAGTACCGCTACATCTTCAGGGAAAAGACCACATCTTCTAACTCCAGGTCATAGGTCACATAGTTCTGATCATTCTGCCTCAACTGCTATGATCTGTAGGTAATTATTTCTCACTCATGCATTGGAATACAACCCAGTTTGGTCCCGTATTTATCACATTATACCACGTTGTCAATTCCCTCCTCTAGAAACCTCGTGATTGGAGTGTTGTTCAAAATCTTCCTCAGCTACTGGAAGCTCTAATAGAATTTCTATATCATCATGAAGGGTTTTAACATCTTCATAAAATCTATAAAGGTGATTTTACTTTGGAAAAGTCAGTCATAATCCTTCGGTAGTATTCTTCCAACCCCAGGAAACTCTGCACCTCAGCCACGCTTCTGGGTAGCTCCTAATAAAGCACTACCGTATCTTCACCGAATCCACTAACACTCCAACCTCTGAGATGATGTGTCCCAAAAATTGGACCTACCAAATCTCAAACTGGCACTTCGAGAGATTACAATAATGCTGGTTCTCTTGGAGTGCATCTAGTACTATCCGCTGGTGTGTACCGTTCTCCTCCTCTAATGCTGAGTACAATTGGATTTCATCAACGAAGACTACCAAGAATAAATTGAGGTATGGATGGAAGGTCCTTTTCATGAGTCCCATGAATGAAATGGGGTAATTAGTCATGAAAAAGGTCATCACAATGAACTCATAGTGGCCATAAAGGCACATGAAGGCTATCTTCGGCACATCCTCATCCCATACCTGAAGCTGATGATAGCTAGATATGGGGTCTATCTTAAAGAACCACCTCGTTTCCTTCATCTAATCAGAGAGGTCATTAATCCTCGACATTGGATTCTTGTTCTTCATTGTCACCTAGTTCAAGAACTGAAATTCCAAACATAACCTCAAGCTATCATCTTCCTTCTTGGTAGAACACACTAGGGCTACCCATGGAGAAACACTAGGTCTTACAAACCCCATCCTATTCAAGTCTTCTAGATATAACCTCAATTCACATAGCTTTACAAAATTCATACGATATGTAGGTGTAGATATCAGTGTTATCCCTTGGTACTTCTCAATTCATAAGTCTACCTCTCTGTGAGGAGGTAGTCTTGGGACATCTTTTGGAAAGATATCCTCATACTTATCCACCACTACAGGAATGATTAGACTCCTGTTTTCCAATATAGTAAAGGTGAGGATATCCAACTTGTGAGTGATCAACTACACCATACTCCATCAATGTCCTTCATGTGCTATAAAAGATCACTTCACGCAGGTAATGGAAGACATGGTGTCATCCTCATGGGCACATCAAACATTTTCTACCTAAAACAGTCGATCTGAGCATGGACTGTAGACAACCACTCCATACCCAAGATAACATCATAAGGAATCAAAAATACTACTCGAAGATCTTATCCAATTCACTCAACTCAATGAGTAAGCTCATACTACCGACGACAATGTGTAATCGTCCAATCCCCTCCCATATGAGTCTCTAATCATAAGGATCAAGCCAAAGGCTCCACTGGAATATTCGATCATCAAATAAGGTTCATGGAATGGAAAGAGTGACTAGAACTTGTGAATATAAGAACTAATGATAATTAGGATTATACACATATCGTAACTATAATCATCTCTGGAGCACCATGGTCTAAGATCTCAATCACCTGAAGATGGACCTGCCCCAATCCACAGGCTCTCGAAGCTTGTGGTGGACCACCTAGGGGTGGTGGGGGTAGTATCTCAAACTGTCTCCGATCACCTATCACTTGGCCTGCCCCCTTGAAACATCTTCCTCCCTATAGATCTCCTACTTTGAACCCATATATCTATCTCAGTGGTCCCTTGACCATCTTTGGATCATCAGTGTGGGAATTCAGACAGTCGTGAGCTATGTTCCACTGTCCTCCAAAGGAGTCACACACTCCATCCCTAAGATGACCTTCCCTACCTTGCAAGCTCTGCACATTTGACATTGTGTCCTATGGTTGTCCTTTGGAAGGACTGACCCATTTGGGCCACTACGTCGTCTGCCTACTATTGGCTATTGATGACTCAACCACCTATCATCCGGTGGTGCCTCTCACCATCTGTGCCTATTCAGATAGGATTCTCTCCACCAGTAGAGCTCTCTCTAGCACTTTAGCCTACGTCAAGATTCAGATCAAAACCATCGATTCCCTAATCTCCAATAGGAGTCCCCGCTCAATGGTCTGGGCCCTAAAGAATCGGTCTTATACAATGATGGTGGAGTAGTTGAAGATTTTGGAAAACCTCAATGAGTATTGGGACATAGTTAGTCTGCCAAACTGTAGGTGTAGTAGCTCCTAAATACACACTGAGCATAGATACACTGGTACGAACGCCACCCTGAATAGCCTCTCGAAGTCCAACCATGAAATGGTCGCCTCCTAATGTGTCTAAAGCATCATGCTCCACTATATTCCCATCGTGACCTGAAATGGCTAGCTGATAGGACCACTATTTGGTCAGTAGTTGTATTTACGAGGAAAAAAATCCATGTAACATCCTCCAACCAATCCTTATCTAACTAAGGATCTATCTCGCATCAAAACCTCAAAGAACAATATCTCTAGAACTCATGCAGCACACTCAGTCAGCATACACTATCTACTAGTGGGGCCGATAGAAACTACTACTCTATGGGTGGTGGTGCTGTTGGTATAACCCCCGAAGGTGCTATCATTGAAACCGGTCCCTGCACCGACACCTCATCACTTGGTGGGCCATCGTCACGATCCCTCATGGGAATCCTAGATGGTTGTATTCATAGGGGAATCTTGTAGGGATAAATATGTTCCACGGTCAATAAGTTATACCAGGTGAGCTGACATAAAAGATGTAAAAATCATTTCCAAAATGCATGAAACCAATGTTTTTGTGAAATGGATGAGAAAATAGAATTTACAGTCCCAGGGTATGGATATGTTGACCACCACACCAACACTGGGATCCCCAATCTAAAATCCAAACTCAGGAAACTTACAACTTTTGACTCTATTGAAAATATAGACTCTTAGTTCTTCTGGTTGATCCGCCCAACCATTTGATACCACTTTTTCACAACACATCACCCATGGGCCTATGTCATGACTACACCAATCCCACCTTGAATAGGACATGGGTTGGTGGTTAGAATTGGAAAGGCATATCCCAAAAAGGGATTGAATTTCTTTTAAAACTATACAGACATAGATAGGGAATACTACACAAATAAAATCACAATGTAATGAAAAAATTGTTCAACAAGCAGAATGTAACACTAATCAGAGTAAAGTGTGTAAAATAAAAATAAAGGGGACAAAATATAAGCCCAACTAAATGGAATGTACAGAAAGGGAAGTATAATATCTGGAGGTTATCCACCTAGGATCCTACTTGAAGGGTAGGTACATATCTCTGTCAGATGTCACTGCATCACACCATGTCTATCGATCCACCTTCGAACACCATCTAGCCTTGCCTGCCCAAAATCCTAGTAAAATTTCTTCATTGTCTGCATAATACACAATAGCTAAGTGTGAAGGCCATGTAGATGTGAGTATAACATTACTTAGTAGGGATGATGAGACCCCCGATAGTCTCTTATACATCCACAAAGGAAAATACCGCAAAGGTAATATCACCAAGAAAGAACTCAAACACATAACAAAAAGTAAAAGAAATATCATCCCCGATAATACTTAAGTACAGAAGTAGATATGATTAATCATAAATCTAGATCATCTTATTCTATCGAGAGGATCTCCTGCTGATCCACATAGGGTTACTAGGTGCTGATCCACAGAGGGTCTCTAAGCGCTAATCCACATAGGGTCACTATGAGCTGATCCACAAAGGTTCTCCAGGTTCTAATCCACATAGAGGTGTTAGGTGTTGATCCAGAAATGGTCACTTGGTGCTGATCAACATAGGGTTTCTAGTAGGTGATTCACACAAGGTCCCTAGTAGCTAATAAACATAGGGTTGCTAGTAGCTGATCCACACAGGGTCGCTATGTGTAGATCTTGAGAAGGTATCTAGGTACAGATCCACACAGGGTCACTAGGTGTAGAGGTGAATAGGGTTTCTAGGTGCTGATACACACATGGTCTCTAGGTGCTTATCCACAAAGAGCCTCTAGGTGCTGATCCACAAAAGGTTTCTAGGTGCTGATCCACACATGGTTGTTTGTGCTGATCCAAATAGGGCCTCTAGGTGATGATCCCTACCAGGTCCCTAGGAGTTTTTAAACACAAGTTCACTAGGTTTTGACCCACACAAGGTCTCTAGGTGTTGATCTACACATGGTTACTGGTGTGCTGATTCTGATAGGGTCACTACTCATTCTTCATGTCATAGCCAACCACAGGGTTTTCATAGTTAGCACTCTTGATTTCGGTAGGATCTTATCCTCAATATGTCAGTCATATCTCCACTAACATGAATTCCAACATATAATATCCCAATGTACCATTTTATCGTAAGGGTCCCAACACAACTGACGACGCGTCGAATGGACACTCAATCAGTAAGATATGGGCATCTTTGTAAAAATGGCCCTATTGGATTCGAGTCTAATCCAACCAACCCATATTAAAACCTCCTAAAAACTCACGTAGAGTATCTTATAAGGATCACATCATCACAAGGTTTCCAACACCACTAACGAAGCATCAATCAAATGCCCGATTTGAGAGATACATATTTTTTTGTTAAACAGGGGTCGGTCGGGTCTTGGTTCGGTCCAACCAGGATGGGCCGACCCCATCCAACCTAGATCAAGGACATCCTGGTCCCAACATGTTGGTCCATGGATTTGAACTAGTAGGGTGGGTTCTTCCCATCTTCATGAGCCGAATCCTTCATCCTGATGATGCATAGTCATGTCCGGTCTTCAGCACCCACTGCCTGTGAAACTGGCCACACCCTCCATATCACCTGAGGATTGAGTCCATGAGTTGACCTGGTCAATGTGGTACAAGTGTGGCACTTATAGGCATGCCAACTTCATAAGACTATGGCAGTGCACCGACAGATTCTTCTTTGGGCCACAAGAGTTTCCCTAATGGTCCATTTCTCGACCCATCTTCCCCTACTGGATCATAAGGCTACCACCTTCTCCATGACAGCCACGAACTCGCCTTGATTCCATTTTGATAATTCATCCATGAAGAACGAACAAGAAGAGGGGGTTAAGCCTTTTTCATGTAGGCCCACACCCTCCGCGTTAGATGTTAGAAAACATGGGGAGGTCTGGGTATTGTAGTTCAACACATACAAGTGATAATATAATCCCTGATATATTAATAACCAAAGAAGTCACCCTCTCACAATAATACACAATCCATTGATCAACCTGTTAATCGGTTGATCCGAATTCATCAATTTAAGAAAATAATTTGGAAATATTAAATAATACAAACCCTTACCTCATTTAATGATCATTTATATAGTTTTTTTTCCTTGATGGTTCAAGAGGTCTACATCATTTTCACTCCCCAAATTTGTTCATCGAGGCAAGTCGAAGTCGATGAAGTTCCACTAGTGTTAGTCGATATTTGTTAGAGAGGAAACTCACTAGAGGTTTGTCAGGGAATTAACTCTGATTTAATATCCAAATCTCCAACACGTTAGCTAATTAAAAAGGTAACATGTCGTATCATTTCTATTACCTTGTTACGTTTATGAAACAATGTAGTGGTTACATTTCCACAAGGATCCATTAAAGGGAATTCATTATTGCACTTTCTTGTCACCTCACTGCCGCACCGGCATGTCTCCTTCCACTGCTCAATGGTTGAAAAAAGAAAGAAATTAACAATTTAAAGTAAATTTATTATTTTCAGAGAATTATGGAAGTTATATTTTCCATCAAACCTTTACTGGTCAAAGTTTATTCATTTCTGGTGAGTCCCAACATTCCAAGTTCTATAGTGGCCAGAGAATTTTATCAAATCACTGGTTCAAAAGTTATAAAATCCTTCTCACATGTTTATTGAACAAACCCAAAAAATGTTCAAAATTCTATTTTAGGCTCACTGGGCAGCGGAATCTTGTGTTGTCAGAGAATTCGGTTTCTAAATAATTCCATATAATTAAAAAAAATTACACAGTAATTTTAGGAAATTTCACAAAAGCTATAAGAATGATAATTTTAATGATAACTTTAATACTTCATATCACACATATTATGAATATAGATGGAATTTAAATATGAAACCTATGTACATAATATTTATAAATGACTAAAATAATAAAAATATCTATAAAAAGAGAAAGGTAATTTGGATTTTGTTTTATGTTCCACTAAATATTTATATTCTAGTTAGAAATTTAGAATTAGGAAATAATATGTTAACTTGTGAATTATGGAAAAACTTATTGAGGTTATGGATTATAGCTTCAAATTTGTTTTTGATTATAATAATATTTATATTTTTCAAAAAACTAGTATTAATGGCATGAATATAATAAATCAAAATTAAAAATAGATATGATTAGAATTCATGATTTAAAAAAGAACACAGTGAAAATAAAAAGAATATTTTTCAGTAAAACCATGCTCTTAAATTGGTTAATGATAAGATGAAATATACTAAATACATCATTTATTTGAAATGTTTTTACAATTTATAAGTTACTAAAAAGAGAATGAAATTCTTAATAAGGTAGTTGAATGTTTGAAGGAACAATTGGCCACCTCATTCATGGTAAGGAAATTTGATAAAAATTTATGTCATTGAGAAAAGTGACCAGAAAAAATTTGTGTTGCTTATGATAAAAAATTATCTCAAATATATATATTTTTTATTTTAAAAAGAATGAAATATTTTATCTATAGTTTTTTTAATTTATAGAATTCATGGAAATTATGTTAGTGAATGATATTATATTTTCCACAATCATTGGGGTGCACTAATGTATTTATTTTTAAATGTTCATGTTCTAGAATTCCTATTAATTCTTTTTAAATATCAATATAGGTTGTAAAAAATTACTTTACAAATACCATTGGACACAAAGATACATGATTGATTATACTATTATGTAATTCATTTTTTTTCTAAAGATTGACTAAAATTATGAGAAAATATGCATGGTTTATGGCTAGTGGATTATATAAAAATATCACTAAAGACCCATAATATTTTCTTTCTCATAATAGATGTGAGGGAGGAATTGTCAATTTTGAATAAAATTATGAATTCAAAGTAAAAGGTTTTGGTCATTTTGGTATACCGTATTTTAATATTATTAACAATCTTTGTTATATTTATAGACTATGACATAAATTTATTATAATTTCTAAATTATGTAATGATTGAATGTATATTGAATTTATAAAAAATAATTATTTTGTTTTTAAAAATGATTATAATTTATTTTATGCCCTTAGAAAAGTGAATATTTCTCCCATTATATTCCAAAAATAATATTTCAACCTGTAATGTATTTAAATTATATGTAGATAGATATTATTTTATAGAATAGGAGGCTCAACCATGTAATATTTAGAATGCTTTATAATCATTCTTAATTATAAAAAGAATTAGAATTTTGAGATTTTATGTTTTAAAAGTTTCATGTTTACAATCCTTTCATAAAAGGTAAACTACATAAGTAGTCTTTTAGACTATGTAGTCATGTGAACATTTCTAGGCTAATTGAGCAGGAATATTTATAAATATTTTTAATTGTTTATGAAACTATAGTTGGTGGAAAGGAATATGATTTTTTTTATTATGAATGACATCAGTACATTTATATGGGTATATTTTCTATCTCATGAAATCGACACATTATATATATTTTATGATTACTGAAACATTATTCAAAATGAGAAATAATACTTCATTAATTATATTATAATTGATATATGAGAATCCCAAATTCTTGAATTTTAGTAATTATTATTAAGGGAGGGATATTCTATTGAATTTCAAAACACGAGATAGATCAACTAAATCGTGTAGTGGATTAGAAAAAGTTTCCCCGTCCTGAAATTGATGGAACCATTTTAAGTGAGTTGGGTTTAACTAAATATGTTTGGGAAAATATAATTATTAAGATGACTAGGTTTGAAATATAATTATTATATAACATATTTTAAAGTATACATCCTATGATTTTACGAAAGGATTGAATCGAAACATTGGTTATTTAAGAGTAATTTGATGTAATAATTTTTCCTAATAATTAATTATTATTTGGATAAATTTGATGATAAATACAATTATGTAATATTCATTGGATTTTCTAGTGTGAGGAATTATTATGGAAACTAAAATAAAAGAACAATGATTATTGACGTACTAGTTTATATTAAATTTTATAATAAGGATTCCCAGTAAAAGTCTACTTAATATGATCATATTGAAGAAAAAATTTGTGAATGAAATTTCAAATAAAATCATACTCAATATTAAAATTTATGAAATGATATAGAGAATCCACATGATTAAAAAAACTATGGAAAAATCATTGACATTTCCCCTTTATAATATTTATTTTTGATGTTGATTCTAGGGTTCAAAAAAAATTTGGGGAGGATTTTTTTTCAATCTGTTCTTTTATTTAATAGTTTTTTCTAAATCATGTGACAAAACATTTAAAGGATAAAAGTTTGGTTTTGTTTATGTAAGAGTATATTAAATAGTAATTAAGGAATTTCGTTTGGAAATTTATTGAAACACATAATGATATGAAATTTATTATAATAAAAATAAATTTTTTAGAATAAAATTGATGAATCCTGGTAGATTATATGATATAAGGATATATTGGTTGCTTAAGGATATTTTCAGGAGAAAAAATTGGCTATGGTGAAATATTTACACATGTTATCGACTAGAATAAATATTGAATTTATTATATTATGATGTGAATCAGAGAAATATGTTATATCAAATAGACGTGGAATTGAATTTATTAATGGAATTCTATCACAGGACTTTTATTTGAAATAAACTATAATATATGATCATGAGAAAAAGGTGGAAATTTATTTTGGATTTATAATGCTTTGTGTGTTCTGAATCGAAATCCCAATGTTTGTTATGGAATATTGTATTATTTTATTTTTATGATTAGTTTTTTATTTAAAGTTGATCTATATTATTTTTAAGTTTTATTATATAAAATATATTATTATTTAAATAAATAATAATAATTTATATATGGTCTTATGTTTGTACCATTAAATGCATGAATTTGTAATGAATTTTCAAACGTGATAGATAATTAATTATACATGAGTCTGATAAGATAACTCAAGCTATTTTTAGGATTAAATATTCACTATATATATTTAGGAATATTTATAAATCAAATTAAGTATTTTAAAGAGTTCTTTAAGATGTTTGGACTTAGATCATATAAAATGATTATTACACTTATGAGTATTGCTTATAGACTAGATGGAGATTATTATGATAAATAATTTGATGAAAATATTTTTAGAGGATTGATTGAAAGATATTTATAATTAATTTCAAGTAAGTTTTTTTTAATATCCAGTGTTAGCATCTGAAAATTATTTTATGATGACTTGAAAGAATCAGTTTTACTACAATAAAGAGAATTATAAAATATGTAAAAAAGTATAATTAATCATGGTTTATTTTTCGAAGAGATACAACTTTTAATTTGATTATTGATTATAATTATGATATTAGTGGATGTATAATATATAGTTATAGAACCCTTAGTATGTGTCATTTTTTGGATTTTTTTTGGTTTCAAGGAGTTTGAAGAATAAATCTCCAACAACATTAGTTATGGTTAGAGATGAATATTTTATCACAAAAATTTTTTTTAAACATTATTATTTAATATTAATTTTTATTATGTTTATATTCATTATGAAAATATTTCTATTATGTATGAAAATTCATCATCCACATATATTTCCAGGAATTGTTTACAACAATTTAAAACTAGGCATATCAAATTAAATTATCATTAACCAGAGATCCTTTACAGAAAGGTGAAAATAGTTACAAATTTTTTCCTACTAATAGACAAGAGGTTTATATTTTTTAAAATACATTTAATGAATCAATTTTTTATAGGATTAAATATGATCATACAATGATGAAAGAATGGGGATATTTCTCAACATCATCAAATATGGTATATATCTATATTTGAATGAATTTTTGTAATTTTTTTATATTCATTAAATATTTTTTATACCTATTTATTAAATGTTATTACCCTATTTTCCATGGAACATTTATGAATTATTTTTAAGAGGATTTGTTTTCATAATAATTCTTTCACTATAATATCATTAAAAAGGACGAAGAAATCATTTTAGGAGGAGTACTTCCTACTATTTTTTATATTTATTTAATATATTTCTAAATTGTTTTATCATGCTATCACTAATATTTATCTTCATTAATATTGAAAACTTATTATTATATTTATATCATAAAATTTTATCTCACTGGGAGATACTTTCAATCTTTTAATAAGAGTTATTTTGTTTCTTATCTCAATTTATTTTGAATAAATTTATTTTTATTGTTTTATGTGTCTAATTATTAAGAAATATAGAGAGAAAGTCATGTTAGTGATGTTTGATCTTTGAAATTATTAAAAAGGATAAGAATTATGAGTGGATCCTTGACACTTTAACTTTTTTGATAATTAAATAATCCCATATTTTAATTGTATTTTCATTATTACTATTTCCATAACATATTTTGTTATTTTCCTTTATTACTCTTTCTTTCTTATGTTTTATTCTTTGTATTCATTATGTTAAATATTATACTTTTCCCACACCCTGTTTATGATTTTTCCTATACACTCTTTCTAAAGTAATGTTATTTATATATATGATTTAATCTCTGATGATTCTGTTTTTTGTGTTAACAGTTGCGATTTTAGAATATTACATGACTTATTTGATCCAAATAAAAGTATATTGTTTATGTTATTGGATTGAATGTTTATGTACATCGTTACTCAAAAATATAAAATGGGTGTTCTGAACTGACTCTTATATTATGATAATTCATAAATGAATTCGATTTTAAATTACAATTATTAAATTTATGTATTATATATTTTCTTATGATTCAATATTACTCAAAGTAAGTTTTAATTTTTTTTCATAGTGTAGATTTTATTTTATGAATGATGGGTATTGAAACTTTGGTAAAGTGTTATACTATTATGGTTTAACAATTCCCTATACATATTAATAATTTACTTTCAAGTATCAATTTTACACAAAGGATTGACACTAACATACACTCAAAAGTTGTTTTAATATGACTCTTATGTTTTTCATTATTTAAATATACAGATGAATAATTATGACATTTTAGTTTTTATATAAAGATTTTTTATTCAAATATTACTCTTCACATTCATTTATATTCAGGGAAGTCAATTTAGGGATTATTTTACAGAAAATTAGGAGCCATTTCTAAGATTTATAAATAAATATTTTCATATTATTGATTTATATAGATCAATTTTAATAATTCATAATGGGAAATAGAATCCCTAATAGATATAAATATTTATAATAATTGTTTTAAATCTCTAAACTATTTTATTATTTTCAATGGTATAAACATTTCTATATTCTGATTAAAGATTCAAAGTTGGTATTTTTAAAAAGAAAATATTCAATAGATATGAGGAATTTAAGAAGATGATTTTTAAAATATATCTACATATAGATATTTAAAAAAACAATATGTTGATAATGACATATAATAAAGAGAATGGATGAGAATTATTTTTAATTTGAATACTGCAACACTTTGATTAAAAAACCATTGTACATTATATTATCAATAAAGTGGTCGATCCCCTAAATCCTTCATGTTTCATATTTAAAATATTATAATATTTTTTTTTCTATTTCATTAAAATTTTCACTATGTATGTCTAATTTAACCATTTTATTCCTTTTCTAATATAAATATATAATAATGGGTTATACCATCATAAACATTTTGAGCCTACAGTCAGGTAGGGAATCTCCTTGGAATGTTTGGATGTGTTTTTTTGTGAGTCCACTAGAAAAAGGTATATTATAATTTCGTTGTGATATCCCAGGAAAAGATGTGTTTTTTGTGTGTTTCATACCTCTAAAAGAAAATAAATGTATAAAGAGTATTCAAAGGATTTTTTGATCTGAATACTATAAAAATTTATTTTCTTCATTTTTATTTTCAAAACATTATTTTTATATTTTTAAATTATTAATTCACCACCATCATGACATATATAACATATAACATATGGGAAAATATGGAAATGTATGTCTGCGGTTGTGTGTGTATTACTATAATATGATCTTATTTGGAATTATGAGCTACTATCAATTATAAAAAATAAATAATCTAAAATCACTAAAATCGGATAATTTGATTTCACAAAATGACCAATGTTTTTTCTATAATCGATAGTCAGTATTATTTGAGGACATTAAAAACACTATTTTTCAATATTTATATGACCAATTTGAGTATATATTCTTTCCACTTAATCTGAAAATTCCTTAGAACTATTCAAGTATTTAATGAATTAGATATTTCATCCATTACCACACTGCCTTCTGGTTTTCATAGTGTAAGGAATTCATATATACATAGGATCTGGAGATGATGAAAATGAATATATTTTTAATGTAAAATTAAATTTTAATTTATGGGGTAAAATTCATTGGTCATGTAGTTTCAAAACGTTATTATTTTAGAATATCCAAGATTAATGAGGTGGTCATATCTCATTAGGTACCTATTAATTTCTTTGACATCAATAGAATTTTCGATCTTGTATAATATTATCAACTCTTCATTTTATATTTTTCCAAAATAGAATCCATTTTGACTATATTTCCAAAGATGGGAGTGATGTTTATGAGATTTTAATATTGTGAGAGTACATTCCTATAATAGAAAAAGAGGTGGACCAGTGCCTCTATCATAATCATACCTCATATAGGTGATAAATTAAATATTTATTATGACACCTCTTTAGTAGTTATTTAATGTGTTATCAGTGGGGATCATTGTGTGCGGGATTATGGTTTACATAAACGTAAACCATATTAAAATAACTATCCAAACCATGACATGGTGTTGGTTGTGTATGTTCATGCCATATAAGCTAGAAGAAATATTTCATTACTGGGTAATTAAGGGCATTCAATGTCCATAAAAACAAAATGTATATATTTTTCAATCTATAATTAAATATAATATAGTGTTAGTTAGTTGAATACCAACAATACTATTATTTAAAACATATTTATACTTTTGTGAAGGGTAATGTATTTTCTAAACCTCTTAGTAGGAAGGTTAAAAATTCGAAGTTTCATCATGTTAAGGTTGAATAATGATTAAAATAATTTTGGGATGATAATGTTTATTTAATTTATGATTAGGTAAAGAAATAAATAATACATATTTTTAGAAATAATACATTTTGTAGTGAGATATGAAATCTTAAATCTCCCATAATTACTTTATCATTATTATTGAAAGAGCCAATGGTGGGGGTTATTCTTCAATAATTAACTTAGTATTAAATTATCCCATTTATAATCATGGAATTCATGTGATTTTAACCTAAATGTAGGAGGAAAGTTTAAAGTAATATCATTCATTTAGGTTGGTTGTTTATTATTGTGTATCTAAGTTGTATCAGGATATTTTTAGAAATTTAGTGGTCTTGTTTGAAATAAGAGATAAATGATTTTTTGTTAAGAAACCATACATTAGAATTGGTGAATGTATAACTCCTGTCTCATGTTTCTTTATAAAAGAAACTCACTCCAATAGGTTTTAAATGGTACCTGATCATGATGAATTTCACGATCATCTATTAGAGATTGAAGATGGGATAAGAGACTATTTAAATTTTTATTGGATGTTGGATTAAAACAGATCAATTATTACCCAATATGAAATATTATTATATGGATAATCTATATTTTATAAATTTGATATATAGATAATATTCACAACGTTCAAAAAAGTATAATTTAAAATAATGAATCATTGATTAATTCTTGTTTCTAAAAAATGTTGTAATTAGATCATAGTGCTTATGTTAGAATGAATGCAAATTATTACACTTGAAATGATGTGTAATCTGAGTAGACCATTGATATCCATGGAGATATGTTAAGGTATATTATCCTAAATTATAATTTTTCATGGGAAAATCACCTATATATAGTGTATTTTTTAAATAAAAATAACAATGATAAATTTGATCAAATGGATCCCTTTGAAGTATTATAAGGTATAACATCCCATTCCACATTATTATAGTGAGAGGTTGGTTAATACTACATGAATGGGGAGAGTATAGTGATCATGAATAATGGGAATGTAAAGTTAATTCTGAAACAATTGACCTCAACAGAAAGTCAGAAAAATCCATATAAAAATCATCGTTGAAGAACCATTGAATTCAAGTTATGTTCATGATTTAGTAATTTTAGATTCTTAATGACCGGGTTACTAAATTAACTAAATGTAGAATATGGATTGTACAAGGCATAGAAAACCATACTTTCAAACAAATATATGACATCAAAATAGATAAATATTCATTATGTAACATTTTGATCCATGCTAGAATTATATAGGTCAAGTTACTTTGGATACTTGGAAACATAAAAACCTATTTCATGAATGATCTATGTTATCTCCCACTATGTTACTCATAACATGTATCCATAATAGTAATTTCATTTTGAAAAACCTTCTTCAAAACCGTTAGAAATGAAACATAATAAAGGGTGAGCTAATATACCATGTAAGGGTAAACAAAGGAGATGCCAATGATCATATAATCATAACATGATCATAAGCGCGTGATAACAAGATATTAAAATTTTAAATCCACACCATGAATATAATAGATCATAATCTTGAGTCATGGAATAAATCTTGTTAGTTCATAAGACATGAATAATAAAAGTATCATCATACATGATCTCTAAGAGAATATCACTGGCATAAGTCATGAAATGATGGTATATACAAAAAATTATAACTTTATGAGAATTTATAAATAGAATTAGGCTCACTCATTAATTTATGTACATGAAACTAGGAATTCAAAAAAACTTTTGGATATGAAACCAGGTCCAGACACGATCTTATTGACTTTAAATCTAGGTCTATGCTAAAATTATGGACATGAAACCAGTTCCACACAAGATCTTATAGACATAAATTTTAGGTCCATTCATAAACACATAGACATGAAAATCAGGACCATTTATAAAACAATGAACATGAAATTAGGTCCACATATAACATATTTATTAAATGAGTTATCCATCATTACCCAAGGCATTGAAGAGAGATATATGTCTCACCCATAAATTAATTAAAATTGTAAATATACATTCTGATAGATCATACATCATTCATCATATCCTAAATAATGAAAATATACTTATTTCATTACAATTTCATCAAATTATAACCCATTAAAAAATTGGAAGGTTTTTACAACCATCTTTTCCTCATAAACATAAACCATCTGGAGAAAGAATAGTGATGGGATCCTTGGATCATAACCCCAGTAAATCCTTCAATCATTTTGTTTCATTTTCTATGTAATCCACTTTATGGGTGAGTGGGAACCTCAAAATAGGAAAAGTTTCAAACAGTAAGATACCATGTTTCAAACATCACAAACAGGCCCCAAAATCCAACCCCAAACATCAAAACACAAATTCAGATTTAAAATTCATGATAATAGGATCCAACATTCAAAAACCAACACGACATCACCTCAGTTGTGGAATACTCGAGGCACACTGCTAGAAATAACCCCAATAAATCATAAGTAGAATAATGGGTTATTCTCCATGATGAATAGAGATTATGTAACAACCCAAAAATTTATTAATGAAAATTCCTATAGGTCTACTAAATGTATTATTTATTGTAATGTAAAATATATGCACTTATATGGTTATACCTATTGGGTTTTAAAATACCGTTTTGAATGGTGACAGTTGCTAATATAACTGTCGAATAGTGATCACATGATTAGTATAAATATAGGGCTTTAACAAATCTAATTTACTCATAAAAAGGAAGATATGGACTCATCTAGTACACATTCCCCATATGAGGCCCATTTGATAGATTTTGGAATGGTGGTGGTATCATTGGGTTCTCTCTTGACCAATCCCAAGCTGAGCTTGAACACATTATGCCTGAGTGGAACTGACTATTGGAGAAGTGGAAGTTAATATGGATTACCACCTGAGAAATGTTATCTGAGCCACCCCAAGATTCTATCACCATCACACACCTTACCCTTCAGTCTTATGGGGTATTTATAAGAGGTTATGTAACAAGACCATAGCACTATGATTATGTACATTATTTTTCTATAAAGAATGTGCATTCATTTCAATATTGTTTCTTTGTAAAGAATTTTTAAAGAACAAATAGTATTTTTAGTCAATATTCAACTAAGAAATATATTTTGAAAAATTAACAAATTTATGAATTAAATAAAAATTTAGTAAAATATTATTATAATTAAATTACTTATTATTAAATATAAATTATTTTATAATTATATTAATGAAATTGTAATATTTATTATGATTTGAAAGGTGTTTTTGTCAAAACCTGTGAATTTTTTATAAATGTTAGTTGTTATTTTAAAAGTAAAAATTCAAATATTTAGATAATTATTTACATAAAATGAATATTATTTTTGGAATGAGGATATTGAATTTATCCAATTGTGAATTTTTTATAATTTTATAAGACAGTTGAATTTTTCGGTAAATATTAAATATCGTTTAAATATATAATGTGTTTTATGACATCATAATGACCTATTAGTGTTGTAATAAAAAAATATAAACATTTTTCTCGGCTAATATTTGTTTTACCATTAATATAAGGTGATTTTGGGTTTTTTTGATTTATTTTAAAAATATTTATGGATCCTTCAAGGCTTATAAAACATTTGGTCCTTTTAAATTGTTTTCCAGGATTGTGCGACTCACCTCCTCATAAGAAACCCAATTATTTTAAGCATTTTGTTCATTTTACTTATAAAATATTTCTTTCCAAACGCCTTTGAAAAAAACAATGGGAAAATCCATGGTCTGGTTTGTGGGTTTGATCTCATTAATGTGAGATGTCTAAAACCTAAATAATAAAGAATTTCCTCTATTTTCCAATATAAACCCACCCAAGCCCCCACTTATTTTTAACACCAATCCTTTTGAGTTCAACCAACCCATTCCCTCCTCTCTCTCTATAATCATGAAAAGGTTCCCCCAGCTCCCAAGAAGCCTCTCTCTAGCCACTCCTAATCCTTTGGTATCACACTTCCATGTTAGGGATTCTCACTTTCCTCATTTATGTCCATGTTTCCTTATATTGTTATTCCCCTTTATTTTCTAATATAAACATTGGGTTATGATTTTCCAACTCCCCCATACATCCCTATTCATTTTTTAATAATTATATATCCCCTTTGTCTCTCATTAATGCCTTCCATGTATACTCGTTACTATGCTGAAATTCCGTAAGGAATTTCTCTCTCCTCATTTATATTCGAGTAATTCTTTTGTATTATGAATTAAAATTCCATTAAAATTGTTGGGACATGTATTTACATGACTCCATTACATTATATTTCATGTAAATATGATGAGACACCCCTTTCTATCTCATTAATTATTTTTATGAGTTCTTATGTCACACAGTTATGCTGCCAAAATTGCACTGCGATTTTCCAAGCCAAAGTCATTATGTAGTGAATACCATGCACATTTATTTATCTAGTGCATTCACCATTATTGACATTTAAATATTGTTTAAATAGTTTCATTAATTAATTACACACTCTTGTATCATAGAATAAATGATGACATTTATTGATTACATGTTTTAGAATCCATGTCGCACACTTATGCATGAAATGAAATGGTTAAGAAGGGTGCACCCTAATAGCTCTCCAATGCATTGGGTAAAGTATAGTATTATGATACATCATGTGAATTGAGTGTTGAATCAGGATAATTAATGTGAAATGAGGGTTTACTTGTGGTTCATGTTCAATGAGTGATTACTCATGGTCCATTTATAATGAGCCTTAGCTCATACTAATTCCATGTTAAGTGTTGTTGCAACAGTTGAATGTTATGATTATCATGATTTATCATTAATTTATGTTCAATTTTCTCTTGTTCTCCATTTATATTGATATTTTCTAACATGTATTTTATTCCTCTTTTTGTTTCATGTTTATTCCCTTATTGTGATTTATATCACACCCTTTTCTTATGCATGTCCTCAGGTTATCCCATGCAATGCTAAGTACGAGGAAATGTAGTTGTCGTGTAAAAGAAGTTTTCAATAACAGTGATGTGATTAATGTTTTAAGTTGTTATGTAATGTTTCTAATCCCCAAAGACACTATAACTCTTGTTCATCCTTATAGTATCAAGTGAAGAGTTTATGTAATAAATCATTCTTAAGTGTGGAATAAAGAGCATGGTTGTCATAGTTTTTATTAAAGGATAGGATTATGTATTTTTGGGATTAGGATTATAAAACCCTAGTTAACACATAGATACAATACTAAGTATAATAAAAACATCCCTAAGATTTTTTAGGCATTGATTATGTTTTTATCTAGAAAATACATCCATGTATGGATAGGAGTAAGTAGAGGAGGCTCTGGCACAGATGTACCTGGGGGTGAAAACATCGACAAGGAGTTCCAGGAATGATCAAGGGTATCCTGGTACATGACAAGGGTTCTTGAAACACTCTTGGTTACAAAAATCTAGGAAGATATGCATTGGTAAATTCAAAATATTTGTATGAACAATTATTAAGGGAATAAAATAAATCCCCTAATAATATTTTTTAGAAAGTAGATCATGGATGAAATTTATTGAAGCCTATAGATTCCTATGTTAAGGAAATAATAGTTATTTATATGTTATCCATTTTTGTACTTGGATTACACATTATGTGTTTACAAGTTAAAAGTACTGATCTCATGTATTTATTAGATAAGATAGAACAAGAATCAAAAAGTGAAAGGTAGGGTTATCATTCATAGTTCTACACATTCTTTTATATATCGAATGTTTAGTAGAACAATCCCAACACCACCACAAATTATTGAAGTGAATATGTCGATAAGTACGAAAAGTGTGGAAATCATTACATAAAATGAATATAACTCCTCCGCTGTCATAATTTTTGGACTGAACTTTCCAGAGAACCTCATCATACTCCCTTTGGTGGAAGTTGATGCAATTATTGGCATGAATTGTCTTTCCCTATATAGATCCAAAATAAACATCCGTGATAGGTAAATCACTCTCCATGTAGAAAATTGACCCCCAATTTTGTACAAGTGTATGGAGGAAGATGAATCTTCTTTAGCTTCATCATATCATGCATGGATATTAATTCCCAATGAGCACTGGTATCTGGCTCAGATGATTGAGTCTAAAGAGGAAACCATCCTTGAAGACATGCCTATGGTGTGGGAATTCATAAAACTATTTCCCAATAAATTTCTTGGTCTTCCTCGAAGAAGAGATGTTGAATTCTAAATTGATTGTATACAAGGGGAGTTGAAAATATCCCAGGCCCTATATAGAATGGATGTTGTGGAGCTTGAGGAGATGAATAAACAACTACAAGAGAATCTGGATAGATGGTTTATATGCCCAAGTGGTTCACCATGGGTGTACCAATCCACATCTTCAAGAAATAGGATGGGTCAATGCACCTTTTCATTGATTATCATGAGCTTAACAAAATCATGATAAAGAAAAATTATCCTCCCCCATGAATTGATGACTTGTTATATGAGCTATGTGGATCACAATAGATCTCCAATGTAGATTTGCGGTCGATATATTATCTAGTAAGGTGGATTAAGGAAGATATTCCCAATACTACTTTTCATACAAGGTACAAGCACTACGAATTCTGAGTGATGCCATTCAGACTCCCCGATGCTCCAACAATCTTCATGGACTTGATGAATAGAGTCTTTATAGATTACTTCAACAAATTTGTGGTAGTATTTAAAGATGATATTCTAATATACGTCAATACCAAGGAGGATCATGAGGGTCATCTATGAACTGTACTAGAGACCTTGCGAAAGGAGAATCTCTATGAAAAGTATAAAAAGTGTGAGTTCTGGTTGAAGGAGGTCTCATTCTTGGGTCATATCATCACAAGAAATGGGATATCTGTGGATCCTTCCAAAAAAACTACAATAGAGGGATGTATGAGGCCAACATTGGTAACAAATATTCACAACATTTTGTGGCTAACTAGATATTGTCAATGATTTGTGAGAAATTTTCACGATTTTCCAACCCTCTTACCAAGCTAACTCGGAAGGGAGTAAATTTTTCTTGGAGTGATGAATGAAAAGAATGATTCAAGGATATGAAAAATAGGATTATCACTATGCATGTGCTGACATTAATCGCAAGTGGAGAACTTTTTGTTGTATTCAATGATGCTTTGATGAAGGGCATGGGCTGTGTGTTGATACAAAATGAAAAATTCATTGCCTATGCTTCAAGGTAATTATTGGTTCCTGAGTATAATTATCTAACACATGATTTGGAGTTGGATATGGTGATCTTAGATTTAAAAATTTGGCAGTATTATCTATTTGGGGAGATGTGTGAAATATATACGGACACCAAAATTCTTCAGTATATATTCACACAGAAATAGTTGAACATGAACCAATGAAGATGGTCAGAGCTGATCAAAGACTATGACTACTCAATCCATTACAACCATGTGAAAGCGAACAAGGTGGAGGATGCTCTATGTAGAAAGAACCCAATGATTCTATCATTGATGACTACTGAAAAGGATCCAATCTTATTAGATTTGACGAGGATGGACATGTGAATCATAAAGAAGGGAACGTAATCAATCATTTCACAAATTATTTCTCAACTATCTATTCTAAAAATGTTAAAGGATGCTCAAAAGGTTGATATGTGAATTCATAAGAAAGTGGAGGATATCAGAAAAGGGTAATCCATAGTGATTAATTTTATTGAATAAGGAATTGTGAGATTTGGGATAATACTATATGTTCCATCATGTTTTGAGCTGATGATGGAACTTTTGGATAATGCATATAGTTCAAATTTCACTATTCACCCAGGAAACACAATGATGTATTGAGATATCCAAATGCTTTATTTGTGGGATAATATGTAGAAGGAGATCACTGAGTATACATAAAAGTGCCTACTGTGTCAGTAAGTGAAGTCATAGAAGAAAACGTTTGTGGGGATGATGCAACCATTGCCCATACCAGCATGGAAATGGGAGAACATCACCATGGACTTTGTCACTGGACATTTGAAGACATCCAAAGGCAACAACTCAATTTGGATTGTTTTGGATCAAATTACAAAGTCTGATCACTTTATTGAAATTTGGGAGGATTTCTAATTAGATCAACTGGCACAGATATATATCAAGGAAGTGGTAAGGCTGCATGGAGTACCACTATCTATTGTATCCGATCGAGATCCAAGATCCACCTCTATGATTTTGAAGAGTCTTTAACATGCTCTGGATACTGAACTAAACTTCAGTACAGCCTATCATCCTCATCCTAATGGACAATCCAAGAAAACTATTCTAACACTAGATGATATATTAAGATCATATTCAATGTATTTTAAAGGAGGATGAGATCAACATATTCCTCTAGTTGAATTATTATATAATAATATATTCCACTTGAGCATCCCAACGGAACCTTATGAAGCCCTATTTGGGAAGAGGTGCAGAACACCATCATGTTGGGATGAAGTCAGTGAGCGTAATATGGTCAGACTAGAAATGGTTGATGAAATGGTGGAGAAGGGGAAAACCATTTAGTAGCATATCAAGGTAGTTTAGAGTCGAGATAAGTTTTATTCAGATAATCATTGATGAGACCTTGTGTTTAATGGTGGAGACATGGTATTTCTATGCATATCTCCATGGAAGAAGGTTATGAGGTTTGGATAGAAGTGGAGTTAAGTCCTATTTACATCAGCCCCTTCGAGATTCTTGATCATGTCCGTGTTGTGGCCTATCGACTAGCACTTCCACCTACCCTGGACAAAGTACATGTTGTCTTTCATGAATCCCTCTTAAAAAAGTACATACCTGACCCTTCACATGTACTATCTTTAGAGGTAGTACTGTTAGAGGATTATCTTTCTTAGGAGGAGCAACCAGTAAAGATATTAGATCATAGAGAAATGGTTTTATGAATTAAGAAAATTCCCCTCATCAGGGTGTTGTGAAAAAAACAATAGGTTTTAAGAAGGGACGTGGGAATCATAAAAAGTGATGAAGCAGATTTACCCTCATTTTTTTAGTGTGGGAAAAGGAAATTTTGAGGGTGAAATTTTTTAAGGGGGGAAGATTGTAACGACCTAGAAATTTATTAATGAAAATTCTTCTTGGTCTATTTAAATGTCTTCTTATTATTATGTAAAATGTATGTACTTATTGAGTTCTATGTTTTGGATTTTAAAATACCATTATGAATTGTGACCATTGCTAATATATCTATTGAAAAGTGATCAAATGATTAGTATAAATATAGGGATTTAACAAATCCAATTTAATCATACAAAGGAAGTGATGTTCTCATCTAGTATACTTTCCCTATATGAAGACCATTTTTCAGAGCTCAGAAACGAGGTGTCTTCATTGGGATTAACTCTTAAATAATATCAAGCTAAGCTTGAACACATTATGCTCGAGCGGAACCAACTGTGGGAGAAGTTGATGTTAATATAGATTACCACCTGAGTAATGTTATCCAGGACACCCCAAGAGTTTGTCATCATCACACACCATACCCTTCTGTCTTATGCGGGTGTTATATGGGGTTATATAACATGACCTTATCACTTTTACAATGTACATTATATTTGTATAAAGAATGTGAATTCATTTTATTATTGTTACTTTTTAAATAGTTTTAAAAGCACAAATACTATTTTTAGTTATTATTCAAATATGAAATCAATTTTGATGAATTAATGGATTTTTGAATTTAATAATAGTTTAATAAAATATTATTTTTATTAAATGACTTTTTATAAATAAAAAATTATCATATAATTTTATGAATGAAATTGTAATTTTTCATAATGTTTGAAAGCTGTTTTTGTCAAAACCTATGAATTTTCGATAAATGTTGGTTATTATTTTAAATAAGAAATTCACATATTTAGAAAACTATCTAGAAAAAATGAATATTATTTTTGAAATCATTACATTAAAATTATCCAATGGTGATGCTTTCATAATTTTCTGAGCCAATCGAATTTTTGGGATTAAATTAAATACCATTTAAATATATAATGAGTTTTATGACATCATAATGACACAATAGTGATGTAATAAACTGTTATAAACATTATTTTAGGAAAAAATATGTTTTAAAATTAAAATAATTTGATTTTTGGTTTTTTTTTTATTTTAGAAATATTTAGTGGACCCTTCAAGGCTTATAAAACATTTTGTCTTTTTAAATTCTTTTCCTTGAGAGTGTGACCCACCTGCACATAATAAACCACATTATTTTATAATGTTTTACAATTGGACTTATAAAATATTTCATTCCACTCCCCTTTGGAAAAACCCATGGGCAAAAACTATGAGTTGGTGTGTGTTTTGGATTAGTTTAATGTGAGGTGTCCCAAACCTAAATAATAAAGAATTCACTCTTCTTTCATATATAAACCCACCCAATCTCCCACTTCTACAACACTAAAAGACTTTTGAGTTTGACCAAATTCTATCCTATTCTCTCTATAATCCTCCAAAGGTTCCTAAAGCTCCCAATAATCCTCTCTCAAGCCTCTCCCTTGCCTTTGGGATCACACTTCTAAGTAAGGGATTCTCACATTCCTTATTTTTTGTCCATGTTTCCTTATATTGTTATTCCCATTTATTTACAATTAAAAATATTGGGGTATTATTTAAAACCTCCAACATACTTACCTATTAATGTTTGAATAAAAAGAGATCCCATTTCTCTATCATTATTTCCTTCCATGTATACCTGTTACCATGCTGAAATCCCATATGGAATTTCTCTCTCCTCATTTACATTCGAGTAATTATTTTGTATCATGAATCTAAATTCCACTACAATTTTTGGTAAATGAATATATATGACCCCTTACAATCCATTTCATTTACAAAAGATAAAAGACCCATTTCTCTTTCATCAATCATTTTTATGAGTTACTATGTCACATTGTTACGCTGCCGAAAATTCACTGCGATTTTCCAAGACAAAGTCATTATATAGTGAATACCATGCCCATTTCTCTATAAGGGGTATTAACCTTTATTCAATTTAAATTATTGTTTAATGTGATTCATGTATGAATCAAATAGTCCTTTTTCATGGAATA
The DNA here is from genome assembly GCA_963277665.1 of Viscum album. Lineage (NCBI taxonomy): Eukaryota > Viridiplantae > Streptophyta > Magnoliopsida > Santalales > Viscaceae > Viscum > Viscum album. The sequence continues at coordinate 1,929,735,298 of OY728138.1, forward strand.
AATGATTATGTTTAGTGAATCCATGTTTAATGATCCATGTGGCATACTTATACATGAAATGAAATTATTAAGAAGGGTTCACCCTAATAGTGCTCCAATGAATTGTGTAATGTATAGTATCATGATACATCATGTGCAATGAGTGTCGATTCATGATAATTCATGTGAAGTGAGGATTTACTCATGCATTATGTGCAATGAGGGATTACTCATGCTCCTTGTGCAATGAGCTTTGACTCATGCTAATTCCATGTTAAGCATTGTTTCCACATTTCTATGTTATAATTATCATGATTTATCACGCCATTATGTTTTTTTCCACTTGTTCTCCATCGATATACCTATTATCTAACATGTATTTTATTCCTCGTGTTATTCTATGCTTCTTCCTTTACTAGGTTTTATAGATCGCCATTTTCTTATGCATGTCCTCAAATTATCCCATGCAATGAAATGTACGAGGAAATATAGTGGTCATGTAAAGGAAATTTTAAATAAGGATGTTGTGTTTCATGTTTTATGTTGTTATGTTTTGTTCTTAATCCCTAAAAAACTATACCTCTTTCTCTTCCATGTTGTATCAAGTGAAGAGGTTATATAATAAATCATGTTTAAGTGTGTAATAATGAGCCAAGTTGTTATAGATTACATTAAAATTCTATTAAATCCTATTAAGAAAAATACCATTCATATTTAAAAATTACCTTTCCAAATAGAAAAACCTCAAATGTAATAAAGAAACTATTGATATTAATTAGAACCTTAAAAACATGCAATGGAATCTTAAAATTATTAATGTGTCATGATGATGTGTAATTAGGTACATTTTTTATAAATTAATAATAAATTCCTTCAATAATTTATTCTGAAAAGTTACATAGTAACTCTTTATAAATGAAAAAAATATTCATCTCAATTCATATTGTAAAAAGTCAAATGTGGGTAAAATTTATTTTTTAAAAAAAATATGATAATATTAAAAAAAATTCCGATTTTTTTTAAATTGACAAGGAATATAAATATTCCTTAATGGAGACTTAAAAATAAATAATATATCATAATGATGAGAGTCTAAAATAAAACACATACTACTTTGATAAATTTTTAATTGTTATCCCCATTAAAGATATAGACATATATTGACTTATAAATATATATAAAATTCATAATATGTATCATAAAAAAAATTATGGGTAGTATATAAACCTAAAAGTGGAATAAAGTGGAAAATATGACATGTTTCTCAAATAAATAAAATTGATATGAAAATTCCTTCCTTCATGTTTCACCATTCCTCATTCACATTCAAATTTCCACTATTTTTTGTATTGATCCTTTAGATCCATCCTTGTGGAAACCGAGGATGGTATTTTGAGGAGAAAAATAACTATATAACATAGAGAAGGGTTTTGAGAAGAGTAATGTGATGTTTTTGGTTGATATATATGGCAAAAATTGGTTTAAATAAGATATGGAGCAAGATAAATTTTATAATTAAAATGAATGAAAATTTTGGAATTTCATAGAAATTTATAGTATAATTAGATTATATAGAGAAAAATGATTCAAAATGGAAATTAATTAGAGAAAGAAGTGTATAAGAATAAAATAACATCATCCAATGAAATTTAGAAATGTTTTGATATAATTTTAATCCTAATCTTTTTATTATCCACTTGGTTATTTATTTTTGACCCTAACTACTACAACCACTACTTTAATCACAATGGGTTAATAATGTTACTATAAATGGAAAAGTGACAAATAAATTGAACATGGAAAATATATTTAACCATATTCCATTCACATGGTCTAGGATAATATTTTTTTAATTCTAAATAACTAAATATTTTATTAAAATATTATTATGATAAAATACTATTACTATCTAAATGGACAGTATTAATTAAATTTGACATTTAATTCATCACCCAAAAGGATAAATTAAAATATAACCCTGTAAATATTCCAAAACATATCATATAGATCTATAAATTTGGTGGGACACATTATTTATTTCAATTTATATATTTATTATTATTTTAAATATCATTTATTTTATTTTTCTATTAATTTTAAAAATATTGTATTAGCATTGAACGAGAATTTAATGTTATTATATAATTTTTTAAAAGATATAAATAAATTTATATCATTAATATAATTTCATTAATCTTATAATTTACATTTATTTTCGACCATATCATGCGATTGTCCCTATGTGGACACATAATAGATATTTAAAAGTTAGAGAGTGACATTTTTATAACAATCCTTTAACTATATTAATAGAAACATTCAAGGTAAAATGTATATTAAACAAATAATTATCATGAATAAGGTTATTAGGATAAATAATAATTAATAAAACATGAATTAAGATAAAAACAATTATGTCCTTATCACTTAGTTTTAACCTAGACCAACTAGATTTAGCCTTTAATAAGTTGATGACTTTTACGATAGTTACAATCCACAATTACATTAAATAAAACAGTCCTATTTACCTTATTTTAACATCATAATCACAAAAATGGAATCTATTTTATCCAAAAATAAATATATCTCATAAATTTAAATTTTAAAATAATTGGGAAAAACATTATGAAAACGGTTTTTTAGAATAATTTAATTTTTCTTAAACATGTTTTTTTGTATGAATAAGGTTTTTATACCAAATTGTATTATAGATATGATTCAAATGATCCTAATTGGATTAATAATAACATAATAAAATTAATTTAACTTTTAGAAAATTTACAGAAATAGGACTTTCTAAATGGTTGAAACAAAAATAGTGTTTTCAATTAAAATTAGCATTTTTAATATACGTTGGAATATAAATTTTTCAAAAAAATAAAAAAATATATCACCCTTAGACAAGATATTATAATTCAAAAACTGATATTTTTTATTAAATAAAAGTTATGATATTTATAAAAAAATTATTATATTTTATCATGAAAAAATAAATAAATCTATTTTTAAGAAGTTATGTTTTAATGAAAAAAATAACTTCACTAAAAATTTGAGTAGTTATTAACAGTAAATTTATTAATAAATTTATATGATGTGGGAAATATATATTTCATAAATTCATTAATCAAACTCATACCCTCTAAATTAATAGATAGGAAATAACAACTACATTAAATAATAATAATTTTATAGTGTATTGCGGTTCGTTTAAAATCGTTGTTTCCTATAATGAAATATAATAGAGAATATACTATTTCAAGAGAAATATTTTTTAAAATCTAAATATGTTTCATTATTCCACCTTTAGTAAATTTACTCCTCACAACTTGTGCATGATAGAAAAATGTATGATATTTAAAAAATCCATTACTGAAAACCCACTTCATAAAAAGGTTAATAAATATTCTTCATAAAAAAGGGAAATGGAAGTAAAAAAGGCAATTTAGAATAACACATAAAAAGTATAAAAAATAGGAGAACATAGGTGGGAATTGAAAAAATGGTTCTGAAATTAAAACCAACTCGCAAGGACGGATAGAATTTGATAGTGAACACATTCATAAGAAATTAAATCATAAAAACTATAAATATTTTATGGGTTAAAATACCATTGATTTATTGGTAATATAATTAAATGGATTAAATTTTTATTTCACGTAAAATTTCCTAAAGTTTAATGATTCTTTCACTATTTGGATAAAACCATCACGAAAATAAACATTCATTATTTATTTCCCTATTATAAGCATAATCTCATCCATTTAGTATTCTTAAATCTAAATCCACTTCATATCTTACAATAAGAAATGGACGTTCAAGATGAATTATTCATTCACGCTGGTAATTTAACGAATCATGATATCCATAAGTCATTTTTATGCCTTTAATTAATTACCAATACCAAAATGGTCATTACAGGTAACAATAAAACACACATTAACCTCAAAAGGTTATATCAAAATTCTAAAAAATACATTCCACAATTAGTAAACCGTAAGACTTTTCCAAAATATTACTAACCAAATTGAAAACTGAAAAACAATTTTGTCTCATATATTTCCATGATCGACATAAAAATAATTTTAATTACTCATAAAGTCTCACACAAAAAATTTATATACCTTGATCATATATCACCCAATGTGATCAAATAATTTTCAGATATGAAACAATAGAAAATTATATGATTCTTAAATAAAATTCAACCATTATTCTTTAAATAAGAGCATATATTAGCCAAAACTTATTTCCACTAGAGGTTTGGGTTCATCCTTGCACTGGTAGATGATCATTGGTTGATTCAGAATATGGAATCTTTATTCTCTAAATTATATATAGAATCTATGTAGGGAGAGATAATCAATGGTTATAATCAAGTCAAATTTTACAAAATTATAAAATTTCTGTAGTACTTCTTAATACAAATGTCAACATGGAATCAACTATTATAGATTAGAAGATGCGTGTCCCCTAATTATCTTGACTCACCTCAAATTTTGTAATAACATAATATTTAAATTTTTTCCATTTACTTCAAAGGTCATTGGGTCTTACTATATTAATTATCTCTTAAATTTCTTAATTGATACAAATACCTCCCAAAAACCTTGAATTTACAGCACTGAATTATGAATGGTAAATTGTTTTGTGCTCTCTCACCATTCATTCCAATGTCTGACCATATTACACTACACTAATATAATTTTTATCAATGGACAGGCATCTCAAACTCGAAATATACTTTTTCATTTTAGTAGTTCATCTAAGTGATGTGTTCCACATTTTTGGAAAGTTTGAGGTTGAAACTTTTCTTCCATATATGTAAAAAACCATTGTAATTTACTTGAAGATCCATATTCGATTTCTTATCATCAAATCCTTGAGGGTTTTTAGTTTATATTTCCACTTTCAATGCATATAAAATTATTTTGTCATAGCATAAAAATTAAATTAGGGATAATCACTTTTTCATACTTAGTTGAAAACCAATAAATTACCAATTTTTTTCTTCTAGTTTGATGATTAAAACTCAATCATTCCATTAAAATTTTTCAAAAACATTCTCATAGGTAACAGGATTCATGATACTTCTTCTTAAACTCAATGAAATCATTATGTATTTTTGAATGTAAAATAAATGTGAAGTACTTACTGTAAAATAATTCCACACACTCATCCAATTACATGAATCCAATTTTTTCATCTTCTATCTTGTTATTAATAATATTACACCATTGATCAAATTCTACTTCAAAAAGATAAATAACACAGAAATTTTTCATATTTTGAAAAATGGAAAAGGGAAAATATCTTTCCCATCACATTGAAACATTTCATAACATCTACTAGATCATAAGACCCATAGAAATTTGGTGGTCATTTTCATAGAAAATATGTAATTATATACTTCTCCCTCCTTGGTGTATTTATAATATCAACATGATCTATGTTTCCACTAATAGCTTGAGAGAGTTTAGTGAAAATTGTCATTGGATATTTAATCCCAACGCTAAATACATTGATTCCTTAGAAGGAGGGTCACTAAATTATTCTCCACATTCATTTTTCAAATGATTTCTTCTGGTTTCATCCACAAAATAAAACAAAAAATCATAGCGTCAGGAATGATAACCAAAGTGGAAAACCACATATTCATGAAAAATCATTCATTATAAGTTTAAATAAAGACACATTTTTTTCAATCTAGGAATCCTTAGGTTTTACCTAGGTTCTCTATGATCAAAACATTAAAGATATTAACTTATATTTAGACCTATCATTAGGATTTTTACTAATGTTTTATCATCATTTTCTCTAAAGGATAACTAAACCTTGATCAGATACCAACTATAGTGAACCATACTTTTTAAACATATCTATTACATCCAAATTGATGAATATTTATTAAATAAAATTTAAAACCATGTCATAATTATTTATGTCTAGTTACTTTGGAAACATGGACACATAAAAAACTAGTTTATAAATGATCTATGTTGTCTCCCAATAAGATCCTCATAACGAGAACCCTTCTTACACATATAATCTCTAAATCCATTATTCATAATATAGTGAAAGGAAACATAGGAAAGGGTAATATTATATGCTTAGTAATGGAAGAAAGGTATATTTAAATTATTATATAAGAATAACATGAGAAAAATGATGTGAGATCACGAGATTAAAATTTGAAATCCACAACTTGCATATCATATATCATAATCTCATGTCATGTCATAATGATTTGTAATTGATAAAATATGAATCATAAAATTATCCAAGAACATGAGCTATAATATCATAATATTGGAACAAGACATGTAATTGTGGAATACACAAAAAACATATAAAATTGTGAATGTGTATAAATATAGATAGTTTCACTCATTAATTTAAGGTCATGAGATCAGGCCCTTTCATAATGTTATGGGAATGAAACATGATCCACATATAATCTTATGGGCACCAATACAAGTCCACACATAATATTTTGGACATGAGAATAGTTTCATGGACATTATAATGGACATGAATGCACGGTTTAAAAAACACATTTATGGATTCTAGAATCATGTCCTCAGATAAAATAGTAAATATGAAATCAGTTTCACATATAACATATTTACCACAAGAGTTTTCCATCTTTTTTAATTGCATTGGATAGAGTTTTAGGTCCCCCATTAATATAAATAAAATCATATATTTATGCCATATAAGATCAGAAATCATTCATCATAATATAACTCATGAAAATAAATACTTTTTATAATCATTTCATCTATGTATATCGCCTAGAAAAGGAAATGGGATTCACAAACATAATTTCACGAGAAAAAAAATCTAGAGAAAGAATAAGGATGGTATCCTTGGATAATAACCCGAGTAAAGATTAAGTAGAATGAGAGGGTATTTTCATCAATGAATAGAGATTCCATTAAAATTTTATTAAACCTTATTTAGAAAAATAACATTTCAAAATTAAAAACCACTTTTCAAAATATAAAAAGCTAAAAAAATATAAATAATTCATTTTATTCAAAAAGAAATTTGTAAAATTTTAAAGGAATAATATGAGTATTAAGGAATCATGGTGCTGGGAAATTACATTCATGCAATATAAGTTAAAAAGTATTACCTTAATAATTTTTTCAAAAAAGTCACAAAGTACCTCTTATTGAAAATGAAAAAAATAAACCTTTAAAATAATTTTGTATAAAGTAAAAAACCGATAAAAGTAAATTTAAAAAAAAATATGATACTATTAAAAACATTTTTGAAAACATTTTTAAGAAAAATTGATATAGACGATAAATATTTCCTAATAGACACTTAAACATAAATAACCTTGAATGTAGATGAGATTGAGAAATAAAACCCTTACTGCTTTGATAACTTTTAAATTTTAATCTTAATGAAAGAAATTAAAATTGGTGGATATGTAATTACCTATAAATTTCAAAATATGTATCATAAAAATAATTCATGGGTAGTATATAGACTACAAAAGAAAAAAATGGTGAATATGAAATGTTTTTCATAGAAAAAATAGTGAGATGAAAATTCCTTTCATATAGTTTCCCCTTTCCTTGTTGACATTCAAACATCTTCATCTTCAAGAGACGTCCTTTATATCCTTGAATAAATTACCTAAGGTTAGTCTTTTAGGGAGACTAGAAACTAAAAAACCTATCTCAGGATATTGATAAGAAGAATTGGAAATAGTTTGTAGAGATTTATGTTACAAAGTCATGTAAATAAGAGAGGGTGGAGGCTTCCTTTAAAAATTTAGGTGAGGTGAACTTTTGAAATTTCTTAAAAAATTAAAATATAATAAGATTATTCTATATAAAAAGACATAAAAATGGTTATTAATTAGATAAAAAAAATCTGGGGTTTAAATAAAATCCTCCAATGATATCTAAACAAGTTTGGATGTCATTTTAACTCAGATATTTTTTATTAACATCTTGGTTAATTATTTTTGACCTTAACTGTGTTAACCAACATTTTAATCATGAAGGGTTAATAATTTTTCTATAAATGAACAAGTGAGTCATAAATGGTCTACAGATGATTTCTGTATCCATATATCATTCACAATATCAAAGATAATATTTTTTTCAATTTTAAATAATTTAAAAAAATATTATTTTGATAAAATACTATTAGTGTCAATTTTGACATATATTATTTAATTTAACATTAAAAACAATAAGAAAAAGAGAATATTTAAATGTAATCTAATAAATAATAAATAAAATTACTTATATATCAATAAAATTCTTAGGGAACAATAATTATTTCAAATTATATTTGTTTTTGTATTTTAAAAATAATTTATTTTATTTTTATATTATTTAAAAAAATTATATCAATATTACACAATCATTTAGGGTAGTTATATAATTTCTAAAAAAAATAAATAAATTTAAATTATGAAAATAATTTCACTAAGATCAGGATTTTCATTTTGGGATGTTCATAAAATAATTTCTTGTCTATGTGAGTGTGACATTTTTTAACATTTATTGCTTTAAATATTATAAGGGATATTTTCATTGAAAGTGTCTATTAAAAAGTAAATTTAGAGAATAATTTGATTATTGAAGAATTATATTCATCCAATAAGAGTTAGGATAAAATATATGGACTTATCACTTAGTTTTAACCTAGATGAACCCGATTTACCATTTACCGATGTGATAAATTTTTCCACAGTTACAATTAATAATGCCTATAAGTAGAAGGGACTTATTTACAAAAATTGAACCTCATGATTCCAAATATAGAATCTATTTTATCGAATTAAACTCCTATAAGTGGTATAAATTATTTTTTTTTAAAATAAGTGCGCAAAACGCGATGAAATCTGCTTTTTATAAAAATAGAGTTTTACTTATACATGTTTTTTTGTATAAATTTTTTTTTATACCAAATTAAACTACTAAATTAACGATAATTAACCTAATAATAGAAATAATTATATAATTTAACTAATTTTATTATTAATCCATTTTAAATAAAATTGAATTTTCTAAGTGGTTGAAACAAAAATACAGTTTTCTATTAAAATCTGTACTTTTCACTATACAATGGAAAATCACACTTTTCTGAAGAAAAAAATTAATTACCCAAAGATAATTTTGATATGATTCACTAAAAAATGATGTTATTTTTATTAAATAAAATTTCAATAATTTTGAAAAAATAATTATAATATTTTCTCATATAAAGAAAATAATTCTTTTTTGAGGAAGATGTATTTTTGATGTATAAAATAAAAATACTAAAAAATTATATGATTATTTACTAAGAAATTAGAATTACCTTTATGTTAAGTTGAAAATTTATATATTTTTCATAAATTAGTTAATCATATTAATATGTAACTCATTTCATTTGACCTTCCTTCATATAGATTTCCACTAAAATGTATTTTTACTGTACAATTAGTGTATATATCAAGTCAATTTCAAATAAAGACAATATTTCATTTAATTAAAAAAAACATGTTTCTATGTTTTAATTTTAATTTATCTGTTAATTTTCTTAAATTTCATATTTTTAGTAAATAAATGTATTTCATGTAACCATTGAACTTTCACCAGTATATTGTTTTTAATTTTTTATCAAATACTTATTTATTTTAATTATTTTATTCATAATTTTCATTTTTATTAACCAATTACAATAATAATTTTTATTGAATGAAAATTTTAAAGTTTAATTTAATTTATAATTATAAATTTTCTAATGTTATGTTGTTAATTTAATATAGTTTCATTGTTGAATATATAGATTATTTTAAAAAACAATTGTAATTTATTTTTTTAATTCGATTTTAATTATTATAGTATAATTTCAATACTATGATTATTCTTATTCATTTTTTTAATTTTCATTAAAACCAATACTTTTTAACTTTTATAAGTTAAATAAATTAATTTATTCATTTTTTATTATTTTTATAATTAATTAGAGATTAATTATTTAAATTTATTTATTTGTTCAATTTTTTGTAAATAATTTTAAAATTTATTGATTTTTCTATTGGCAATAGGCTTATTTAGTTAGTATACTAACCACCCCATAATCAGTATTCTCAACCCAAATAGATTGACCATGAATATAGCGCACAATCACTTACATGACCATGCATACAGACTACCTGACACGCCTGACATACTATGACTATGAAGCCCCATATCATGGTCACCCACCTTACCATGCGACCATCAACATTACTGTGAGGTATTTTCACAATAAATATGTCAACTATAGAAGACCATACCATGACACTTTTATGACCTATAGTGAACTACCCTACTACATTGGAAACACTAAGAAAATATCGACCAAACCCTAACCATTGGGACACCACATTTAAAAACCCCATCACATCCAATTGCATTTATATCAAGCCGCACTACCAGTTGAATAAAACCCTTTTGAATATATAGAATACCAATATCAAACCAGATCTTTGACCACAAACCTTGAACATTTGTATGATCCCTTGACGCCCCTGGTCGATGTGAAGACTACACCAAAGATGCTCACCAGATAAATCATATTGTCTCTATGTTGAGTAATTGTTGACTGAAGAAGATAACTTTCATCCTTGACTTATGAAAATTGATAACTATCATAAAGAACCCAAGTGCGGTGAACTAAATTTGGGTTGATCCCTCCATACGTCCTGTTTGACACCTCACCACCATGATTGAGATCCCCTCACTGTATTTTACCATATTAATACAATTTATATATTTATAATAATATTATTATTAATATATATAATTAAAATATTATATATATATAATAATAATAAGTATCATTACATTTATATATATGTAAATATATATATTTATATAAATATAATAATAATTTAATTTTTTTATAACATATAATAAAATCTTAGACTTCTATTAGTGATGTCTGAACCAAGAACTATATTTTTTCCTTGGATCCGTATGTATAGACCCATATTTCCCTAGATCACTATACAATTTCCAATCTTCATTTTTTATTTCAAAATCAGAATCCCTTGTCACCTTCACTCTCTTTGCAGTTTGATATTCAAGAATGTTTCAGATAAAGATAACTAAGGAGATCATGGGGAGAGAAAGAAGATTGTGGGAATGTAACTTTACAAGGAGGGATGCTCAATTCATCAAAGGATGAAGATGAACAGTGGTGTGTGTGCCATGGATTTTTGGGATAGGTTTCCGAGTGAGGACTATGAGCGTGCAATCGTGAGGAATGAAAAAGTTTTCAGTTAAGGAGAGTGAGTGTAGAAAAAGAACAGCGAGATCATTACTTCATAGCAAGAGAACATAAAAAATATATTATCAGGACTATCCTATCCACATAAACATACAATTGGAAGGAGTATGGGACATGGAATTCACATTGTGAGCTACTAGGAATTGAGAAGCAGCTATAAGATCAAGAATAATTTTTTTTCTTTTTCTTTTGCTTCTTCATTAATACTGCATGGATCATTCTGTATCAAAATCTCTTAATATGTTAAATGAAATAATTCTTTTCAACTAATCATCATTGAGGTAATATTTTCAATTAGTTAATCGATTTTACATTATTCATAAATTTTATCTACTAGATGATTCTCTCCATTTCTTCATTTGGAAATCATTTTTTACAAAACATGAAGTATTAGTGAAAAATGATATTTAATGGGTATTAAATAAAAATTAATTCAATATTAGGATTTAATAGAGAGGTAAATCAATCTCAACATTGTGTATCACATTTATTTCAACTAAAAAACTGAACTTAGTGGTAAATTACTTGTTCTCACTGAGCGATCTAATTATTTCTATAGTTGGTAAATTTCTGAGGCAACTCATTTGTAGGGTAAAATTAAAGTAAATATAGTTACCTTATTTCAATTAGTTACCGCTATTTACATTCAAATACATGAATCAAGGAAAATCATTATAAAAACAGGACAACTAATTTTCTCTATTCATCAATTGTTTGTAATTATTTTCTTTACTAATTTCCTATCCTTCCTGATTGTATGCACTCACACTCACTATCACACCCACATAACTCTTCATTATCACCAATAATTCATTACCATCCTCAACCGCTACTTGCACTATTATATATATATATATATATATTATTGTTTTTGGTCACTTGGATAACTTATCCACTCTTTGTTATTTGAAAATCATTCCAGAATAATAGTTATAGGTATGAAGTAGGTTTATAAATATTAAATTTTTATGAGAAGAATTATGCAAAAGAAATTTTTTGAAACTGTTTCTTAGGGAGGTATGTCTGACCAAAATACAAAACAAAAATATAAATACTAGAAATAAATAAAAACATAAAAACATAAAAAAACAAAAAAAAACCCAAAAATATCAAAAAAATATCCATAAGAAAACTCAAATAATATATTAAAGCAACTACTTTATGAAAACAAGGTCTAAAATCTAGACCCTAGAGCATTTCCTTATTGAAATTGAGAAACACCTTTGACATTTGACAAATAATGAAGAGAAAATAAAAATGAAGGAAAATATAGAAGCTTTAAACATTAATAACCCACCACCTTGAAATCAAAATCCACATGGAAATGAGATGATTCAGAGGAATAGTTTTATATAGTTTTTATTTTTTATGGTATCTAGAAATCATTCATATATTATGATATCTCATAGGCCTAGAAATTTTGAATTAAATCAATCCATGTGGTCAATGCTACCAAACTTAAATGGAATTATCAATGAAGTCTCTCTTGACTTCATTAGGGACTTCAACTATTGTTTCCAATTGATTCCACTAAGAGGCATGCATGATGAGTATATTAAATTTAATGTTTTAACTTTTTTCATTTAGGTCAATGCCAAGACTTGGTTTCAACAGTGTGGTAGTGAAATATTTGTCACCTGGGATCATGTTTACAGTGCATTCACCATGAAATTTTACCCTAGGAGAATGATATATGAAATCAATGACAATATCACAGGTTTCTTCTGATATGAGAAAGAACTATTCCATGATTCTTGGTATATATTTACGGTATTTCATATAAAATTCCCAAACCAATGGTACACTCACAAATTATATTTGGACACTTTATACAATTTTCTCACCCTATACCCCCAATCATTGGTTGAATAATTTTCTAGAGGGCATTTCAGTGATAGTATTTCCGAAGAACAGAAGAATTTTTTTCAATAACAGGGCACAAAACATAGAAAATAATTTCTCTTGGAGAATAACCATTATATAGAATGATTCCAATATTTTTCCCAAGATTAGGGAAAATATCTTGAATATTTCAATAATAATACTCTAAATACCCATGGAATGTAATGCATCCAATATGGAATATTTGAATATTTCTACTCTTACTATCCTAATTGCACATTATATCCAAAGAACTTGAGAAACCAATTTTTTTAATCTAGTTTTAGGATTTTCCACAGAATGACCCATTTTGTAACACATACAATTTGGGTTATAGGAACCACTAGAATCCTTTATGGATGGGGAATGGAGTTTTTAAATTTGATTCTCCCCATGGTTTCCCACAACCAATTTGATTACAATACTAACCCCAACCAAAAACCCCATCATCAAAATCACAAGATGAATTAAGAGGTATGTTCTAATAATGGATAGGTAGGTTTTATGAAAAAAATATGAAAATGATTCTACAAAAACCTCAAATAGATTCAAGGATTAAAAATACAGAAATTCATATGGGGCATTATCTAGAGAAGATGGAAGTAGATATAAGGGAAATCTTCTATGTACCACTAAAGCAAACACTAGTGTAAATAAATAGCGGTGACCACTTGAAGTGTTCTATAAATAAAAAAATCCTTTAAATGTACCCCACACTCTAGAACTATAAAAACTTTGTGAATATAAATAATCAAATCTGGGAAATGTTTAATCTTCAAATTTGGATAGAAGTATTGAAAACACTCTGATCCCTGTTATCCCAACTAAAAAATAGAAATAAAATCACTTTAAAAACAAATAAAAATTAGGGTAAATAAGAATATTTAAGAGAATGTTTAATGGATATACAAATTGTTTCTTATTTTTCTTTAATAATACCTATTCTTAAAAAAAATCCATGATTTTGAGTTGTTGAAATTTTTCAAAGTTGTTAAGAAATTGAAAATTATAATTAAATTCTTGGAAGACGTGATTCAATGCCCTTATTATTTTAATTCCCTTATGAAAATATGATCAAACATGATAACACTAGATCAATTTTCACTTATATTATTATAAAGGAGTGCAGTGATGTGTTGAAGAATAAGATATATCGTAAAATTCCAGACCGATGGAATATTATTATCTCTTACAACTTTTGGATATATAGGTGGGAAATTTCACTGTATGTGGGATCAGAGAGATAGAATTAATTTGATTCGCATATATTTGTTTCAACAGGTTATTTTTTTTAGTTTCCCAACCTACTAATACTTTATTACTACTTATTGATTAGTCCATCACTCAACCAGTTGGTAGGGTATATGATTTTCTTATGGGTGTACGAAAACTATTTTTTCTAGCTAATTCTATCATACTGGATATGTAATGTGACTAATAGGTACCTATAATTCTTGGTAGGCCTTTTATTTTCAAAGGAATAATTTTTATAGAAGTCTCAAAGGGAAAATTAATTTTTATCTTCTGTAACAAAAGAGGAATTCAATGTTTCAAAAAAATTAAAGAACCCTCCCAAGACCCAATTTGTCCTTGAGATGATCTTTTTGAAGATGAAGAACCTATTCATGAGGAGAAAGAGGAGTTTTTAAGGAATGTGGAAAAATTTAATTGTTCACCTAAGATCGCTATGGAATCCTATATGGGGATTAGTTCCATTAAGATGAAGGATCCTTTAGATGAGTTTGAGGGGGAATTCTTGGAAAAAATACATGAGTTTTACTAATAACACATCATGTACCCAATAAAATAGTTTAAATATGAGGAATAGTTTTTGGGAAATAGTAGTAATGGATATGAAGCATTATTCATTACATTATATAAGGGAAATCTTGAAGACATTGGTCCACCCATGCCCAAGTGTCTTCCCTCATTCCAATAACCCCTAATTTTGAGATCAAACACATCATATCCAATTTGAAATATTATTTTTTAAGAGAGTTCTATACACTACATGTGATTATCTCATCTGAACTACAGGGAACTCAAGAGAATAACCTTCTAAGTGTTTTGAAAAAATATAAGTTTTTTATTACCTGATCAATTGATTATATAAATGGTAAATTCCAAATATTTTCACGCATAAAATTCCCAGAGAACCCATGTGTATTCCAAGAGTGGAATCTTATAGAATAATTAAACCTAACATGAAAAAAGTGGTTTGAGAAGAAGTGATCACCTTAGATAATGCTATACAAATCTTTACAATTTTTGACAGTCATTGTCTAAGTCCTGTCAAGGTATTATCCAAAAAATATTGGAGTTATTTTGATTAAAAATGAAAAAAAAAATTAAAAAAATAACTATGAAAAACTGGGGTTTTTTAATTATTATAGAATAATGAATGCTGCTACAAGGATGGATCATTTCCTCATTCAATTTTTGGACTAGAGTTTTTATAGGTTGGAAGGAAATGAGTATTGTTGTTTTCTTTATGGATATTATAGTTATAAATAGAATTCTATTTCTCTTGAGCATCTGGATAATACAACCTTTAGTTTTCTAATTAGGACATTTGTATAGTGGAAAATTCACATTGAATTATGTATTACTCCAGCCACTTCTATGAAATTTATGTAAGAAATATTCTCAGACATAATTTAAAGGGTTATTGAAGTGTTCATGGATGATTTTTCAGTTATGGAATGTGATTTGGAAAACTTGTAAATATGGATGTTGTTCTAAATAGATTACTATAGAAAAATATTATATTAAATTTGGTATGGTGTCTATTTATGGATAATGAATGATTTTTTTTGGGATATAAGGTCTCTAAAATTATATTAGAGGTTTATAATGAAAAGATAGAGGTGATCCAAAAGCTACCACAACCTTAGAATATAAAGATGATTAAATGTTTATTTGGACAAGTGTTATTTTAAAGTAATATCCTTAAAAAAATTTCTAAGAACATAAGTCCACACTACTCTTCATGTTAAGGATAGACCTTTTTTTGTTGAAAAATATCTGGAGTCATTGACATTTATTAAAGATAAAATTTCTACCCCACTATTGATCACTACCCTAGGCTATAACTTCACATTTGAAGTAATTTGTGATTCTTGTGATCTAGATGTAGGTTCTATTTTGCTAAAGATGTAGGATATAAGTCTACATGTCATTTATTATGATATCAAGATACAAAATTATGCTTATAAGTTTTATTATTTTTCTGAAAAAGAATTTCGGTACTATAATATTTCCTCGATAAAAATTTAGATAGTACTTGATAGGGTCCAAAGTGAGTATATTTACTATCCATTCAATCCAAAATTACCTTTTGGATAATAAGAACTCAAATCAATGTATCACGAGGTAGAAACACTAGTTAATAGAGTTTGATATGATTATAATGGTAAAAAATAAGGAAGAAAATGTGGATTTATAACATTTTTATAGGTTTCCAAACCCAAAAATTAAAGATCCATTGGAGATAAATAACTCATTCCTAGAAGATTTTTTTGATAATTGTATTTAAAAATATTCTTTATTTTTAGATTATGATAATATAATGGCTGTTGGTGTTATTCTCAAGGACCTTTCACAAAAGAAAATCATGTGTTTTATATTTGAGTTCAAATACTACTTTTGGGAGTACCTTTTATTAGAAAATGTGGTGATGATATTTTGAGGAGGTGTATGGCTAAAGAGGAATGGTTAACCATCCTTGAGATATGCCATTCATCACCTATGGGTTTCCACCATGGTGGTGACAGGACTTCTTAGAAATCTCAACATGATGGATTTTATTGTCAAATGTGTTTAATGATTTTAGGAATTTATTCAGTGTCTATGAAAAATTCCAAATGCTGGGAAATATATGAAGAAGTATGGAGCTTCCACGTAGTAGAATAATATAAGTTGAATGTTTTGATGACTGGGGATTAGATATCAGGGGCCCTTTACCATACATGAATGAGAATGAATATATTCTTATGGATCTAGAATAGCTATTCAAATGGGTTGAGGCAGTGTCTCTCCATAACAATCTTGCATCTAGTATGGTAAAATTCATCAAGTAAACCATCTTTTCCAAGTTCGGAGTTCTTAGAGAATCCATAATAGACAAAGAAACTCATTTTATGGAGTACATGTTCATGAATTTATTAGATAATTATTAATTTTCTCAAAAATATAATACCACATACCACCCACAATCTAGTTAGAAGGATGATGTGTCAAATAGATAACTCAAATATATTTGGGGGAAGACAATTTCTAGCACATGAAATATTGGTCAGTGAAGTTAGATGAGGTTATATGGGACTATATAACTGTTTATAAGACTCCCATAGGGATTTCCCCATATAAACTGCTATTTTGAAAGACTTTGAATATTCCTTTGAAATTACATTAAAAGTATTTTTGGGAAGTGAAGTACATAATGTTTTACCTAAAGCCTGCTGGTGATAGAAGGTTGTTGGAGCTGAGTGAGTTCGAGTAAATTTGGATGGAACTATATTAAAATGATGAAATGTACAAAGAGAGATAAATTTTTTTGAATAATAATTTGTAAAGAGATTTAATGTTTGGTTAGAGAGTCCTACTATTAAGAACTAGGCTGAAAAGTTTCCCAAGTAAATTGAAGACCAAGGGGTCAAGGCCGTTCACCATTCTATGAGTTTTTATCCAGGGAGTTCTAGATCTAGTTAGAGATAAAAATATTCCTTCTTGGTCAATTTATAGAGAATTGAACATTTCAATTAAGGGAATAAAAATGTCTTGGATTCCATTTCTTTTCTTAAATGAGGAATATTTATCAAGTCTGAATAAAAAATATAAAAGAAGTGTTCCATGGGAACTAACCCATGGGGTTATTATATTATTTTTATCTCTATTTATGAATAAAGATAACCCATACTTATGATTCTCCAGTATGTGATCCTATGGAATATTACTCTAGTTGATCTACTTGGTATTGCATTGTGTGGAATTCCAATAATCTTCCAATGCCAAGGGGAGTAATACACTACATCATAGGAATAAAACTTACTTCACACAAATATTAGTTAATTTTTTACTGAAATTTAAATTAATGATTCTTTCGACTATATTGTTTGATTTGTTTTAAATTTAGATGAACCACTAGGGTACATTACTTAGTGTTACATTGGAGGAAATTTTCAATAAAATGTTATGGAAAAATATCTCATAATCAGGGATATATTGTTTATATTTCTCCATATATATTATCCACTGATTTATGTAGCTAGATGATGTGATTTAAGTGTGGGGAATTCCAAATAATCTAGTGAAAATTATGAAAATAATTTCATAATTGAGTGTTATCTTTAATGGATATAGAGATCAAAGAAATTAAGATGAACATCATGTTAAAATCATTCACAAATCCCCATAATTACTTTGTATTCAAATGGTTTTTTCTACAACCTCATTGCCTACCATGATTTTTTGAAATAAACTGAAATATATTTTATCAATTTATAAAAATTACAAGCATTAAATTTTCATAAAAAATAATTTTTTTGTGTTTGATATTCTTGTAGTGGCCGGTAGGGATCATTTTTTATGTATTTTTTAGTAATTTTTATTTAGAAAAAATATTCCATTGAACATACCCACTACCATATAAGAAAAAACCTTTTCTCATCTTCATTATAAAAAAATTTAAATTAAAATATTTTCAATGTGTCCCACTATGAGATTAAAAAATAGTGATATTATTGAGTATTAAGTGTGGGAGATACAGGTCTTAATTGTGATAAAATACACTTTAATGTAGTCCACATTAAATATTGCTCATGTAGTTTTGAAAATACCTCACTATCAAGCATAAAATTAGGTGTTTGTTAATATAATTTTCTTTCTCTATGTAAACAAATTTCTTTTTGGAACTGTTCTTAGAAAATAATAACTCAATGTGTCTTTCCTAGGAAACATGTCAAGTTTTTTAAGGTATTTCACTAGTTCTAATGTTTATTTAATTGATTGATTTCTGAGTTATGTAATCAATTTTTAAAAAAATGATGTTACGAAAACAAGAAAGGGAAGTGTGATATGTTAGACTTTTATAGAATAAAAAATATAACATTAGGTAACTTGATGTTTAAAATAGATTGTAATAACATATCAATGGTAACATGAATCACAATAATGATCCTTCTCAATCCAGATTAGTATAAATTATATGAAAATAAAGTAAAAAAGGGAAATTGGGAACCCATAATGAGTAGTAATGAAAAGTTCATGAGGTGAATGTCTACTAATTATTAACTAAATTTAATAATTGTTTACAACTATTTTTTGACAAAAAATGGTATGTAAAAAATTCAATATTGGGCCCTATCAAAAATGAGATCATTTAGAAGAGATGAACATTGATCCCAAATGATTAAGGGCGCAATTGATTTATTTGAAAATATTTCCAATTATATTAATGAAGTGGGTAGTTGAACCATGGTTTGATGGACTTATTAGAGAATGGATGTTGTTTGTTCCATTTGTTATAGTTTTAATTCCAATTTAATCTCATTGGTCTACATAAATAAAACTAAAATTCAAATTTGTGTGGAAGTAGGGCAGTGAGTGTTAATAACATAATATGGATGAAAATTTCAATTAATTGATGGATTTATGGTTTTCATTAATTTTGGAATGATAAATTGATCTTGGGTAGGATAATTATGTATGATTTTAGGATTATATATAAATAAATAATCTATTAATTTTTTAGAGTACAATTGATTACATGTGGTGGAATTTTATGTTTTATTTATTTCATTTCATTTTGCCTCATATTTTATTGTAATTAATAGTGTTTTTTCTATCCAATTAGTTTTTATCGTTGAATTAAATGAAATTATTGATAATATGTTATTTAATTTTTAACACTATATTTTTAAGTTTTAAAATCAATTTATATATTTAGTTTAGTCATGTTTTAAATTTTTCATAAATAAATGAATTTTTATAATACATAACCTTTATCATGTATAATTTTCTTAATTATGATTTCTCAATTCATTAATTATTTAAATTCTTTTATTTATTATTTTCATTTTTATGAATCACTTATAATATATTTTATTGAATAGAATTATTTAAATTTAATTTAAGTTACACTTCTAAGTAATAATTTTTTAATGTTCTCTTTTAAATTTAATTTTATATTTGTGTTTAACAAACATATTTTATTAATTTTTTTTCTAGTTAAATATATTACTTCAGTGTTAATTATCATTGAATTATTTCTGGACTAAAAAAATTTACTTCATTATTTGTTTTATTTTATATTTTTTTCAAATAAATAATTTTTAATTGTTATAAGTCAAATAAATAAATTTATTAATTTTTTATTCTTTTGTGTAAATAATAAAATATTTAATGATTAAAGTTATTTACTTATTCAAAATTCAATAAACAGTTTTCTAATTTATTTTTTTTTCCATAGGAAAAGTATATGTGGATAGTTTACAGACTACCCCATAGTAAGTATACTCACTAAAAATCTATTAACCATGAATAAGAATTGAAAATCAATTACCTAAATGCCTGTTTTGAAAACCTACCATACGCTGCCTAACACACCCTACCTATCATGATTCCACATCCCCATCTCATGGTCACACACCTGATAGTGTGATAAACCAACCAACTATGAGGTATTTTAGTGGTATCTATATTGACTAAGGAAGACCCAACCACGCCATTTCTATAACCTACCCAGCGTCACCCTACCATCACACGAAACCTAAGAACTGGACAAACAAACTCACACCATGATGCCACCATATTAAAGAATACCATCGCTAATGATTAAATCCTAATCCTAATTCACCGCCACATGAACAAAACCCCTTAGAACATGAAAAATACTAATCTTGAATAGGATATGAATC
Organism: Viscum album; assembly: GCA_963277665.1. Taxonomy (NCBI): domain Eukaryota; kingdom Viridiplantae; phylum Streptophyta; class Magnoliopsida; order Santalales; family Viscaceae; genus Viscum; species Viscum album. Next base: position 1,929,756,360 of record OY728138.1, read on the forward strand.
TAAAAACAATGAACCCTTATAGGATTCCTTGAATACAATGGTCGCACTGATTCCTCCACATATCTGGTAGCCTAAATCCGAGCCACGTTGAATTCCGGACTCCATCAATGATGATTTACTGCCAAATCAGATCACCCCAAAGATGAGTAATTGTCAACCAAAGTAGAAGACCAACATCACTAACTTGTAGAACACAATCACTTTTGTGAGGGACCCTTGTCCAACAAACCAGATTTTAGCTGATCCCCCAACACCTCCTTCTCGAATCCGCGTTATAGTGATTGAGATCCCCACATCACAATTTTAATATATTAATATAATTTATCTATATATAATATAATAATAGTAATATTATTACAAATATATATAATGGTAATAATATTTTTATACATAATTTTTATAATAAGTATAATTATTTTTGTATATATATAAATGTAAATATATATATATACATATTTTTAATTATAATAAAAATTTAATTTATTTATAAAACATTAAAAAAATATCACACATCCACTAGTGACTTCCGAGCCTAATAATATATTTTTGGTATTGGAACCAGACGTGAAGACCGAAAGGGAAATGGCTGCAAACCCAATTTTTCTATTTTGTATTTTTGTTTCTAAATTTAGCAAAATTGATCACCTTCACTCTCTATTCTATTTGACAGGTTTAGGAAAGCTCATGGATGAGATAATAAAGAATATCATGGACAGAGAAAGATGATCATTGGCATAAAACATTGTGAGGTGAATCGTATTTGGAAGAGAGATACTTGAGTCACTGAAGGATGGAGATTCATGGTGATGTACATTCCATGTGGATGTCAGTGATTTGTTTCCATGTGGTGACCATGACTACAGATTAATGAGGTATGTAAAAATTTTCATTTAAGAAGAGAGATTATAGAAGAAGGATAAGTACACCAATACATCATCATGAGAGGAAAAAATTCCATGAGGAAGAATCTCTTCTACACATACCAGATAAAACAGGAATGATTAGAGGTTAAGGGCTTAAAATGTTGAGCTACTAGGAATCCAACATCAACACAAGGAGAGAGAGAAAATTTATCACTTTTTTGGTTTCTTCATTACTACTACATGGATCATTATGTTTCAAAATCATTTAATATGTTAAATACTATCATGATATTCCACTAATAATATTTGGGGGAATAAGTTGCGCTGGTTAATCCATTTTACATTGTTAGTTCATTTTACCTACAATATTTTTCTCTCAATTTATTATTTAGACAATAACATTTTTCAAAACATTAAGTATTAGTGAAAAAAAATCTTAAACTATATTCAATTAAAATATTATTCAATATGAGTATTTAACAAAAAGGTAAATAAATCTCAATATAGAGTAGTGCACTAAGTAAAACTTGACAATTAAACATAGTAATAACTAATTTTTTCTCACTATGTTATTTAATGGTTTTGACTATTGATAAACTTTAGAGGATTTTATGTTATAGTTTAACTTGAGGTTAAATATTTTTATCCACATTCTATCAATTCTAGGTGTTTACATTCAAATAAATGAACAAGGTAAAGTCATTATAAAAACCATCCAACACATTTTCTTTTATTCATTAATTTTTTGTTCGCATTATCCTTTCTTATATTATGTCTCCCCTACTTGTCAGCACTCCTAGAAACTTTTAAACTCAAACAATTCTTCATTCCCATCAATTATTCATAATTATCCACAACTTCTACTTGTGATGTATTGTTTAATTTTCCCTTATTTTTGGTCACTAAAACATCTTTTTAATTTTAAATTGTTTTATACATCCTATATTAATATTGTTAATAGGTATTAAATATGTTTATAAGTATTAAATCTACATGATTCTAGTGACACTCATGTCACATATTCATACCTGCCAAATTAACAGCATTGTTATAATTATGAAATTAAATAATAATATTCATTAGTGTGTAAGAACTTATTTAAACAGTTTTTTTGGTGAAATTTACGCTATCATAGATGTTAAATTATTTAAATATAAATATTTTTTAATATATTGGGGTGTTATATAAGGGTTTGTTTTGGAAAATTTAAAACCATAGAGGTCATTTGATAAACATCCCCTAAAATGTCTTTAAGTAATCTAAACGTTTTTTCCTAATTTTTTTATCAATTTAAAATTTTGGAATATATATAACACATCATAGTTATGTAATTTAGTATAAATATATTATTATGGAAAGATATGGCTAATATTGGATTCCAAATGTTTTCATCAATTCTATATGTGAAAAGATGATATAAGAGAATGTTATTCCTTTGGTACATGAAAAAAATGAGATATTTTTTTTTGTAATTCATTATTAAATATTGTTAGGGATTACTAGATATATTGTTGAATTATTTTAATTACACTATTTGTTTATGTCACTTCTTCTTATTGTTAATTTTATTATCTCTAAAAATGTTAAAAATTGTGTTTAAAGAAGATTGGAAATAATTTGAGGGAAGAAAAACGGGAAATAGAAATACTATAATAGAAAAAGTAACAAAAGGTACATGTTGGTTGGATACCTGGTATATGATGGTATATGGTTTTGGTTAGAGGTCACAATGGTCTTTTTTGTGGGTACCTGGGGTATTTTCAATAGTGACATATTAGAGGCCCAAAATGTCTTTTAAATTATGGGTAAAATATTCATTTTAAATTTAATATCATAATGAATTCGTGGGTTTCATTAATATTTAAAACTCATTTTATTTAGATAATTCCTTACAACAATTTTCATTCCATTCCTCCTTTATCCTAGGTTCCTTTTATTTCTATATTTTTTTGGATCATATTAGTGCAATAACAAGATAATTTTGTTAGTAAAGATAATATAGGGATCCAATTCCATATATTTCGTACAATTATTTTGGAATTGGAATAAAACTCAACTTTATAATTAATTTATAATTATAAATTCATATCCTCTTTTGATTTTTCTTCAAAAATACAATAGTTGGAGCTTATAGTTTGATATCATGGGTTTTTTCAAATCTACTATTTGGACGACATGCCTTATTTCACCAACCAATAAAAAAAACTTATAAAACTATTTTTTAGGTGAATCAAATCTTATATATTTTTTATTATACTGGTCAATTGTGAAAAAAGTATGTATGAAATGAAATATTAACTAAATGTTTTAAAAATATGAATGGATTATTATGTTTTATATATACAAGAGATTCGATTTGGATGAGCAGTTCATGATATTATTTTAAGTATGCCTTATGTTATGATTTATCTTGGTTAGCATATTTTTTAACTATATAGAGTATTCGAATATATCAAGAAGTAATATAAGTTGATAAAATAAATATATTTACAATTTATTTATTTTTTATCAAATTTGTTTAAGCCTTCCATAGAATTTATAGGGAGAATAGAGTTAAAGTGGGTAATAATTTTAGTAGCACTCATGGGCAGTTATACACTTCTAAAAATGATGTATCAAAAGTAGTGGTTGGATAAAATAGTGGGATATATGTATATTAGTATATGGAAAATACATCAATGATGATCAGGAACATATTACCCTGAATTTATGAGAAACCAAACCGAAATATATTTAGAGAACCAGACAAAGATGAAAAAAATATTCTTTCTCTCTCAATATGGATAGTGCTACCAGAACTGAATTTATTTTTCATGTTTTATTTGGATATTATATAGAAGGACTTGATAAGTGTGGTGAGAGAGTTCTTCACTCATGATTACATGACTCTTGGAACTAACTCAAGATTCATTACCTTTAATCCTAATAATGAAAATTCATTTGATATCAGAGACATCAATACATTTTCCCTTGGGAATACATTCCCTAAATTCAGTTGTAAAATTATGATGTCTAGGCTGGGGGGAATCATTACGGATATAATTAATATGAATCATTATGGATTTTCCCTACAATAAGTATTCAGAATTTTCATATTTACAGCCTATGAATGTATGGAAATTATGAAGAGTAAGGTGAAAAAAAGTCTTTTAATATTGATATTTCTAAGACTTTTGACACATTAAAATTGAGTTTTCTACTAAACATATTTGAGAGATATGGCTTATTAAAAACCTTTTTTAGGGTGATAAGCTCCATTCAATCATCTGTGAGGCTTTCTATTATAATAAGTGGGGCTCAAAGAGGATATATTACAGGAACTAGAGGTGTTAGTCTATGGGATACACTCTCAAGGGTTCTCTTTTCTCTTGCTGAAGATTATCTTAGTGGGTGTATCAATGAGAATTATCAGGCCAGTCATTACAGGAATATTATAACTTGTAGTAATGATATAATTCTATCACATCAATTATATGATGATGACTTCATTTTATATAGGAAATCCTCAAAGAGAACAATATCTACCCTCAATGAACTCTTTATCTATTATGAGGAAGTCACTAGAAAATCCATCATTTTGGGGAAATCTTTTATAGTGTTTGGTGACAGTTTATCAATGAGCAAGTAAAACATGATCACTAAAAATATTGGACTAAAAATGGGACCCCTCCCATTTAACTATCTTGGGGTTACATTATTTTGGGGTATAGTAAAGTGTAAATTTCTTAGAGTAATCAGTTATAAAATCATCATTATCATGTAGTTAGATATAAGGGGCATCCCATGTCTCAAGGTTGGTGGGTGTTCCTTGTTAACTTAGACATCATTTCTTAATTTTTATACTCGTTCTCTATCTATAGGTGGCCATGTTATCTCATCAAGGAGTTGAAGTGTATGATTTTAAATTTTATATGTACCCAGTCTATGCATGAAATAAAATTTATAACCTCACATTGAAGGTGTGTATCAAGCCCATAGATATGGGGGTATTAGAATCAAGGATATTAAAATCTTCAACGATGGATTTTTTGGTAAGTTCATGTGAAATTATTTGACCACTAAGGATACCTCTACTGATTTATTAGTAAGAAGGTTCAAGAGGAGGATACTGGATGGATATTGATATTATCATGGATCATTTGTATGACCCTCATTAATGAACTCTTTTAATAAATAAATGCAAAAAAAATGGATGGAAAAAATTCAATTTGATTGTAATTGTTAGAACACCTATTGTCTTGAACAAAAAATCAAATTTAGGATGATATTTCCTCCATATAGAATGAAAATGAAAATTTATAATCTTCTTGATCATAGTTGTCTTGATTTCAAGCATTTTTTGATTAAAAATGAAATTAGAAACCACCCCTTCGTGGATTATGATACTCTATTGTAGAAGCATAATTCAAATGGGTAGTTCACTTCTAATGACTACTAAATGATTACCAGTTGGCGTTCAACCATGATTCCATCATTCCTTTCCAATATCAAGGTTAACTTTATAAAACATTCATAGTTTACACTTATAGAGAGAATAAAATGAAATAAGTTACCTACAAATGAACAAATAAAGAAGGATGGAATATATATTGTATAAGAGTTACATATGTGTTCAAAAGGTGAAAAAAATATCCATCGCCTTTTTATCATTTGTTATTTTGAAAGATATCCATGGAACAATGTATTCCACATTCTTGGACTTGATTTTAATATAGGTTGTCATCTTTTACAACACATGGTTTTCATCAGTGACATAGGAAATAGTGACCAGATCACATACATCTTTTTTGAATCTACAACTTCCATTTTTCATTCACATATAAGGAAGGAAATGAGAGAACATTTAAATATATGTCACCCTCCATATATTTAGGTATATAGGTTATACAAAAATTAATGTATTATATGAAATGAGTGTAGTGAGGAGCAATCCATAACCTTGTTTTTACTTGAGAATTATATGACTATTGGGATTCATAAGAAGATTAAATCAGCCCTTGTTTTATAAATTAGTTTGGTGGATTCCCCCGATTGGATCATGAATTAAGGCCAACATTGATGGTGCATCCTCTAGAAGGCTGGGTACTTCGGGATATGGAGGTATCTTTCAAACTCATAAGGGTTTTGCGAAAAGTTTTTTTTCATAATTATATTGTCATTGGAACAGCATATAATTTGAATTGTGGGAGATTATCTATTCCATCAATTTTGTTTTCCAACACAAGTGGACTAACTTGTGGATTGAATTAGAATCAAAAAATTCATTCATGTCCCTTAAATAAAGAACTACAAATATCCCATTGAGACTATTACTCTATTGGATTAATTTTATTTACCTTGTCACCCAACCTAACGTGATTATTTCCCATGTATATAGAGCATACAATCAGGTGGAAGCTTATTTTTTTAAGAAGAATACCATGGAAAAAAGTATGATGTAGACCTTCAGAGCTTCACACTTTTTCTCTACTATGTTCAATGAATATATAAGAGGGGAGGTTCATTCATACTTCTATATACTCACTTTTAATGCCTAGCCTTGTATGTTTTGCCATTTCTATTAATAAATTTTAGGACCGACTATTACCAGATCCAATATCTTCTGGGTAAGTAAGTTTTAATGATGAGAAAAGTGTTATAAACTATTTATATAATCCTTTTGCTTAGTTAGAAAGCCTAAAAAGATCTATATAGATGTTTCTAGGTAACATAATTTGTATAATTAAATAATTTTTACACACAGAGATATATATATATATATATATATATATATCTCTATGTGTGTGTGTGTTGGTGTGTGTGTTTCAGTGTGCACAGATGTGTGTTTTTGAGTATAAATATATATATTTCTTCCCATTCCCTAGATATATTTTCCCTATTTATAGAGGTTGTTTCCCTTCCAAACTAACTCTCCATGTTTTATGAGGATTTAGTTGAATATATATTTTCTATAATGGTTTTTACGGGAGAGGTATATATGTAGATTCCATAATTTATAATGATAATACTATGAAGTGGAATTAAAATGAATAATATAAGGATTGTTCAAAATCTGATACAAGGTATATCTTTCTTATGAAATTTATTTTATATAAATTATTATCATGGATGTCAATTACTTTCACAACGATCAATGCATTCCTTCATCATAAAATCAAGATAGAAATGAAGGAGAATAATCATTTAATTTCAATGTCCTAATATTATATCTTAAAAAAGATATTTTTAAATAGGTTTTCATTGTTTCCCTACTGTTTCACTGAGAAGTAAAAGGTACATTATGATCCATACTATAAATGAACCACTACTTATGTTGAAAACTAGGTATGTTTTCAAAGAAATAAAATAAAAAATTAATTTCATTAAGAATATTGAGAAATGTATTTAACATTATTTATGGTCATTTATTAAACTATTTAATAGTAAATTTATTGAAATAAAAAATAATAATCTAAATTGGGAGAAAAGTATTTGGAGAAGATTTATGGATGATTAGGAAAACATAAATAATCATATTTAAAAATAATATTATAGTTTTGAAAACTGTATCCTAGTTGACATAAACCAATATGATGGTTTGAATCATCTCAATCATTGAAGGTCAGAATACCCATGAATCCCAACCAGAACACTTTCACCCATTTATTTTACTATTCAAATCAATATCATGTGACAAAACTATGAAATGCTATGGTTTTGGTTCATATATTCCAAAGGTGATACACAATAAATTTAACCATGTCTTGGGAAACATATATATTTCTTAACTCATTTTATAATACAGTATATCTAAGAATCTAGTCCTGACCCACCAAAAAGATTTATGTGATTATTTTCCATATTTAAATTTTTTTACTAAATTATATCAAATGTCTTACACAAAAAAAATACATTAGACAAGTATATTTTGAATATTGTTTACTCAATATGATCAATACTAAAATATTTTTCATTCTAAACAACATAAATTTTTAAAAAACCCATGAATATTTCATGTTTTATATATGTAGTAGATTCTATATAATCACTAAATGTTAATAATTTTTTGTCATAATTTATTAGAGTACCCCTGTTTATATCCATATAGAAATTGTTGAGAAATTCCAAATTATTTTCAATGTGTATTGAATTAATTTAAAATATTAATTAAATTTTTTTGTTTATATTATGTTGAAGATTAAAGAATATAATAACAAACAATGTAAATATAATTGTAAACAATAATAAGAAAAAATAATGATTTATAAAATTTATTTCGAGAAAGCATATTTATTAGGATTGTTTTATTAAATATCACTAATTATAATGGATTTTCATGATAATATATTGTCATGATAACTCATTTATTCATGTGATCCATTAACACGGCATCCTTCTATTTTGTAAAACCAAATTTCCCTATGATATTTCCTATACTATCTGCACATTGAATGTTTATTTTCTAAAATACTAAAATATAAATATCCATTAGGCAATAAGGAGACTGTTATTCTTTAAAAGAATAAGTTCTTATATCTAGTGAGTGTGATGATACTCAGCACCAATTACTTCACCAATTCCCAATGATCAAGAATAAATAGATCAAGTATATAATGTACTAGAGAAAAATTGAAAATAGATAACAATTATGTAATTCAATAATTAATAGTGTTTGTGAACTCAAAATAGTCCAAACCCCATTAATTAACATGCAATTAATTCTCTTAATATATTAAAATAATAAATTATATCATATGAGAGGCCTATATATACTAATATTTAGGTATATACTGAATGATAATTACAGAACCTACCGAAAACACTTTTTTATGGATAACGAGATTCACTTCCTCACTTCAACCATCACATTTTTTAATTCATCATAAATTATTTCAATTTTGTGATTAATATACAATTAAATATATAATTACAACACTCAATATAAAATTCTACACCAATTAAAAAATTATAGTCCCCCATTTTTAATGATATTATCTAATAATATAACTATTTCCCCCCATTTCTCATTCAATATTATCTTCTTCTACTTGTATAAGAAGTTATTAGACAATCATATTTAGTAAAATATTTGTGTAAAAATTCAATTTAATCCCATTTGGATTTATTTCCCTTTATATAACATCATATAAAATTCATGTATCCATGGATTATAACTCATTCATTCATTATTTAGGAAGAAATTAAATTATTATTTTTAATTTCTTAATTGTTGGAAACTTTATGTTAACCATTCAACAATGTTTTGAATCAAAATATAGAATTATATTGAATGAAAATTTTAAAATTAAATTTCAGAGAGAGTAATATATGTGTTACAGACACCATTTTAATTAGATACTTAACACTATATTGTTTAATGAAAAACTATGATGTATTTTTGGATTCAATCTATTAATAGTTTACGAATTAGAATTTTATTGTATCATTTTCTTGATATGGTAACACAAATGACATCCTATTCCATCATTGTATCAGATTGATTATCTATTAAATTGGGAATGTTTCATAGGTATGTTATTTAGTGATTTAGGTTGTCTAAAAATTTTGGTTGATATTGGTTTTTAATTCTTTATATTTTTCTATATTGGGTTACCATATTCACAATATTTGGTTGAGTTCACTACCTTGAGGGAAAAAACTTATAAAATTGACAGGGATTCTTCTTTTAAAATATTGAAAAACTTTGTACATATATCACATAACCTTATATCACAATCTCATTTATTTATTCCACATGGATTTTCTATCATGGACTATGTTAAAACTATGATTTCTCTATGGGATTCTATACAAACAATGTTGTCTTCCTAGTAATATCTTCTAGATGCATGAAAATATGTATATATTGATTTCCCTTGTTTTTGAAATAATTTATATAATAACATTATGTTGTTACTATCAATATATAATATAAAATATATATATCATATTTTCATATTAATTTATTATTATATTCATTGAATTCATGCAATAAGTAACATAAAAAAATATATAATGAATTTAATGTATGAATAATGTTTAAAAAATAGCCTGAATGAATGAATGAGCATCATAAATGTTAAAAAAATTACCTTTATTTAATTTTTTTTGAAAGGTTATAAACTAATACATTCCTACTAATTCACTAAAAAAATACACCAAACTATGCGATGAAATTTTATTTGAGGCGGATTTTGTTTATTTTATACATCATTCTATGTTATTTTAGAAACTAATCTATTAGTATTCAATCTATTTTAACAGTTTTTTATAAAACATCCCTCATAGTTGAGAATTAAAAAAAAATGATAAATATGGAAGTAAATTATAGGGGAAAGTTATTGTTTCACAACCAAACACATTGTAATGAACAAAATTTATAATAGTTACATAATTATACATGGGGTTATTACTAAATTTTATGCGTTTTCTTGACTAACATAAAACATTCCATTAATCATGATACTAAGAGGAGATCTGTTTTTTTATACCTTATGGCATTTGACCTTTGATAATTTCATATTTTTTCCACCTTACAAAAAATCATAAAAAATAATTATATTTATGATTATTAATGGATTCTAATAAATAGAGAAGAATGAAATAAATTTGAAGGAGATTCAGTTGATTGGATGGGAAACATGCCAAGGGAAACATTAAATTCCGTTATGGGATTGACACATAGAGGTTGAGTATAGGATTTTTATTTATTCATATATATTATACCACCTAGTCACATTATTTCCCTTCTAAAACATTCATTTTTGATGATAGAATGGGGAAAAATTATTTTATTTATTAGTGTTGATAAATTCTATAATACCATTATTAAATTTATTTATCATAATTTGGATTAAATATATAATGTATTTTATTTTTCAATATAGATTTTTTTTTGTGTTATTGATCAGTTTAATTTATGATAATTCTAAACATTTGAACCTAGTATAAATTATGAAACTAGGTTTAAGTGGCTTTAAATCTTTAGTACATGGTAATTGAAACCCTTTTAAACATTAAAATTATATAAATTTTATATTTTTAAGGAAAATAAAAAAATAATTCGAATAGATAAATAATTAGTAAAATGAATGGAATATTAATCCATAATGTCACTACATTACCTATTTATCTTAAAAATATTCTAATTTTCGTTTCTCATTTTCTTCAAAAACAATTCATGAACTCTATTTCTTTAAAATTATTTTGTTACAAAGATTCACATAAAAAAATAATTCCCCATGCTTTAACATGGAAGTTAACTAGTACTACCATGTATTAAATGTGAAAGTATTTTAAATTTATATGTTTTTTCCTCGTGATGGCCACAATATACTATTTATACCGTTTACGATGATTATTCTATGAATTGAGTTTAGAATATATTTTTTGGATATTGGAAAACGGTTTATATTTTCATATTATTATTTTATTTTTAGTTTCTTGTATTCATGGTTTTTTTCTATTTAGAATATAATCTACATGAGTTATTTGATGTATATAGTATCAACTATGTTCCAATAAAGAGAGAACAACCTAGTATACTAGAATCCTGAAATTGATAGTCCTCTGAAGATAATATATAGAGGAAGGATAGAAAATGTAGGATAGAAAGGGTTAATCCATTTTAATACCCAGAAAATTATCAATGAAAATAATTAAGATCATACATGAATTACAGTAGCCCTTGATTAGATAAATACAAACATGTATTATGAAACCTACTATTCATTCACTTAGATATGACGTAATTATATCAAGCATCCCAATAGTACAAAAGAATTATAATTTTTAAGGATTTAAATAGAAATATCCTAATGTATATATATTAATATTATTTTTTTGAAATATTCTATACTTTAGAAATTAAAGGTATTTTAGATGATGTAGTATGGTTACGAATCATGTAATTTTATTGGACGGATAATTGCAATTTTTAGTTGAATCACGAAATTCACTAATAAATTTTAACATGGGATAAATTAATCATATAATCAATTTAAAATAAATTCCTTTATCTAAGATAATGAAAACGGGGAACACAATACACAATTTCTAGTAGATAGAGGATACACAACTTTATGAATCTTTGGAGTAATTTATATCACTTCTTCCGAGATGTCAAAATAATGGATTAGAATTTATTTTCCATGTATTATACTTTTAATCAAATCCAAATCTATTATAGGGGATTCATTTACTGTGGGAATCTTATAAGCATATAATTAGATTATATTTTTTAAATTCTTGGTGAGATGTCCCTGCGATGAATCCAATGGAATGCAAAGCAATGGTTGGAGAAGAGAGGAGTTGATTATATGGATGAAACCAAAATGTTAGAGGCTATTTGTAAGTGATAAAAATTCATATAAATCATATGAATGTGACATATAACTAGATAGTGAATTTTTTCCAGAAACCTTATCAAGAAAACTTATCAAGAATGTAGGGGAATCCATATCCTGATTGATTTATTATAAAGTCAATATCCATTAACATAAATGATTATAGTGGAAGGTTATGTGGTTTTTTAAGGGAAAAAAATAATAAAAAGGCATTTATTTTTGAAATAAAACACAGTGCAATCAACAATATTTAGGCTCGAGAGCATATATTTCTGGCCAAGGAATAATATAAGTACCTCTAAGGCTTTAACAAACTAGGAATAAAGAATTTTAGTACCAAATCACTCTTAATTTTAGAATAAAAAATAATTTCAATATCATTAAAAAGGTAAAAAAACATGAAATACCAAAATAAATACTTGGTAAAAATGAATTCATTTGTATCGATAAGTAGGAAATTTAATGACTATAAAAAGGTTGTTAAAAATAAAAAATGAACAATTTTTTTTAAATAAATGATTAAGAAGTGTCTCAAGTGGAGGTACCAATAAAAAATAACATGATCCCCCTAAAACATATATGTAAAGATGATTTTATCAAAACCAGTATGTTGAATGAAAACCATCTTGAAATTCCCCGGCCCAAATAACCAGGTCTGAACTAGATAGGTATAAGACCATATGCATACCTTAATATACCGAAGAGGTTGCTGAATATCAACTAGCCTCTTAAAACCCTCATTGGTGAGACAATTCCCTCAATATCACAATGTTGAAAAAATAATATAAATATGATATAACAACTTTGGGGGAAAAGGTAGAATAAAATAATATTTGACATCACATATGACATAAAATAAATACATAGGCTCCCAAAGTGGAAAGAAAAACCTATGTAATAATGAAAGAACATGAATAAATTAATCTGTATGGTAATCCTTTAGAGTCTATCCCAATATTTATACCTTATTCATTATCTACAACACATAATTATGATACAAGACCCTTTCCATTTTTATCCCTATACAAAAAGTCTTCATGAACATTGATATTCTTATACCAAGTGTGCATAATAAAACCCAATAAGACATCAATATTGCATACTTTATAAGTATGTAAATTTTTTACAATTATATTCCAAGATAATAATAAATGAATAAGAAAGACTAAAAAATCCTATTATTAGAGACTCTAGATAAGACAAACCACCACAAATCATGAACTCTCATACTGTATCTCTATGCCAGATAAAACATCATATTTTTTGATGATGCATCCCTTTTTAATGTTTTTTAAAATGTTTTAAACATATTTTTTTTCTTGTTTATTTGAACCCCAGTTTCTCCAAAAGTGAGAAAAAATGGAGTTGTGATGTTGTTATCAACTATAGAGGATTATACACCATGGAGCTTAGAGATGTGTTGTAATAAAAGTGGATATGATTTGGACCTCTTTTTTGTGATGTATAATCTTTATAGGAGGAAAAGATGAGCTAATAACAATTAAGGAATAACATAACCATGGAGTTTGGATGTGGTATATTCCATTCCATGGTAGATTAATGTTGTCTAATGAAGATGGTGGATACTAAAAAAGGGTATCGATGTTGGTATTGTTCATCTCTTCCAAATCCCATACCCATGAAGTGTGGAAGGGGGGATTCAACATAGGGTCCTTGGGGAGGAAATTTGCTAGTTCTACAAATTTTGACACACATGGGGTGTGGAAGAAGGCAATGGTATAGTCACCCTTGAAGGATTTAGAGTGATAAAACATGGTGGCATTTGGAACACCATATTATATCCCTAGATTTTTAGGAACTATAGATTAACACCCACCATGTATCTTATATGATCTATAACCAAGGGTGATTTTTGTGGGGTTCCATGGGCCATACAATAGTGTATCTTATGTTTGTTGGTTCTATATCATGGTGTATGGGGTTATACCATGTCCCCCTTTTTAACATCTAGTAAATAAATACCCCTCATCCAATTTAATCATTTTTTGATCCAATATTTTTTTCTCACCCACAAGGTTCTTGGAGGGATTTTCAAATAATTTTGGACCTCATTTTTTGTTTCAATCCTAGCCTTGTTGGGATCAATCATTGGTTACCGAAGAGTTCTAATCAAGGGGTTTCGAGCCTAGATTTTAAATCTAATACTGGTTTCTCTTAATTTTCTCATAGATAACCCATGTTGAAAAACAACCAGTCATCAATGAATGGAATGAAGAAAAAACTAGAAAATATCTTGGACATAGAGAGTTTGTTTGTCTATTCTTCATTTTTGAGGAGTGTTGTAAGGAAATTAACCTTATCTTTCTATTTTAATTTATCATAGTATGTGAAATATTTTCAATCATTCCAACATAATGTACATGCATCCTAAATAATTGGATTATTCTCTTTTTGGTGAGTTACACATGTTCAAACCTCCCATTAGATCCTGTTGGGTCCTTCGATGTTGAGAGCAAGACATGCAACCACCCGATGGGAGTTCCATCCATTGACCTTGCTGAGATATGGTGAAATTGAACACTAGATTCCATGTTTTTTTGTTTTTGGATGATTTTTCACTTATTGTTATTAATTGACATAACTTTTGAAATTGTTGTCATTTATTGATATGGTATCACACGAATTATTTTTTTCATTGGTAAGCTAATGAACTTGTGGGGTTAAATGATAAATAGAATGGGATTTGATTTAATTGTTGTTATAATTAAGATCCCACCTTATGGAAAGTATCTAGATACATAAATGGTAATATGACGAATTAATCTTAATTTATTGTCATGAAATGTGTTATGATTTACTCTTAGTTATACTAGAATGCTTATATGGATTGCCAGAGTTAGGATTTAATTTTTAAAGGTCTTGGATTTGTTATGGTATAATATTTATAGTTATTTTCCTAGTTATGATCAAATGATTATAGGGATTATCTTGGGATGACCCCTAGTGTTAACATGGATATTTAGGTCCAACAGAATTATTTCAGATTTAATATTAATTATTTTAATTAATACAGTTTGTTATCTCTTTAATGCATTGATTATATATATTAAACTACAATTTTCTAGAAATAGTGTTTTCAAACATCTCTGTTATACTCATAGATTAGATAGGCTACCGTTTGGAACATGGGTAGATTTCATTGATAAAAGTTTCGACACATGAAGAGGAACCAATTTTTGAGTATTTCTTTCTTCATAGGTTGGTGCTTGGAGATGGGAGGAATCTATGATTTAGGTACAATATTTATTGTGTCTTAATTTGGATCTAATTATTCTTTAATTTCTTGAAATCAATACATCATTTACATACAATCATTTTGACAAACATGATCACAAAACTAATTATTTTTTAGAGTTTTTAATAATTATATTATGAATAAATGTAGTTCATTTTTTTTCAATATTTCCAAAACTATGTTATTGTTTTTCCCTAACAAAAATCTATTCATTAGGGTATATTATCTGCACTATATTACTTGAATCCCCATTACTAGACATAAGCCTTTGGTGTATAGGGATGCATCCCTATGATCAAATAGCCAACCTAGCTCGGTCACTTGTGTGAGTATCTATTTGAGGATGTTACAAAATGATATTTAAAAATTAGTTTTCTTTTTAATTGAGTTAATTTTTATAAATGTTAAAAAATTGACTAGGATGTTATAAGGCATTGTAATAAACTTGTTTGTGGTATTATCTAACGCATGATTTAGAAAAAATCAATGTTACCTATGATGGGATTGTTGTTCCTGCCATTTTATTGTTATAGTTTTGATGTTATTTTTACCCATGGATCATTATTGAATAATGTGAGTATATAAAAATAATTATTGGGACACATGTATATATCTAGAAATGGATTGTTCATGATAATGACATATTAACCACATGTGACTTACTTCCCCATATAAATTGTGAAATGAAATACATTCTTATACATTATCAAATGGATAAAATTGTCATGTTATGAAAATTCAATTATTAATATATGTAAAAAGGAACCTTTAGTAAATGGTTCTCTACTGATATCTCTTATGGAGGGTGGTATTTTTTTCTTTTGTTCTAATGAGTGTGTTAGCTATAGTAGGGAAAATTCCTCCATGTCATATTCGAGTTGATAATTAAGAGAGTGGTAATAGAAAAATACTAATGTTTATGACATGAAAAATATTGTGAATTCAGATAAAATGATATAAGATCATATTTTCAATTACTTCTTGAGAGTCTTGAGATTAATGGAGAAAGAAAATGTTCACACTTAACCTGTAATGTTTGAGATGATGAGAGATTTCTAGCTATAAAATTTAACTATGTTCAATGAGGAGGGAGGCCCCCCAGGTAGCTGATTTATATATTTTAAATTCTATATGATCCTATAGAACATTGATAAACCCATAGATAATTATATGAATATTTTTTTATTACAAACATATACGAACATCTAAGCATGGGTTGGACATCCTAGAGTAAGATGGTAAATCAGAGGTGTTGTCCAAGAAGGTTTTCGAGGTGAAGTTTTTGGTCCACTTATATCCATAAAATTTTAGAGAAGAGAAAGAAAAAAGATTTTATGAACATAAAATAGGTTGGCATGTTAGTGATAGACTATGCAAGCTGCTTCAAAGATCTATAGTTCTTTTCTCTATCCTTAGCAGCCTATGAGGTTTCTGGGGTGAGACATTTCTAATATGGGTGTAAATATAAGATCAGGTAACAGGTGAATGTCTTTCAATTGATAGACTTTATAGAGGTTATGAATCCATATCTCATTATAAAGGATAATCATAAATATGTTTAAAGTGGTAGAGAGATTATTTTAATAGGAAAATATGGGACCTATTCATGTATTATTGGGAAGCACCATTACGATAGTTTCCATTAGTTAAGTAGTTGGTATAGCATCCACTGTAGTGGGAAGTCATCTAATTACTGTAGTCCATAGATGTGATTTCAAGGAGGAAGGTATGGACTCAAGATTCCTCAATGTGCTTACACTTGTATAGGATTTCGTGATTCCTGAATGATGGGTCATCTTCGAATGTTTTATAGGACCCCAAAGTATCAGAACAATAGAAGGGGATTAAGAGAGACACCTAAGTTAGGGAGGGTATCTAATACCCCTTAGCAGACAGGTACTTGGAGTTCCATTAGAATTTTAGGCTAAGGTAGGGTATATAGAATCCCAGTACAAGAGGGATAATATCATTCTGATAGTAAATCAATGGGGAGTCAGACTGGAGTCCAGGGAAATGGGGCGATTTTTCTACACTCCATGTAGCCTACTCTAATTTTTTGGTTTCATTTCCTTCTATTGTGAGTAGAATGATTATTTTATAAAATACCCATTATTTCTTTTTATTTGATATAGGATCAACAAATTTATTTCTATCTAATCACCAGGTAAATAGTTTCGGATTAGTTATGGATTGGCTAGATGAAGTTATGAACATGAAGACACTGTGGGAACTATGTTCATGGGATATCATATTTTGAAAGAAATTATCTATTGAAATTAGTGGTTACAATTTTAGTTGGGATCTATTTTTCCATGAAATTGAAGGATTAAATTTTATTCCTTGTGTCGACTGTCTAGTTAAATAATAGGATCAAATCAAATGTTATTGTATAAGGGTTATATTTCTAACTCTAAAAGGTGTAGATATAGTCACTAGGTTGAGTGATATATTCAGGCTAGTTTTGTGGTACCAATTCAGTATAGATAAGATTGTCTCATAGATCGGATAGGATACAATCATATGGATGATGGTGAAATTAAATATGATACTTTTCCTTTGGTGGAAGATCATTTTAGGAGGTCTTTCCTAATGAGTTATTTAGATTACCACCAATCCGATAGATCTAGTTCATGATTAATGTATTTCTATGAGATGAAAAAATTTCTATCCTACCTTACAAACTGGAACCGATAGTGCTTATTGAGTTGATGTATTATTTGTAATACCTGGAAGACAAAAGATTCATATAACATAGTAATTCACCATGGTGTTCTCCCCTGATTTTCACCAATAATGATGATGGGAATATGTGATTGTGGGTAGATTTTCAATGATCGAACCTGAAGATAGTCAAGAACTGGAATACCCTTATGTGTATTTATGATTTATTAGATCTGATGAGTGGTTCTAGTATACATTACATGATTAGTGTGAGGTTAGTGTACCATTATCTAAGAGTGAGACTATCTCACATAAAATTAACTACTTTTTGGTGAAGGTATCAGTTGTACGAGTTTTTCGTGATTCAGTTCAGTTTGAAAAATACATCAATATTATCTATTTCGTTGTTGAATCAAATCATCCATCCAATCATGGATTGGTTTGTTTTAGTTTTTTTAAATATTATTTACTCCCACTTTATGGATGATCTTTTCAAATATATTGACAATATATTGAGTGTAATAGGGTAGAATCAACATTATCCCAAGATACATAAATAAAAATTATAGATTGATCAATTTCACTTCTCGGCCCATGCCATCCAAAATATGGAGTTGCAGCGGAGCTAGAGAAATTTTCATTCATCATATCATTCAACTAACCAAAGAATATATTCTATATTGGATATTTTCAATGTTTAAATTGTTAATATTGAGGTCTTATCTAAGACATATATTGTTTGGTAGTACAACTGCCTATGTTGACCAAGAAAAGTATGATTTTTTAATCAAGACTCATGTAGGGGAGCTTTCTAAAAGATTAAGATCAGGTCAACCTCCACACTGATCCTTAGTTATCATATATGAGGAAATGATTATACTTTATACTATAATGCTTACAGAATCAAACATAGAGAAGTTCTAATGTATGAATATCGAGTGGTTACTTATGGTTCTAGAAAACTAATACTACATGAGAGGAATTACAAAAATAATGTTCTATAGTTAGCTCCAGTAGTACACGCCCTGATAAATTTGATAACTAAAATATTGGTTTAGAGGTTTTTGTTCCACATTGACCCCAACATCCTCAATTATATATTTTCACTAAAATACCTTATTCATTGTTATAAGAGTATTGTGAAGTATCTATAGACTTTCAACTTTTTTTTATTACATACCAAGACTAGGAAACTTAATTGCTGATGGTTTGGTCTATAAGATATTGAAAAGTGTAGTGAAAGTGTCTTGTGATGTGTGATGGATAATGTTTCTTATTTTAGACATGAATCTAGATGTTCCAGAGTCCAAGGGATAGGTAGATCTGACTTCTACATCGGCTATACACATGTGTCAAGAACATATCAACACCTATTAGTTAACTAATCCAAAGGGATTATCTTAGATGGATAGTTTATATGGTGGGAAGAGACCATCCAGATGGTCTCTTTTAATTCACAACATTATTATTTTATAAGTCCAATTACGGGTTACCATGGGTTTTCATGAGGAGTTAATGATATAGTTCTATAATTTTAGACAAGTGGTGTATCTATTTCTAAAAAATATGTATCATGATATCTATAGAAAATATCGTTGGTCTGGGATAAAAAATGAGACATCAGGTTTATAGGGAGATGTTTCACCTCTCAACAGGTGAATCTTGAGCATCAGTGGCATGGTAGTTTGTTTCAGACTCAATCCATTCTCAAACGGTAATGGGATGATGTCACTATGGAATTTGGGATAGGGTTTCCCCAGAAACCCCACAAGAATGATGTAGTATGGGTGATCATGGATTGACTAATGAATTATTATCACATATTTCCAATTAGGGAGACCTTTAGTGTTGATGATCTCGGTAACCTTTATGTGAAAGATGTGGTTTGAATGAAAATTGTTCTTAGGATTACCATTTCGCACCATGATCCTCATTTCAAATCTTGGTTTTTGAAGGGACTTCACAAGTCTCTACGTTTACAATTTCTTTTGATTAAAACCTATCATATTTATAATTATATCAATTTTGAGAATAGAATTCCTATTAGAGATGATATATTGTGAGTGTGTGTCTTGGAATATAGTTATTCTTAGGTGTAGCATATGAAACTCACAATTTTCACATATAATAAATTCATTCAAGTATATATCCAACTAGATCCTTTCGAGGATTTTTTTACAATACCTTGTAATCTGACTCTATTCCCGTTATAGGATAGAGAGTCAGTGCTTGGTGAACCTTGTCTCTTGTTAGAGAGGTTTGAGGAATTTTATTTGACCAGAATGTGGTTTATGATGGTATAGATATAGAATAAATCATACCATGAACATCAAAGGAAACTGTTAGAATTTAAATTTGGTCATCGTGTATTGTTTCATTGATTCCATGTTTTGGGAAATGCTATATTAGGAAATAGGGAAAGCTAACAATTAGGTTTTTCATGCTATTTATCTCGCTAAAAGGGCATGTACTATAGTGTTATGTTTGAATTTTACATAGTGCTATAATTACATGCCCGAGTGGTTTCACATGTCACAAATTTAGAGATATCACCATGACCCTTTATCATGATATACATTGACAACATCATGGAGGATATTTATGTGTTATTTTATGAGTATCTAATTAATATTGGGAATCATAATGTGAATAATCTTCTTGGTAAGACTATACCACTAGTGAGAGTGTAGTTGAAGCATGGGTGTGTACAAGAGGAGAATTAGGAGAGGGAGTCTAATATATAGACATAGTGGCCAAAATGTTTCATGGTTTATCCATAGTGAAACTTCAAGTTGTTTAGTGATGAGTTTTTATATGGTAGGGGATGTTGTACATCCTATTTTTCAAGGATAATACCTATACAGTGTTTTAAATATATTTTACTAGTTTTTATTCCTATCTAGTTGAATATTGGTTCCTATATGAGGGAGAAAGAGGGGTGTTATAATGAATTTATTAGTTATAATGGATTCTATGTTTTGGTGCTTAGGTATGCACTGTAAGATAGGTTGCTACGTTACAAAGCTCTTAGTTTTGGTGTTGGGTTGTAAGAGAATGATAAACCAAGATACATAAAAATATGGTATAGTATTTCCATGGAGTCCGATATTGGTGTAGAACCTACCATGGAAGATGAGAACTGTGATGTGAAGATGATGGCTATGGCATAAGGGTCTTGGGTTGGGTATGATTGGTTCTTCTAAATTTAGTACCCTTGTGGTGTGGGAGGGTGGTTGAGGAAAAAATATAATTGGGGAGTAAATATGCTAGTTCCTCTAATTTTGTCCCCATTGTGGCGTGCTGTATAGTTGTGAGTTATCCATCCCTTTGGGATTCATGGGGCTGCAACAAGGTGTATTTGGCTATGCCATAATATATCATAAATTTTATTGGATCTATGACATAAAGAAACCATGGATCTTAGATGAAATTTGACTAAGGGAGGATACATTGTGGCTACTTTGGCTATGTCTTACAGCAACATTCATCATGTGGTTCCATGAAATGGCTTTGGGTTTGTTCCATGGTTTAATTTATAACATCCAATCTATAAATACCCCCAATCCCATTAATAAATCATTTTATTCAGTATTTTATTCTCGAATCTTAGGCACCCTAGAGAGTATTTTAATGTATTTTGGACATCATTTTATTTGGTTTTAAGACCCTTATTGTAGGGATCAATCTGCAGTGGCTTGAGCCTTCTAATATTGGGTTTTCTAGTATACATTAAAAAGATATGTCTTCTAGTTCATAATATTATTCTCATTATTTGGTTTCCTCTTGGAAAATTCTCTTTTATAAAATACATTTTCATCAATTATGGGAATGAAGATGGAAACAAAAAATATCTTGGAATGCAACTGCTTTTCCACATATTCTTCATTTTTAGTTAGGTGGCCTAGAATTTAACCTTATTCTCTGTTTTAATTTATACTAGTATGTGAATCATGTATGATCACACCATCCCTACATGAACATTATCTAAATAACTGTACTAATAAATATTTGATGAGATACACAAGTGTAGAAATCCTGGTGATCCATGTTGTGTGATTTGAAATTGAGACTGAGGTATGAGGCCACCCGATAGGTGTGCCATCCCTTGGCCTTGCTTGAGGCTTAGTGAGATTGAAAAATATTCACCACGATGTATTCATTTTTATATAATCATTGGATAAATATTATGAATTGATATAACATGTGAAATTGGTGTGATTTATTTATATGCGATAACACGAACTAAACATTGGTTAATTTGAATTTTAATGACCTTGTGGGTTTAAACAAAAAATTGTATTGTATTGTATTTAATTATGTTGATAATTGGGATCCTGAACTTATGTAGAGTAATGGGATTGATAAATGGTAATTTGATGAATTGGATATAATGGATTTTTGGAAATGTGTAATTATTTATGTTTTGTTATGTTGCAATACTTATACATCTTGGCTTGATTATACTGTAATGTCTGCAGGATTACCCTAGTTATGCCGTAATGCATATATAGTTTAGCCAAGTTGTGCTAAAATGCTTATAGTAAGTTTATTGTTTATGCTATAATTCTTATAGGTGTCTTTACAAATCTCATGTGGTTTGTTTTATGGGAAATACCGTGTATGGGTTCAAGAAATAGCTATCATGGGTCTGCGACAAGATCAAAGTTATCTTGGTCGGTGTTGATGAAGGTTGGGACTGACACTGGTTGTCAACTCTGATCTCAAAATTTAGTGGATTTATTTCATTTGTAGTTTGAACTGAATGAATTAATACCATATATACCACTTTATTTCCAGCACTATATATCTCATATTGGAGCTGTTTCGACATGGTGGTGTTGCCCTACTAAGTTTTACTCACACCCTTGATGTTCCATCATTTGGTACCCAACTAGATTTCATGGTTTGTATTTTGGATATAGGAAAGGGACCCTATTGTTTATTTTTACTTTCATGATGGGTTGGAGCTTGGATATGGGACCAACATGGGGTTTGAGTCTAGAATTCACGGAGTCTTTATTTGACTTTTTTAGTCTTCTATTTCTTCCAAAATTATCATTTTATTTAGATGCATTCAACCAATCATACATTATCCAATTATTATTGAGTTTTGGAGTTTAACTAGAATCCATTATGGATTCATGTTGTTAATTATTTTCTTTTCCCTATTAATACTACAATTCTATTATTTTATTCTATATTTCAACTATGTTCCAAAGTTTATAGTCTTACCGTTATATTCATTGGATCCTCTTTTCTAGTCACCAACATATAGGGTATGAGGAAGTGTGATTGATGTCACGTAACCGACCCAGCTTCGTCGCGTGAGGGTATATCAGGCTGTGGATGCTACACTATAAGGATGAATAAATATTTCAAATGATATCCCGAACTACCCATAACAATGGATACTTTTTACTTGGTATCCTCAAGGAATCAAGTCTCTGGTCAGACCATAAGGTTGACTAGTGATCATGTACTCAATATCCACAAGGCATCGAGTTCCTTCATATTACTCAGTATCATAAATACATTTATTTCCATACCAGGACACAATAATTTCATTTTCCAACCCTTTGTATGGGTCTAATATCATCATCTATTCACTTCATACATACCCACATTAAGGGGAAATAATACAAAAATGGATTACCAATTACGAAAAATAAGAATGAAATCTCTAACTGCATGATAACACACATATCTAGGAAGAGATAAATAAAATAAGAATAACTTTTCATCATGAGAATATAGTATCAAAATATAACATTATGTGATCAAATTCACGAATAGAAACAATCTATTATAGAAATAATCATCAAATAAAGGATCTTATATGGGTATTAGGGGCTTAACCCACACCCATATATAAAAAATGTGTGCAATAATATTTTCCATCATAATATGAAATCAATAAATTAAGAGAATACATGGTTCCCAAATTATAGGAAACTTTATACCTCACGGTTTTTAATGGTATGTCCAATGTTTAACTAATGAACTATCACCCTTATCACACCCATTCCTTAGTTGGTTCAAATCTCTCTCCAAGTAACCCAAGAACCAATTAATATTATTTTATTCCCAAAAGAAGAAATAGAAATACAACATATGAAAGTAGTTTATATTTCATTGATAATTAAAAATTATAAATTTATTTCATGGAAAATGATAACCTATTCCCCATAAGTGAATAATTATAAAGAGACAGTTGGTTATTTCATATCTCTCTTGAATAAGTTTAGATAAACATATGGTAATTAGTTATTATTAATCTGTAATAATTTTTGGTAAACTATTAATGAAATATTTATACATTTTCCTAAAATACTACAGAAGATTATTTTAAAAATTGAACAATAAATATGATTCATTGAATTTATCCCATGAAAAATATTTCTCTAAAGAAAATAAATGAAATATAGTGGTAATTCCATGTCTACAAACTCAAAACTAAGAACTTGGATGGATTAAGGAGGACATCACATATTTTGAGTGGAAAAATTGGATTCTAATGACACAATAGTAGTTAAAATGTAAAGGTTATTAAGGCTCAAATATTTTTATGAAGGAAAACCACATAGTGGTTCACATCAATAAAAAACTAAAATTAAATTCATCATTCATTTTGTCCTTTAATTGTATCTTAATTTCAAAAAATTCAAAACCATAAAAAGTCATGAAATTTAAATCAGTCAAAATAATAAATTCCCTTTGATTTTCACCTTTAAAACCATAAATACACATTTACATGTTTGATTTGGGTAGATGAAAATTTAAAATATGAATTTAAATTATTTTTCACCAAAAAGGGAACCATATAAGGGAAACATGGTTTTACACTTATGCAGCTCAAACCACCATTACAAAACCATTAAAAAACAAGGTTACCATTATACAGTGTATGGGTTACCCTTAAGAATCCATTGTAAACATGGACTAACCATTATGTAGTGTATATAAACATCATTATACCCTTACACAGTGGCAAGATAAACTTTACATAAAACAAAGGTATTTTGAGTTACCTTTATGAAAATCCCAAAAAATTCTTATTTATAGGTAGAATGATATTACCTTTACATATACCCCATCTAATAAATAAGGGTAAAAATACTTTTAAATCATTAAATATTAAAATAAATTACATATAATTTATATTCAAGGGGTTATAACATTTATGAACTAATAATGTTACAATTTTCCCCCTCAATTGACTTCTTATCCCGAACAAGTAATTTTATATGTCTGGTTCGAATAACCCAAGAAAATAATATTGAAAATTATATTCCCACTCACATTTCCTCCTAGATCTATCAATGATGCAAAAAGATTTAGGAAAATTGTAATATATTTACTCTCTTGTCTTCTTTGATCTGATTTAAAATATGCACTGGTGATTCCCTATACAATGCATCAGGCTCAAACTCAAAATCATCACAATTCATCACTTGCTTAGACTTGGGCATAATCCTCTAATGGTGAGACACATGAAACACAAAATACATACCTCAGTAGTAAGGAGGAAGGCCCGTAAAATATTCTAATATTCACATCTAGTTGGTTATCTCCAAGGGTCTAACTTATCCTGGAGCTTGCTTACATTTCTTTCTCAAATGTTTATAGCCTAATTGTGTGGTCACTCTAACAAAAAACCAAAATCCTATAGTGAATTCAAAAGGTATCCTTGAAATATTGGTATATTATTTATGCCTTATATAAGATATAATAAACCACTTCTAAATTAGCTACACTCTCTCAGAGGTCTCCTATATCATAATGGACCCAAAAATGATTCCTCATTAGCCTTGTAGCAACGAAGTGGTGAATGACATGGCTAACCAAAAAAATCAAAATAAGGTTCCATCTGAATTGAATAACTATAACTATTGTTGCTCAAAAACCCAATAAATGATATTTTACCATCCCATACTCTATAAAAGTATAAGATACAATACCAATGTACATCCTCTAATATGTGAGTTGTTCTCTCTCAATGTTAATCTTTTTGGGGATGGAACACTTTACATTATCTCACATGAGTCCCTAAGGCCTTATGGATGCACTTCCAAAATATAGACATAAAATGTGTATCTATATAACATAAAATAATCAATTAAACTCCATAAAATCATACATTCATAGAAAAATAATGTTTTCCAATCTTATTTACTAAGTGAGTCTCAATGGTCAGTAAGAAATGGGCTCCCTTCAGTAGACAATAAAAAATAACACAAATAGGGTACAACTCCACATGGTCTGGGGTAACCCCATCACAAAGTGTATCATGATATCCTACAACTTCCACAAGGGAACAATAAGTGGCTAGAGAAAAACACTAAGACACTGGTTTTTGACCTTCATTATTTTGTAGGTAAGGCATTAGGAAATGAATCCAGCATTATCTCTCTTCATTCTTAGTCCCAAGAATGTCCACATAATGTCATGGTACATCTTTGTATCATTTGGATTCACCAATGATTTAGAGTTATTAATGTCTCTTATAAGATCTTACTTGAGATAATTAGTGGCTATAAATCTCCCATTTATAATGATCGCATCATCTCCTTCCAATGATAGCCCATATGTTGTGAAATTACTAGCTAGCTATTCCCACATTACAACACACATGAGGTCAGTCTCATATCTATACATTAACCAATATAAAAAGGAATATGTGACCACAAATAGGGAACATTTAATCGATCATTTGTACATTAATGTATCCATCTTCAATAATACAAAAAGGTTATATAACACCACAGTTTCATTAAACATCATTCTCCATGATCCTGAGTTTCATACCTCTTATGGATTAGGGAATTTTGAAAAATATTAAATTTACTGGGTGCATAGTCCATATCCAATTTAAAAATAAATACGTTTTATACCCAGAACCAACACCTCAAATTGAGAAACTATTGTGTGTAGTTATAATGAAGTCTCATTTGTTCAATGTACAAAAAAACCTATCACCAAAGAGATAGTGTCTCAAACACTTCAATGCATGGACCATAAATGGAAGCTCCATGTCATGGGTAGTATATGTATATTCATGGGGTCATAGTTGACATGGCCTATAGGATGATATCCAATACGTATGTATCAAGACTTCCCCCAAACCAACCCTTGATTAATCATAATTTGAGGAATAACGTATCCTAATCTTAGGAAGAATCAACAACAGATCCATAGTCAATATACTATTCTGTTAAAGAGAATCCTCCATTGAATAGTCTAACCACTATAGCATATCCCGTTTCTTGGTCGGTGTGGTTATGAGTATGGATAAATGAGAAAATTTTGAGATATAAAAGAAATATTTTATCTCTAAACCAAGGATTTTTCTCATCTTGAAAACATTTAGGGAATGTGTATAAGAAATTATTACCTCAAATTTCTCTTGGACTACTAATATACTAGTATAAAAAACAACATTCCCTAATAATTTTACCATGAATCCAAATTAACACTTTTATAGCATGTCAAAATCCTGATATTCCCTATGTGTAGTCAAGGATATATCAGGTAGTCTACAGTGATAATCTTAGGTTGGTGGGTATGTAAGGATATCCTAAAAAATCACCATGAAGTAAAATTCAAGACAAGTGTGGACGAATTTTATATGATATTCATGGAAAATATAACTGAGTTCGTTAGTCTGAAAGAAATATCAATGTACTTATATAGCCCATAACCTCTTTGGAACACCATCTTTAGAATTTCTTCCTCTATTACCCGAAATTTTTGATATCCAAATTCGAGATCTATTTTGGAAGACCACTAGAATTACCATAATGGATATAACAAATTTTATATCTATGGAGAAGGATATATATTCAACACTATAACATGGTTCAACTATTGGTAATGCTCATAGAGTCATAGAATCTTGTATTTATTCTTAGAGAAAAAAATATTTTTACCTCACATTGATGTACACACCGTGATATTTCCATTCCATTCTAAGTAATCAAGATTCTTCTTGATCACACTAACTTGGATAACACCTTAAAATAAGGGGTTATTGAAATTTATTTCTCACATAGAATGATTAGGACCTTTATATAAACTCCTCTATCATTGGGATGATCTGTGAAGAAATTAAGAAAGAAATCCTTGTAGAGATCTATAACTGGAGAGAAATATGAAGGTAAAACTATTGATTATACTAAAATATCCAAGACTATAATATGCACTATGATAATCCAAATTTAGATTATGTCTTGACCCACTACTCTAGATCCAAGTTCACAATCATAATTCATCATGAACATTTATCCCTGTGTGGATATAAATGATATTGATCATTGTTAGGTCCACAAGGCTGAATACACTAAGAGGGAGGGGGTGAATCAGGGTCTGACTAATTTTAAATTAAAGATCGTTCTGATCTTGTTTCACTGTAAAGAAAAACACTCTTCTATGTTGTTCCCATTGCACAATTTAAACAGAAAGTAATGCATGCACAGGACACA
This sequence comes from Viscum album, assembly GCA_963277665.1. Classification (NCBI taxonomy): domain Eukaryota; kingdom Viridiplantae; phylum Streptophyta; class Magnoliopsida; order Santalales; family Viscaceae; genus Viscum; species Viscum album. The sequence goes on from OY728138.1 coordinate 1,929,784,942, forward strand.
ATAATTTTTACTTGGTTCACCCTCACTGGGATACATCCAAGGAGAATACACCGACAATGTGCAGAAGTACCAAATACACTATATCTGCACTACTGTTTACAAGGATCCGGATTGATCACTTCTATTCCCAGGATCACTGCCTTTACAATGTTTAGGGTCAGCTCACTACTTTCCAAAGGTTACTCCCTATTTCTCTATCTCTGGCTCACTGCCAGTGGAGAGGATCACCTTCTTCTGATTCCTTTTCTCACTACTCTGGAAAGGATCCACTCACAGTTTATAGAACTGGAGGTCTCTTCATTATCACTAATGAATACATCCTATTTTTTATTAAGATTCTCTGTTGATGTCCAACTTTCACCCATAGATGAATCTCGCTTTGCACCGAAGGTATTAGGCAATCTTCCAACATTCACGTAGCCCTGAATCACTATTGTGCTTCAACCGTACATGGCGCCCTTCTCCATGTTGGCGTGCAGGTTACAACTGGAGCGCAATTCCACCTCAACCACTTGCGCGACACAAGCTTCTGCAACTCCTAACTTGAGCGAATCATACCCTTTTACGCCCAAACCAATATTGGCACGTAACCACAAACTATCGTGCTTCTTCAAAACATGGCGTGCATGTGTCCCAAAACCACTTACACAACACCTCATTCATCAATTCAAAACTTGGGAGACTCCCTTACATTCTCACCCAAACCTACTTGGGTTCACAACAAACAACTGGTGCACAACTTTAACTTGCACGACCACACACCACTTGCGGGACCACCACACCTGTGCGACAGGAGCTCTGATTTTCTCTAAGTGTTGAACTCAAACTGAATGAGGAGGGGTCGACCTCTATTTATAGGCATTTGGACACCCTGCGTGATGGTACGTAAGTCTCCTCTCAGCGCACATGTTTCAGCACGCTAGTCACTTACCCGACCAACCGTAAAACATGGGCACCCCTTTTCCTTTTCCCATATTTCGATGTTATGATCTTGAAAAACATTGGGTGTTCAATTTTCCTCTCTATCAAGTCAACAGAACAAAAGTCACTTTTCCAAAACCAATTTATTCCTTTTTTCGATTTTTAGGCCCAAAAATTTGGCAAACACTGGAAAACGACGTCACATTGTATCTGCATATTTTGTAACACCTCCAGATCATCCATTCCTTTGTCAACATTCTTGAATCAAACATGGATCATTGACCACAGCCCTTGAACTTGACATGTCACCAAGAAATCGTCTTTGTCAACAAATTTCTATGTCATGGTTTTCTTTGTCAACAAACACAACACAGATGTCCACCTTTTCAACAAACACAATCACCTAAAAAAAGCTTCAATGATACATTAAGGGAGTTTTTTCCAACAATCATTGATAGTAATTAATGTGATCTTTGAAGTTGGTCAACCAATACATACCAAGAATCCAATCGACGCACAACATCTCAATAATCATGAAGTATCATAAATATCCATAAATGTAAATAACAATATGAAAATCCCAAAATTACTAAATATGGTCTAATTTTATGCCCAATGGTGTATTGAGGGAGAGTAAAACATGATAAAACATGACCGGTAATTCAATTCCCATAATAAATTTTGTAGATAGAAATGAATGGTAAGAACCAATATCAAACAAAGTATCATATAACATAGAATTGGTCAATACCATACCTTCAATAGGTGATGGTCCCTCACCACCATCTACTGGAGTCTAATACATAGCCAATAATCATCCAACCTAATCTCCATGACCCTTTCCCTATGTTTGTGACTTGCCTGAGTCACCATTGTTTGATCCTATTGCTGGGGAACCCAACAAGATCCCTAGGTCATAGATCAAACCTATCCTGCACCCCTATGGAACCCTAAATTTGATGTTCTGGAAAAAAACTACAAGAGATTACCCATATTACCAAACTATTGATAGTTGTTCTGGGGTTCCGTACAAAAAAATATAACGTATTATATTCTGATAGTTGAATCACTATGGACGTTATTCTAAGGGGAATGTAGACACTAAACTCACACCCACTTATATAATACATCCGTACTAGATGTACCTATTATTTCTCTTTTGTCTTATAGATGAGACTCAATAAAACAGTATGAGGTCAACCAGATTTAGTACTAAAGGGTTGAGAAATTCCAACTCCTAGATTTTCCTCTAGTCACTTCTCAATAGTCAAGTACATTTGTAGAACTTCTAGGTATTTCTTTGGGTTGAAACACCCAAATTTTCATTAAATGTCTGAATGAAGACTAATCATGAACTTCCTAGTCTTATTTTACTATTTTTCAACTAGAGTAGAATAAAATGTAGTATATTAGAAAATGGGCGGAGTATAAAAATATTGACATTGACCCATGTTGTATCTCCCTAAACTCCTGCACTTTGTATAAATTCATCATATCATGGAATAATTCCCTAAATAATTTTTCCTTCAGGGCCTCTTATGGGAGACCCTCACATATTCCTACATGTGGTCACAGAAGGTTATCCTATGAGCACAAACCAAGGCCTCTATCTCTTCACGTTACTCATACTCACACACACTCGCACGCACACACACACACACATATATATATATAAACATAAAAACATGCTTTTGATCAATTAATTAATTATTGTATAGATATATCCTATGTGTATCGAAAATAGATATAATACTCAATCAACTAACTTAACTCATTCCTAAAAAATTAACACACATAAAGGCATTAAATTAAAGAACTTTTATGATGTAAACAACTAATACATATGTAGAATTTGATCCAATGTGCCTATTCAGGATTTATTAATGATCCAAAATCGTAGAAATAGTAATATAAATCCCATCAATAGTAACATGGAGGTCTGTTTCACATGATTTGGCCACGCCCATGTAAACTCCCCTACCAGAATCTCACATATACTATCACCTTTATACTATGTCTCATGTTAATCAAAGAAAAGTTAAAAATAGTTCTCTAATACAATTGTTTAATTCACTAACCATAAATAATGATTCCAAATCAGATATCCACAGTTCCTCAAGCGTGCCTTCCCAAACACAACTAGATTCTAACTATGAGCGGGGGTATAAAAACCATTATTGGGGTGACTATACCATTAGTAACACATCCTTTCTCAAATAATATAGATAAAATATAACAACATAGAGAGAAAAAATTGGAAGTCAATAATATCATATGGCACACATGGCATATAATAAATAAATGTCCTCATAGTGTGGATAGTCAAACTAAAGAAATAGTGAATGAATATTAATAAAAATACAATGTAGATATATTAAATAGTATATCATGGTTCTACTACACACAACATTCTCCATGAATAACCTATCTTCTATGGTACACTTTCCCTTTTTTGGAACTTATACACGAGGTCAGCATGCATATAAAAACTCCCATGTTAGTAGTGAGTAATGAAACCATTTTAGACACCACTAATGTGTCAGTAAAAAGTTTTTACATGTATAAAATGTGAACACCATGATAATAATAAATGATCAAAAAATCATAAGTAATATTATGTTGATAACCCATGTGAAAACTAGGCTACTATGAGCACTACCTGAAACTGACTCAGATCAATGTTGGAAGGATGAAAAAATATATTGTAAGTCATAATGAAATTTCTATAAGGCTAGAGGCATGTTACCTGGTATCCTAAATGCATAATATTCCAGGTCTATCCATATGGTTGATTAGTGATCATGAAATTGATATCAACAAGGCATCGAGTTCTGATACATTACTCAGTATCCATAAGGCATCACATTTAGAACTGATCGATATGTTTTTCATGCTTCAACCCTATGTATGGGTCCATCACCATCATCTCCACACATCGAGATAAATCCACTTTTAATGGTTAATCATACAACGATGGTCCATCTATTTGGAAAACTATAAACAGAACCACCAATTAAATGGTAACACACATAATAGAGAATAACACAGTTAGAAAATACTATAAAATCATCATGGTAATTTAGTAGAAACATATACAAATATGTGATCAACTTCAATAATTGAAAAAATATACTCTAAAAAGCATCATAGAATCAATGATCATATATGTGTATAACGTGACAAACACACACACACCCACCCACAGTAAAGAACCAATAAATGTTGAAATTAATCTATGACATCACAATATAAAATAATGTAAACCAGATTATACAAGGCCTCAAATGGTAATAAACTAACTACCTCAAGGTTATTGATGTTATGCCCTAGTTTTTGCAAAGGAATTTTCACCTGAATAACATTCTCATATTTTTTGTTTGAAATTTCTCATAATGGATTCCTAATATTGATTCTGTTTATTTTATTTCCAAAGGAAGAAATAGAAATACAACATGCAATAATAGTTTCTCCTTGTCAATTTTCAAATTATCAATTTGTTTCAAGGAAATAAATATCATTTTCACCTCAAAGAATAATTATAAAATTACATGTGATAATATTATATCTCTCTATAATTATATGAGGCAATAAATTGGTAATTATTTATTATTATTATATAATAACATCATGTAAATCATTTAAGAATTATTTATAAATTTTTTAAGAAATATTAGAATGAATTATTTTACAAGTTTATTATGATAAGAAATACCTAGAAATTATCCCTTATAAACTGATACAATCTACAATAGTATAAAGGGAGAGAGAGTTTTCCACACCTAGAAACTAGAAGAAAAAACATATTCAATTGAATAAGGATTCAAATATATTGGGTGTGGAAAAACATAGACTATCCGAATTCACTAAGAGAAACAAAATACAGGGAACCAAGTTTTAGTTATATCTAAGAAAGAAGCATGTGTATTTCTCCACAATATTAAAAACAAAAAATTTTATTTAACATTTAATTTATTTATTAAATTATTTATTAATTGTGGAGTTTTAGAAACCATTAAAAGTGGATTTATGATGTTTAAACAAGTCAAAGAATTAAGTAAAAGTTTTTTTTGGATTTTAAAATTAAGAATATCTATTTATATATTCTAACTAGGATGTTTTAAATGAAATTTTTTTTAAAAAAAATATTTTTTAACCCAAAATTAGAAATGTGTAAGGGTAACATGGTTTTACCCTTACATAGTTTTACTTATCCTTACATGACCATTTAAAAACCAAGGTCTCCTTTATACATCAATAGAGCTAGGCTTAGAAATCCTTTGAAAATAGGTGATTTCCCTAATACATCATATGAAACCATCATCATAGACTAACATAATGGTTAGGTTACCCTTATGCAACCCTTATAAATTCAGTTTTACCTTTATGCAACTCCAAATAAGATGCTTACATATAAGAAGAAGTTAGTTAATATTATGTGTAATCTATCCCACACATTAGTGTAAACATTATTGAAAATTTTATAATTTAACATAAAGACTTAATATTTAAATTCAATGGCATTTTTATAACAATTAAAAAATAAGAATGTTAAAAATTTTAAAAAGAATAAATCATTCTAATTATGAGATATATTTATAAGAATGCATAATAGGTTATTTTAAATCAACATATTTCCTTATGAAATCCATAAAGATATGTTCATCAGTTTAGTTCTGTATAACATAAACTGAGGACTTATAACAAAATAATTCATTGTAATACTTTATATTTTAATTATTCCATCTGAACATTAGGTATATAAAATAAGGCACTACTCTCCCATTTTGACCTTCCACACTATTATTTGATGTTATTCTGTCTCATTTCTTTATCTAATTTACTATATGATTTCAAATCAAAGAATAAAGATAAAATTTTCTTTTAAATTATAAATTAGTTCAATGTAGATGAATTTTATTATCCATATTGGTTTTGAATTATTTATTTTCTAATGACTATTAATTGTTTTCTCTATTGAAATATTCTGAAACAATATTTTATCATTCATTATTTAATTTTTTATTTTAAATGATTTTCAAATGATAGACCAATTAGAGTTTTAGAATATATAAGATCACCTAAAAATTTTAGTCCAAATAATTCTATGTTCAATATCACTCTTAACACTCAACATCGAGATTTATGGGAACTAAAATATACAATTAAAATAATATTATATAATGTGGATGTTATAACAAAATTTTTAAAAAGGAAGATATGAATACAAACAACCAAATTATGAATAATATTTATAAAGGTTTTAAAAAATGAAAATTTATTCACTGTTACATAATAAAAAAGCACTAAGTTTTCATTGAATTCCTTTTATTATTGAAAAATATGTTTTCTTGAAAAAATGTTTTTATTATATTTAGACATGAAAATTATAATCAATTTATACTATTTTTAGAAATTTTATTTGATCTAAAGATTATCCCATTTTAAATAAGTGTGTTAATATTATTTTTGGACAGCTATTTTGGTTTTTTGAAAAAATATATTTTCCCTAAAGATTATCCCTTTTATATATGGTTTTAATGTTATATAATATACATTTTAATTTAATTTATCTATTTAATTGAAAATGAATCAATATTATATTTTTTATGTTCATTTTTATGTTTAAAAACAAAATTAATTAAAACATGAACAAGGTGACATTACTGGATCCATCGAAATAAAAAATATGTGGAAAACATAAGGGTTTTAACTAAAATGTATATTTTAAGGTGGAATTGGAAATAAATAGATAGTTGGAAATTATAAAGAAAAATATAATGTTTTTTATTTATGAATATGTTTATTTAATATATTTATAATATTTTTTTGTTAGATTCGAGGCTTGAACACATATGATGTAAGATAATACTTGGGGTAAGGGTTTCTCATATAACTTTTCTTTATGGGATTGATATGCCATATTCACCATTCATTTCATTCATGTAGTGTTTGTAATATAAATTTTATATGATATATCATGAATATACTTATATCCATTACATTCAATGTTTCATTCAGAGCTATTTATTTAATGGTGGTGATGATTCAAATGACACCAAAGTGGTAAGACATTTATCTTATAATATAATTTCTTTTAGGAACTGTCTTTGTTAAATTTATATTGGGTAAAATTGTATATATATTATCCCTTATATATAATATGTTTTTTAAAATCTATTATTTCATGAATGTTTCATGTAATATTATCATTTTCATCTACTTTGTACTTAAAATGATCAAGAAAATGTTGTTTTGAAAAACTGACCTTATTTCCATTTTAGTCAATGAAATTTTCCTTCAAGGTAGACATTACCTTTTAAATGTTTTAATAAATGTGGTCAATATTCTAAAATTATATTTTAATGTCAATTTACACATATTTTACATTATATCAAAATTCATTAAGATTATCCTTCTTTTGTTTTTCGAGTAAGGTATTTTTACCAATGGCCTGAATAAAATATTTATTATAACGTACACCACATGAAATTTTAATACTCAATAATTATTAATCATTTATTTGAATCTTAATTTATAGTATTCTATGATTGTTTTCTATGAAAATTAATTTCTTAATATTTATCAAATAATTATATTTTAAATAATTGATTTCATATAGAAAAATATGTTTTCCTCAAGAAATGTAACACTTAATATTTTAAACGTACTTTCATATCTACTAACATTCATTTATGTTAGTTATAATTCATTTGGAATATGATCCAATGACACTGACCATGTAATTTCTATAGATGATTATTTATTATGATGATTAAACCTTTTTGAATAATTTTTTTGTTTCCATGGGTTAGATATAATTAAAAAATAAATTTTTTAACTACATTATGGAAAACATAATAAAAGGTTACGATTATATAAAATTTGTGGAAATACTGATCCCCAACCTAAAACACTCTCATGTGGTCGAAATGGGTCTTTTATGATACCTCAAGCACACCACCCTGTACACCAGAGGTTTATGACTTGTAGTGGTGGTTTGATGAGTATAGTGGGGAGATAACAATGCCTTCTATGGAGTTACAAAACTATAAAAATAAAAATATAATTAAATATTAGTGTAATGGAAAATAACAAAAAAGAATCATAAAACTAGAAGTAATGAAAGAACTAATAAAAAAATAATATTGAACCATGTTATGATTGTATGATATTAATCAAATTTAAAAAATAAATATATATAATTATAATTACTAACTAATAGAAATGAACACAAAAGACCCATGTATAGACCCTCTTGTTGTCCATGTCTCCAAAATCATGACCATACAGTACCAAAAATCAAAAAATGGTTCATCTCTCTTGTCCAAAACTACATTCATGTGATTTACACAAGCACCAAATTATGTATTGAATAGTGTGGGAGTAAAAATCAATAGTTAGACCCCATTTTTATAAAAAAATAGTATGATAATAATTTCATTTAATAAGTGATAAGCATGTGTACAAATTAATCAATTAATACAATACATAAATCGACCAACTACGACACCATACTGTCATTTCTCTTAGCATGTAGTATAAACATGCCAACCATAACCATAAACGATTGAATAATCAAACAACGAAGAAAATCCCTCTGTATAAGCATTTAATCATTTGAAAAAATCCCAAAATATATTAATTTTAACATTTAATTGGACTAAGTCCACTATATAATCACATCATCCTCTATGAAAAGACCAATATATTAGAATTTCGGCAGCAAAAAGATCCAAGCCCACTATTTAAGTATTTTAGCATTATTGGTCCTAATCGTATATTTAATAATTACAACATCAAACTCATTGAACCATAACAGCATGGATATCAAAATATATCATCATAAACCTCAATGGATAATTATAAAAATAACAATTTTCCTTTCAATTATAATTTATTTTATATATCAATTTTCAATATCCACACTAATATCTCATCATCTATTATCTAAGTGATTCAATATCCAGAAATCACCTGAAATTTCATGTCATGATAAGTATACATTAAACAATTCTACAATTCATTATTATCCAAGGCACGCCCCCCCAATGGTATCTAGAAGTTAGGTTTCAAATACCATTGAATCCAAAGGGATCCAAGGAATAACACAATCCTTGATTTATAATCATTCATCATTAAATTAATTAATTCACACATCATTTTAGTGAAATCATTGTACTGAACGCACAAAAAATTTAATAGACTATATGGTTAGGTTTATACCACCTACCTCAATTTAGTATTCAAGAAAAACCAATATGGAATCGCCAATAGAGGACGAATGTGATGGAGATCTATGAAGTGTCTTATATTATCCAAAAAACATGATCAAAATCCATTTCCAGAGTTGATATCAAATTAACACATCACATTAATGGAAGAAGAAGGAAAAGAGAAAAAAATATATGTGACTTACTAGGGATCAAACACCAAACTATGATGTATGAAAGAGTTGAAATCACTCTAGAATCATTCTGTATTGAGAGGAGTAATGGATAAAGAAAATGGATGAAAAACATAAGTGATGCATGTCCATAAAACAACACATCCCATGAATTATGTTTCAATTATCTACATTTCATGGCATGTACTCCTTGATTATGTGGTGTTATGAAATTCATGTCACCTTATGTGAATTAACCCCTACCTGAACATTACACATAATGTAATGTGAATTCATAGAGTTTAACTAGTTTATGTCGTGAACCCATTATTGGCTTGAATAACATTCATGGATTCTTCAGGAAAAAACATACACAATGTGTAGTATATTTATATGGTGTGTAAATTCCTTGCAGAAAGTTTTATGTCTCAAAGTCCTCATAAAATACCAGACAAACTCTGAATCCTTCTTACATATAGAAAGAAAATCTTGTATCTAATTAATATGATTATTCTAAGTCCCATTAATAAAAAAATACAACCATAAAATTTAGGTAATTCTCCTCAACAATGATTCTCTATCTCTGAGTGAGACTTGATGAAAAAGTTTTAAAGTCAATTGATAATCCAAACAAAAGATGATTATTGAAAAACTAAAAGGGGGACATACATAGAAAATTTGGGATCTTACAACCTCCCCACCATAAAACAGATCATCTCCAAGATGATCTAGAAATCACTATATGGTCTCTGTTAATAATTATGGCCACTATTTTTCATATCAGAGTCATTCTCCTAGGTGTCCCCTTGATCATTCCCATGATTCCACTACACTGGTAATAGATTTATAGTCTTATGCTGAAGATACTTTTCACTATGGTCCATAATCCATAATAAACTCTATTTAATGTATGCATATTCCTAAATTTTATGTACTCATTGTCAATCACATGATAAGGGTTTGGAAAATATATAGTAATCCCAGAAACATGAAATATGTTTTACATGAAACTGCATCACTGGGGAAGGGAAATATGTAATGCACTAGACCAACCATTTCCACTATCTCAAATGACTAGACAAACATAGGTTCTAGCTTACCTTATTTCTTGATACGTAATTTCCAAAACCTAGGATAACCTTGATCGAAAACATGATTAACAATTTAAAATTATAGATTATATATATGATGCTCAATATACAATTTATTAATTCTCTGTGCAGTCATCAATCACCTTTTGATTATCATAACCTATGTAGATGTATCCCCAACTGAAGACTAGGCCCAACTAGAACCGACTCACCTACCTCTAACTAACAATGAGGAGAATGACATGAAATTATGTACATGGCCTTAAAAGGATCAATTTATATCAATGAATTGAAGCTATTATTATAGGATTACTCTAAGAGTTCCAAATTATTCTCCCAAGAACCACTAAAATTCAAAACAAAGGCATGTAACATGTCCTCTAGAATCAATATTGTTTTGATAGGTTGAATATACATTTGACGATGGTAGGTTGTACACTTCTTGTGATCCCAAACCCTTTCGAATTTTTTTTGAAAACTAATAATTAAGATGAGGATATAAATAAAACAAAAATCATCTGAACATCATCCATAAAAACTAGTTCATGCACATAAAGTCTACCCATATCATCAATGGTTAAGGTCACCCTATTAGGAATGGAGTGTTCTACCTTTGTTAGTTCATCCATGATCACCCATACTACATAATTTTTACATGGTATTTCGGGAAATACTCTCATAAAATATAGAGTGATGTCATCCTATTTCCACTCAATAATGGGCAGAAGAAGAAAAACCCCACTTAGAATCTAATGGTTCACTTTCACCTACTAGCAGTTGAAGCATCTCTATAAAAATTTTTCTACATCCTGCTTTATTATTCAACAAATTTACTATCTTTGGATATCATGATAAATAGTTTTCATAACGGGATATATCTTCCATATAGAATCATGAAAATCTATCATTAGCTCCTCAGGAATGCCCATATGAACCCATACTCTACCTAGGAAAAGAATATAACTTCCCTTACCAAGAGTCTCTCCTAATGGTGTATCCCTACTATATATGTTTTATCTTTGAAATAGGCCCTTCAGATTAGGTAACTACTTTATCATGATATGGTCTAAATGAATGGATATGATAGATTTCAAAGTCAAATATACTCATCTTTGGGACTCCTAAACATCTAGATGTATGCCTACGAAAAGTACTATCATCTACCAATCATCACAAGACTCTCACATTTCCTCAATCCATGTCTTCCAGATCAAAAAATAAATAATTAATGTTCCTTTTCTTTGTGTCTAAGCCAAATAAAATTTTAAATACAACTGATACTTGACCCACTTCCTCTAATAAAGATTCAGGTCCTTTTGAGAAAAGATGTAGTTGAGGATCTTATGGTCTGTGTACAATAGAATCCTCTTACCCATAATATAATGTCTCTAGTATATCAGGTCATGTACCACTATATATAACTACAGATTGTGTGTAGGGTAATTACTCTCATGAATTCTCAGCCATCGGGATCTATAAGTAACCACTCGATCCTCCTACATCAGAAATACTCTAAGTACACGTCATGATGTTTCAAAATACATGATATATTCTTTGACAAAAACATATAATGTGAGGAAATTTATTGAGTTAAACCTACCATTATGCATCTAAAAATATCTCTCGAATCCATCTAATCAATCAAACATGCTCCACTTATTGGTCATTCCAATGACCAGTTCATCCAAATGGAAAGAGTCATGGATAGAGTGTTGATAACAAACTAGTAACCTACATTACTATGAAACTCATAGAAATTATTTGGATGATCCAAATAATCATGGGATTCAAATTTATTTCAGTGCACTAACACTCCATCCTCAGAGATGACATGAAGTAAGAAGTGAAATTTATTTATCTAGAAACTATATTTGGTTATATTGGAATAAAGATGATTCTATCACAATATACTTAATATTATATAAATTTGTTAGGCATTATCATCTGTTGAATAGGAGTATAAGAATATTTCATTGAAAAAAAATACAAAAAATTGGTTCTGAAAAGTTGAAATATATGATTCATCAAGTCCATAGAATATTTTTTGTGTGTTCATCAAACCAAATAGCATCACTACAAACTCAATCATACCATAGCTACTTGTAAAATAGTTTGAGGTATGTTCTAATGTATTACCCTCAACTGGTGGTATCTTGATCTCAAATCACTCTTGGATAATATCTTCTCCCATATTGGATTATTTAGAAGGTTATCAATATATGGATGGGGATACCATTTCATGAAAATTATATATTTCAATCATTGATAATCCAAACATAAGTTCAAGGTACAGTCAATGTTCTTGGTGAAAAGAACTAGTGAGACCCATGGAGACATGCTAGGACATTGGAAAACCTTATCTTCAAGATCTTCAAACTAATCTTTCAACTCATAATGATCTACATCTTCGATTTTATAAGGATGGATAAAAACTATATCCGTTCTAGAAACCAACTCGATCGTGGACTACATGTTTAACTAGGGAAGAAAGCCAAAAAATTTCTTCAAAGACATAATAAAAATGGTATAATACTTGGAGAAATGTGTTTCCGACGCTTTCGCTGGGGTGCACGCATCTGTCTACTTGAGTACGACAGGCTTGACATTGTTACCCCACATTCCCACTTTCCAAATGCAGGCGATATCCATTCCTTGTTTAGGGATGTTTGATCCTAGATTGAAACGGGATGATGGGATGTCGGTTCTTCCTTCCGTGGATTCCTCCTCAGAACTCATTACCTAGTCCGGGTCTCCCACATAGATTTAAGTCATGGTTCGTGAAAATCATTCCCGGTGCCATATCTTCTTTGATGCTGGTTAATTACAGTACTTCCGCCAAGACATTCCACAGGGTCTTGACATGGTAGAAACCTTTCTTCATAGTAGATGACAACATCATGCATGTCGGGGCATCTCTGGGTTCGTGGACATAGGAGAACCTGTATTCTTCCTCATAAGAGGACATATCAAGGGTGAAAAACTCGAGGCATCGCACATCGAATGCGTGGAAAAATATTCCGGAGTCATGTCTATGAGGTTTTACTCAGATTCCCATGTTTAACATAGGGTATGCATCATGTTTGACCTCTTCCGAAGATGGTTACTCCCAAGGTGTGTAATCTGAGGTTTTCCTCCGGCATCTCATGTTCATCACGAGGTAGGATGTGAGTTTAACATCTTGTGGAGGTAGAGTGAGATTGATCAGAATGTCCAATAGAAATGGATCAGATTGGTACATCCCTTGGAGGGAACACCTGGAAGGTTTATCGAGTGGATGGATAAAAATTCCCAATGAGGACGGATCTATGGTGGGCACCCCATGGAGGGGAGATGTCACACTACAATGGCTGATTTGAACACCACTAAGGGCGGATCAGGGAGAGTGCACCCCCGAATGGGGGACACCAAGGTTTACCATTTCCTTGGATTGAACCTAATTGAGGTTTCCTACGTACCCTGTATAGAGGACATGGATCAAAAACCAAGTAGTTCGAAGGGATGATTAATCGGGGTGTACAAAGAGGACAATGACCCAGAGACATACTGGGGCTTATGCATGGTTAGCTGCCTGTTTAATGCTATGAGTAGCGAGGTGGGTGTATGACATGATGCCACCAAGATGTGGAGGCCTGGGTTAGAATCAAGATGGATAATGGATGGATGAATGAAGTGGAGGGGAAATGAAATGGGACCATCGCCAGGGAGACGGTGATTTTGTGTCTGAGCCTCTTAGAGACCTCCTATATATCCCCATGGAAAGGAATAAAAATCTGCATAGTTCGGTGGGACGTGTCAGTGAACCGACGTGAAGATGGACTGGGGGTCCAATGGGTGTTGGTCTTGAACCTCGTGAGGTTTCATACATACTATGACTTGACATGGATCCATGTCCCTATATTTCGGGATGGTGCCGGTGAACTTTCATGAATAAGTTCCTTGGTCTAGGAGGATGATGGTATTGAACCTCAGGGAGGCTTCCTACGTACCACACCATGACATGGATCAAAGACCACGTAGTTTAGGATGGTGTGGGGATTACACTCTAGGCTTCCCAAGGTGTTGGTGAACCGACATGAAGGGGGTCAGAACGACTAATGGGTGCTGGGATCAAACCTCAGGGAGGATTCCTATGTACCATGCCCTTACATGGATCAAAGTCCTCATAGTTCGGGATGGTTTAGGGCTCGGAGAACTGAAACGAAGATGGTCAGAGCCAATGGTTTTTTGCCTTGAACCTCGTGGATGCTTCATACATGCCATTCCTTGACATGGATCAAAGTCCTCGTAGTTTGGGTATACAGTTTAATGTCATGCGGGACAAGGGTGAACCGACGTGAATGGGGTTGGAACGACCAGGTGGTGGGCATGAACCTCATGAGGTTTCCTACGTACCATGCCTAGACATAGATCAATGTCCTCGTAGTTCGGGAATGGATGTCTGGGTATTACACTATTGGCTTCCTGATGGATTCCACGGTCGATACTTACTCTAAGCCCACATAAGTCATGCTCGGTGTGAGAAACAAGAGGCAGTAGAGACATAACAATCAAGTCACGAAAGGTCTGTCCATGGGATATGGAGTGGGGATTATGAGTGGAGAAGCCCAGGGAGAGGAAGATTGGTACTTGTCTCCAGGATGGAGGTCAGGGTGCAACAAAGCGTTGAGGGGGAGGGATTTGGAATCCAAGAAAAGAGGAGGGGCACATTCCCAATCATTCCCTCTACTGGACATGGCACCAAGGAAGTGAGGAGGAGCAGGGGTACTTCCTCCTAGAAGAAAGGCTAGGGGCTTACACCAAGGTGGATGCCCTCCCCCGCAAACAAACTCCACTCTAACCATGAGGATATCATCCCCTTTGAGGGGTGATGCCATCCTAGTAGAGACAAGTGGGCATGGGGAATGTCTGAGGTGGGGGGACCCTGCATGTGAGGCATGAGGCTAGGTCACAGTTTAACGTCATGTGTTGAGGATGAAGGTTCTTGGCAGTTAATTGTCCTGCAGCTTGGACGAGGTGGGTTTTCTTCGCACCCCTAGGAATTACATAACTTGTACCCTCTGCTCCATGTGGGAGGGAAGGCATCAGCATGGCCATAGAGAGGCAGTGTTATAGAGCAGAAATGGTGGATGAGGCCTATGCCAAGAAGCTGCCTGGGTGCCGCTACTATGCGGCGACGATGGATGGGGCTTACCCAAGGAAGTTTCCTGGGTGCCGTTAGGGAGTGACAATGGTGGATGGGGCTTAGGCAAGGATTCTGCCAGGGTGCCTCTATATAGTGGAAATCATGGATATGTACTATGCAAGTAAGCTCCCTATAATATCTTCCCCATGTCTGGCCATGGGGCATCCCAACTCACTGGTGGGTTGAGGCCTTCACCTATGTGCTAGCACACAGGAAGGATAATTCCATGCGAATTGGAGTCAATCCTAACAAAGGTAGATGTAGAGTGTGAATTACATGCCAGACATTCAGAATGCAATTAGGGTGGCGTGGCGATGGAGGACAGCTTTTGACCATGGTGGAAACACAACATCCACATTGCATTAGCCTAAAATGGGGACAGAAAAATGAGGGTCGACTACTGACCATGTTCGAAACATAGGACCTATCACGAATGTCATCCAAAGTCCTTCGGGGCGTTGGCCCAGGACAGTAGGTGAGCCGATGCGGCATGGGACCATGCCATTAGGGGATCCCTCTAGACATGGAAGTGGATGAGGATCTGAATGAATGACACACAAAGAATGAGGTGGAGTGATGGAATGTTGGAATGAATTTCAACTCTCTTGAAATTATTCCACTGTAATCATGGAATTAGAAATCTTATGCATGGCGCACAAGGCATCTCTTGTTTGGATCAAAAAGCATCCTACAATTGGAACATAGGGAGTTCTAATGTTTATAGTCATGTATATAGGACTGTTGGAATCTCATCCTTAGAGCATGAGGCATTTCTTATTTGGGGGAAGAGGCATCCTATGTTTGGAACATAGGGAGTACTACAGTTTATAGTCATGTAGATAGGACTATTGGAATCTAGTGCTGGGAGTATGAGGCATATCTCTTATTGAGTAAGAGGAATCCGTTGTTTGGAACAAAGGGTGTACTACAATTTATAGTCATGTAGATTGGATTTTTGGCATCTCATTCTTGGAGCATGAGGCATCTCTTATTTGTAGGAAGGGGCATCCTATGGAACATAGGGAGTACTATAGTTTATTGTCATGTAGATATGACTATTTCCATCTCATGGTTAGAGTATAAGGTATCTCTTATTTGAAGGAAGGGGCATCCTATGTTTGGAACATAGGGTGTACTACAGTTTATAGTCATGTAGATATGAGTGTAGGCATCTCATTATTGGAGCATGTGGCATCTATTATTTGGAGGAATAGGCATCCTATGATTGGAACATAGGGTGTACTACAGTTTATAGTCATATAGATATAACTCTTAGGCATATGGCACTTGGGAATGGATGGTGTTGGTAGTTATACAAGGGTGGCCCATTCTGGTTCAACCTGACATAGGAGCCATATGATAGGGTTCGGAAGAGCTGCCTAAAGAATGGTTCAACTAAAGGTACTCGGGGAATTGATGGTGAGGATCTTAACTCAGGACATGGGAATGAAACCAAGAGGAATATGTCACTCACCCTAGTTCAAAATATTATATTCATCTAGAGATATAAAGGTAACTCTCCTCTAGTAATATTCAATTTGAGCATGGTATAAAAATATAAAATACATACCAATAATCTAATAATTACCTTTAATTTCCAACACACTCGATCCCCAATTGAAATTTTAACCACCAATTTCCATATAACACACCATTAAATAATTGATATTACCTAACCACACTCTCAAAGGAGTGTCAATGTTCAAATCACCACCAAATATTTCTACATCCAAGACCAAACCTAGTTCAATCACACTAGATAAATTGGAATACGTTGATTTTTATCCAAAAAGCAAGAAAGAGTAGATGATATAAGAATCATACCTCTGAAAGTATAAGGTCCGACTTCTACAATAGTGTTAGTAGTATATATAAAGTCCATCTGACTAGCCCCTTTTTTTGGGGCTCAGTCTAAATCCCTTTTTAAATTACCTTTACCTAGTATTAATGTCCCCACACTAGGGAACCACATATCATTCCACAACTTTATAATACGATTGAACTACAACTATCTTCATTCGGAGGAGTAGCTAGGTCCTTCTGAGAATCTAGTACCTATCAGGAACCCCATACACATCTTTTGTATGATAATTTCCTATAGTACATCTGATGACGACCCAATTGACAGCAAACCTAAAACTCAAAAATATGGTATGAACACTGAGGCCACTTATATCCTACATTTACAAAATAACCGCACTGTAAAAAAAATAATGTCATAAGTTGTCTTCCCACTTCCCTGATTACTCTGACTACTATTTCCTTGGTGATAACTATTACTGTGGAACTTCTTGCCACTTGAAGCAGATCTCCTAGTTCGCCCTGATGATATAGAATTCCCTCTAAATAGTGACTCTCCAATATTTGTTTTTGTGATGTGTGTTTGATTCATCACATATAAAATGATACTCAAGAAATAAAGGTTCACCAATGACATGATATCATAGACAAACCCATCCAAAAAAGTTATATCCCAAGTGATCTCATCAACATGGAAAGATTGTACAAAGAATTACTGATCAGTGAAGCATTCGCCCTAGTCCACACTAACATTCTCTCCTATGTCAGATGCATAAAATCATGGGAATCCTCATTGATCAATTAATCTAGACAGAAATGGAACAACAAAATTTTCCAAGAATTCATTCCATTATAAATACACTTTCTTCCAATATTTCACTGAAATATCCCACCAATGATTGTCGGGTCCACAGAGCATATATTAAGAATGCTTTACCATCCAATATATGGGTGTCTCAAGGTGTTTGAAGATCATATGGACTAATTCAATCTATAACTCATCTAACTAGGGGCCTATATCCCTATTCAATATAGGTGTATGATACAACATAAAATCACTCATTAGATCATAAATTCATGTTATGGTGAAAATTATATCCCTTTATATGAATCGAGTGACCCACATGAAGATGTCATGAAGATGAACATCTTTCTGATCATTAGGAGATATAGGAAAAATTATTCATCTATGTTAGATGCATGAGAATTTATACTCTCATAACTCTCAACCTAAAGAGGATGATGATTCATTTTTTCTACAAAAAAACAAATTCCTTAGAACACTTTCTAAGAAAAAATTCAACCTCAACAGGTAAAAATAATAGGGATCCACTAGCTCATTGTCTCTCTAAACATTTCAGATAAGTATTTTATCATGATATAACTATTCATTCATTTTCACTTACCTGATAAAACATTTAACTTATCTCAATGTTCATACAAGAATGTTTTCTCATGAAATAAATATATCCCTAACATGAATAATCCATTGCATGATATATCCCAATGTTCCAAACATGTTTACAGAATACCAATATCAATAAATATTGATCAATGAGTGTAAATCAAAAGATACAATATCATCATGATGAAATAACGTCACACAACATGTGAATCACCCTAGGTGAAATAACATCAAACCATTAGAAGAAAAAATTATAATTAGAATCCTATCCATGGGTACTAGAATTTTCCTCACACAAGGGTTAGATACTCCCATGCATATGATCATTATTAATTCCTAAAAGATCCAAGTGTCCCTTTTACCTATCCAAAATAGTAAAAAATAGAAAAGAAATCTCATGCTCTAATACCAGTTTGTATCATCCCCAGATCTACCACTCTCTCATGTGGCTGAAACAGGTTAGTTACGGGACCTCAATAATGAATCCCTGTATGACATAGGCTACCAACTAGTATTGTGGGTGTGATGAGTATAGTGATGAGTATATACACCATTGTATTGAGTTAAAACACAATAATAATAAACACATAACTAAATCTCAAATTAATGGAAAATAAAAGAAAAAGTACAACATACAACTGGGAATTAAAGGAAGAACCAATAAATAAAATAACTGTTATCCATCTACTAACATACTGATATATATCAAAATCCAAACAGAAAAAATACAAATAAAAGAATCACATGACCCAAATGAACTCGAAAGGCCCATGTCATGAACCCCATGCTCATACAATCTCCAAACTCAATACCATCCTGCAAGAAACAATTAACAACCATGTCCCTTTAAATTTTCTAAACATGCATCAATGTAATTTTATTGGGTACAAAATGGTGGCCCAAAAAGGGTTTGAGTAAAACTCATTATGTTGATACCACAATTTCTAAATAATCCATTTTGATAATAAGTTCATGGTATAAGTAATAAATTTGTGTATTAATTAATCAATTAGTATAATACATTTATAAACTAGCTTTAGAACCATGCTAGAATGTCTCTGATCATTTAGTACAACAATTCCAACAATAACCATGAACCTTGTAATAATCAAACAATTAGGAAAATTAATATATTTACACATTTAATACTCTGAGAAAATCTATATAAATAATCATTTCAGTGTCAACTGGGATAATCCCATTATATAATAACTTCAACCACTAGTAAAATCCATATATATAAGGATTTTTTCATCAAAGTGATCCAATCCTTCTATATATTCATTTAATCATCAATAGGAATATCTAAATATTGATGAATTACTACATCATACTCATCAAGTAATAACAATAGGGATTTCACAATATCAAATCAAAAAACTCAAGGGTGAATTATAAAAATTACCATTTGTTTTTCAATTAAGCTTTATTTTATATATCAATTATCAAAAGTAACATAAATAGAACCAAAGTGATTATATTTAAAGAAATCACCTGAAATATTATATCATTCTAAACATTATTTAAACCATTAACCTATTCATTATTTATCATGGGTCCACCTACCCAATATATATCCACAAGTCAGGTTTTAAATACCATTAATTCCAAAGGGACCCAAAGGAAAAATCTAATACAGGATTTATCATAATTCATTGTTCAATTAATTAATTTGAACATCATGGTTTTTAAATAACAATATTTCAAAAACTAAATAATTATATAGTCTATAGGGTTAGGTTCAATCCACCCAGCTTAACATGGTGATGAAACAGTACCAACAAGGATTCTCCAACGGAGGATAAATATTGAAGAGATATATGAAAAAACTAGATCATCTAAACAACATAATAAACACCCATTTCAATAGTGGAGACTATAATAGGGAACAAGTTCAATGAAATAATGGGTAAATGAGAATAAAAAATCCAAGGGACTTACTCAAGATCAAAATCAAAACCAAAATGTATATATAGAATGAAATCTCTCATGAATATCATAGAATTGAGAGGTGGAAAGGATGCAGTAGGTGAATGAAAAAATAAGTGATAAATGTCCTTAAAACCACCCATCACACAAATTACACAGTTATTTAGTACAATATATGGTCTTTAATAATTAATTATGAGGTATGTCAAAATTTGTGTCACCTTAGGTGAATTTAACCCTACTCAAACATTACATGTCTTGTAATGTGGATTCATGGAATGTAGCTTGTTCAAGCCATGTACTAGGTCATTTTCAACAACCCTTTCATGGATTCTACCCAGACGTAGTTACATGGAATGTAATTAATTTACACAGTGTGTAAATTCCCTAAAGATATCATTAAACCCCCAAATCCCCTGAAGATATCAAACTACCTCTAAGGCCTTCTAACTTATTGAAAACACTCATATATTTGATTAAAACATTTATACCCAAACTACATTAACTTAAACAAATATACTTCCAAAAACATTATGTCATTTTACTCATCTATGATTCTACATCTCAGAATGATACTCGACCAAAAATTATTAAAGACTAAGGAAATCAAAAAAAAGTTTAATGAAAAACTTGAAGGGGAACAACCTGGAAAATATGGGATCTTAGAGGGGGATTTATATATCTCTAATTAATTTTGTAATATGATATTAATACCTCATTAGATTATGATAATAATCATGTACATGATTTGAAATAACATGGTTCATATATGGATTTGTGACTAAGATAGATTTTTAGCCATTCTCATAATATTATGTTTGAAATTGATTATAAATACCCATTTTTACAGGAATATGATTTCATATTCTTTTGAAGCCATATTACAATGTTATGAGTTCTGGATGATGATTATTACTATGAAACCCTTATTGGTCATGATTTTGGATATAACATGATTTTGGAATTTATGATCTTGGATTTTTTGGTTATGAATATTTTACATTGGGAGTAAGTGGTTGATTATATCATCCATCAATTTTGATCATCTTATGGTATCTTATTATTTTTATCTCCCATGTTTACTTTTATTGATTATCTACGATCACCCTTTATTATGATTACCTTATCTAGGTTTTGATGGAAGGATTTAAGTGTGATATGTTTAAAATTGTACCAATATCATGATATATTTTGATTTTTGATGAATATAATTTAGGAACTAAGCTTATTATATATCTCATTTATAAAAACACTAAACCTGTATACTCCAAGAGCATATATAGTTGTGGTATATATTTATTATTTTTATTAAATGATATAACATTTATAATTTTTATTATTTTTTCACCTCATTTGGTATCATAACAGGGTTCATAAATTTTAGAGATTATGATTAAAAAACATTCGTGAAATCCCAGTAGATAATTCTACGTATATGATACTATCTTTATGTTTTGATATATTATAATTATTCTTCCTAGAAAATTCATCCATGTTTGGATACAAGAAATTGGATGAGACCATGGTATAAATAAACCTACTGGTAAAAAATCTGAATAAAGATGTTTAGATGTAAACCTAATAAATACAAGTGAAAGATTATAGGAATCAGACTTGTAATGACCCAAAACTTTATTAATGCAAATTATTAATGGACTATTTTAATTTATTCTTATGGTTATTTAAAATGTATGCACAAATTTAGTTCTATGTCTTGGATTTTTAAAATACCATTAAGAATTGTGACTCATCCTTATATTTCCATTGAACAAAGATCACATGATTAGTATAAATATAGGTCTTTATCAAATCCAATTTACTCAGACAAAGGAAGTGAAGGCCCCATCCAGTTGATTTTTTCCATATGAATCCCATTTTTTGGAGCTCGGAAAGGAGGTGGTGTCATTGGGATTCACTCTTGACCAATCCCAAGATTAATTTTAATATGTTAAGCTCGAGCAAAACTGCTAATTAGAGAAGTGGAATTTGATAGAGATTACCATTCGAGCTATGTTATCCGAGCCACCCCAAGAGTCTATCACCATCACAAACCTTACCCTAAGGTCTTATGTGGGTTTTTAAGGGATAATGTAATAAGAACCTAGAATTATGATTATGTAAATTATTTTGGTATATAATAAAGAATACACTATCATTTTATTATTTTTATTTTGAGAATAGTTTTTGAAGCACAAATAGTAATTATTTAAGTTATTGTTCAACTACGGAATCTATTATGATAATTTAATGGATTTTTGAATAAAAATAAATTTTAATAAAATATTATTATTAGGAATTTAATTTTTATTAAATATAAATGTTTGTACAATTTTTATGAATACAATTGAAATTTTTATTAATGTTCAAAAGCAGTTTTTTGTCAAAACGCAAGAATTTTCAATAAATGTCAGTTTTTATTTTAAAAGTAAAAATTCAAATATTTAGTAAATTAATTATATAATATTAATATTATTTTTGGAATCAGGATGTCAAAATTATCCAATGGTTAATTTTTCACAATTTTCTGAGATGGTTTAATTTTTGGGTAAAAATTAAATAACGTTTAAAAATATAATGTGTCTTATGACCTCATAATGACCCAATAGTGATGTAATAAAACACTATAAACATTATGTTTGGACAATATATGTTATAGTATTTTAATAATGTGATTTTTTTGATTTATTTTACAAAGATTTAATTGACCCTTCAAGGCTTACAAAACATTTTTTATTTTTAAATTGTTTTCCTTGAGAGTGTGACTCACCTCCACATAATCAACCCTATTATTTTAATAATTTCAGCCAAGGGATTTCAACCTTTCTCTTTTTATCTAAGTTTCTTAATATTGTTATTACCTTTTATTTTCAATTATAAATGTTGGGGTATGATTTCACACCTCCCCCATACTGACCTCTTTTTGTTTTAATGATGAGAGACCCCTTTCTATCTCCTTAAATTCCTCCCATGTACACCCATTACTATGCCAAAATTCTGAAAGAAGTTTCTCTATCCTTATTTACATTCAAGAGATTATTTTGTATCATGAATGTAAATTTCATTACAATAGTTGGGAAATTTATCTATATTAACCCTTTCTGTCCATTACATTTACATATGATGAGACACCACTTTCACTCTCATCAACCATTTTTATAAAATATTATGTCACACAGTTATGCTGCTTAAATAACACAATGTTTTCCAACCCAAAGTCATTGTGTAGTGAATACCATTCCCATTTATCTATTAGGTATATTCACCTTTATGAACATGTACTTATTTTTTTTAAAGGTGGAGGTAGTGCCTCTTAAATTAAAAGCAACCAAAAGAGAGTACCCAAAAAGGAAACAGGAAACATGGCAAAGCCCAATGCATAAAACTATCTAACAATATTTTTCATTAATCTGGTAGTTATCTTCCTTTCCTCTTCATGAATTTCATGCCATTCTTCCCTTCCATGACCCCGACCCTGACCTCTTGATCTTAGTCTACTAGAAGGAAGCACTTTTAGCATTTCTAAAAGTGTTTCAGCAATGTGGTGGTCAGAATCAGAGCTATCTTCTTTCTCTTTGTGTTTTCCAAGAGAAGCATCCCTCTCAAATGAAGTAGCTTGGGCAAGGATCTCCTGAGTCTCATCTAGAGAGCCCCGATTGGTATCCTGCATCTTAGAAGCACTACCAATATATTGTCCAATGGAAGGGTTACCTGCAGTCAATACAGTTGAAGACTTTTCCTTCTTGAAAGGAATGAGATGAAAGCCTTCACTATCCACAGTGAGTTTAGAAGATGTTTGACTGGGATTTGAAACAACCGGGGAGTCAGTTGCTAATATTTTCCTACCCTTTTGGATATCTGAAACAATCATCTCATCATTCAAAGGTGGATGGTGAGCTTCTTTTTGAGTGACATCATTAGTATCTTAAACAAATTTGGAGTTATCAACATGGTCTGACAATTTAGGAGATGAATAAATTTGAATTTTCTTCAAATCAGCACATTTTCCCTGATATTGAGTATCAACATTTTGAAGATTCACTTCTTCAGAAAAGATGGAAGCCCAAGATTTTGTCTTGTTCTCAGAAGTAGAGGCATAGATGTGACCTCTCTCCTCAACTGTAGGATGTAAAACATCCTCAAGAACACCACCTTGCACTTTTTGATTATCAAAATGAATGGAAAGTCCATCATCGAGCTTTTGAACATGTCTACTTTTAATCTTTTTAGGACAATTGCTAATTTTATGTCCACATGAAGCATAATAACTACAAACAGTTGAGCTCCTACATGTAGATGAGTTCCACATTCCTTTATTGTGGAATAAATGATGATTATTAATGAATCCATGTTTTATGATCCATGTGGCCCACTTATGCATGAAATGAAATGTTTAAGAAGGGTGATCCCTAATAGTGCTCCAACGAATTGGGTAAAGTATATTATCCTGATAAATCATGTGCAATGAGTGTTTACTGATGCTAATTAATGTGAAAATAGGGCTTTCTCATTCTTCATGTGCAATGAGGGTTTAATCATGCTCCATGTGCAATGAACCTTAGCTCATTCTAATTAAATGTTAACTGTTGTTTCCACATTTCCATGTTATGATTATCATTATTTACCATGATTTTATGTTTATGTTTCTCTTGTGATGCAATGATATTCCTATTTTCTAACATGTATTGTATTCCTTCTGTTGTTCCATTTTTATTCTCTTACCTGGATTTATAGCTCATCCTATTCTTATGCATGTCCTCAGGTTATCCCATGTAATTCTATATATGAGAAAATGTAGTGGTCATGTAAAGGAAGTTTTAAATAAAGATGTTTTACTTCCTATTTTATGTTGTTATGTAATTATCCTAAGCCCCAAAGACACTGGAACTCTTGATCTTCTATGTTTTATCAAGTGATGATTTTGTAATAAATCATGTTTCAGTGTGTAATAAAGAGCAGGGGTTTTCATAGTTGGTATCAGAGGATAGGTTTAGTTAATTTTTTGGGATTAGGATTAGAAAAACTTAGGGATAATACTATGTATAATAAAAACATACCTACATTTTTAAGAGTATTCAGTAAGTCGTTTATCAAGAAAATACATACCTTCCTGGATACATCCAGGTAGAGGAGGCTCTGGCACAGATGTACATAGGTGTGAAAATCATGATAAAGAGTTTCGGGCTTAACCCGGGGTATCCTAGTATATGACAATGGGCATTACTGCACTTTTGATTATGACACTCCAGGGGGATATGAAATGGTAAATTCACAAGCTTAGTATGAACCATTATTAAGGGAAATAAAGAAATCCCCTAAGAATATATGTTGGATGACATATATTCAATCATATAGATTCATATGTTAAGGAAATAAAAGATATTTATAAGTAATCTATTTATTCCATGGATTTCCCTTTATGTGTTACCCATATCATTCCTTTTATTTAATCCAATGGCTGGTAAGAGGTGGAATCAGGTTAACAACTGATGTGAAGACCAATGTGATGACTGTTGTAATGAGATGCCCAATTCTATGGGAGAAGGAATCCCAAACTTTGTCATGATTCTCTTTCAGCGAACTCAAACAATGAATAGAAACAAGTGTCAAGAGGAATGTTCACCCCCCCCCCAAGAAAGAACAAGTTTCTATCTAGAGATTTATAGGACAAAGGACTCCTACTTTTAATGGATCATATGATCCCTCAATTTCCAAGCAATGTATCAGCTCCATTTAAAAGATATTATCCATCCTTCAACGTTCTAAACAAGATATGGTTATTCTGGTTGATTATCATATGAATGGTGAAGCCGATCAATGGTGGGAATTGATCAAAAATATGAATCCTAAGGAGGAGTTTGAGGTGTTAGAATAAAACAATTTCTAGAAAACATTTTTCGATAAATAATTTCTGCACACCCCCCAGCTTAAGATTGGAAGGGACATCCTTTCCCTTAAGGAAAAAGATGACGAACCCGTCAGAGCGTACTAGGAAAAGATCACAAGGATTTCACGATACCCCTCAAACATTTTCATTACCCCAGAATACAAGGTTGACCCCTTATTTGGTGTGATGAAACCTAGCCTGCAAATATACCTCACGATCTATGACTTAGACAGCTATAAAGAAACTGTCGGATGTTCCATCGAGGTTGAAATGGAGATCGGCGAATCTTAGGGGTATCATGGGGATAAGAAGTGTAAGGTGGACTTCAATTCGAGCAGTCTGATGGATAAATCCAATGGTGCTTCGAAAAACTTGCACCCCACTTGGCCAAGGTGTGGAAAGAAGTACCTTGGAAATAGCCTAAAGGTGATGAGGAAATGCTTTAGGTGTGGAAGAGAAGGGCACCTGGCTATTAACTGCCGACTAGAAAAACCTGCAACAGGGATATAGGAGAGGAATGCTCCATTTCACTCTCAATGTAGTTTTCATTAATTCTACTACAAAGAACCAGATCATAAGGCAAATCAGTGCCCTAAGCCAAGGGTTTTCAGAGGTAACCCACAACTTACAAGGAAGCAAGGGAGAGATTTTTTCGTCACTACCACCAATGTGAACCCCAAAAATAATGTTGTGACATTTAATCTAGTTTTTCATTCAAGAATAGCAATCATAATTTTTGATTCAGATTTTATGCATTCTCTTATATCCTGAATGTTTAGAAGAACAATCCCAACCCCACCACAAATTATGGAAGTAAAGATGTCTGTGAGAACGAAAAATGATGAAATCATTTCATCCCATGAATATAACTCCACCCTTGATATAATTAGTGGATTTAACATCCCATAAAATCTCATCATACTCCATCTCATGGAATTTGATGCAATTATCATCAAGTATTGGCTTTCCTTATATAGATCCAACATAAATTTCCATGAGAGTAAAATCACTCTCCATGTGGAGGATCGACCCCTAATTATATACAAATTCAAGGAGGAGGATGAATATTCTTCAGTTCCATCATCATAATCATGGATATTACTACCCTATGAGCATGTGTATCTATCTCAGATGATTGATTCTAAGGACAAAAACGTCCTTGAAAACATGCCTATTGTGATAGCATTTGCTGAAGTGTTTCTCAAAGAATTTCCTGGTCTTCTTATAAGAAGAGATGTTGAATTATCAATTGTTCTTATACCTGGGATGATGCCAATAAC
The DNA here is from genome assembly GCA_963277665.1 of Viscum album. NCBI lineage: Eukaryota > Viridiplantae > Streptophyta > Magnoliopsida > Santalales > Viscaceae > Viscum > Viscum album. The sequence goes on from OY728138.1 coordinate 1,929,812,817, forward strand.
CAAGACTCTGTAATGAATAGATGTTCTATAGATTGAGGATATAAAGAAAAAACTATTGGAGAATCTAGATAAATGGTTTATATGACCATGTGATTCACCATGGGGTGCACCCATCCTCTTCATCATGAAGAAGAATGGGTCATTGTGACTTTGCATCGAATATTGGGAGATTAAAAAAATCATGATAAAGAACATGTATCCCCTCCCATGAATTGATGACTTCTTTGATTGGCTTTGTGGAGCACAATACTTCTCCAAGGTATATTTGTGGTCTGGAAATTATCAAATAAGTGTGAAGAATGAAGATTTTCAAAAGACTGCTTATCGTACATGGTACGTGCACTATGAATTCATAGTAATTCCTTTTAGACTCACTAATGATCAAAAAATCTTCATGGAATTGATGAATTGTGTCTTTAGAGATTACCATGAAAAATTTGTGGTGGTGTTTATAGATTATATTCTAATATAATCCAAAACAAAGAGGATCATGAGGAGCATCTAAAAACTGTACTAGAGACCTTGCGAAAGTAGAAGCTCTATACCTAGTATAGCTAGTTTGTATTCTAGTTGAAGGAGTTATCATTATTGGGTCATATAATCACAAAAAATGGGATATCTATGGATACCTCCCATACAAATGAAATAGAGGGATGGATGAGGCCAACATCAGTAATGGATATTTGTAGCCTCTTGGGGTTAGCTGGATATTATTGAAATTTTTTGAGAAATTTCTTACGATTTCCAACTCTCTTACCAATCTAACTTGAAGTGAGTAATGTTTTCTTGGATTGATGAATGTGAAGAAAGCATCATGTAGTTGAAAATGTGGCTTATAACTGCATCTGTTCTCACCTTACCCACAAGTGGAGAACTTTTTGTGGTATTCAATGATGCTTTAATGAAGGGACTAGGCTATGTGTTGATGAAAAATGACAAATTAATTTCCCATTATTCAAGGAATATAAAATTTCATGAGCATAATTATCTAACACATGATCTGGAGTTGGCTGCGGTGATATTCACTTTAAAAATTTGGCACCATTATTTCATTGGGGAGATGTGTGAAATATATATGGACCACAAAATCCTCAAGTGTATATTCACCCAGAAATAGTTAAACATGCGCCAATGAAGATGGTTAGAGCAGATCAAAGACTATGACTACTCAATCTGTTACCACCCCATCAAAGCAAACAAGGTGGCATGTGCTCTATGTAGAAAGGACGTTGCGATTCTATAATTGATGAGAATTGAAAAGGATCCAATATTATTTTATTTGATGAAGATGGACATGAGAAACGTAAAGAAGGGAACATCATCAATCCTTTCACAATAGATTGCTCAACCGTCTCTTTTTGAAATGTTAAAGTATGCTCAAAAGGATGATGTGGGAATTTAGAAGAAAGTGGAAGCCATTAGAAAAGGGAAATACTTGGAGATCAATGTTAATTAAGAAGTAATTCAGAGATTTGGAAAAAGACTATGTGTTCCATCAAGTCCAGAGAAGAAGAAGGAACTTTTGGTTGATGCACACAGTTCAAATTTCTATATTCTCCCATGAATCACAAAGATGTATTAAGATCTATGAGAGCATTATTGGTGGTATAATATGAAGAAGGAAATCATTTAGTATACTTCAATGTCCCTCGGGTGTCAGCAAGTGAAGGCAGTGAGGCTGAAGTCTAAGGGGATGATGCAACCATGGCCCATACCAAAATGGAAATGGGATAACATCACCATGTACTTTGTCACCAGACTTCCAAAAAAATACAAAGGCAACATTGCAATCTGGGTTATTGTGGATTGTCTTATAAACTATGCACACATCATTGAAATTTGGTAGGATTTCTCATTGGATCAACTGGCATAGATATACATCAGGTAAGTGGTAAGGATGCATGAAGTACCAATATCTATTGTATCCGATTGAGATACAATATTCACCACTAAGTTTTGGTAGTGTCTTCAATATGATCAGGATACTGAGCTGAACTTTACTACGGCCTATGATCCTCAAACTGATGGCCAATCTGAGTGAACGATTCATACACTAGAAAATATGTTAAGATCATGTTCAATGGAATTTAAAGGAGGATGGGATCAACATCTTCATCTAGTTGAATTCTCTTATAATAACAATTTACACTCAAGCATCTGAATGATACCTTAGGACGCCCTATATGGGAAGAGGTGCAGAACACTAGCATGTTGGGATGAAGTCGGTGGGCATAAGCAGCTTAGGACCTAAAATGGTCGATGAAATGGTGGAGAAGGTGAAAACCATTCAACAACATATCAAGGTAGCCCAATGTCAACAGAAGAGTTATGTAGATAACTATCGAAAAGACCTTGAATTTAAAGTTGGAGGCATGTTATTACTATGCATATCTCTATGGAACAAGGTCACGAGGTTTGGAAATAATGGGAAGTTATGTACTAGGTACATAGACCCCTTTGAGATTCTTGATCGTGTCAGGGATGTGGCCTATCGACTTGCACATCCACCTACCATGGCTAAAGTACATGATTTCTTTCATGTATCCATCATATGGAAGTACATACCAAACCCTTCACAAGTACTCTCATCAGAAGTAGTAGAGATGGAGGATCATCTTTCTTACGAGGATCAACCAGTGAAGATCTTAGATCGTAGAGAAAATGTTCTAAGAAATAAGATAATTACCCCCATAAATGTGTTGTGGAAAAACCACAAGTTTGATGAAATGATGTGGGAATCAGAATAAGTGTTGAAGGAGAGTTACCCGCATCAGTTTTAGTATGGAAAAAAGAAATTTCAAGGGTGAAATTTCATAGGGGGTGGAATATTATAACGACCAATAAATTTATTAATGAAAATTCCTATTAGTCTATTTAAATTTCTTATTATGGTTATGTAAATTGTATGAAATTATTTGGTTCTATGTTTTTAATTTTTAAAATACCATTATGAATTGTGACTGTTTCTAATATAGCCATTGAACAATGATCACATGATTAATATAGATATAGGGCTTTAACAAATCCAATTTTCTCATAAAAAGGAAGCGATGGCTTCATCCTGTAGAATTTCACCATACGAAGCCCATTTTCCCGAGCTCAGAAAGGAGGTGGCATCATTGGGATTCTCTCTTGAACAAGCCCAAGATGAGCTTGAATATTATAAGCTCTAGCGGAACCACCAACAAGAGATGTGGAAGTTGATAGAGATCACCACTCGAGCAATGTTATCCGAGCCACCCAAAGAGTCTATCACCATCACACACCTTACCCTAAGGTCTTATGTGAGTGTTTTAAGGGGTTATGTAACAAGACCCTAGCATTATGATTATGTCCATTATTTTTTATATAATAAATAATATACTTTCATTTTATTATTTTTACTTTTTAAATAGTATTTAAATCAGAAATAGTAATTTTATTAGTTAATGTTCATCTTAGGAATATATTCTGATAAATTAATAGATTTTTTAAATAAATATCATTTTAATATAATATTATAATTTTTAATTTAATTTTTATTAAATATAAATGATTGTACAATTTTTATGAATACAATTGAAATTTTTATTTAGGATTAAAAGTTGTTTTTGTCAAAACCCATGAATTTTCTATAAATATCGATTTTTATTTTAAAAGTAAAAATACACATATTTAGAAAAGCATTTATATAAAATGAATATTATTTTTGTAATCAGAAAATCATAATTATCCAATGGTGAATTTTTCCTATTTTTCTGAGACTCAAATTTTTGGGTTAAAATTAAATACCATTTAAATATATAATGTGTTTTATGACATAATAATGAAACAATAGTAATGTAATAAAATAATATAACCATTATTTTTGGAGAATATATGTTTTACCATTAAAATAATGAGATTTTGGGTTTGTTTGATGTATTTTACAAATCTTTAGTGGACCCTTCAAGGCTTATAAAACATTTTATCTTTTTAAATTGTTTTCCTTGAGAGGGTGACTCACCTCCACATAAGAAACCCTATTATTTTAAAAATTTCTTCAATTTTCCATATAAAATATTGTTTTAAACTACCCTTTTATCAAAAAACTTGTGAAAAAACAATGGGCAGGTTTGTTGTTTTGATTAGTTTAATGTGTGGTGTCCCAAACCTAAATAATAATGAATTCCCACTCCTTTCCTATATAAACCCACCCATGCTCCCACTTCCTCTTCACTAAAAGCCTTTTGAGTTCTTAGAAATTCTTACCTAGACTCTCTATAATCCTCCCAAGTCTCCCCAAGCTCCCAATAAGCCTCTCTTAAGCCTCTCCCTATCCTTTTGAAGCACACTTCCTTGTAAAGGATTGCTAACGTTCTCTTTTTATCCATGTTTCTTAATATGGGTTTACCTTTTATTTTCAATTATACATGTTTTGGTATGACTTCTCACCTACCCATACTTAACCATTTATTTTTTAATGATGAGACACCCCTTTCTCTATCATTAAATGTCTCCCATGTACACCTGTTACTGTGCTGGAATTCCAAAAAAAATCTCTCTCTCATTATTTACATTCAAGTGATTCATTTGTATCAGGAATCTAAAATCCATTAATTTTTTGGGGATTGTATCTATATTACCCCCTCACTATCCATTTCATATAAATATGATGAGACACAATTTTTTCTCTCATCAACCATTTTTAAGAGTTCTTATGTCAGAACATTATGCTGTAAAAATTGGACAACATTTTTCCAAGCTAAAGTCATTGTGCAGTCAATACCATGCCCATTTCTCTTTCATGGGTATTCTCATTTATTCACATTTTCATATTTATCATATAGTTTCATTCAGGAAATCCACATTCCTTTATCGTGGAATAAATTATGACATTTAATGAATCTTTGTTTTATGATCCATGTGTCATACTTATGCATGAATTGAAATGTTTAAGATGGGTGCACCCTAATTGCTCTACAATTCATTGGGTAATGTATAGTATCATGATATGTCTTGTGAAATGACTGTTGAATCATGATAATTCAAGTGTAATGAGCGTTTACTCATGCTTCATATGCAATGAGGTTTTACTCATGCTCCATGTGCAATGAGCCTTGACTCATGCTAATTCCATGTTAAGTGTTGTTTCCACATTTCCATGTTATGATTATCATGCTTTATCATGACTTTATGTTTATATTTCTCTTGTGATCCATTTATATTACTATTTTATAACTTGTATTAGATTCCCCATATTATTCCATGTTTATTCCCTTACTGGTCAGTATAGGTCACCCTTTTCATATGCATGTCCTTAGGTTATCCCATGTAGTGATATGTACGAGGGAATGTAATGGTCATGTAATGGAATTTTTCAATAACGATGTTTTATTTAAATTTTATGTTTTTTTATAATGATCCTATGACCAAAATACTCGAGACCTCTATGTCTTATATGTTCTATCAAGTGTTTTTTATGTAATAAATCATTTTTAGTGTGTAATAAAGAGTAGGGTTATCATAGGACTGAACCTCAAGATATAATCTTCTAGAGGGATATTCTCAACTCAACTCACAATTTATTTATGATCCATTATGATTAATATCTATAGATTATGACCATGGATTACCATTGTTAAACTAAAGGTTTAACAGATTTGAAGGAAGGTGTTTTTATTTAGACATGTTACTAATTTTTTTGCAACACTCAATATTTTATTATACACCTCAACTTATATAAATTTTATTTCCTCAATATCTCGCGATACTTACAACCATAATTCTAAATGAACCATTATATAGTGTACCATTATTAAATATCCTTTTAAAATAGAATTTATGAATATTAGTATTCTAATTATGAATTATATGTCTATCGATGCCACTAAATAAATATGTATTCATTAATTATTAATAAATAAGTACAATGTTTTTAGTAAATTCATTTTATGCTTCAAAAACTAATTTTATTAAAATACCTTTTTATTACCTTTTTTGTGCTTGGAAAATGTAATTAATTAATTCCACTTTTATAATTTTTATATTATAAAATTAACATAATTTTTTATATCATCGCATAATAATTAATTTATGCGTAAATTTAGGGTTTTTAAAAAAATTTACAATTTCATTACTTAATAGTGGAAAATAACAATTTTTCAAATATCCTAATTTATTTTCATTATATCCAGTAATTTGAAACACCCAATATATTTTAGCATATATATTAAAGTGAAAATTAAATTAAATTATTTTTAATAATAAAATTTATTCAATTTTAATTATTAATATTCATGATTATAATATAATTTAATTTTCCTGCTCAAAAACCCTTTTTTCTAAAAATTGTATTCATTATTTTTAAGCCTTTATAATAAAATATATTTTTTCAATACTATTAAATGTAATTTAGAAAATGGTTTTATTTTTTAATATTATCATTTCAAATATATCTTATGCATTAATTTATATAATATTATGAATATATATTTTTCGATGAATTGTCAATAATAATGTTTTTTTAAAAATTATATTTCTTGTTTAGAGAATTTAAAATGTTGCATTTTGATTTAAAATGGTTTTAAACATATAATTTTTTTGATTATATTACGAATGATAAAATTTTAGTTAGTGTAAAAAATATCATTTTGAATTTTTAAATAAATATTATTTATAAATAAGATAACATTTTTTTCATAGAAAACAACTTTTCAATTGATTTTACTATTTTAATTTAAAAATAAATTCTCCCAATTTATTAAATTTAATTTGATAAAATAGATTTCATATTCATAATAATAATTATTAATATTATATAATATAAAAAATGTTATTTTTCAGCATGAATACTAGCTTAGGTAAAATATCAATACACCTATTAACATTTAAATGGGTTTACAGGGGGGTAAACTACGATATTAGGGTAATATTGAAAATTATTGTTTCCTATATAATTATATATATATATTTAAACCATATACTATTCCACCTTCATAATTCTTGAAAATTCGATTCTTTTTTTATTGGTATAGAGTTTTTATTTTTCAATATTTATAGAAATTTTAGGTGTCTCCTCTCCCCCACTTATAAATGCAAATCCCACATTTCACATATTTAAACCACATTGAGCCATTTAGATCAATGAAACCAAATATTATTATCGTAAAAAAGTTTCTATAAACAAATTAGATGGTATTTCAATCTAAATATACAATTCCATGTGTCCTTAAGAAATGATCTAACAGAGGCCCACTAAGGTAGAGGAAATCATCTTACCCAACCAATTTGAATTTATTTTTTCTTCCCAATATTATAGATCTTTGTTTTTCATAACAACAAGATAAATTTAGTATCATATATATATATATATATATTAAATTTTATTAATATTATTAAAACCAAAATATCAACAAATTATTCCATGAAATGGAATATTAGAGTATCGCTTGTTCGTATGTATCGACTATCTCCTCCATGCAACGTCAGAATTCATTTTTCCGCACCATATTTCAATGATATCTATTATGATGGGTTTATTTTTTATACATTATATTCTTTTAATAACTATTCTTTTTGAATTATAATATCAGACCTACCTTGTGATCTTACAACTCATTTAAAACCAGTAACCTTTCTTGTGTATACATGTGGATTATCTCCTCCAGGAAGTGATGTGATTAATTTTTCATTTATGATTTAAAAGGATGGTATTAAGGATAAATTAAATAAATAAATATTATATATATGAAATAATAATTAATATATAAAGTTCATTTATTATTTAAATTTCTTTTATTCCTTCGGTTGAAAGGTAAAAACAGTGTTCTTGTTTACGTACAGCCTATAGTCTCTATGAATAGTGTAATTAAGTTATCTATAACTAAAATTTTGGGAAAACTCTTAATATAAAAATAGTGAATATAAATTATATTTATAAAATTATTAAAATAATAGATATGATGGAGCAATGGTAAAATTACAAGGACCAGAACTAATGAACCAGAATTCTAATAAAAAATCAAATAGTTAAAACCGGATAATGATTAATTTAATAATGAATAATTAATAAATAGGAATTGAAATGTTATAATTGGATAATATAAAATATTATAAGTTTGTAAATTATTCTTCTATATAATTATAATAAAGGTAAATTTATTATATAGGGGTTAGAGTGGTTGTAACGAAATTTAGACATGATGTAATGGTTTATCATCATAAATAGTATTATTTGGGATATAAGTATTGTTATGAACCTATAATAATTTATGAGGATTATATAAAACCATTTTTAAATTTTATATCATTAATCTATTTATGATAATTATTTTTAATGTTATATTTAATGTTATTAATTGGATTGTGATTCAAAATCTACCAAACTGGTAAGGTATTTTCATCCCACATTTATTTCAGTGAGACACCTGAAATATTCCATAATGTTTTTTATTAGATGTATATTCTACCCATTAATGTATTTTATGATTAATATCATGAATTTTATATGGATATACATATCCATATAAGGTTCTCTATTTTATGTGGTCTTCATTCAAATGTTACAATAGTGATATGTGATTTTTGTTAGAATCTTATTGTTTATCAAGATTTTTTATGATTAAGATTATGATGACGAACTTTTAGGACATATCTCCCCAGAATCCCATGATTTTTCTTAACCTCTAGTTATTTCTAGAGATTAAATATTTTCTATTAATTTTGATATCTTTAACAACTCAAAATACAAAGATAATGTTTTTAAGGAAAACTTACTTCATTTCTCTCTTTATTTGAAAATAATTTTACTTCCATATTCATGTTTTATAAAATAATTTCATGAATATTTCTACTAATAAAAAATTATTGTATAAATTCAATTTTTAGTGATGATTTAATTTTTAAATCATGCTTTAATTGTAACATTATTATCATTTTATAAACTAGGTACTATGAATTCTCTCTGTAAATTTGAATGGAATGTTTGTTTAATGTACATGACATGAATTTTTTTACCATATTAGAGGATCATTTATTTTAATATTCATTTAAATTCTTAAAAGTTTATTTTCAAATAAAAGTTTTTCCTTAATTATTTGGATTTTTTAAATTTAAAATATATTTTTTCCCAAGAAAAAGGGCTATTTTCACCAAGAATTATTACACTTATATTTCAATGAAATTCTTTATTTATGATAATAATTTCTCTATTACATGTCATTTACTAGGTATATAATCCAATGATACCATCCAATTATTATTTTTTTGATGGGTAGTGAGGATGATGAATGGAGTATAATTATTGGAAACTTATTTCGTTTACATTAGTTAATAATGATATGATTTAACATCTATACAACCCCATGAATTTACATGGGTATGGATATTTTGAAAGATGAAATGTTTATGAAACAATATTCCTATACATGGGTTATTATAAGGTGATACGATGCTTTTTTATAATCATATGACACATGTATGCATTATTTTCATTATACGATGGGCGTGCCTGAAATTTTATAGCTCTAAAATGCATTGGGTAAAGGTAGATATTTATGAGATAATTAGGAATGGAATTAGGAGTCAACCCTATTCATCAAGGGACAATGTTTATTATGATAATTAGGAGAGTGAATCCTAACTAATTATATGATGAAACATAGAGTAAAACTAATCCACTATGATAGTTGTTTTTGAAAAATTCGTTGGGGCCCCACCTGCATGTTGACATGGTGCACGTACACCCTGACATATTATAACCTATATTACCTCTTTCTATAGGTTGGTGGATTTATTCAATTCATATGGAGATGTGTGATCCTTGATCAAAATAGGATGATGGGGTGTCGATTTCTCCTTGAACAGATTCGTCCTTGAATATCTTTTCCCAGTCCAGGTCTCCCTTATATATTCAGTTCATGTTATTGAAATTCATTTTTAGTGATATATCTTTATGGAAACTGGTTAATTAAACCACTTCTCTCTAGATTTACTATGTTCATCTTGATAGGTTAGCAACCTTTGATTAGGAGATTTGTCACGTAGGGAGTCTCTGTACGTGTCTAGATGCAGGGATCCTTAGTCACCTATATTCTTTCTCATGGGAGGAAATCTCATATGGGGAATCTTAATGAGTGGAACTAAATTCATACCATTTCGAACATATGGTAAGGATGTAATAGGTTCATTTTTTCTAGGAATTTTATCATTTATCATTCCATTTTTATGCATGTATTAGGTGTTTGGTTTTTTTCACAAGTTCTATGTCATATGGAGATCGATTAGAACGTCTAGTTGAGATGGACCTAGGTAAAATTTCAAACATCTTGTGGAGATGGTAGCAAGTTTTATGTCTTTTAGGGACCAAATTGATGTATCAAAACACCCCATGGATGTGGATCCTGAAGGTTTATCCCTAGGAGTAAATATGTTAGACCTAGGAGGTTGGGTGATGTTGTCCCTTAAGATGAACCCTAGATGAATAGATCAAAATGCCCCTTGAGTTGATCCCAAGATATATGGATTGAAATTCTCTTTGAGATGGATCTGGGAGGTGCATGTCCCATGTAGGGGGCACCTAATTTTACCATTGGTTTGTATGCCCCTTGAATCAGACAAGAAAAGTTTCTTAGAATTCCTCTTGAGGCGAATTAGTTAGGTGTGTCCCTATGAGGGAAGATTCCACACTGGGTGGCTAATTAGAAAATCTCCTGATATGGATTTGGGATTTATGGGTTTGAATTCCACTTGATATGAATCTATAATGTTAATGAGAATTTCCCTTTATGTGGAATAGGGAGGTACATCTGGAGGAGGGAGAACCTATTTTTTCTATTGGTTAGAATGCCCCTTGACGTAGACCCTAAATGTCAATCAGAATGCCCCAATAGGTAAATTAGGGATGTGTATCCCTAGAAAAGATGATTCTAAACAAGGATGTGTGAACTAGAACACATTTGGGAGAGATATGTGATAGATGGATCAGAACACCCCATGACATGGATTAGGGAGGCCATTATTTAGGATGGAGAACATATGTTTACCGATGGTTAGGATTACCATTTAGGAAAACCCAAACGGTTGATTTAAACACCCCTTGAGGTGGATCAGAGAGGTGTGTTGCAAGGAGGAAAGAGAACACACATTGATGCACAACCCAGAAAACCCATTGAGATGGATCTAGGATGGATGGATCATGACACCCCTTGAGAAATATTTGGGAGGAACAACCTTTGGAGGGAGCACCTATGATTACTATTTTTTGGGATTCCCCTAGAGGATGACCCAAAATGTGGATAAGAACACCCCTTGGGGCAGATCAGGGATGGGAATCCTAAAGCGGGGGAACATATGTTTACCATTTTTTGGGATTCCATTTTAGGAACACCCAAAAGGACGCTCAGAACAACCCTTGTGGAGTATCAGAGGGGTCTGTCCCATGGAGGGGACATCTAAGTTTACCATTAGGTAAGGATTCCCCTTGAGACAAACCTAAAAGTTTGATTAGAATACCCCTTGAGGAATATCCGTGAGGGGTTGCACTTAGAGGTATGATGCCACACCCAAATCAGTGAACTGGGTTTCCCCTTGAGATTAGTTTTGGATTGATAGATTAAAACAGAAGATGAGAGGTATTTGGGAAGCGTGTCCCTAGGAGGGATCACCTATGTCTACTAATGGTCCGAATTAATCCTTTGAGAGGATTATTACATTCCCTAAATAGAATTTAGGGATCAAGAAAACAATAGTTTGATATTGTCTTTTAAGGTCATGTGCAAGGACCAATCCATGAAATTTAACATGGTACAATAAGTACGCTCTTGTTGTGAAAGGAGCATCGATGATGGATGTTGTGGGGATTATGAATTGAAGCTTTCCAGGAGGATCTTGTTCTATGTGAGTGGTAGAGTCATGGGGATCATCCCATGCTACTAATACATAGAGGATACTATACTTGATGCAAAATTTAAGAATAAATGTTAATATAATGTGCTGAGGTGTTTTTCGTGTATTTTAATTACATATGACTAGGATGTTGATCCAGGATGTTTTATATCACAAAACTCAGATGTGGACAAAATCACTTTTCCACCCTTGGGCTTAAATGATTAAAACTCTTGAACCATTGGGAGAGGAATAGTGTTATCGCTAACAGCATAAAATGACAGTGGAGTGGTCAGTCATGAGGTCCATGTTACGGTCCCTATGTTGAAAAGTAATAGGGATTATGATACCTATGATGAGAAGAAAAATGTAGGTGGGAAGTTCAATACACACTCGAAGTGAAGTGGTATGACACATTATTGGGTGGCATATGTCACATGGGAACTTAAGGTGCAGATGAACCAGTCCTAGATTAGATTAGGGGACTTGGTAACTCATCATTCACAAATTAAGGTTAACATATGTGATGAACCATTGATAGGCCTGGGAGAGGTGATTTGAAATGATTGTAGGTTCACAAAGGTGGGTCCCATAATTCATGGGGTCATCATAGAGGTTATGGGCTTTGTGAAGGGGTATTCTTCACAAAACAAAGTGTGCCCCCACATCAGAGGGAGGCATTGATTCACGTGGAGATGCTTCATGAAGGATGAACACTTTGCGAAGGATGAATGCTTTGTGAAACCTCATGTTCCATATAGGGACATCTATTACATTTCATAAAGGGACCGATACCTTTGTTTGAGGCTATTAAGTACACATGGAAGGGGATTTTGTAAATCTTTAATACCTTGGGTGATCCATATTCTATTTGGTTTGTGATTCTCATAAGGTTTGAGAATTATGAGAAATTTATAAGACAAAGGGTTGGAAAATCATCCCATTAATATCAGAATGAAGGGGATATTTATTGACATGGGGTTTCTTGAATATTGGTGGTGGTTCATGTATAATTGATGGGCTTCACGAATTGGAAGAAATCCTTCGGACTCTCAAAGAAACCATCAACCATTCATGTTTTTAAGACATGCTCGGTGACTCCAAAGTTTGTTGTGTGGAGGATTAAAAAAAGGCCCTCATGAATTCCTGAATTTTTTTCTAGTCCAAGGAGATTCATGAGATCTAGATGTTCAAGAAGGTGATGATTTTCTTGATGCAGACCCTTTAGAGGGATTCTGGGCCATCTTGGCTTGGATTTTCTCCAAAAAACAGCCCTGTATTCCATGAATTTTATCATGAAACATATTTTTCAGAATCAAAAAATGACCCATCACAATGGTATTCGATAGGGAAAAGGAGGATCAGATTAATGTGGAGAAAGACAAGAAATCAGTAATCACCTCCCTTTCGCAAAGCTCTCTCACGATGACCATTCATGAAGGATATTGGTGAGAAGTCCATCACGAAGATTGAGCCAACCACACACCTTTAAATTGGGGGTTGTGGAACCCTCAAAGCCTACAAGCATATATGATGTGAAATTATTTTTTTATTTCTTTTGAGGAAGTTCAAAAAAATCATTGAATAACACTCTATGAACAATTCTTGACATACTAGACTTCATTAACATTTCCCCTTGAATGCTTCTTAGTGAACCAAACTCTAAATAAATATATTTTGTGAAGAGACCTCCCTGAGCTCGGTCTTAGTGGACATCCTATGTGAATAACTCTCTTGAATGATATTCATCGACCATACACAAGGAAAAATCTGTGCTCCAAATGAAACAACTGATCAAGGAAGTAATGTTACCACTATTTAGAGGGAATAAATAGTTGGAAACATCATGATCAAGGAGAGTGTTTGTTGTAAATACGACCAAAAATAGTTTATCATTCTACTGATAGTGTTATGGTGGGATTATCCACTCAACATGTGGCTTCCTCTCTAATGCATCAGATAGAGAGACGATGTATTAATCCTACTCATGAGAAGTTATAATCCAGATTACTTATTCAGAGGCTTACCAGGGTAGTATTAGTGGCATAGGGCTACAACGGGCCACATAACAAAGGACTTTGGGACACATAAATTATAGCTTATCTACAATAAAATCAAAAAAAAATTATGGGGAGATGCCGGAGGATGATGCGTCCGTACCGTAGTATCAGATGACCATCATGGTGGGCTTGGGGGATTCACGAAATGGTGGAATGAAAATTTGGATCTCTGTTAAGGAAAGAACGTCATGGATGAGTGGGCCTATGTATACTAGTAGTGTCCACCATGTGTTGAGTTTGAGGAAAATTTGATGTTTTTAGAGATCTATGATATATATTGGGCTTCACACTTCCTTTTCTACTACCATACTAGATCATGCATTAGTTTTTGAGTATATGGTCACTAGGAACCATCATATTTCATCTATAACATGGGGAGGGTGTCTTGAAAGAATATATGAATCATTAAAGAAATGATACCACACATGAATAAAGAGGGATAAAAGGTCCCCTTATGTGGTATAAAACAACCTTGCGAAAAACAACAATTTTTTAAAGTTAGGATGTTTGGACTTAGGATTTCCTATTAGGTTATAGTCATAGTATTTAGACAACGGGGTTCCCTAAAGTATTAAGTGTTGGATGAAAGCAGATTAACCTGGTGTGAATGAGAGATAGAAGGCACACATACCATGTGAAATGTAAAGTGGAGGTTACATACAATATAATTTCATACTGCTTGGACCATTGGATTTAAAAAAACATGTATAGTATGGAGATCTAACAAACCCCACATGAAAGAGGGACAAGGTGGTCCACCACTACACAACAATGTCATAGGATGATTTTCCCATAGATTAATGTTATCATTTCTAGACTCAGAACATGACATGATAGAGGGCTATTACTGGTAAGGGGCTACCCTCTCATGCAAGAGTATTGAATCCTCACATAATTGAATATGAGTTATCCCTAACTTATACAAGGTAATTTAACTGTTTAACATCACGTGATAAGAATGTTTGTATTTATTTATCTCTTATTTTTCATATGGGGAATCCCGGTTTAATACATGGTAGAATCATATCTATCAAGAGGATTACCAAACATTTCCATGGTAATAATGTAATTTAATATCATGAGTTGATTATATTCTATCCTTATATTAGGTTATGATGGAATACTGGCCCGCTGATGGGTCATGGTAATTAAATTGGTTTTATCCCTGGATGAAGGCATGTAGGTGGTTGTTTGGGGATTACACTATAGATAATAGATTGTTTCATGGTGAATCTATAGATAAGCCTGAAGATACTATGTCTAGAAGACACTACGTATCCCATGAAGGCAGAAATCAATCTAAACAAAGTTCTATAGGTGGATGCACACAGTTTATTGTCATATGGTCTAGACATTGATATGAAGGAGGTCAAGGAAATCCATATATTAATAGAGTAGAAAACTAACTTGAATGCGAATATGAGGATCAAGTACCTCCTAAAATGATATTGAGTCCATCATCACAAATTTTATTGTCACATGGCCTTTACCATGGAAAATAGATTAATGTTAAGTTAATTGGACTATAGGGTCAATGGTAGTTCTAAGGGTATATGTGTGGCATAAGAATGGTAAATACCAATGTGAATGGATCCAAAGAGGCTAACAGAACTCCTACGTACCAGGAATAAAATTAATAATTGTTTAAGGATGTAATAAATAGAACAATAGGGGATCCTCAATTAGAGATATATAGCACATCAGAATGAAAAAATTGATGTGAAAGAGGGATAAAGTGGCTCGTACTGCACAATATATTCCTTTAGAGAAATTAACATAGTTTAAAGTCTTCATTCGTGGAATGTAAGATTAAGGTCATAGTGTTTGGACCATGTTCTCTTATAAAATGGTGGTATGTAACATAGCGTAGTGACAAAACTAAAGGGAATAAAGACTAAGGAGGCCTAATTCCACCCCACAAACTCTTGAGGAGATTTACATACAAATTTTATTAATAATTATTTTACCTGGGTTCTTATTTTAAGGTTATATAGTTTAGACCATTGACTCTTTTGTTACAATTGACCACATAAGTAAACAGAGTACCAAGAATCCTAAGCCCATGAGAGTCATTATCGGTATTGGAAATAAAGAATGGAAAGGGAGTTTTCCTAACATATGAATTCACATATTAAGTATGTGGAGTTACCAGGTTGATGGTTTCCCTGTGACACTGACCTGCCTACTTGACACGCGATGATGCATGGAAAGGTGACAAAAAGGGTGTTGGGATTTCACCACTACATAGGGATGTAAAAATACAGTAAGTCAAGAATTCAGAGATCTCGATAAACGGGTGACTATTAGGTAGGGATAGACTATTGACCATGTTTTATACATAGGGACCACAACCACACTAGTTAATTATGGCAAGCGAAAATGAAAGACTGAATAATGAACAAATTAAAAATACAGGATCTGTTGTTTGTTATCAAATATCCAACATGATGGTTTCCTAGGATGGGAGGTAAGCCTTGTCCAAACACCATCACCATTCTTGGGTAAAATTTTATTTGGAAGATGATTAAAATTACAACTGAGAAAGACTCAATGTTAGGAAATAGATTTATGAAATATATCTATGGGATATAACACTATATGTTCCATGACATAATGCATTCCATCATACAAATGAGGTGTATCAAAAAGTGAGATTCAAACTGGTTCACTTCAATAGGGATTTGAAGTTAGTCATAGGACACAACTAGACTTAGGGTAAAAGAACCCGGATAAATGTCAAATGGATGTGGGTAGTGGGGTGGAGTGAGAAAACATATTTGAATGAAGATCAAGGGTTCCATTTCAAAAAATATATTTGGATGACACACACACAGTTTAAGGTTTTGATGCTTGGACCAGAGGGTGGAAATTAGTATAAGGTCCTAAATCTCATATAATGAGCTCTTAGTTTATGTTCATAGAGTTTGGACCTATCATAAGCATCTCAAATGGATGTGGCCAGTTTAGTAGAGTGTAAAACACCATGTGAATGGAGTCCAATGAGGCCCACTTAATCAAAACACATTATTGAGAATGTTTAAACATAGTTTAGTGTCATATGGTTGGGACCATGACAAAAATTATAAATTATTATTTCTTAGACTATATGGTAATTTTTTCTCCAAGGGTACATTCTTAGATTAGAAGAGGTAAAACCAAATTTAAAAGGAGATAAGGAGGATATTTTTATACACACAAACCTTAGGATGATATTCATACAATGTAAGGTCATAATTCTTGGAGCATAACTGAGTCCTAGGGGATGAAGGGTTAATGTATTATTGGTTGGGTCCAAATATGGGAATTTATGGAGCCTCTATGTATCCCATAAGAATGGGAATAATGAAACACATAGTTCTAGAAACATGGTGAGTTTAGAGACCAATGATGGTAGGGGTGATCTGTTATAGTGAGGTAAATTGAGTCATCCCACTCTCTTCATGGGGAATCCCATGTTCACAACAATAGGTAATTCTCATATCTTATTCTAAGGTAGCCTGTTTTTTACAGGGTAAGGATAAAATTTAACATCATGTGTCAATGAAATTTATGTTCATTCATCCCTTGTTTGTTACATGGGGCATCACAATTTGAGTTGGGGTAAAATAAACCCTTATTAAGAGGCATCCCTAAATTTAATAGGGAAAGATTGTAGTATACATCATGAACTGAGGATGTTGAGTATCCCAAACAAAAATGCGAGGTATGGAAAGCTGAAAAATAAAAAGTGAACGAGGTCTAAGGAGTTGGAATTCCAGAACACATATTTTGAGGATACTTTTCATATAGTTTAATGTTTTTATGCTTTGATTATAAGGTTTCTTCCATTTTAGGGTCATAGAACCTAAAACATGGGGTGTGAGTATCTAAAATGGGTATATGTAGCACGGGGGCATAAAAACCCGATGAGAATGGGGAAAAAGGAGTACTAAAACGACACAACACATTCATAATAGGAATATCACATAGATTAACATCATAATACATAGACTTATACACCCACTTTATGGTCAGTGAGTTAGGAACTTGAGGGGAAGTATTCCAAAATGGATATTCATGGTGAAACAGGTGTAACATGACATGAATGATGAACAAAGAGGCTGTATTCACACAACACACTCCCATGGAAGACTCACAAATAGTTAAATGTCATAATGCATGGACATAGACACATAGTTTATGGTCATAGATATTTAACAAAACAAATAGATTAATTTCATATGACCAGGTTGTAGACACCAAATTTAACTCCATATGATGAAGATGGGAGATCATATAGTTTAATGTCATTTGATCAAGGAGTATCCCACAATTTGACATCATGTGATAGGGAAAGTGGTTGTTGTGCAGTTTATCGCCATGAAACTAGGATTTAATAAGATCCTCTTGTGAAATACTAATTGAGAAATTTGTAATTGGCAGGTGGTGTGATACACTCTATATCCACCATGATCAATGATTAAGAACCATTGGAATAAACCTTGTGAACGATGTAAGGTCCTTCCCACCTAGGATCAAAATTTGGTAGCTTATTTTCTAGTATATTTGGGATTCAATATTAGATAAACAATCTTTTTTTTTCAAGAATATTATGGTCATAGAAGGTCTTTTAGAGTGATGGAAACTAAACCTCAATGGGAAGATCAACCTCTATTCCATACTCTAGGGATTATAGAGTAACCTGGGTATAATTTCGTGTTTTATTCTAATAGGCCCTAAAGGAATTGGTGAGTTTTTCAATCTAAATATTATTGTTATAGTGTACCATATTATATTTAATGTTAGAGAAGTACCTGTTGAATTCATATATCTATCCATTTTATTCACATGGTAGTGGGATATGTGGTTTCACTAGATATTGTACTTAGCATACAATCTCTTCCGCTTAGTAAACTGAATGTTTGTACTATTTTCGTTGAGAATATCATGAGGTACTCTGAATCGACAAATTACATGGTAGATCATGAAATTGATCACAGATCAGTCATTGAATTATTTTAGAGGAATCTGTTTCACCCATTTAGAGAAGATGTCTATTGTAGGTAGAATGAACATTCACGATAAATAGTTTGATGATGGATACGGTCTAATGACATTGAATGCCCATACTACAAACTTCCTAGAATTTTTACTAATGTTGAGAACCTCTGAATATCAATGCCCATAGTATTCAAGTATCTGAAACCTGGGAAACCTCTTAGAATACCCAATAAATTCATAGACCAAGGTGGGATAGAAATATCGTAGTACCATAATTTGTATGGAATTTTTACATTCTACCCAATTATCACCACAAGACTCAACATGAACTTCCTATATAACCTAAGGAATATAATATCCTTGGATACAATGGAATATAATTCCATCAAACCCACATATTTATAGTCTAATAAATTTTTGTACCACTCTAAGGGGTAAAATAAATTGTATGATGAATGATTTTCTCATCGTTATCTCAATTTGGAAGGATAATCCCTTGATGTAGGTACTCAACTGAAGTAATTTTCAAATAAAGTGTTTTATATACTCTAGGTAACTTGGGAGTACTTGAATGGAGCCAATTATTTCCAATTGGTTCACCTACTAGCTATCTTCATCACCATGAATGACATGAGAAATGAATCTCTGATTTTACACATGAATAAATAGGCCACCGTGGACCGTGTTTGTAAGAAAGGTTTCAAAATAGGCCATGGAGTCATCTCGACCAATTTTCTAATGATTGAAAAGAGTCACTTATATTTGAGAAGAGAACTTGGAAATAAAATGGAGATTTCACTCTACAAGGGGCACGCGATTTGGCTCTCTAATGATGTAGTCTTCATAAATGTATTTGATGACCACTCAGAGTATTCCTTCACTTGTTGTAGGGGGACATAAATATTCATGGAAAATTTGAGACCACTAATGAGATCCTGATACACTTCCTCATTATTGGTAAATCCTTTCGAAATTATGAATGAGTAGGGAAGGAAAACCCATGTTAGGGTGTGGAAGAAAGTCCCTAAGTACACTATGTTGTGCTTGAAATTTTTCATGTTTCTACCATGTGGGATCTCAGAAGAAATATCGAAATGCATCTTCCAACATAGAATATCACCATCCTATAAAAGGATGGTCTTATCTTGGTTTTCAATATCCCTGTGTAGGTCTTCAATGTTTAGATTACTGGTAAAGAATTATTCCAACACCTAAACCTTGACATCTTTTGGTGGAACAAAGATGATTCTAAATTGAAAAAGGATCACTACACAGTGAGCCATTTGTCCTATTATCATGGGGTGACTCATGACATACATCAGTGGGAATAAATGGGACACCATATATATATCCGGATTATACAAGTAATTCTACAACTTTTACACTACCAAAACCTATGTGAGGATACTCTTTTTGATGGGGGTGTATCTAGTCTCTCTATTAAAGAGTATGCGACTAAGATGATATACACAATTCTATTAGCCAACATTGTTCTTATGGGTGAGAAGGGAATCGATAGACCATTGTAGGGTGGTCACATAGAGGGTCTGAGGCTTTTCATTGATGGCCAACATTATAACTATCGGATGTAGTAGATACTACTTGATATCCTCAATGGTGGACTGACAATCCCCATCTCTGTAATAGATATTTCCTTTCATCAAGATCCTCAAAAAAAGATTACCAATTCATGACAGATTATTTATGAATCAATCTATATAGGATAAGTGGACTTGGATGCCTCATATCACCCAAAGGATTCTCAAGGGAGGAATTTGGATGGTGGACATGATTATCTATTAGTCTATCTTGATTCCTCTGTATCTGATTATGAAGTTGATAAAATTATCATAGGTTACCCTGAATGTACACTTCAAGGTGTTCATATTTATATATAATAAATCATGTAACCAAAAACCTTTTCAAGGGTTCAATGATGGTCCTCAAACTTGTAGGATTTTACCACCATGTAATCCATGTATCCTCCCACCAACATCCCAAGGATCATTTTGATGATGTGGTGCAAGTAACACTGATAAGTGTATCCTTCATTATACAGAACAATGGGAATTAACTAGTAAAAAAATGGTTGATATGACACCCAAAATAATGTAGACTCCTCATCCTAGGGGATATCTATAATTTTTTGTACCCATAATATTCAGCAATAAAAGATATATTCTGAAAATATGATGTATCATTAATCCATAACTCTATCAACTAAATGGAAAAACCATCCTTTTGGCAATGGTGGTTTAGACCATCAGTGATGATACTGAGTTTGATTTTCATATACTTCTTCCAAACATGAATGCTGTTATATTTCCACTTTGGGTACTATAATTTCATGAATATATTTTCGTTGATAATATAATCAACCTCATACAGGACCATGGAACCATGATTGTGATGTATATTTCTAATAGGCTACTTGAACTCATGATGACTTCATAGGATACAAAGATGGTGGAAGGTGACCATAGGGTCTATTCCTAGAATATCTTTATAAATCTAAGCCATGAAAATGTGGCGTTTCTTTAGGAAAGCCACATAATATCGATACTCCTCTTGGGATATAGCTACACTGATTAGAATTGGCCTTTAATATTCCTCTATATTGAGGTTTTCCCAAATCAACACATTGATTGTGATAGAGAAACCCTATTAAAATGATGGAGGATTGTCCTCAAATCCTATTCATTGTATGAGGTAGAAGAATCAGTAGGAGGAGGAGAATTTTCTACGATGGATAACTCTAGGGGAACACTGGTTCCTACTTGGGAAGATACAAAACCCTAACTAGGGGGTTCATACTCTGCTCAAATTGCAATAACAGGCTGTAGAGGAAATTACATCAAGCCATAGTCCATGGAGTCCATTATTATTGTCAATGAAATGGTAGTGATTATTATTACGATGATTCATCCCTTCTCTATGGAACATGATTGATTTCCATGAAATAGTGGCCATAGGTTGAACCTCTAAGATCCATGTAGCGGTGGCGGCTTTTGGTACCACCTGATCCTATCCTATATAAGAGTATGAGGTAATTATCAAAGGATATTTCGTTCCATGGTTTATGTGACCATTATTATTATATATGACAAAAAACCTCCTAGATATGTCATTTTAGGTTCCAGCCAATGAATTTTAAGAATTAATGTATCATCTAATTCTTCCCAGGGACTCGCTACTATGGTTTCATGCTCAGCCTCATTGGTTTGAACTTTATTCCCCACTTTATTGTAATAGAAAACATATAGGTAGTGGTATTTACATGAGTCAAATGGAGATGATTCTCTATGGAGTGACCCTACTTAAACGTTGAGGGAGTACATGAGGCACTGGTGATACAAGGAGGGAATTGTGATATGCAGATAAAGATAGAGCCTACCAAGCAGCACAATGTAGCCGGTATCTTGTGAGACTACCATGAATTAATCACTCGATACTAAGCAACAAAAATAGTTCTTTATCCCAATCCCAACATATGTTCTATGCCCAATAATTTCATAACCTTGAATCACGAAGTCCGAAGGAGTAAGGTATTCTTCAATCTATCAAAAATTGTGGAGCATCTAGGCCTGGATTAGTTTAATCCTAGAACTTATGTCAACTCGGTAGTAGTGGATGTCTACACCATTGAAATAGACTAAGATATACAATAAGCATATGTGACCTTGAATAATGGAGCCTTCATCCTCTTATGACAATGATATGAAAACTTCTAATTCCTCTTAGTTGACCTCCTCAGCATAGTAGGTCTCTGTGGTGTCTACTCCTACTTCGAATTGGAGGTGAATTTTAAATTATTCTACAAGGGCCTCAAAAATTAATTTCCACAAGTGGTGGTACTTGAGTATTGAAGGAAATTTATGTATGCTGGAGAGGTTCTTTAACACATCATAATTCCACACTATGTACACATTTTTTTCCATATGCGGAAGGTCATGGGAAAGAGGAATAACAGATTCTACTGGGAATGACTCTAAGTTCATTCTTGCACTAGAAATATCATACTACAGACTAGATAACATGCCCAGAACCACATTCAGATGACTTTTAGATGATTGAGGGTTTGATCTGGATGAATTCTTCTAATAACGGTGTGGTCAATCTTTATCTTCTTAATTTGTTAACATGGTTAGCTGTGAGTGTGTGGTAGAAATAGTGGCTTGGAGGACTGTGCTTGCTAATCATTATAATAAGATATTGTAGATACTTGGTATCCTTTGAATCAAGGTTTGAATCACTAACCTATTTGTTTTGGAGGTTTTATTTCCTCTACCTATCATTAGATATCTTTGGATGGAGGCACTCTGAGGGGGTCTGGGAATTCCTCATCATCACGATGTATGAGACGATATACCAACTCAAAAACATTCACATTGGTATACTATTTCTCATCATTAGAGGAGTTTTCTGAATATAGGTAAGATACTAGGTGTGATACCCATCTCAAGGGAAATGAAATCATTGATGGGGAATTATGCAGTAGACATCAGCAGGGGACTTTGGTTTTCACTCTGTTAGTGGAACATGCTCTTTTGAGACATAGGGGGTCACAATGTGGTTACAAAATGAATTTTTTAGAGGAGGTTTAATGACACTAAGAGGTTATGTACTACCTATACTAGACATAATGTCACGACCCGCCCTCGGGGTCCGTGCGGTGACTACCCCAAGCCCGCCTTCCATAGGCCAGGGGCTGGCGACTAGAACCAAGGCGTAAATCCCGGTAAAAAAGGAAGGCATTGCCTTTGTAAAGTAAACAATCACCACAGAGAAAGCAAGTGGAATGTAAACACTAAGCAAAAGAAGAGTACAACTGGAAGTGCGGAAAAGTAAATGGGCCAGTATACAAACCCAAACTGAAAGTAAATTACAACTCGAAAGGGAAAAACAGCAACTGAAAAGTAAAAGCCGCTACACCGAGCTGTCCACTGGAAATCCCACCTAAAGGGTGGGTACAGATAGCTCCACTGCTTCACGGGTCCCGCCGTCCGCTCCATGCACGTCCCGCCCAGTGGTCCACCTCCGGGTACCGTCCCGCTCTGCAAGCCTCAGCTAAGGTCAACGCTGTCCGTCGTCTGCAACCAACACAACGTAGTGCGGGCAAAGCGCGTGGAGGGGTGAGTATAAGCTACTCAGTAGGGACCCCGAGACCCCTGAAGGTCTCTCAAAATCCACAAAGGATAAACCACGAAGAAAGGTACAATCACGAAGTAACAACCGACACTGCTTAGGTATATGCCCATACATATACCTAAGTCATCAATTTCAAATACGCTCCAACCTCTGAGCCCAAGTACCACTCAGTCCACACAGGAAAGTAAACGTAATCCACACAGGATAGCACAACACAATCCACACAGGAAAGCAACAGGATTCAGCTCACACAGGTATACATCTTCAAAGGACGATAAAGATGATCTCTGATCCATCTATGTCGTCGGACCCATGAAGGATCGAAAGGTAACTAACCCCCGCAAAAGACCCACACAGGATCGGGCCCACGTAGGACCTGTAGGCGCTGGTTCACACAGGACCGCTGAGCGCAAAGACCCACACAGGATCAGACTCACACAGGATCGGGCCCACACAGGACCTGTAGCACTGATCCACGTAGGATCGCTGAGTGCTGAAGTCGTCTTCGTCGAATCCACACAGGATCTTTGTACTGTCGTCGTCGCAGTCACAGTAGCAGTAGCAGTAGTAGTAGTCACAGTAACAGTCGCAGTAACAGTCGCAGCCAGCACTAGGGTTCCCGCACACAGCAAGCTCGTTCGGAGGGTCCGCTCCACGAGCCGAGAGGTTGATACATCAACTGTCACAAAGTCCAGAGTTGATGTATCCAAAAGTTCTGTATCGCCAACAGGAACTCAACGCAACAGACGGCGCGTCGATCGGACGCCCGGTCTAAGAGTTATTGGCATTTTCGTCCCCGGGGCCCGGTTGGTTTTTATGGCAAAACCAACCCGACCTTACTCCACCTACGTCCAAACCTTGGAGGAGTATGCCAAAAGATCCGTCTCACTAAGAGGAACACAACGCGGCTGACGGCACGTCAATCGGACGTCCGTAGCTCAAGATATGAGTGTTTCCGCTCCGAAGGCCCGGTTGGTTTCGTGAGCGAACCAACCCGGCCGAACTGAAAGTAATCCGAAACCTTGAGTGCGATATACCAAAACGACCGTCTCGATCCAAGGATCGCGTTGCCGCAGACGGTTCATCGATCGGAGGTCCGTGGCTCAAGTTATGGCCAAAAGACCGAATCTGATCCGAAACGGGGGGGTCCGGGTCCGGGCCGACCCGGCCCGACCCCCCCTGGGTCGGTCCGAACCGGGTCGAGCCGAACCGGGTCCGACCCGGCCCGGCCCGGCCGGCCGGCCGGCGGCGCGGCGGCCTGGCGCCGCACGGAGGCGGCACGCGGGGGGGATCAATCCCCCGCTGATTGAAGGGGCGGCGCGGCTATATGCCGCGCCCTTTGAAAAAAACGGCCCCCACGTGGGGGCCGGCTTGTAGAAAAACCGGGGGGCCTCCTGCCCCCCCCCCCCCCTCAAGGGAACCGCCCTCCTCTTAAATGAGGAGGGTTTTAATGCTGGCCGGCGGAATTTATTTCCCCCGGCCTTTGACCTTCTGGCCGGCCAACTGCCGGCCGGTTTTCTCCAACGGGGCCGGAAAAATCCGGTCCCCTTTTCGGCATCCGACGCCGGCGGCCCGGCCGCCGGTCTTCTCGTTCCGCCGCGGCCCGGAACCGGCCGCGGTGTTCGTCGTCCGGCGTGGTGCGACGACACTACGTCCCTCCGCCGTGCCTCTGATTTCTTTCAACGCGGCGCGACGACGTCGCGTTCATGATGATTCTTCCAAGGTGCGCGCGCGACGGCGTCGCGTAATATAATCGCACGATTAACCGTGTGGTGCGACGGCACCACGCCACCTTGTTTCCACCCGCAAGGTAAATCAACAAGAACGATGGAGGGGGTTCGGCCGTGTTCATGCGGTCCGGCCCCCCTCACGTTAAATAACCACACAACTTAAAATATTCAAATTCCTCACGTTAGTCATGCGAACCACGAGCAAGAATAGAATAATTAAACAAAAAATCAACAACCCCTACCTTGGGTATAGGTTCGAAGATTTGTCAACGTCCCACGGAAGACAACGTCGCGGAGGTCGGGCGTCGCGGTAGTCGTTCGTCAAATCCGATGACGAAAAGGTGTGTCCGATGAGATACGTCGTTGGCGAATCTTCGTATGCCGACGAAGGGAGTCAGAGGAGGAAGCGGCGTTCCCTCTCGTTGACACGGAAGACGAAGAGGAGAGGAGCGGCGTTCTTCGTCAATTTGAGCGTTCTTCGTCATGTTGAAGAAGAAGGAGGAGGAGCTCTCAAAAATCCTCACATGTTGGCTAAACAAAACTAACCAAATAAAATAAGGTTCCTCCTTATTTTATTTACCAAGCCAAGGAATTCAAAACTTAAAATTCAAAAACATAACACTTAATTAATTATACATGTCATGTGTAATTAATTAGATGTTAAGTTAACAAACTTTTAAGAGGGAGAGAGGGGAGTTAAAGGGGGAAGATGAGAGGTTTAGGTTCGTGTGGGTCCCACCACACTTAATCCTCTCAAGGGAGGTTAAGTGGGTGTGGGTCCCACCCCTAACTCCCTTTGAGAGGAGTTAACCTACAAAAGTGAAATAAAAAGAATTCCACATTTTTTTACTCAACTTTTTATAAATCTCCCAAAAACTAACTTTCGTCTCGCAACAAACACAACTTCCGAAAAGGTCTCCTTAAGAGAATATCGGCGCTGCGAGTTCATCGGTGCCCTCGGATTTCAATTCCGAGCACCGGATCAAAAGTTAGGAATTCCCGCTCGTTTGTTCACTAAACGTACCCGAGCCAAACTTCGGAAATTGATTCCGGGCACTCCGGGCCTCGGAATCAGGTGCCGTCAGAAACTGCGCTCTTGTAAAATTCTAAAGAAAATTAAGAAAAAATTTCCCTTGAATTTTACGGGTCTCCACATTACTCCCACCTCAGGGCTTTACGTCCCCGTAAAGATACATCAAAAACTAGGGAAACAAATGAGGGTACTGAGCACGCATCTGAGCCTCCCGCCCCCATGTGCTCTCCTGGAGATTCCCATGCTACATCTGATGCGCACAAGAGGAATCGATCACCCACGCAGGACCCGCTCATGTCGACCCTCTATCTCCACCGGGACCTCCGTAAAAGTCGCCCCATCATCAAGGTCAAGCTCTCCATGGTCAATGTTGTGCGTCGGGTCGTGCACGTATCTCCTCAGCTGAGATACGTGGAAGACGTCGTGCACCCGGTGCAACTGAGGTGGCAGAGCCAGGCGATAAGCCACCTCGCCAACCCTGCTGAGGACCTGGAAGGGTCCGATGAAACGTGGAGATAACTTGCCGCCTCGGCCAAATCTCTGAATACCACGTCGAGGTGAGACCCGCAAGAAGACGTGGTCGCCATCCTTGAAATCCAGTGGCCTCCGCCTCCTGTCAGCGTATGACTTCTGCCGGCTCTGTGCTGTCCTCATCTGCTCCTGGATGACCTGGACCTTCTCTGTCGTGGCCTGGACCATCTCCGGTCCCACCAGTGCTGACTCTCCGGGGTCTGTCCAGCACAAAGGAGATCTACAAGGTCGGCTGTACAACGCCTCGTACGGTGCCATCCCGATAGTGGAGTGGTAGCTGTTGTTGTACGCAAACTCCACCAAGGGTAGGTGGTCCTCCCAGCTACGACCAATGTCGAGGACACATGCGCGGATCATGTCCTCGAGAGTCTGAATGGTCCTCTCCGTCTGACCATCCGTCTGAGGGTGAAAGGTTGTGCTCAGACGTAGCTGCGTCCCGAACGCCTCCTGTAACCCCTTCCAATACCGGGAAGTAAAGCGAGCATCTCGATCGGAGACGATAGATGATGGCACGCCATGGAGCCGCACAATCTCCTGAACGTAGAGACGTCCCAAGCTCTCTACTGAGCCCTTCTCTCTTATGGGTAAGAAGTGTGCCGACTTGGTGAGTCGGTCAACAATCACCCAGATGGAGTCGTGACCTATGGAAGTACGTGGTAGTCCAGTCACAAAGTCCATAGATATGTCGTCCCACTTCCACTCTGGAACCTCCAAGGGCTGTACCAAGCCTGCTGGTACCTGATGCTCTGCCTTCACCTGCTGGCAGGTGAGGCCTCGAGAAACGAACTCTACTACTGCCTTCTTCATGCCCAGCCACCAGTGCTGTCGTCTGAGGTCCTAGTACATCTTCGCCTCTCCAGGATGTACCGCCAAAGAAGAAGTGTGAAACTCTCTCAGCACATCCTCTCGCAAAGCGACTGGTACCATGGTACGTCCTCTGAAAAGGATGTCGTGCTCTACTCCAAGGGAGAAACCATCAGGTGCCTGTCGCGAGGATATTTGTGCATGTCGTGTCTCACAGTCAGCGTCCTCACGTTGTGCCTCTCTGACCCGCTACAGTAGTGGAGGGGTGACTGTGAAGGACTGGAGGAAGGCTGCACCATCTCTATCCACAAAGGATATCTGTAAAGAGGCTAGCTGTTCCGTTGCCTCCTCAAGTAGCTGAATGCCCATCCTCCTTCTGAGGGCATCGGCTACTACGTTCCCCTTCCCAGGAGTATAGACTATCTCAATGTCATAGTCCTGGAGGAACTCGATCCATCGCCGCTGTCTCAGGTTCAGGTCCTTCTGCGAAAAGATATACCTGAGACTCTGATGATCAGAAAAGACTGTAAAGCGCTCGCCCATCAGATAGTGTCGCCATGTCTTCAGAGCGAAGACCACTGCTGAAAACTCCAGGTCATGGGTAGCGTAGTTATGCTCATGCGGCCTCAACTGACGTGATCCATATGCGATCACTGCCCGCTCCTACATCAGAACACATCCGAGTCTGGTCCCTGATGCATCGCAGTAGACTACGTACCCTACTCCCTCCTCGGGAAACCTCAAGATAGGTGCGCTAGTCAATCTCTGTCTCAACTCCTGGAAGCTCTGCTGACATCTGTCAGACCACACGAAGGGTTTCCCCTTCTTCGTCAAAGCTGTGAGTGATGCCGCAACTCTGGATAAGTCTGGCATGAATCTCCGATAGTATCCAGCTAGTCCCAAGAAACTCCGAACCTCAGTCATGCTCCTGGGTGGCTCCCATGCTAACACAGCCTCAATCTTCGCGGGATCCACTGCAACTCCCGCCTCAGAGATAACGTGTCCCAAGAAGTGGACCTCACGTATCCAGAACTGGCACTTAGAGAGCTTACCATAAAGCTGGTGTTCTCGGAGTGTGTCTAGTACAACTCGCAAGTGATAGGCGTTCTCTTCCTCAGTCGTAGAGTAAATCAGAATGTCGTCGATGAAGACCATGACAAACCGATCGAGGTATGGCTGAAAGATCCTATTCATGAGAGCCATGAACACTGCTGGAGCATTGGTTACACCGAAAGTCATAACCAAGAACTCATAGTGGCCATACCGACATCTGAAGGCCGTCTTCTACACATCCTCGTCTTTGACTCTGAGCTGATGATAGCTTGACCTGAGGTCTATCTTTGAGAAGCACCGTGATCCCTTGAGATGATCAAAGAGGTCATCAATCCTCGGTAGCGGATACTTGTTCCTCACTGTCACCTGGTTCAGGCGACGATAGTCAACACAAAGTCGCATGCTCCCGTCTGCCTTCTTGGCGAACAAAATCGGGGAAGCCCAGGGTGAAACACTGGGTCGGATGAACCTCTTGCCCTGCAAGTCCTCCAACTGTACCTATAGCTCTCGAAGCTCGGTGGGGGCCATCTGATATGCTGGAGTGGATATCGGGGCTGTCCCGGGGTACAAGTCAATATAAAAGTCCACCTCTCTGCGAGAAGGTAGCCCTGGAACATCGTCGGGAAAAAACGTCCGCAAACTGATCCACCACTGCAGGAAAACCAGGACTCTGCACGTCAACTGCTCCAAGTATAAGGCTAGCCAACTGATGAGTGATGGGCTGTCCTCTCCTCCGCGGAAGTCCATCCTGTGCTGCTAAGGCTCCCTTCTCGCCGGTGAAGGTGAACCTGCTCCCGTCGGTACGTACACATCGCACCTTGCGCCTAAAACAGTCAATCTGTGCATGGACCATAGATAGCCAATCCATGCCCAAGATGACGTCGTAAGGCCTCAATGCTGCTACAAGAAGATTCCAGTCGAAGCTCTCGCCTCCTAGAGTAAGCTCACACTGCCGGCACCAGTGCGTAATCATCGAGTCTGCTCTCGTAGGAGTCTCTAGTCGTAAGGATCGAGCCAACGGCTCTGTCGGAATCTCAGAGCTCCGAACAAGGGCAGCAGCTATGAAAGAGTGACTCGCTCCTGTGTCTATAAGAACTGCAGCAAGGGTGGGGTAGACACAGATAGTACCTAGAATCATCTCGGGTGCTCCGTGGTCGTATGCCTCTGCTGCCTGGAGCTGTGCCTGTCTCTGCCCGCCAGCTCCCTGTGGTCGGGGTGGACCTCCTGGTGGTGGTGGTGGCAGAGCCTCAAAGCGTCACCCACCACCGGCTGCTCGTCCAGCTCCTTTGCCTCGTCCGCCACCTCCCTGCGGACCGCCGCGGTCGACCCTCTGCCTCTGCCTCGGTGGTCCTTCAACCGTCTGATGCTCCTCGGCACGGCGGGTCGGGCAGTCACGAGCCATGTGGCCCTGCCCGCCGCACGAGGAGCACTGTCTGCCTCTCGAAAGACTGGCTCCGCGCTGTGTGCCCCGCACTGCTGAGCCAGTGTCCTGAGGTCGTCTGCCCGAAGGTCTGGTCTGTCTGGACCCCTGAGTCATCCGTCGACTGCCTGCTGCAGATGACTCTGCCACGTGTCGCCCTGTGGTGGGTCGCTGTGCTGGTGTAGACTCAGCAAGGAAGCTCTCGATCAGAAGGGCCCGCTCCAGTACTCCTGTCTGAGTCGGAATGCTGAGGGAGATCAGCGATGCCCTGATCTCGTGTCTCAAACCCTGCTCGAAGGTCCGGGCCCGGAAGAATGGGTCCCGTACCATGTCGGTCGAGTAGCACGAGAGATCGGTAAATATCACCGAGTACTGAGCGACCATCATGCTGCCCTGCCGCAGCTGTAGAAGCTCCTGGATAAGCACCGCACGAAGGGTGGCTGGGACGAACTACGAGCGGAAGAGGCTCTCAAAGTCCGTCCAAAGTAGATATGCCTCATCGTGCACCTGGAGCATCAAGCTCCACCATCGTCCTGTTGCTGTGTGTAGTAGGCTCGCAGCGAGGATCACCATGAGGTCTGATGGTGTCCTCACTAGCCTAAACACTCGAACCACTGCCTCCAGCCAGTCCTCTGCTGCCTGGGGATCCGTCTCCCCGCGAAACCTGGGCGGTCGCTGGCGCTGAAACTCATGCAGTGCGTTGAGGTGACGTGCATCGTCAGCGGCTGCTGCTGGAAGAATCGGGGGCTCGGCGGGTAGAGCTACCGTCGGTGCCACTGCTGACAAAGGGCCCTGCACCGAGGCCTCGTCGCTCGGTGGGCTGTCGTCAAGCTCGACTCTCGGAACCCTAGCTGGCTGCCGTCGTGGGACCATCCTGGAAAGGAAACAGGTGCGCCACGGTCAGAACAGTATACCTGGTGAGCTGATATAAGTAATAACAAAGAAAACTTTGAAACACACACGCAATCAATGTTTTCGTGCATTAAGTCGGAAATCAGAAGTCAGGGTCCTGGTGTACGGATACGTCGGCCGCCGCACCAACACTGCACTCCCTGGACTGATAACCACACTCAATACGCTAAACATTATTGCTTCACATAGAAAAGATCAGAGTTCGCGGTAGAACCGAACTCCTCTGATACCAATTTGTCACGACCCGCCCTCGGGGTCCGTGCGGTGACTACCCCAAGCCCGCCTTCCATAGGCCAGGGGCTGGCGACTAGCACCAAGGCGTAAATCCCGGTAAAAATGGAAGGCATTGCCTTTGTAAAGTAAACAATCACCACAGAGAAAGCAAGCGGAAAGTAAACACTAAGCAAAAGCAGAGTACAACTGGAAGTGCGGAAAAGTAAATGGGCCAGTATACAAACCCAAACTAAAAGTAAAGTTCAACTAGAAAGGGAAAAACAGCAACTGAAAAGTAAAAGCCGCTACACCGAGCTTTCCACTGGAAATCCCACCTGAAGGGTGGGTACAGATAGCTCCACTGCTTCACGGGTCCCGCCGTCCGCTCCGTGCACGTCCCGCCCAGTGGTCCACCTCCGGGTACCGTCCCGCTCTGCAAGCCTCAGCTAAGGTCAACGCTGTCCGTCGTCTGCAACCAACACAACGTAGTGCGGGCAAAGCCCGTGCAGGGGTGAGTATAAGCTACTCAGTAGGGACCCCGAGACCCCTGAAGGTCTCTCAAAATCCACAAAGGATAAACCACAAAGAAAGGTACAATCACGAAGTAACAACCGACACTGCTTAGGTATATGCCCATACATATACCTAAGTCATCAATTTCAAATACGCTCCAACCTCCGAGCCCAAGTACCACTCAGTCCACACAGGAAAGTAAACGTAATCCACACAGGATAGCACAACACAATCCACACAGGAAAGCAACAGGATTCAGCTCACACAGGTATACATCTTCAAAGGACGATAAAGATGATCTCTGATCCATCTAAGTCGTCGGACCCACGAAGGATCGAAAGGTAACTAACCCCCGCAAAAGACCCACACGGGATCGGGCCCACGTAGGACCTGTAGGCGCTGGTTCACACAGGACCGCTGAGCGCAAAGACCCACACAGGATCGGACCCACACAGGATTGGGCCCACACAGGACCTGTAGCACTGATCCACGTAGGATCGCTGAGTGCTGAAGTCGTCTTCGTCGAATCCACACAGGATCTCTGTACTGTCGTCGTCGCAGTCACAGTAGCAGTAGCAGTAGTAGTAGTCACAGTAATAGTCCCAGTAACAGTCGCAGCCAGCACTAGGGTTCCCGCACACAGCAAGCTCGTTCGGAGGGTCCGCTCCACGAGCCGAGAGGCTGATACATCAACTGTCACAAAGTCCAGAGTTGATGTATCCAAAAGTTCCGTATCGCCAACAGGAACTCAACGCACCAGACGGCGCGTCGATCGGACGCCCAGTCTGAGAGTTATTGGCATTTTCGTCCCCGGGGCCCGGTTAGTTTTTATGGCAAAACCAACCCGACCGTACTCCACCTGCGTCCAAAGCTCGGGCGGAGTATGCCAAAAGATCCGTCTCACTAAGAGGAACACAACACGGCTGACGGCACGTCAATCGGACGTCCGTAGCTCAAGATATGAGCGTTTCCGCTCCGAAGGCCCGGTTGGTTTCGTGAGCGATCCAACCCGGCCGAACTCAAAGTAATCCGAAACCTTGAGTGCGATATACCAAAAAGACCGTCTCGATCCAAGGATCGCATTGCCGCAGACGGTTCGTCGATCGGAGGTCCGTGGCTCATGTTATGGCCAAAAGACCGAATCTGATCCGAAACGGGGGGGTCCGGGTCCGGGCCGACCCGGCCGGCCGGCGGTGCGGCGGCCTGGCGCCGCACGGAGGCGGCACGCGGGGGGGATCAATCCCCCACTGATTGAAGGGGCGGCACGGCTATATGCCGCGCCCTTTGAAAAAAACGGCCCCCACGTGGGGGCCGGCTTGTAGAAAAACCGGGGGGCCTCCTGCCCCCCCCCCCCCCCTCAAGGGAACCGCCCTCCTCTTAAATGAGGAGGGTTTTAATGCTGGCCGGGGGAATTTATTTCCCCCGGCCATTGACCTTCCGGCCGGCCAACTGCCGGCCGGTTTTCTCCAACGGGGCCGGAAAAATCCGGTCCCCTTTTCGGCATCCGACGCCGGCGGCCCGGCCGCCGGTCTTCTCGTTCCGCCGCGGCCCGAAACCGGTCGCGGTGTTCGTCGTCCGGCGCGGTGCGACGGCACCGCGTCCCTCCGTCGTGCCTCTGATTTCTTTCAACGCGGCACGACGGCGTCGCGTTCATGATGATTCTTCCAAGGTGCGCGCGCGACGGCGTCGCGTAATATAATCGCACGATTAACTGTGTGGTGCGACGACACCACGCCACCTTGTTTCCACCTGCAAGGTAAATCAACAAGAACGATGGAGGGGGTTTGGCCGTGTTCATGCGGTCCGGCCCCCCTCACGTTAAATAACAACACAACTTAAAATATTCAAATTCCTCACGTTAGTCATGCGAACCACGAGCAAGAATAGAATAATTAAACAAAAAATCAACAACCCCTACCTTGGGTATAGGTTCGAAGATTTGTCAACGTCCCGCGGAAGACAACGTCGCGGAGGTCGGGCGTCGCGGTAGTCGTTCGTCAAATCCGATGACGAAAAGGTGCGTCCGATGAGATATGTCGTTGGCGAATCTTCGTATGCCGACGAAGGGAGTCAGAGGAGGAAGCGGCGTTCCCTCTCGTTGACACGGAAGACGAAGAGGAGAGGAGCGGCGTTCTTCGTCAAGTTGAGCGTTCTTCGTCAAGTTGAGCGTTCTTCGTCAAGTTGAAGAAGAAGGAGGAGGAGCTCTCAAAAATCCTCACATGTTGGCTAAAAAAAACTAACCAAATAAAATAAGGTTCCTCCTTATTTTATTTACCAATCCAAGGAATTCAAAACTTAAAATTCAAAAACATAACACTTAATTAATTATACATGTCATGTCTAATTAATTAGATGTTAAGTTAACAAACTTTTAAGAGGGAGAGAGGGGAGTTAAAGGTGGAAGATGAGAGGTTTAGGTTCGTGTGGGTCCCACCACACTTAATCCTCTCAAGGGAGGTTAAGTGGGTGTGGGTCCCACCCCTAACTCCCTTTGAGAGGAGTTAACCTACAAAAGTGAAATAAAAAGAATTCCACATTTTTTTATTCAACTTTTTATAAATCTCCCAAAAACTAACTTTCGTCTCGCAACAAACGCAACTTCCGAAAAGGTCTCCTTAAGCGAATATCGGCGCTGCAAGTTCATCAGTGCCCTCGGATTTCAATTCCGAGCACCGGATCAAAAGTTAGGAATTCCCGGTCGTTCGTTCACTAAACGTACCCGAGCCAAACTTCGGAAATTGATTCCGGGCACTCCGGGCCTCGGAATCAGGTGCCGTCAGAAACTGATCTCTTGTAAAATTCTAAAGAAAATTAAGAAAAAATTTACCTTGAATTTTACGGGTCTTTACATTACTCCCACCTCAGGGCTTTACGTCCCCGTAATGATACATCAAAAACTAGGGAAACAAATGAGGGTACTGAGCACGCATCTGAGCCTCCCGCTCCCATGTGCTCTCCTGGAGATTCCCGTGCTGCCATCTGATGCGCAAAAGAGGAATCAATCGCCCACGCAGGACCCACTCCTGTCGATCCTCTATCTCCACCGGGACCTCCGTAAAAGTCGCCCCATCATCAAGGTCAATCTCTCCATGGTCAATGATGTGCGTCGGGTCGTGCACGTATCTCCTCAGCTGAGATACGTGGAAGACGTCGTGCACCCAGTGCAACTGAAGTGGCAGAGCCAGGCGATAAGCCACCTCGCCAACCCTGCTGAGGACCTGGAAGGGTCCGATGAAACGTGGAGATAACTTACCGCCTCGGCCAAATCTCTGAATAACACGTCGAGGTGAGACCCGCAAGAAGACGTGGTCTCCATCCTTGAAATCCAGTGGCCTCCGCCTCCTGTCAGCGTATGACTTCTGCCGGCTCTGTGCTGTCCTCATCCGCTCCTGGATGACCTGGACCTTCTCTGTCGTGGCCTGGACCATCTCCGGTCCCACCAGTGCTGACTCTCCGGGGTCTGTCCAGCACAAAGGATATCTACAAGGTCGGCCGTACAACCCCTTGTACGGTGCCATCCCGATAGTGGAGTGGTAGCTATTGTTGTACGCAAACTCCACCAAGGGTATGTGGTCCTCCCAGCTAAGACCAAAGTCGAGGACACATGCGCGGAGCATGTCCTCGAGAGTCTGAATGGTCCTCTCCGTCTGACCATCCGTCTGAGGGTGAAAGGCTGTGCTCAAACGTAGCTGCGTCCCGAACGCCTCCTGTAACCCCTTCCAATACCAGGAAGTAAAGCCAGCATCTCGATCGGAGACGATAGATGATGGCACGCCGTGGAGCCGCACAATCTCCTGAACGTAGAGACGTCCCAAGCTCTCTACTGAGCCCTGCTCTCTGATGGGTATGAAGTGTGCCGACTTGGTGAGTCGGTCAACAATCACCCAGATGGAGTCGTGACCTCTGGAAGTACGTGGTAGTCCAGTCACGAAGTCCATAGATATGCCGTCCCACTTCCACTCCGGAACCTCCAAGGGCTGTACCAAGCCTGCTGGTACCTGATGCTCTGTCTTCACCTGCTGGCAGGTGAGGCATCGAGAAACGAACTCTGCTACTGCCTTCTTCATGCCCGGCCACCAGTGCTGTCGTCTGAGGTCCTGGTACATCTTCGCCTCTCCAGGATGTACCGCCAAAGGAGAAGTGTGAAACTCTCTCAGAACATCCTCTCGCAAAGCGACTGGTACCATGGTACGTCCTCTGAAAAGGATGTCGTGCTCTGCTCCAAGGGAGAAACCATCAGGTGCCTGTCCCGAGGATATTTGTGCACGCCATGTCTCACAGTCAGCGTCCTCACGCTGTGCCTCTCTGACCCACTACAGTAGTAGAGGGGTGACTGTGAAGGACTGGAGGAAGGCTGCTCCATCTCTATCCACGAAGGATATCTGTAAAGAGGCTAGCTGTTCCATTGCCTCCTCAAGTAGCTGAATGCCCGTCCTCCTGCTGAGGGCATCAGCTACTACGTTCCCCTTCCCAGGAGTATAGACTATCTCAATGTCATAGTCCTGGAGGAACTCGAGCCATCGCCGCTGTCTCAGGTTCAGGTCCTTCTGCGAAAAGATATACCTGAGACTCTGATGATCAGAAAAGACTGTAAAGCGCTCGCCCATCAGATAGTGTCGCCATGTCTTTAGAGCGAAGACCACTGCTGCTAACTCCAGGTCATGGGTAGCGTAGTTATGCTCATGCGGCCTCAACTGATGTGATCCATAGGCGATCACTGCCCGCTCCTGCATCAGAACACATCCGAGTCTGGTCCCTGATGCATCGCAGTAGACTACGTACCCTACTCCCTCCTCGGGCAACCTCAAGATAGGTGCGCTAGTCAATCTCTGTCTCAGCTCCTGGAAGCTCTGCTGACATCTGTCAGACCACACGAAGGGTTTCCCCTTCTTCGTCAAAGCTGTGAGTGATCCCGCAACTCTAGATAAGCCTGGAACGAATCTCTGATAGTATCCATCTAGTCCCAAGAAACTCCAAACCTCATTCACGCTCTTGGGTGGCTCCCATGCTAACACAGCCTCAATCTTCGCGGGATCCACTGCAACTCCCGCCTCAGAGATAACTTGTCCCAAGAAGTGGACCTCACGTATCCAGAACTGGCACTTTGAGAGCTTACCATAAAGCTGGTGCTCTCGGAGTGTGTCTAGTACAACTCGCAAGTGATAGGCGTGCTCTTCCTCAGTCGTAGACTAAATCAGAATGTCGTCGATGAAGACCACGACAAACTGATCGAGGTATGTATAAAAGATCCTGTTCATCAGAGCCATGAACACTGCTGGAGCATGGTTAGACCGAAAGGCATAACCAAGAACTCATAGTGGCCATACCGACATCTGATGGCCGTCTTCTGCACATCCTCGTCTCTGACTCTGAGCTGATGATAGCTTGACCTGAGATCTATCTTCGAGAACCACCGTGCTCCCTTGAGATGATCAAAGAGGTCATCAATCCTCAGTAGCGGATACTTGTTCCCCACTGTCACCTGGTTCAGGCGACGATAGTCAACAAAAAGTCGCAAGCTCCCGTCTGCCTTCTTGGCGAACAAAATCGGGGAAGCCCAGGGTGAAACACTGGGTCGGATGAACCTCTTGCCCTGCAAGTCCTCCAACTGTACCCGTAGCTCTCGAAGCTCAGTGGGGGACATCCGATATTCTGGAGTGGATATCGGGGCTGTCCCGGGGTACAAGTCAATATAAAAGTCCACCTCTCTGCGAGGAGGTAGCCCTGGAACATCGTCGGGAAAAACGTCCGCAAACTGATCCACCACTGCAGGAAAACCAGGACTCCGCACATCAACTGCTCCAAGTATAAGGCTAGCCAACTGATGAGTGATGGGCTGTCCTCTCCTCCGCGGAAGTCCATCCTGTGCTGCTAAGGCTCCCTTCTCGCCGGTGAAGGTGAACCTTCTCCCGTCGGTACGTACACATCGCACCTTGCGCCTAAAACAGTCAATCTGTGCATGGACCGTAGATAGCCAATCCATGCCCAAGATGACGTCGAAAGGCCATGAAGCTGCTACAAGAAGATTCCAGCCGACGCTCTCGCCTCCTAGAGTAAGCTCACACTGCCGGCACCAGTGCGTAATCATCGAGTCTGCTCCCATAGGAATCTCTAGCCGTAAGGATCGAGCCAACGGCTCTGTCGGAATCTCAGAGCTCCGAACAAGGGCAGTGGCTATGAAAGAGTGACTCGATCCTCTGTCTATAAGAACTGCAGCAAGGGTGGAGTAGACACAGATAGTACCTCGAATCATCTCGGGTGCACCGTGGTCGTAGGCCTCTGCTGCCTGGAGCTGTGCCTGTCTCTGCCCGCCAGCTCCCTGTGGTCGGGGTGGACCTCCTGGTGGTGGTGGTGGCAGAGCCTCAAAGCGTCACCCACCACCGGCTGCTCGTCCAGCTCCTCTGCCTCGTCCGCCTCCTCCCTGCGGACCACCACGGTCGACCCTCTGCCTCTGCCTTGGTGGTCCCTCAACCGTCTGCTGCTCCTCGGCACGGCGGGTCGGGCAGTCACGAGCCATGTGGCCCTGCCCGCCGCACGAGTAGCATTGTCTGCCTCTCGAAAGACTGGCTCCGCGCTGTGTGCCCCGTACTGTTGAGCCAATGTCCTGAGGTCGTCTGCCCGAAGGTCTGGTCTGTCTAGACCCCTGAGTCATCCGTCGACTGCCTGCTGCAGATGACTCTGCCACGTGCCGCCCTGTGGTGGGTCGTTGTGCTGGTGTAGACTCAGCAAGGAAGCTCTCGATCAGAAGGGCCTGCTCCAGTACTCCTGTCTGAGTCAGTATGCTGAGGGAGATCAGCGATTCCCTGATCTCGTGTCTCAAACCCTACTCGAAGGTCCGGGACTGGAAGAATGGGTCTCGTACCATGTCGATCGAGTAGCGCAAGAGATCGGTAAATCTCGCTGAGTACTGAGCGACCGTCATGCTGCCCTGCCGCAGCTGTAGAAGCTCCTAGATACGCACCGCACGAAGGGTGGCTGGGACGAACTCCGAGCGGAAGAGGCTCTCAAAGTCCGTCCAAAGTAGAGATGCCTCATCGTGCACCTGGAGCATCAAGCTCTACCATCGTTCTGTTGCTGCGTGTAGTAGGCTCGCAGCGAGGATCACCATGAGGTCTGCTGGTGTCCTCACTAGCCTAAACACTCGAACCACTGCCTCCATCCAGTCCTCTGCTGCCTGGGGATCCGTCTCCCCGCGAAACCTAGGCGGTCGCTGGTGCTGAAACTCCTGCAGTGCGCTGAGGCGACGTGCATCGTCAGCGGCTGCTGCTGGAAGCATCAGGGGATCGGCGGGTAGAGCTACCGTCGGTGCCACTGCTGACAAAGGGCCCTGCACCGAGGCCTCGTCGCTCGGTGGGTTGTCGTCACGCTCGACTCTCGGAACCCTAGCTGGCTGCCGTCGTGGGGCCATCCTGGAAAGGAAACAGGTGCGCCACGGTCAGAACAGTATACCTGGTGAGCTGATATAAGTAATCACAAAGAAAACTTTGAAACACATACGCAATCAATGTTTTCGTGCATTAAGTCGGAAATCAGAAGTCAGGGTCCTGGTGTATGGATACGTTGGCCGCCGCACCAACACTGCACTCCCTGGACTGATAACCACACTCAATACGCTAAACATTATTGCTTCACATAGAAAAGATCAGAGTTCTTGGTAGAACCGAACTCCACTGATTCCAATTTGTCACGACCCGCCCTCGGGGTCCGTGCGGTGACTACCCCAAGCCCTCCTTCCATAGGCCACGGGCTGGCGACTAGCACCAAGGAGTAAATCCCGGTAAAAAGGGAAGGCATTGCCTTTGTAAAGTAAACAATCACCACAGAGAAAGCAAGCAGAAAGTAAACACTAAGCAAAAGCAGAGTACAACTGGAAGTGCGGAAAAGTAAATGGGCCAGTATACAAACCCAAACTGAATGTAAAGTACAACTCGAAAGGGAAAAGCAGCAACTGAAAAGTAAAATCCACTACACCGAGCTTTCCACTGGAAATCCCACCTGAAGGGTGGGTACAGATAGCTCCACTACTTCACGGGTCCCGCCATCCGCTCCGTGCACGTCCCGCCCAGTGGTCCACCTCCGGGTACCGTCCCGCTCTGCAAGCCTCAGCTAAGGTCAACGCTGTCCGTCGTCTGCAACCAACACAACGTAGTGCGGGCAAAGCCCGTGCAGGGGTGAGTATAAGCTACTCAGTAGGGACCCCGAGACCCCTGAAGGTCTCTCAAAATCCACAAAGGATAAACCACGAAGAAAGGTACAATCACGAAGTAACAACCGACACTGCTTAGGTATATGCCCATATATATACCTAAGTCATCAATTTCAAATACGCTCCAACCTCCGAGCCCAAGCACCACTCAGTCCAGACAGGAAAGTAAACGTAATCCACACAGGATAGCACAACACAATCCACACAGGAAAGCAACAGGATTTAGCTCACACAGGTACACATCTTCAAAGGACGATAAAGATGATCTCTGATCCATCTAAGTCGTCGGACCCACAAAGGATCGAAAGGTAACTAACCCCCGCAAAAGACCCACACAGGATCGGGCCCACGTAGGACCTGTAGGCGCTGGTTCACACAGGACCGATGAGCGCAAAGACCCACACAGGATCGGACCCACACAGGATCGGGCCCACACAGGACCTGTAGCACTGATCCACGTAGGATCGCTGAGTGCTGAAGTCGTCTTCGTCGAATCCACACAGGATCTCTGTACTGTCGTCGTCGCAGTCACAGTAGCAGTAGCAGTAGTAGTAGTCACAGTAACAGTCGCAGTAACAGTCGCAGCCAGCACTAGGGTTCCCGCACACAGCAAGCTCGTTCAGAGGGTCCGCTCCACGAGCCGAGAGGCTGATACATCAACTGTCACAAAGTCCAGAGTTGATGTATCCAAAAGATCCGTATCGCCAACAGGAACTCAACGCAAAATACGGCGCGTCGATCGGATGCCCGGTCTGAGAGTTATTGGCATTTTCGTCCCCGGGGCCCGATTGGTTTTTATGGAAAAACAACCCCGACCGTACTCCACCTGCGTCCAAACCTCGGGCGGAGTATCCCAAATGATCCGTCTCACTAAGAGGAACACAACGCGGCTGACGGCACGTCAATCGGACGTCCGTAGCTCAAGATATGAGCGTTTCCGCTCTGAAGGCCCGGTTGGTTTCGTGAGCGAACCAACCCGGCCGAACTCAAAGTAATCCGAAACCTTGAGTGCGATATACCGAAATGACCGTCTCGATCCAAGGATCGCGTTACTGTAGACGGTTCGTCGATCGGAGTTCCGTGGCTCAAGTTATGGTCAAAAGACCGAATCTGATCCGAAACGGGGGGGGTCCGGGTCCGGCCCGACCCCCCCCTGGGTCGGCCCGAACCGGGTCGACCCGTCCCGGCCGGCCGGCCGGCCGGCGGCGCGGCGGCGCGGTGGCCTGGTGCCGCACAGAGGCGGCACGCGGGGGGGATCAATCCCCCGCTGATTAAAGGGGCGGCGCGGCTATATGCCGCGCCCTTTGAAAAAAACGGCCCCCACGTGGGGGCCGGCTTGTAAAAAAACCGGGGGGCCTTCTGCCCCCCCCCCCCCCCCCTCAAGGGAACCGCCCTCCTCTTAAATGAGGAGGGTTTTAATGCTGTCCGGGGGAATTTATTTCCCCCGGCCTTTGACCTTCCGGCCGGCCAACTGCCAGCCGGTTTTCTCCAACGGGACCGGAAAA
Organism: Viscum album; assembly: GCA_963277665.1. NCBI lineage: Eukaryota > Viridiplantae > Streptophyta > Magnoliopsida > Santalales > Viscaceae > Viscum > Viscum album. The sequence goes on from OY728138.1 coordinate 1,929,854,769, forward strand.
ATCCGGTCCCCTTTTCGGCTTCCGACGCCGGCGGCCTGGCCGCCGGTCTTCTCGTTCCGCCACGGCCCGGAACCGGCCGCGGTGTTCGTCGTCCGGCGCGGTGCGATGGAACCGCGTCCCTCCGCCGTGCCTCTGATTTATTTCAACGCGGCGCGACGGCGTCGCGTTCATGATGATTCTTCCAAGGTGCGCGCGCGACGGCGTCGCGTAATATAATTGCACGATTAACCGCGTGGTGCGATGGCACCACGCCACCTTGTTTCCACCCGCAAGGTAAATCAACAAGAACGATGGAGGGGGTTCGGCCATGTTCATGCAGTCCGGCCCCCCTCACGTTAAATAATAACACAACTTAAAATATTCAAATTCCACACGTTATTCATGCAAACCACGAGCAAGAATAGAATAATTAAACAAAAAATCAACAACCCCTACCTTGGATATAGGTTCGAAGATTTGTCAACATCCCGCGGAAGACAACGTCGCGGAGGTCGGGCATCGCGGTAGTCGTTCGTCAAATTCGATGACGAAGAGGTGCGTCCGATGAGATACGTCGTTGGTGAATCTTCGTATGCCGACGAAGGGAGTCTGAGGAGGAAGCGGCGTTCCCTCTCGTTGACACGGAAGACGAAGAGGAGAGGAGCGGCGTTCTTCGTCAAGTTGAGCGTTCTTCGTCAAGTTGAGTGTTCTTCGTCAAGTTGATGAAGAAGGAGGAGGAGCTCTCAAAAATCATCACATGTTGGCTAAACAAAACTAACCAAATAAAATAAGGTTCCTCCTTATTTTATTTACCAAGCCAAGGAATTCAAAACTTAAAATTCAAAAACATAACACTTAATTAATTATACATGTCATGTGTAATTAATTAGATGTTAAGTTAACAAACTTTTAAGAGGGAGAGAGGGGAGTTAAAGGGGGAAGATGAGAGGTTTAGGTTCGTGTGGGTCCCACCACACTTAATCCTCTCAAGGGAGGTTAAGTGGGTGTGGGTCCCACCCCTAACTCCCTTTGAGAGGAGTTAACCTACAAAAGTGAAATAAAAAGAATTCCACATTTTTTTATTCAACTTTTTATAAATCTCCCAAAAACTAACTTTCGTCTCGCAAAAAACGCAACTTCCGAAAAGGTCTCCTTAAGCGAATATCGGCGCTGCGAGTTCATCGGTGCCCTCGGATTTCAATTCTGAGCACCGGATCAAAAGTTAGGAATTCCCGCTCGTTCGTTCACTGAACGTACCCGAGCCAAACTTCGGAAATTGATTCCGGGAACTCCGGGCCTCGAAATCAGGTGCCGTCAGAAACCGCGCTCTTGTAAAATTCTAAAGAAAATTACGAAAAAAATTCCCTTTAATTTTACGGGTCTTTACACATAATGATTCCGAACAATGAGAAAATTCTCAAGAATCCAACTGGTCATAATATTTATGGGTTCAATAGTTATAAGGTGTATTCCATTCACCTGAACCCTCACTTCCATTATAGGGATTAGTGGAGATGTGTGTTACATGTGTTGAGATGTCACCAAACATGATTGAACCATTATCCACTTGGTCATAGAGCCATTCATTGAACACAAATTATTACTTGAGGGTATGTACAAGGATCTTATGGTATGGAAACGGTCGAGGTGGTTAGTGTGCCTGGCTTATTAGGGGCTCGTTCACTCTGGAAGCTTTAGGATTCCATTTTCTAGTGAATAGAGAAAATTAACAGAGACCTCTATATCATTGAGGCAATAGGTTTGAATTTTTATTCCAGTAAAGGGAACTCCTAGATCCTATTTTGGATGAGGGTATGGGGGGGATGGAGCCATATTATCTAATATAAATGGATGCACCTACAGTGGTGGTGCTTGGATGTTCTACACTACGCGAGGTTTCTCTTAGTAGGGAGGAACTTATCAATTATCTTCAACAAATGTGGGAAACATCTATATCATCTAGAAGGTCTGTAATGAAACCATAATTACGGTCCCTAATCATGAATATCTTCTTACATGGGCTCAAAGAGGAAACTGGTGTGCCTTCTGGGCATGCTGCGTGACTTTCCCAAGACACTATAATTTATTAGAAAAACCAAGGAACACAATTGGGAAATTACGAGTATTAATTATAGGGACTATCGTAGTTTTTAAATTCCACATGAACATCATTATAAACTTCTCTTGATTCTATGGCATATCAAGTAAAAATGTGAGGCCTTTCCACGAGGTGAAAAAAGGTGTGAATCAATCGTTAGGGGTTTACATACAGTTTATGTCATGAGAAACAATTGTCTTGTTTGTAAAAGATATGAACTGGTACGGGGACGTTATATGAAGGTATTCCCAACCAGGAATGAATCTTATGTGTAGCTGGCTGTACATGATGAATAAAGGTAGTTACAGTGTTTGGACAAAACTCCAAATCTTGGTAGTGTCCTGATGATCTAGGGTTCCCAACATAGGACCACACAACATTATGTAGTGCAACATGTGATGTACTGGGCCACACATATTATTTAATGGAGAAAATATAGGGTTACCAGAATCTGGGGCTGCTCTCATGTTTTCCACCCTTGTTAGGTACAACTTTCCATCAGGTGGGATCACCACCTTCCACATCTCCATGGCCTCAAAGAGAGCAATAAGAGTGGACATCACATTATATTGGCGAGGATCTCTATATTCATGGGGATTTCATAATATAAATGTGTTGATACTATCATTAAATCAATATGAAGGATTAATGGGTCATGGGGAAAATGAGATCTAGATCTCTAAGAGGATAAGAACACTACTCTGAAGGGGTCTATGACTCATATCTCAACTGATATCCATAAACAACTACCTATATCTTTTTAGATGCACAAGTTATATATGCTCAAGTAGGGAAAAAATTCCAAGGAGAACATTCTACCCCACTTGAGGAGAAATGGGATTCCATTAGGTGGCATTTTAGTCTAGGTTTCAATCACCATTGCGCTCCTTAATAATCCTTTTATGATCTACCACATGTCAGAGTAATGTAGAAATTATAGGATCTACCTCTGGTTTTTGTTCAGTCCCAAATGGATCAGAGGGCACGATTTTTTCTTCACTCTTGTAGAGATTTTGATGGGAAGGCAATGTCTCGGAGGGAACCTTTAGGTCCAATGAATACCTTTAATGGTGGGTGAGGACACCTATATGAAGTCCTATCTAGTACTATAATATCACTTGGGGTAGGTATTAAATGTGAAAGTATACATCAGTTTCATTGATCTTATACAGTTTATTAAAATCCATGTTTTTCATAACTAGACCCTGAAGATAATTTTCATCATTAACGGCTAACTAAGACTATCACTGGATATGGAAAAATTAGAAACCATCATAATAACCCCATCCCTCGATATTCATACACATATATACATATCAAAAAAATTTGTAGAGAATTATGAGGATCATGATGAAACATTATTGTAGGATCTGATTGTATCTGGGTGACTTAGGTAACCGAGCCACTAAAAGTTCTTATAACTCAAACCATTGGTATTTCTGATAGATATTTTCACAGTTCCCCTAGATTCCTGAATAAACCAACAGATATCCGCAGTGGTGTTCAACCATAAACTAGATAGAATGGTGAAAATATATGGATTGGAACACGGTGAGGGAATCCAGGATGCCAAATATAGGCATTGTAGATGGACAAAATAGCATAGCCAACTTGTCAATAGGTAGAAGCTACCATAAGACATCTTGCATAGAACACTGGTTCTGGTTGGCTGAAGTGCTCATCGATGTTGGCTGGGATATGGGTGGAGACACTGATTTAATTCTTTTTAGTGGTTGGATGGCCAAAATATATGCCACTATTATAGGAAACTCGTCATTGCACATCATGAAGTCTCTTGGGGGTGGTTCTAATCGTATCATCACATCCATATTGGATAAATCATTCACCACTACTTTGTTTTCTGGAATGGTGGTGCTGATCTATGGATAAAGATTCTATGAATAAAAAAGTTAATCACCATATGATAGAAACATACTAGACTAGAACATCACCCCATTATCATGGGTAGATGTAGAGATATATTTTAGTGATGTGGACATGGAAACACCACGAGCCCTTGGAATGTGGTAGAACATTCTCTACCTTCTTGAACCTATAGAGGGTTTTGTGGATGTTTTAGACTTCACATTATCAGATGGAGAGTCTCACAAATTGATCTCCTACCCTATAACATGATGGTTGGTGGGAGAACATCATTTTTGATTATTCTGTATCCTATAAATTAGATAGGTCAAGGAGATTGATGATGAATTAGTGTTTCCCGGGATTCGAACTTTGGTAGAAATTGTTTTCCCTTCTAACCTACAAAATTCCTTTAAGGATGGTTACCTATTCAACATGAGGAATCCCTCCACATTGGTTGGTTATTTAATAAAGAAGATATTTATACTGGATAAAATTGGTATAAGGATGAACTTTATGGTATAAAGTGGGAGTATAATGAAGACCCTAGTACTGAGTGTTAATGGAATGAGGATGAACTCCACTCAATATGGTTGTGGCACAAGGAGTACCTGTGAGATAGATGGTGAAGGATAATGGAGTACCTTTTCCTGGATTAGTTTTGGATATAGGGGAACTCTGCTTGCATAGGGATAGACATTGTAGAGACTCGTAGCCTGACGTACATTGACTTTACATTACTTTTGCGGAATACTTAGTACATAACAAAAAACACACACACAAGGATCGTAATAGTTTAGTGTCTTTGGAAACTCTGAACGTAATCTTCTAATCGTGGTGAAAGATCTTCAATATCTCCCATAAAGATCTTCCTTTTTTTTACCTAAAACATTTCTTTATATCCTGGGGAAAAGAAAACATAAAAGGGTGAGCTCAAATGCTCAGTAAGGGTAAACAAAAGAAATATCAATCACATCATATTCATAAGAACATAACATTTTGGAAATCATAACCTGTAAAAGAGAGCATAATATCATAACATGGGATAAATCATGGCAGTGAAATGTAATCACAATAATCATAACATAATACATGAAACTTTGTGGCATTCACACATAATCATAGAGAATCATTTCTTGTTAGTCAAGACTCATTGCCAAGACTATCTTAGTGGACAAAGTCCCTTTCTGAATCAAGTAACCCTCGTTTCAGTCCTTTTTCACTGAACCGGTATAACCTACCGTTCCAGCCCTGTCTATCTCATGAGATATAAAATCATTACCCAATGCATTAGAGGGAGATATAGGTCCCACCCATCTTATAATGAATCCTTTCTTATGTGTGCCACATAATCATAAACCATACATCATAACGTAACCCATGTAATAAAAATGGGATCCTTAAACAACATGACATCATAAAACAATTCATATAAGATAAAGGAATTCATAAAAATATTTCCATCACAACATAATCAAATCCATGTAATAATAGGGATAAAAATAGAACCCTTTTATTATCTTATATGGAAAATAATTTTGATAAAGTACTTGAACTCCATTCTTGAGGAAAATATCCTTTCTACTTCAAAAACATTTTTCCTTTCATAACATGTTATACGACTTTAAAATAAAAGAATTTGATTAAAAATAAACATGAAAACTTGTAAAGGAAGCTTCTTGGAAATAATGTTTTAAAAATCCATTCATGCCGTATAAGTTAAAAAAAACATTCTTCGTACTTTTGTCGGAAAAGTCAAAAAGTACCTCGTACGAAAAACGACAAAAGATTCCTTTCGTATCTTTTACTAAAAACTCACCAAAGGGTAAAATTGGATATAAACTATTGTAGAAGGATGGAAATAATATTACATATTGAGGGAACATGGATGTGGATGATAAAATACACACCGGTAATTACCAAAGTAAAAACAATTTCGGATAAAAGTGAGATTGTGATATTTTCCCTTACCTTAGGTCCGACTTGCTTTGTAAGTGTCCGAACCTCCTGTATAATGATTTAAATCAAGTTATTGACTTATTACAGAATCATATTCATTGTTATGATATCATATATGGTTCACTTATGACATTATATTACCCGTTCTTTTGTAAATTCCATGTTAAAGAAGCGTTTTGGGTAAAATCGTTTCATTTATCGTAGGTGTTTTGACTTGTTGTTCTTGACATCATTATTACTTATATCATGATTTACTCACTTCCAGAATATAAAATATGATTTATATATCATATATATTCAGTATATATATATATATATAATAGGTAGATAAATAAAATGAAAAACACCGTTCATGGAGACGGTAGTCCGTACGTACGCATGAACGCTGTTTTCCTTTCCTTATTGTCTTGAAATGGAAGTAAGTAGATGACATACATATGTATATACATAAATCCAGTAGCTTTATAATGTCATATATTTCATTATTATTTCTTATATATACATTATAATCATTCTTAAATGGTTAACATGGAGAATGAATCTCATCGCGTCGTGGAGACCGTAGTCCGTACGTACGCACGAGCGATGATATCATTTCTATAAATATTGAATTGAATTGGAGTGGATTATAAAATATATCAGAATCAATATGATGTTGTAATAACTATGTATAGTTATTCTTTACACCATTATACCCATCCATGTAAGGTGGTGGTGGAAAATAGATTACACCACGGCGTGGAGACGGTATTCCGTACGTACGCACGCGCGGTGATTTCTTTTTCCGTAGGATGGATAGATGGTGAAATAGGGTTGTTTCATAATTATAATAAAATATCAGTATATGAGTGATACTGATGTTATTACTTCATAATGAAACAACCTAAGAAGAAGAAGTGGAAGAAGAAATAAAGATGAAAGAATTGGTAACGGTAATTACCTCTTCTTTGAAGTGCCTCTTTGAGACCTCCTCTTAGGGCACTAAAATTGGTCTTTGAGGGATACCAGAACCTCAAGGATGTTTTTAGGGAAGTGGAGAAGAGATTTTGGCAGGGTTTGGCCGAGATTGAGTGCTCAAATTGGTGTGAGGAGGAGGGGGAGGAGGTGTCCTTTTATAAGGGAGGAGAGGGGCACCTTAGGAATATCTTAAAATATTATTTTATATTAAAGTCAAAATCGGTTTATAATGGTTCCAAAGGGTCTTATTTCGAAGCTAAAGTGGGGATGGGTCGAAATCCTATCAACCAATAGAATTTAGACAAGTTTAGGTTATTATTTTAACCTTATCAATTAGATTTAACTCTAAGTTAAATAATTTAACTTTTACCGTGTCTTTTTGTTTTCTTACACTATATGGTTAATACACTTACTATAACATGACAAACGAACCCCAAATTGTTTATTATTAACATATATATCCTTATCTAAGTCATTTGGCCGAAGCTTAGATTTTTAGAAATAAAATAACAATTAATAATATAATATTTGATTTAAAAACTATTTTGTGTCAATTTTGACACTATTTGATATATGATTTTTGTGAAAGTCATAAAAGAATTATATGTTCGAACCAAGTTGATTAAATCAACACTAATATATCATAGTGACCTATAAAATTAGTGGAATTCATAAAAAGTCTTAAATTACATTTATATTTGTATTTATATTATCAATTATGTCAATATTTCATTAATAAGATAATTATTCCATCATCTTTGTGTCATAAATAAATTAAATTATTTGATGTCTAAAAATTACAAATAAAATACCATCATGTAGTAAATCCTTTTATCTTTCTAATTAATATTTATAGTCGAATTTATCTTATGTATAACCCCATATTAAAAATGATTTACTTATTAAACTTTGATTTTAACTATTTTAACCCTTCTTTAAATAAATTAATAATAAATGTCCTAATCTAATCCAAGTGGGCCTAAATGGTCATATTTTATTCATAAGGTTGTTTTTGGTCGAATTAAACTTATCCAATAGAATTAGGACATGTGTTAGGGTAATATTAATATCATATTTACCCTTAGTTACCCTATTTACTATTAACCGCGGTAAAAAAAATAAAAAGTTACTATTCATCACAAAATTATTTTTATCTCATTGAACCACATTTTACTTACTGATATCAACCGTGTCTCTCGGATTTTTGAAATTCCATTCACAGAAGCGGTAAAATTAACTTTTATGAAAAATTCAGTTTTTTTAACTACCACTTAGTAGTTTCACTATTCATCAAAAATTGATGTTTTTCAGAACAATGCCAAAATTTCATCGTAAGCTATATTTCATATTCCAAATTCAAAAATGAAATCTATTTTACCAAATTCATAACATAGAAGTTGCATTAATTAATTTTATAATTAAATCCCGCTGTTAAAATAAATAGCGTGTTTTTTAGGAAACAGAATATATCAAAAGATTGACACTTGATTATGTCTGGTTTAAATGTGAAATTACAACCAATGACCAAAACTGTATTAAATTGTAAAAATATATTCTAAATATAATTTAAAACCACTAAAATTAATAATTTATCACTATTAATTATTTCGATTAAAAAAGTTGTTTTTAATTATAATTTAGTAATTATCACTATTCATCAGAATATGAAAGTTATCCGAAAAGTACCAAAATTTCACCTTAGGCTAAATTCGATACTCCGAATCCAAAAATGAAGTCCATTTTGAGAGCTAAAATTTCTAAAATTTAAAAAGTGGTTATTACTATTCATAACAGCTAGTTATAATAATATTTTAATAGCATATCGTTGTTTAGTGAAACTCGGTATTGCGTACTACACGCACTATCGAGGAAGGTCGCGATTGCGTGTAATGCAAGGAAAGTCAAGGATGTGTGTTGTGCAAGCTCCTTTTGGTGTAGCGTACAACACAAGACATTAGTGAAATAAAAAATAATAGTTTTCATAAAATCTCGGGCTGTTACATTCTACCCCCCTTAAAATGAATTTCGCCCTCGAAATTCATCGGGGTTATAAATGGTTTACTATTTGAAAGTTTCTTTAATAGAAACCCACATCGTAAAAAGGAATACCAAAACTTATCTTTAAAAACAAAAGTATGAAACGTAATGGTTACCCAAATAAACTAATCACTGGGTTTCCACATAGGTGAAAATATGGATATGGAAGAGAAATCTAACCATCATGTTCTGATGGAGAGTGGTAGAGAACATGGCTATGGAAAAGCCAGCAATCACAAAGCCATAAATTTGTGACGATCTAGGGTACCATCTGATTAATCAGATATAAGAGCACTAGGACAACATTTTTGTTTTTCAAGATCGTGTCCCTAAAGTTGAAGAATTTGAATTAGAAGAAATACTTTCGTGATTTTGGTATAGTCTCACCGTTTGTCATTCTTTGGAAAATTTCCACTTCTTCTCTTAAAGAAATGATGTTTGAATTTTTCATTCGTGATGTGTTATCAGATCATGTGATAGAATGATGGGTCATTCCATTTGTCTCAAACAAAAGGTTAGAAAAAGTTATACATAAGTCATTCTATAGTGATATTAATCATATATGGTTCCTAAAATGGGCTTATACTTCATATATCATACTGCTTAATATAATAACACTAGTTTCTACTAAACAGGGACTTCTTGTAGGTCAGTGGTAGGCGATAAAGGCCAGTCGCACTTCGGTTGTGGGTTCGATTCCTACAGCCTTGTCCGAAGCGATGGGCTGTCGCCCGTCCTGCAGGTTGTCCTTTTTCTAAAACTACGTTACTATAACATCCCATCAATAATATCGAAAATCTTCTATCCTAAAACAATACTAACTTATGTCCAACATAATCCAGTCTAATCTTTAGGCTTATACATAATACTGCAGTCCACTCTCATAATATAGTGACAACGATTACCAGAGATTTAATACTGTCGTTGATCCCCACATATCATAAGATATGTCTTGTTGTTCACATTCCAAACATTCAAAGTCCTTAATCGTGTATTCTCTTGAATACCTTAGTGAAAACATGAGTGCAGTTAAAAGTTAACACTTTCCACATACCAAAATCCTCAAAATTCTATATACTAAAACCATGAAATCACTTAGTCCTTATATCAATCATGAGCTCATGAATACTATTAAACATTTCATTTTCTCGTCTTCATTATGCGCATATCATCTTATTTCCAAAAAAATATCTCAATCACTTTGAAAACCACACCAATAAATATTGCAATACTCAATGATACAACATTATTTTGGAATCCCATTACATAAACACTTAATCATTCCACCACATCATTGTCATATTCAACATTGCCAATAGTGATCGCATGTGATTTCCCTTTGTCCTTGCCTTCAGTGGTTTCTCATGTTGATCATCACTAACCCTTGGATTAGGGCAATTATTAGCATAATGCCCCATTTCCTTGCACTTGAAGCATTGAAGTGTTGGCGGTGCGTTCTCTGCAGTGTTTGCTTTATTCACATCATTAGAAACCCTTTTTCCATTACTTCGACACTCAGCTGCTCGATGACCTTCTTTTCCACACTTAAAACATTTTCTAGTCCCTTTAAGACAATCTCCACCATGCTTCTTTCCACACTTTGTGCATAAGGAAACATTCATCTTCTTTTCACCATTATTCTGAGATTTCTCCTTGAACTCCATCTTTCGTTTCTTGTCAAAACCATGAGATGGATATGTAACACCAACTTCCATTTATACCTTGATAGCACAACGCACAATTTCTTCATAGCTACTGAAGTCTCTTATAGCTAATGCCCTTCGAAGACTTGTTTTTAAGCCACTGAAAAATCGATCAACTTTACTTTCAGGTTGGATGATAATTCCAGAAGCATACCTTGCAAGTCTTGTAAAATTTTCTTCATAGGTACCAACAGATTCATCGTCCCTTTGCTTCAGTTCAAGAAACTCTTTCTCCATCTTTGTTCGAATAATACGAGGGAAGTACTTACTGAAAAACAAGTTCTTGAACTCGTCCCATTCCATGGACTCAATTTCATCTCTTGGCCTCGTATTCTTGATAAGATTCCACCATTGATCAGCTTCACCTTCCAAACGATATACTGCTAAGATGACTTTATCATGTTCAGAACATTGAATAACTGAAAATATCTTTTTAGTAGTACTGATCCATTGTTCAGCCACAAGTGGATCAGAATACCCACTGAAAGAAGGTGGACGTTGCCTCATGAAGGACTCAATAGAATATTGTTCCCTTATCTGCTCATTTGGAAGTCCAGAATGATTCATAGCTTGTGTAAGTATAGCAATATGATTTTGCACTCCATCTCCCATAACATTTGTTTGTTCAGGAGGGCAATCATTGCATTGTCCATTGCATTGATCAACACGGTTCCTTCGGGTTCCAGCCATCGTCTAAAACCCAAAAAGAATACTGTGAGAGGCAAAAATCATGCTAGGGAAAACAACATAATAAAGGGGGAGTACCTTCAATATCCAACATCTTAGGTTTAATTCTATGATCGTTAGTGTAATTCTATTATTATAACCTATATGTATACTTAACCTTAGGGACATCCCTAGACATACCTTAGAAATATCTCTAGGAATCTCACTAATGTTTTCGCATCCTAGTTTCCAAAGGTTGACTAAACCTTTCCTCTGATACCAACTGTAGAGACCCGTAGCCTGACATAAATTGACTTTACATTACTTTTGCGGAATACTTAGTACATAACAAAAAACACACACACAAGGATCGTAATAGTTTAGTGTCTTTGGAAACTCTGAACGTAATCTTCTAATCGTGGTGAAAGATCTTCAATATCTCGCATAAAGATCTTCCTTTTTTTTTACCTAAAACCTTTCTTTTTATCCTGGGGAAAAGAAAACATAAAAGGGTGAGCTCAAATGCTCAGTAAGGGTAAACAAAAGAAATATCAATCACATCATATTCATAAGAACATAACATTTTGGAAATCATAACCTGTAAAAGAGAGCATAATTTCATAACATGGGATAAATCATGGCAGTGAAATGTAATCACAATAATCATAACTTAAAACATGAAACTTTGTGGCATTCACACATAATCATAGAGAATCATTTCTTGTTAGTCAAGACTCATTGCCAAGACTATCTTAGTGGACAAAGTCCCTTTCTGAATCGAGTAACCCTCGTTTCAGTCCTTTTTCACTGAACCGGTATAACCTACCGTTCCAGCCCTGTCTATCTCATGAGATATAAAATCATTACCCAATGCATTGGACGGAGATATAGGTCCCACCCATCTTATAATGAATCCTTTCTTATGTGTGCCACATAATCATAAACCATACATCATAACGTAACCCATGTAATAAAAATGGGATCCTTAAACAACATGACATCATAAAACAATTCATATAAGATAAAGGAATTCATAAAAATATTTCCATCACAACATAATCAAATCCATGTAATAATAGGGATAAAAACAGAACCCTTTTATTATCTTAGATGGAAAATAATTTTGATAAAGTACTTGAACTCCATTCTTGAGGAAAATATCCTTTCTACTTCAAAAACAGTTTTCCTTTCATAACATGTTATACGACTTTAAAATAAAAGAAGTTGATTAAAAATAAACTTGAAAACTTGTAAAGGAAGCTTCTTGGAAATAATGATTTAAAAATCCATTCATGCCGTATAAGTTAAAAAAAACATTCTTCGTACTTTTGTCGGAAAAGTCAAAAAGTACCTCATACGAAAAACGACAAAAGATTCCTTTCGTATCTTTTACTAAAAACTCACCGAAGGGTAAAATTGGATATAAACTATTGTAGAAGGATGGAAATAATATTACATATTGAGGGAACATGGATGTGGATGATAAAATACACACCGGTAATTACCAAAGTAAAAAACAATCTCGGATAAAAGTGAGATTGTGATATTTTCCCTTACCTTAGGTCCGACTTGCTTTGTAAGTGTCCGAACCTCCTGTATAATGATTTAAATCATGTTATTGACTTATTACAGAATCATATTCATTGTTATGATATCATATATGGTTCACTTATGACATTATATTACCCGTTCTTTTGTAAATTCCATGTTAAAGAAGCGTTTTGGGTAAAATCGTTTCATTTATCGTAGGTGTTTTGACTTGTTGTTCTTGACATCATTATTAATTATATCATGATTTACTCACTTCCAGAATATAAAATATGATTTATATATCATATATATTCAGTATATATATATATATATAATAGGTAGATAAATAAAATGAAAAACACCGTTCATGGAGACGGTAGTCCGTACGTACGCATGAACGCTATTTTCCTTTCCTTATTGTCTTGAAATGGAAGTAAGTAGATGACATACATATGTATATACATAAATCCAGTAGCTTTATAATGTCATATATTTCATTATTATTTCTTATATATACATTATAATCATTCTTAAATGGTTAACATGGAGAATGAATCTCATCGCGTCGTGGAGACGGTAGTCCGTACGTACGCACGAGCGATGATATCATTTCTATAAATATTGAATTGAATTGGAGTGGATTATACAATATATCAGAATCAATATGATGTTGTAATAACTATGTATAGTTATTCTTTACACCATTATACCAATCCATGTAAGGTGGTGGTGGAAAATAGATTACACCACGGCGTGGAGACGGTATTCCGTACGTACGCACACGCGGTGATTTCTTTTTCCGTAGGATGGATAGATGGTGAAATAGGGTTGTTTCATAATTATAATAACATATCAGTATATGAGTGATACTGATGTTATTACTTCATAATGAAACAACCTAAGAAGAAGAAGTGGAAGAAGAAATAAAGATGAAAGAATTGGTAACGGTAATTACCTCTTCTTTGAAGTGCCTCTTTGAGACCTCCTCTTAGGGCACTAAAATTGGTCTTTGAGGGAGACCAGAACCTCTAGGATGTTTTTAGGGAAGTGGAGAAGAGATTTTGGCAGGGGTTGGCCGAGCTTGAGTGCTCAAATTGGTGTGAGGAGGAGGGGGAGGAGGTGTCCTTTTATAAGGGAGGAGAGGGGCACCTTAGGAATATCTTAAAATATTATTTTATATTAAAGTAAAAATCGGTTTATAATGGTTCCAAAGGGTCTTATTTCGAAGCTAAAGTGGGTATGGGTCGAAATCCTATCAACCAATAGAATTTAGACAAGTTTAGGTTATTATTTTAACCTTATCAATTAGATTTAACTCTAAGATAAATAATTTAACTTTTACCGTGTCTTTTTATTTTCTTACACTATATGGTTAATACACTTACTATAACATGCCAAACGAACCCCAAATTGTTTATTATTAATATATATATCCTTATCTAAGTCATTTGGCCGAACCTTAGATTTTTAGGAATAAAATAACAATTAATAATATAATATTTGATTTAAAAACTATTTTGTGTCAATTTTGACACTATTTGATATATGATTTTTGTGAAAGTCATAAAAGAATTATATGTTAGAACCAAGTTGATTAAATCAACACTAATATATCATAGTGACCTATAAAATTAGTTTAATTCATAAAAAGTCTTAAATTACATTTATATTTGTATTTTATTATCTATTATGTCAATATTTCATTAATAAGATAATTACTGCATCATCGTTGTGTCATAAATAAATTAAATTATTTGATGTCTAAAAATTACAAATAAAATACTATCATGTAGGATATCCTTTTATCTTTCTAATGAATATTTATAGTCTAATTTATCTTATGTATATCCCCATATTAAAAATGATTTACTTATTAAACTTTGATTTTAACTATTTTAACCCTTCTTTAAATAAATTAATAATAAATGTCCTAATCTAACCCAAGTGGGCCTAAATGGTCATATTTTATTCATAAGGTTGTTTTTGGTCTAATTACACTTATCTAATAGAATTAGGACATGTGTTAGGGTAATATTAATATCATATTTACCCTTAGTTACCCTATTTACTATTAACCGCGGAAAAAATAAATAAAAAGTTACTATTCATCAAAAAATTATTTTTATCTCATTGAACCACATTTTACTTACTGATATCAACCGTGTCTCTCGGATTTTTGAAATTCCATTCACAGAAGCGGTAAAATTAAGTTTTATGAAAAATTCAGTTTTTTTAACTACCACTTAGTAGTTTCACTATTCATCAAAAATTGATGTTTTTCAGAACAATGCCAAAATTTCATCGTAAGATATATTTCATATTCCGAATTCAAAAATGAAATCTATTTTACCAAATTCATAACATAGAAGTTGGATTAGTTAATTTTATAATTAAATCCCGCTGTTAAAATAAATAGCGTGTTTTTTAGGAAACAGAATATATCAAAAGATTGACACTTGATTATGTCTGGTTTAAATGTGAAATTACAACCAATGACCAACACTATATTAAATTGTAAAAATATATTCTAAATATACTTTAAAACCACTCAAATTAATAATTTATCACTATTAATTATTTCGATAAAAAAAGATGTTTTTAATTATAATTTAGTAATTTTCACTATTCATCAGAATATGAAAGTTATCCGAAAAGTACCAAAATTTCACCTTAGGCTAAATTCGATACTCCGAATCCAAAAATGAAGTCCATTTTGAGAGCTAAAATTTCTATAATTTAAAAAGTGGTTATTACTATTCATAACGGCTAGTTATAATAATATTTTAATAGCATATCGTTGTTTAGTTAAACTCGGTATTGCGTACTACACACGCTATCGAGGAAGGTCGCGATTGTGTGTAATGCAAGGAAAGTCAAGGATGCGTGTTGTGCAAGCTCCTTTTGGTGTAGCGTACAACACAAGACATTAGTGAAATAAAAAAGAATAGTTTTCATAAAATCTCGAGCTATTACAGACATGAGTAAGAAGAATGTGTTTGACAGTGAAAGAGTAGGGAGAAAATCTTCAAGGGTTATTTTTAGAGTAAGGAGGACCCCTGCTTGAGCTTGTAATGTAATAAGGAATGCTCATGTTTGTGATGGTGAAAGAGTGGGGGGCCTCTTATTAGGATGGGGTTGGATTTAGGAGAACCTCTTCTTGAGCTGGGAATGACACCAGGAATGCCCACATGCCAGTTAGTGAAAGAAAAAGGAGGACCTCTATTGCATCCTAGGATCAACATACATGGAAATTACATCATTTAAGATAAATATTCATTACATTTAAAAATTATATTCCTGGGGACCATACTAGAATAGTGACTTTGGAAACCTAGAACACATTTTTATAACATGGTGAATGATCTTAAACATCTCCCATAAGGATCATCCCCATTAGTAATCCTACTTAAAAACATTCTTCATAGCATAGAGAAATAAAACATATGAAAAGGTGAGATCAGATGCTTAGTAAGGGAAAAAGTAGATATGTATGAATAACATGTGTATACTAATATTAAAACATGATCATAACATTTTATGATCATACCCTACATATGAAATATCATAATCCTAAGTCACAACATGAGGATTGGTAGTTCATTATACATAATTCATTAGATAATAAATTATTAATAATCTTAAGTCATGACATAAGTATTTGTAGTTTCTTTGAAATAAATCACAAGATAATAAAATAAAATGATTCCTGAGAACATGAAACCGGAATAAGACATATGATTTTGGAATAAAAATCATCTTATAACATTGTGAACATGTATAAATAGAAAATATGAATATTCACTATGCTAAGGGCTTGAAATCATGCCCCCACATAAACTTATGGACATGCAACCAGGTCGACACATATCATTATGGACATGAAATATAGGTCCATGCATAAAATTTTGAAAATGTAAGTTGGTTCACTCATAATGTTATTAATAGGTGATAGGGTCCACTCATAACATTGTGAACATGTAATCAGGTTCACCAATAATAATGTGAAATCATAATAAGATTCAATCTTAACATGGTGAAGATGTTTTAAGGTTCACACATAACATTATGAACTTGTAATCAGGTTCATGAATAAAATTGTGAACATGTAATATGGTTCAATAATAAAATTGTGAAATCTTGATCAGGTTCATGCAAAACATATATGCTCATAAGTTATCAATCATTAACCAATTCATTTTATGGGGATATAGCTCCCTCCTGTCACATAATGGAATCAAACATATGTGTTCCAAAAGATCATAAAAATTCATAATATCATATGTCATGAAATGAAATGGGTATTATAAACACTTTATCCAATAATGAACCATGGGAAAGAGATAGGTATCACAATAATCTAATCGTAGAATAACCCATTTAAGGAATCAGGTTTCATAAGCATTTTGTCATGGTATATCTAGTTGAAGAGAAATAGGTTTCATAAGAAACTTTTAATCATAAAGGTAAACCATTCCATGAAATAATAAGAATGTTTTCCTTGGATAATATCTCTACTATACAATAAAATATAAAAAATTATTTTATAATAGATAGTAAAAAATTTTGAATGGATATTTTGAAACATTATTTGATTAAAAAATCCATTATGATTTTAACAATATAAAACATTCTGGAAAACTTTTTCATTTAATGTAACCTTTGATAATTAAAAAGAAATCATTAAAAATGATTTAAAAAATTATTTAACACATAATGAATTTTTAAAATAATTTTTCTTGAAAATTATCTTGAAATATAATCTAAAAACCTTTTTTATTTTTTTAGTAAATAAGAATTTTGAATAACAGAGATTTTCAACCGAATAGAGAGATAAAGTCATATTTTCATAAAAACATTTCTTAATTATATTATGTTCCAAAGAGTGAAAATATTTTAACATTACTTACATATATGCTGAATAAAAAGATCATAATAAAAAAATTATATTTCTTGATATATTGATAATAATATTTTATCATGGAAATCATAATCGTAATCAATCCAAATAAATGATGAGATTGTTGTAATAAACTCATACATATTTGGTAACGTTGAATCCTAATTCCCAAGAGAGAATAAAATTAAATGAACATTAAAATACCATGAAAATAATTATATTCACGACAACTGACATCAAAGCTTAGTATATACATCTCATAACAGAATATAGGTGTATAACATAACATTTGTGTCAAAGAAAGAAAATTAAGATAACATTATATTGTCCATTTTGTAACTTTTGAGTTATAAACCCCATGAAAGAGAGTTCATAAAATTGAAATCTAAATACACATAAAACTATGGATAATAATCAATTAATCCATTCATTGAATTTATATACCCCAAATAAAAGAGTTTTGAATAAGGCTTATATCTCACAACAATAAAAGTGAAACTAAAAATATCCTCACTACTTTTGAATCTTTTGACTCATGAGATCCGTGAAATAATAAATTAAATTTAATCTTTTAATATCATGAATTAAAATATATTCATGATGTAACATGTCATAAGGAATTATATACACCATAAAAATGTAATTAGGTTCATAATAATTTTTAAGCCTCAATGGAATGTAAATTTTTATTAAAACCCATAACTTAAGTCTTCACTTTATTTGTAGAAATTAAAAAATATATTATAATAAATTTAATTTTATATAAATCTACATAAGAAAAATATTATTTTATGTAATACCATATATTATTCTTTGTGACTTTATATTACCTGTTTATTAACAAGATCATTTTAAATTTACTTTTCAGGTAATAACTTATTTTTTATTATATGTTTAGGCTTTTTATTTATGGTCCATTTTATTTTACCATTATTATATTATATACAAAAATAAAACCCTGATATAGATATCATATATATTCGGTATATATGTATTTATAATATTTTATAAGTCACTAAAATATAAAACAAGATACATCGTTCATCGAGATGATATGACACACATACGCGTGATTGGTATTTCTGTTTTCTTATCATATTGAAATAAAGAAAGTAAATTAAATATATGTAAATATATATTATAATTATAGTATTATTATTATTCCATATATATCACATATTTTTATTAAACACATCCTTAATATATTCCAGGTAATGGGTGAACAAATCACATTGCATTGAGGTGGTTGTCCACTCGTCCACAATGATGTTATCATATTATCAAAAAAATGGAAATCTTGAAGGTATGTGTAATATAGAAATTAAGAAATCATAAATACATTAAAAACCACATATATCATATCTAAATTTTAATTCCATCATTATTATCTACTTTTATTGGTATTAATGAAATAACAAAAGACACTTGTTCATGAGGTGGTAGTCTACCATACACACAAATGGTGATTGTGTATCACATTTGATAGATGTGTGGAAAGGCTTATATTGTGTCCTTAAAATTAAAATAAATCAAGATATAGAGGACACTGAGGTTATTATATAATAATGTATTAATAATAATTTAATGGGTGGATAAATAAATAAAAAAATTTCTCATTGTAGAACATTACTTCTTCTTTGGGTAGCACCTTTTGGTTTGCAACAAATATCATCATTAGTTTGATTTCTTCCCAATGTGATGATTATATATTTATATAATCCATTTTGGAATATTATTTAGTCTTGTTTTGGAAGATACAAGGCATTTTAGAGGTTTTAAGAAGTTTGGGGGGGGGAGTTCATTTTTTTAGTGGAGGAGGAGTGGCATTCTTGTAAAGCCAAATATTTAAACACTACTAAGAGGTCTCATTTACATCATGTGCCTCCAATAATAGAAAATATTATAATACAATATGTTAAATGATATAAATACATTTATATAATGTTTTTAAAATTTTTCTATGTCATTAGTCACATTAAGATCAATGTTTAACCAATAAATAAACATGTTTTGACCACAATCACTATAAATAAATTTAATTAGTTTCAATAATATTTTTGGTTAAAAATTAATTTTAAAATGCTTCGAGTTATAAATTATTCTTATTCCAAATCTGGAATCTAATTTCCCAAATTCCTATTATATAAGTGGAATTAATAAATTTTAAAAATGATCTTGTATATGGGACAAAATGATGAGTTTTTGAAGTCAAAATGTTAAAACATCAGAAATGTTTTTATATCCAATTTCAAATTTAAATTCATTAAAATGAAATAATTGGATTTTTTTCTATTGTTTAAAAAATTATAATTTTAATTTATTCAAAAATATAATTCCACTATATAAATAAATTATACTAATTTGCATTTTTTGGTTAAAATTCATTACTTTTCACTATTTATAAAAGTTGAATCTTCTCAGAAAAATTCCAAAAATTCACCCAAAATAAAATATGATACAAATATTTAATGAATAATTTTTATTTTCCAAAAAAGAATATAAAACTGTTAAATATATTTTAAAATATGTTTTCCCATAAAAGATTGTAAAACTTCTTTTTAGAATAATAAAAATATATAGGCCTAAAACTGGATATGTACTTATATAATGACTATATATATTTTTGGATTAATGTAAAAAAAATTAGTTGAATTTATAATTTTGAAATTTCATTAATATATCGCATTAATATTTATTAATTTAATTTATTAAAATAAAATATTATTTTGGGCATGAATATAGTATTTCATAAAAACAAATCAGTTATATTCATTTGGTTTTTATATAAATGTCTTGTTAGTTGATAACCACAGAATTCATTTTATAAAAATTTAAAAACCATAGTTTCATAAATTAGTTAATATTATTCATATATTTTATTCAAACAACTAGGTTATAACTATAACAATATTTTAACATTAGTATTATAGTTCATTAAAACTTTGTCTTACATGTAACACAAGATATCGAAGAAACTCGAAATGTTGTGTAACACAATACAAACGTTGTATTATGTGTACCAAATTCTAATATAAGTGTTGTGTGTAACACAATCTAATCATGGAGTTTGTTATAAATCAATATAATCATGGTGGATTGTTCAATTATATCCATCAATGATTTTAATTTATTTAAAAAATATAATTCATAACAAATCAGGGTGTTACGTTCTATAACCCATAAATTTAATTTCTCCCTCCAAAATCTTTTGGGTTATAAAAGAATTAATACATGAAATTTCATTTCAAAGAACCCCACATTGTAATAATTATTATTAAATATTCCATTAAAAATGGAACGTTGGAAACATAATTATTACCCAAAGTAATTCATAACTAGGTTTCCACATAGGAGAATATAGGTGGTAATTGAGAACATGAACATGGAAGAGAAATCTAACTATAAATTAATGATTGAGAGTAATAGAGGAAATGGTTTTGATAATATTAATAATCTCAAATATATAAACTAAATAGGCATGAAAAATAAAATTTGTATCATAAAATGATGATATTTATTTCAAGTCACTTTTCTTAATGTTGAGTAATTTTCATGAGAATATATACTTACTTTATTGAATTACCTTTCATAAGAAAAATCTCTACGTTTGTATGTGCCTTGATCAATTTACACTTCATCACTTAATCCAGGAAATGGTGGTGAATTTTTTATCTATAAATCACTAACAGATCATAATACCCATATATAGATCAATGAGTCATTTCATATATCTTTTGGTATGTTAAAAAAATAGTTGGAAGAGGTTATTAGATATGCATAAATCTTCATATAGTAAAGTAATATGTCAATATAAAAAACTTCATCGAATGCACAACTCAATCCATTCCATTAATGGTTATCCATGTAGCCCTTATGAAATATTAATGTTCAAAACTTCAGAAATTAGGTCATTAAATTTCTTAAAAGTAGATTATCATTGGTCCCCCATATATCAAAAATTATATCTTGGTTGTCGCATACCAAACATGTGAATACCATTATCATGTATTATATAGAAACATGATTATAAACTTTATTGGAATAAAAAAATATTGAAGACATACATGTTTCATCATTCCTTACATAGTACACAAATTATAAGATATATTCCATAAATTAAAAAAGGATATAAACATCATTGATGATAACATAAACTACTTTTTCAACAAATCATTTACCAGTTATTTGCTTATAAACACCATCCACTTTACTTTATCAATATCCAAATTCTCTTTATCCAAGATAATCACAATTAACATAACCTATATAACATATTAAGGGTTACCATTACATGTTAAAAATATCACCTTACTAACAAATTACCTTTATTGGTAATCAATAACATTAAACATGCTCTTTCATATATAGAATGAAAATAATATACTAAATAATCCTTATATATTTTATAATTCAAAATTATTGAATCCAAAAAAAAGAACTTTTATTATTCTACCTCTTCCTGAAGACATTAACTTGGCTTTCTCATCCTATTCCTTAATACCTCTTTCCCTACACATATCATCTATAGTCTCTTTTAATCAGTAAAAAAACCATTACTCAAACAACCTTCCTAATTCCCATTGAGATATTTCACCTTTAGGATATCTATCTTCATAATTCCTATACATTAAACACCTAATACATTAAACTAATGATATTACTTTAGGGAGGCCAATATATCCATTAAAAAAACATTTCTTTTTTTTCATCGATAATTAATTAATTTATGGCCTTACTCAACACACCTAAGACATCATCTCATTCCTATACAAAGATTCTAGGATATTTTCTTATACTTTAAGTCATCCTTAGACTTATCCTTAGATACAACCATATACATATCCTTATAAATATCATTAGGCATCTCAATAAATTTCTCTAAAACAGGATTCCAAAGGTTGAATAAAACTATCATTTGATAAAAAGTATAATGACATAGGCTTAGAATACATGGACATTACATTATTTTAGATGAATATTTGACACATTAAAAAATTAAATTCTTTAGAACCATAATAGTTTAGTTTATTTAGAAAAAATATAAAAAATTATTCTCTATTAGTGAAAGATCGTTAAAATCTATCATAATGATATTCTACTTTGGAAAAACAATTGAAAACCTTTCTTAATAACACCAAGAAAGAAAAAAAATAAAGGGTGAGACAAGAAGCTGAGTAAGGAAAAATAATCGATATTTACATGAATATCATGAGTATAAGGGTAAGATAACAAGATAATAACATTTTAAGATCATACCCTGCACACCAAAGATCATATTATTAAATCATGGAATAATTATTTACAGTCTACGAGACATGAATCATAATATAATAAAAGAATATGTGTCATGATCATACATATGTGTTCCAAAAGAAAATAAATATTCATAATATAATAACCCATGAAATGAAATGGGTATTATAAACACATTATCCTACCATAACATGTGGAAAGGATATAATCATCACAATAATTTAATCATATAATAACTTATGAAAGGAATCAATTTTTATTAGAATTTTTTCATAGTATAACTCGTGGATGAGAAACATGTTTCATTAAAAACATGTCATCATAAACATAAACCATTCAATGAATGAATAAGGATGTGTCCTTGTAAAATATCTATAATAAATTATAAACTATATAAAATTATTTCTTCTTTGATGAAAAATAATTTTTATAGGATTAATTCAAACATTTCTTGAGATAAATATTCATTTTTTCTTTGAAAAACCTTAAATATTATGAAAACATTTTACTTTTAATGTAATCTCCAAACCTTATAAAGCAATATTTGAAAATTATTTAAAACAATTTTTAAAACATAAAACGTTTTAAAAATATTTTTCTTTGAAAATTATCATAAAATATCATTTATTTTTTGTTTGAATATTTTTAAAAAACATGGCTTTTGAAAAAAATAAATTTCTAACAGAAGAGGGAGATAAAGTCAGATTTCGTTCATTTTTTATTTTAATTATATTATCTATAAAATACTGGATAAATGGTAAAATAAAATTGATATTTCATTATAAACAATATAGAGTAAAATTTATGTGATTTTTTTGAGAAATAGATCATAATATTTTATCAATGGAAGTGCAATTGTAATCAATCTAGAAAAATGAAGACATTGTAGCAATAAACTCTTACCACATTTGTAATTTCAAATAATAATAACCATGAAATAAAAAAATCAAATTAAGCTTATTATATTATTTAAAAATGTATATTCATGTTACAACATACTAAAGGGTAGTATATACACCTCATAAAAAAATATAGTTACATAACATAGCATTAGTCTCAATGAAGGAAAATTGAGAAAAAAAATATTTTATTGATTAGTTAAATTTTGAAATGTAAACCCCCTGAATGGGAGACCATAAAATGGATATGAAATTAACCCTAAATTTAAGTATAATAATAATATAAAACATTGAAGTGAATTATATAGATAATAAAAATAAATGAGGTGTGAATAAGGCATATGTCTCACAGAAATAAATGTAAAACTAGAATTCCATTACTATTGGAGTAACTTGTGAATCATGAGATCCCTGAAAGAATATCATGAAATGAACATTTAATATCATTAAATAAATTAAATTTTTTATATAATATTTAATATGGAAGTATACACACCATATAAATGTAATTAGGTTCATAATAATGAATAAGTATCAATATAAAGTAAATTTAGATGAAACCCCTTACCTTATGTCTTGGAATTATTCATACATGTTCAAACCTCCTGTAAAATAAATATATGATTATTATAAATATATAATATAATGATATTATTATATATCATACCATATATTATTTTAATATGACTTTATATCACCTGTTTATTAACAACTTCTTGTTAAAGTTACTTATCATGTAATAAATACTTTGTTTTTAGTATATGTTGTCACTTGTTATTTATTTAATTTTTATTTGATCATGGATTCCTAATATATTGAATTTATATAATTATATATATATATCATTTATATTCAGTGTATATTTATTTATAATAATTTATAAAATATATAAATAAAATGAGATAGACCATCAATAGAGACGCCATATTGTACGTACACATGAATGTTGTTTCTATTTTCTTGTCATTTTGTAATATAGAATTTAAATTATATATATATAATATAAATAATATATCATTACTATATCATAAATATGACATATTTTTATTTAACCCATCCTTAATTCATTGTATTTAATGTGTGAATGAATCACTTTTCAATGAAAAGGTGGCTGCCCTCACGTTTAAAACGTTGTTATCACATTCAGACAAAATGGAACACATGAATTTATATGTTATATAAAAACTATATAATAATAAATATATCATAAATATCATATATATCATTTAAAAAATTTATTGACATAATTTTTCTAACCATGATATGTGGTAGTGGTGAAATAAATGAAATTAGTTTGCGCGACGGTAATCCACCGTACACACGAAAGATGAATGGATAACCCATTTGATGGATGTTTGTAAATGTGTAGGTAATAATATTAACATAAAAAAATATCAGTTTATTTAGGATACTATGTTTATTATATAATAATTTAATTAGATGAATTTAAGTGGTGGATAATGAAATAAATCAAAAGTGATCATTGAAGAATGTTACCTCTTATCAGGAAAACTCCTTTTGGTTTTCACCAAAGGAACCCATTAGTTTCTTTTAATCCAAATTTTGGACTTCTATATTGGTAGAATGAAATTTAGGAGTTTATTTCATAATTTTTTGGATGATCAAAATGGGTTTATAGGTCTGAATAAGTAAATGGGTGAGTTCCCTTTTATTATGGAGGAAAAGTGGAATTTTCATAAATACAAAAATATAAACATTATTTAGAGGTATAAATTATATAATATGCCTCCATTAAAAATCTAGTTCTGATAAAATACTGTAAATTAACTATATATGTACATACAGTGTATTTTTACATTATTCCAGGTCATTTTCCCCTAAATTTTATAGTTTATCCACTAAGTAAACTCATTTTTACCTTAATTGTTGTGATTAATTTTAATTACATTCACCAAGAGTTTTGGGAAACTAAAATGATTTAGAAATTAAAAATTAACAATTAATATAATTATAAATATTTAATACATTTTTACAAATTACAATCTCATAAGTTGAAGAAATTGATTTTAAAAAAATAATCCAATATAAGTGATAAAACAACAGTTTTTTAAAGTGAAAATATTCAAATGATTGAAATGTTTTTATATAAAATTTAAATTATTACAGTGACACAAATTAGAATTAATGATTTATAAATAATATAGTTTTAATTTAAAACAATTTTAAAATACAATCTAACTATATAAATAAATTATATGAAAATGCATTTTGAATTAAAATTCAGTGTTTTTAAATAGTAATCATAATAAGAAACTTTTCATAAAAATAAAAACAACTTCCACCAAAGTAAATTTTAATCTTACTCCTAAAAAATGAATTTTATTTCTTCAAATAAAAAAGATGAAAGTGTAAAAAGTTTATTTTAAAACAAGTCCTCTATTAAAAGGCTTTAAAACTACCTTTTAGAATAATTCAACTTTTTATGCCTAAAAATGGATTTTTTTTCTTATTTTATGCCTAAAAAACTTATTAGTTGCATGTAAAATAGATTTATTGAGTTATATATATATATATATATATATTTCATTAATATCTCTTACTGATATTTATTAACTAAATTTAATATTATTAAACACTTTTGTGAGAATAAAAATAATTTTTTATAGGAACACATTCTTTTTATTCAATTGGTTTTCATTTTCATTTATTATTAATTAATGACCATGGAATTTATATTACTAGAATGGGGAAAACATTGTTTCATATTTTAGTTAATAATTTTTAAATCATTCATTCTAATAAATCAGTGATAACCATAAAAATATTTTTTCTATAATATATAATTTGGTAAAACCTGACCTTGCGTTTAACTCAATCTATCCAAGGAAGCTGATATTTTGTGTAACATAGGCCAAAAATATTTTTTTCATAAATAAAAATATAATATAAGTTTCCTATAAAGAACAATTTAATCATGGTTTTGTGTTTAATGAAATACTAACATGGTGTAGATTAACATTCAAGTAATAAATATATTTTAATTTATTCGAAAATAATATGATAAAAATAGTGGTGTTACAACCTCTACATAGGTTGGTTATAGAGTAGGGAGGACATCTTCATCATAAGGGAATGGAATAGGGAAGTCCCCTCTGCTGGTTGCTGAAAAAGCAGGGAGGACCACCACTTGGGTTTATAACGGTGTGGGTATGACCTCCGTAATGGGTTTCCACATCAAAGGTTGTCCTGTGATGGATGTCAATGGAGAAAACAATTTACAGTGTCAACCCAAACTTTTTATAAGGAAGACGGGGAATTGATCCCAACATAGTGAATATGTATCCATATTTTTTTTGAGAGGTTCTAGAAGAGTGTTCCAGTGGTGAAAGGTCCCCCTAAAGCCATAGAAAATGAAGCCCCAAGTCAGGCATTATTCGGAGCCAACCCATGATATTGGTGTTGGGTGATGTGGACTGGGGCTGAATGAGTATGGATAAAGGAAACCTATTCTTCTTCCTGAGTGACTAGTCATTGCTGGTGCTGATTGGGTCATGTGGGGATCCCTCCTTGGATTTTCCTAGATACTATTCACTTCGAATGCAACTTGGGAATCATCTAACCCCTCAGCGTTGGGGGGTCAAGTCATAAGATCACATAGGGAGAGGTTCTTGATGTTTTCTTCCATTGTAATGTGGTGTGTCTTCTCCCTGATTATCCCTTTGGGGAGGCGTTGTTGGTGAGGAAAAAATGGATCTATGTCCTGGCAGGCCATGTTCTTTGACGGAATAATCCATACTACTTGTTCCAATATACAAGGTTTTTTATCACCTCTCATTGAATGATTTACAAAGGTGAGATGAGGTGTAGGAACTTAGTAGATGAATTAATGACTGAATTCGTGGTGGGGTGGGAGTTTTATGGGGGTTTCGACATCTATAATTCTCCTACCCATATACCTTCGTGCATGGGTTTTTAGTTTCCTACTATGTGAATCTTGTATGGAATTTGCACTACTGGAATATTGGGTTATAGCCACGGTCAAAAACCATGGCTATAGGGGTCAAAACCGTGGCTATAGCCCTATTTCCATGGTTTCACTAAACCGTCGATATAACCCCCATATCTGTCCACCGTGGCAGTTGGGCTATAACCACAGTTGTCCCCCGTGGCAAGAGGGTTATAGCCATGATTTATGACCGTGGCTATAGCCCAATAAAACCATGGCTATCGCCCAATATTAATTTTCTCCCATCGAGAATCGATCTCTGTAACTTCGGTATATAGACCAAGCACCTTTCCACTACTCTACAGACATCTCTGCGGATATATATATATATATATATATATATATATTGTTAAATATATTATTAAAAACTATGGCTATAGCCTGTAAACTGTGGCTATACACCTTCCTGCCATTTATTCGTGGGATTATGTTTTGCCCGCGCAAGGGTGGGAGATCTATAGCCACATTTTCGATGAACTATGGCTATAGTTCCGGAAACAAATACCCTATAGACACGGTTTTAACAAAATCATGTCTATAGTCCAACCCTATAGCCACGGTTTAACCATAACTTGGCTATAACCCTTTGAAAATGACCCTATAGCAAAGGTTTCACCAAAACCGTGGCTATAACCCTTTGAAAAAGACCTTATAGCCACAGTTTGGGTGAAATCGTAGCTATATGTTTCGAAAAAAAAACATATAGCCATGGTATCACTAAACTATGGCTATAAACTATGAAATTAAACCATATAGACATTGTTTTGTTTAAAACTGTGGTTATAGCCTCGTTTTCTAGTAGTGTTGGATTCGTCCCTTAGTGTAGGTACAATGATAGTGATTCCAAATTCACCAGTATGGTATAATATCATGAAGGCAGAGATAGATACCCACTAACAATGTCACATACAGAGGATGACCAACTATTAATAGCCCTAATCTCTATTGAGTTCCCTATAGTTCTAACTATTTTCTTGGTGGGAGAAAGATCCTGATATCTAGATCAAATGACATGAAAATCAACTAATAAACCAAATATTTAATTTCATATGTTTAAGAGAATATTATAACATTGAGTTCAACATTTCTATTTCTTACGCATTCACTAAGGACTATCCCGCTTTTCGACATGATACATGTGCACTCTGTCATGATATTTCTCGGTATTTTCACATTCCTAAGGAGAGAATACTTCATCACTTTCAATGGAAATGCATACATCTTTATAATAATAATATTATGGGATGTTGGTTTATCCTTCCACAGATTCATACTTGGAGATCGTCACCTCGTTTGTGTCTCCATCCTAGATTTAATTAATATTTTTTGAACTCATTATCCCTTACATATATATGTGTACACTAATTAATTACAGTAATTCTATATCATTAAAATGTGTTCATATTGATAGGGTAGAAACCTTTGGTTAGTTGAGTAGTCATGTTGGGCATCATGGTTCATGTTTGGACACTGGGATCATTGGTCACTTATATTTTTTATTTGGGAGGGCATCTCATATGAGGCATATTAAGGCCCTAAACCCAAGGAATCCCAATTTTATCATGAGGTAATAATTCCAGAGATGAATTTATTTAAGGGATATTCATCTCAAGAATCCCACACTTATGCCTATGAAGGTGTGTGGTTCAGTTCACAATTAATATGTCCTATGGATATAGATCAATACATTTGGATGAGACAGATCAGGTCACGATCTTAACATATTATTGAGACATGCACATGTTTTAATACATTTAGGGAGAGAATTCATGGATCAAAATATCATAGGGTGGTATATCTGGGCGGTGTGACCCTAGGAGGAAACTTGTCACGCATGGGAGTTCGGTTGAGGATGTCCCTTAAGATGAACCATTTTCATATAGATCAAAATTCTATTTGAGATGGATCATAGAGGGTGTGTCCCTAGTAGGGAATATTTCACAATAGGATTATTGGGATAGAACACCCCTTGAGGAGAACCCATGATATATAGATAAGGTAACCCCTTGATATGGATACAATATTCATGTGTACTTTGGAGGGGGAAACTAAGTTTACCATTGGTTGTGATATCAAGTGAAGTAGACAAGAACGTTTGATTTGAATAATCCTTGAGGAAGATCCCAGAGGAGTGTCCCTATGTGAGATGATTCCAAACTCGGATAGTGTACCAAAAAAATCCCTTGATATGGATTTCCGATTGATGGGATAGAATTCCCCTTTAGATGAATCCAAAAAGTTGATCGGAATACCCATTGAGGTGGATTTGGGAGGTATATCCCTATGAAGGATCACTTAAGTTTACCATTGGTCAATATTACCTTGACGAAAACCCAAATGGTTGATCAAAATTCCCCATTATGCTGATCAAAGAAGTGTATCCTAAGAGGGTGAATGCGACTCCTGGATGTGTGAACATGGATACCCAATAGGATTGATCTAGGATGGATGGATTAAAATTCCCTTAAATTGGATCCTAGAGGCACATTATTTGGAAGAAGTACCTATGTTAACCATTGGTCGGGATTTCCATTGATTCATACCAAAAGGAAAATTAGAATACTCCCAGGGGAAGATCAGGGATATGTGTCTTTATGAGGGAATTTTCCTCATCTAGATGGGTGAACTAGAATACCCCTTTAGAATAATCTAAGACTGATATATCAGAATGTCCATTTATATTGTTCTTGAGGGTGAATCCGTAGTATTGAGAACCTAGGAATAAAATTATTTGGGATTCCCCTTGAGGTAGAACAGAAATATTGATCCAAATGTCCCTTGAGGCAGACACGGGATGTGTGTCCCTTGGAGGGGGAACAAAATTTAACCATTGGTAAGGATACCCCTTGAGGAAGACCTGAATTTTTGATCTGAAAACCCTTTTATCCAGATCAGGGTGGTGTTCCCCTAGGAGGGGCACATTAATTTTGCATTGGATGAGATTACCTTCTAGGGAGACCTGGAATATTTATTAGAACTCCCTATTTGGTGGATTAGGGTGGTGTGTTTATTTGAGGGAATATTCCACACCCATATGGGTGAACTGTAATTGCCCAAAAGATGGATATGGGATGGATGGATTGTATGTACCCTTGATAAAGATATGAGAGGAAAATCACTTTGAGTGGAACCAATTTTTACCATTTGTAGGTATTTATCCTCAAGTAGGATTCTTGCATACCACGTTTAGAAGACAATGATAAAAACCCTTGTAGATTAATGTTGCGGTTTAAGGTCATGTGACAAGACCGATCCATGCTTTTTAACATCATGTGGTAAGGATTATCATGTTACTAAAGGATAGATGATGAGTAATAGTGTGGTGGTTACACATTTCGGACGTCCCTTAGCATATCCTTCGATTTTAGTGGTAGAGGTGTGGGGATCATCCAATAACAATCATGCATAGAAAATATTGTGTTTTTTGAATATGGTAAGACTACAATTTTGCGTCATGTTTTGAGGATGTTGTTTTTCTATTTAACATCATATGACTAGAATTTTGATCCATGAAGTTTTATATCATGCACCTTAAACATTGGAAGACTCAATCATTACCCCTTTAGCATACAATACCATCACTCATGTACCTTTGGGTGGGGAATGGCATTGACATTTCCATCATGCAACAATAAGAAGAGTGATCATTCAAGAGGTCCTTATTACAGTCTCTATTTCAAGAAGAAATATGGATTAACATACCTATTCTGAGAATAAAAAGGAGGATTTGAATCACAAGACAAACTTGGAGTGAAATGAAAAGACACAAGAGTGGGTGGAATATGTATTATAGGTACCAAAGGTGTAGCTGAACCAATTATGGATTATATTGAGGGATTTGGTTACTCACGATTCATGTAGTAGTGTGAATAGAAGGGAGTAACTATAAAGAGGACTAAAAGAGGTGTGTTGCAATGATTTTGGGATCACGATGGTAGATCCTTAAAGGATTTGGGTTCTTGTGAAGTTTATGGGATTTTCAAAGGAGTAGAATTTATGAAAGAAGGTGAACCTACCTCAGAAGGAGGAATTGGTTAATAATGATAGTGATTCAAGAAGGCATAACAATTTTCAAAGCCTCATGTTCAACATAGGTACTTATTACTTCAGAAAAGGTGTAGGCCTCCATGAAAGTAATCCCGATATAATGTGATGTCTATCAAGAACACATAAAATTGTGTTAGACACATAATGTATACCTTGGGTGATCTATATTCACATTGGTTGTTGAAGATCAAAAGGATTGATAATTGAGAGAAATCTAGAAGCCAAAAGTCTGGAAAACCATCCCTCAATTATCAGGATAAAGTGGATATTTATTGGAAAGGTATTTCACTAATATTGGAGGCCATTCATGAATAATTTGTGGGATTCATAGACAGGTGCAGTTCTTTTAAACTCACAAAAACATCCCCAAACATTTTTGATCTTTTGAAGTGATCAATGACTCTAATAGTCATTTCACAGGTGATTAACATCAGTTATTTTCATGTTCACAAAGTATTCTTCTTAGCTAGGTTTATTCATGATCTTCTCCCATTTAAATAAGATATTATCTTCACAAAGTAGACTATTTAAAAGGATTTTCGGCCATTTTGTCTTGGATATGCTACGACCAAACCATGCCTTATTCAATCAATCTCATGAAACACATATTTCAATGTCAATAATAGTCTTGGAAATGATACATATATAGGAAAATGATTTGTTTATACTTATGTTAATGCCAAAAAATTTGTTTTATTGTATTTATTTATAATTATGGATAATCTTTTTTGATTCCCTCATGATTCATGTCTTATTAACTACCATGATTTATTTGATGACTCATTATTTTTATATTTGATATTAAGGGTACGGTTTTCAAATGGTATGATTATGTCATCATAAACTTATGATCATGTTATGTTTATGTGATCATTTTTACTTATATTATTTTCACTTACTAAACATCTATGTTCGACCATTTTTATGTTTACTTTTCCTAGTTTGTGAAGAAATGTTTTGATTATGATATGCCTACGAAGGGTTCTAGTTATGATGAACTTAGAGGTAGATAATTTAGATCACTTATGAACCAATTGTTTATGTATCCATGTCTCCAAAGACACTACACATATATGATTATATCATGGTTCATAATGTTATGTATGGACTATTCGTCTTGAATGATTTAATATCTATATATGAAAAGTATGGGTCAATATTATTGGTATCATAGAATGGTTAAGATACTACTGGAAACTAGGATATTAATAATTTAATGGGAACCCTTATAATGATCATGTGTATATGAGAACATCCAATGTTATGGTAATGAAATATGTATAGTTTTCAAGAAAAACAATAATGTATATATACTACCAGTGGATATGGGTTCTTCATATATATATATATATATATATATGAGAAATACTCTAAAAAATAATTGGGTAGGTATCTCTTATCTATAATTCTAGATCATATAGAGTGTTCCATTCCTACTCCCCTAGTTTGACACTCCCAAGGGATATCCCCGGGTTTATGAACTATTATGATGAATTTGAATAGATTATGAACATGGGTGGACTAGGTTAAACCTAATGTTTTATTGGATTAAAATTATATTCCATGATTTATACATGTTATAAATAATTTTCCATGATATTTTAGTTTTACACAATGATTATTGTTTCTCACACTATGTTTTTTGTTTAAGTAGTTAAATGGAAACATGAATAATTATGTTAATACTGAATATTTTGGACAATAAAATGATTTGTCTCATGAGAAACTGAATGAAACAAGAGTTAAAATGTGAAACCTTATTATAATTCCTTATCATATAACTCGTTATATAAGTAAAAATCTCAAATTGGTCTAGTTTTATGTGGAACCAAATAAGTGAAAAATTATTGTTACCAAAGTCTATTAGAATTAATTAAATTATTTTATGATTAATTATACATTAAGTATAAACAAAGGATCATAAAGTACAATGTCTTTGGAAGACAAGGTACATAATTAGGAAAATTGTCACTATAATAAATATTTTTTATTAATAACCATAATGAGATATAAATTCCCTTTATGATCATACAATTACATAAGATAACTTGGGTAATAAATATATAAAAGGGGTTTGCAAAAAAGACAAGTAAGGGGAGAAACTTGGAAATGAAGCATTAGAAATGAGTAATAAGGCATAAATTGATTACATAAATGGAATGGACCATGAATAAAAATATAAGGGAATAATATATTTAACATATAAACAATTGATATTGGAATCATAATAATGCAGAAACAACATATATCATGACATAAAAATGTGTCTAACCTAACTCGCCAAACTATATTTAATGGTGGACATAGTACCTTAATGGATTAAGTTTACTCCCTAATCCCATAAATAATGTCAATGAGACTATATATTTACCCAATTCCATGGATATCTATCTAGGATCACCCATAATAGATTTTTCATTCATTTGTGTTCCCTTGAAATAAATCCATTATAAGGAATAGACATAAGGATTTCAAATGAAAATAAATGGGTTACATAATCCTGAAATAAGGCATAGATAAAGGTTATATCATAATGGTATAGATGAAATACATGATTAAATAATTTTGGGAAATTCATATGGTAAATAATAATAAAAATTAATATCCACCTAACGTGAAAAAATGAAAAAGAGTGGCTAATCAATAATAGAAATGTGCCACTTAAGCACGAAATTATGGAAAAGAATATAAAGTTAGTTATTGGATAGGTGAATAATTATTTACATAAAAAATGGAATGAAATGGGTTTTAGGATAAAATCAATGATTTTTGTAAATAATTTTTCTCAAATATTTTATGGTGTGTACTTGAAAATGGGTATAAATAGAGAAGTTTCATTGAATCAAGTATGCTTATCGAGAGTAACTGAGAAGGTAACCTTTTAAAATATGCGTTTACCCCTCAAATAATGATTAATTGAGCCATTTATATATATATATGGTACATATATATATAGAATATAAAGGAATTATATATGAATAATTAAGAGATAGTTTGAGGAAAATATAGGTAATGTGTTACCCAAAAAAATATGTAAGTTCATAGAGATCCATTACCTTGTGTATGAATGTGTTCTGCACATACACGTAATAGCCTTGATAATAAAATTAGACTCATTAATTAATCAATTAATAATTTTTTCCTCAATATTTTATTTATTATAATTTTATTATGTTTATTTATGGTAACTTTTATGACTTATAAAGTATAGTTTTACCCATTCATGCGCCTTCATTTCACAGTTTCATGGATAACTCATTTGTGCATAGTTGTGGATATTCATGTCAAATGGGAATAATAAAAAATAAGTGAATTTTTATGGAATAAATACACTTCCATAAGTTTAAATGGTCCCCTATATCCTTTTTTATAGTATGAGGATGATTGTTTTTATATAACTGTAATGTTACAGGATTATTTTATTTTTGTGGTTTTTCTGACCATCATGAACTAGAATCATTTATTTTAGTATTATGTCCATGTATTAGTTATATAATATGAAATAAGTTATAATATACCAATAAATATTTTATTTACCATTAATAATTATTTTATTGTTAGCCTTGTTTGTGGTAATATAAAATGAAAAATCATTATCCACTAAGATGGTTAACCACCATAATTTGCACAAAAGGGTTGTTTCTTTAAACCAAAGGTGATGAGAAATGGGTTGGATAAAACATATAAAATTATAAATGTAAAATTAGGTTATATAATTTATTCATTTTTTATTATTCTTTTATGGATGAAGGAGGTAAATATAAGGTATAAGGAGTAAAGAAATTTGGAGAAGTGGTTTGTGAAAAGTTACCTCTAGAATATAACTACCCAGAAGGACCCCTTATAGAACATGCAATTGGTATTTTGGGTTGACCATATGTACATGGATAATTGTATAGTATGGAGTAGATAGTTTTTTATAGATATTCATGATTCATACTTTATACGGTGTGAGGATAAGGGGTGGTGAGATGTTGTATTTATAATGGGATGAGAGAGGTGTTATTGATTATTATATTCATTACTTTATTATTTTGCCTCATAAATATCGATAATATTAATTGTTGTTAATATATAAATTAAATGGATAATTTTAGTTCTAAATAATGGGTGAATATATAATTCTTGACTAAAAAATCAAGGTATTTGTCTTATAATGTTATGTACTATAAATTATCATATTTCATTATTCACAAAAAATTCAACTATTTTCAAAAAATCCAAAAAAATAATGGTAATTTTTTTTTCAAAATTTAGATTTAAAAAATGGAATCAATTTTATCAAAATAATTACATATAAATGGTAAATTTAATTTTCAAATAAAATCATTTTTTTATTTTAAAATACCAATTTTAATATTGTAATCTAATTTCTGACCCTTTGAAAAATTATTTATGTTATACTAATATTTTATTATCATTATAATATAACATATTATAAGTTTATGAATTTGTTTTATGAAAATAACGTTTCATTGAAATAATTATACTAACTATAATATTGAAAATAAAACATTTAAATTATATAAAAATACTAACACTTAACATATACTTTTTAAAACATTTATTTATGTGTACCATAAATACATCATATTTTCAATTTATAAGATACCAAAATATTATATTATATTTACATAAGTGAGGTTACTATTCTAACACTCAAATTACTATTCTTAATGGTTATATAATATTCCATTTTTCAGGTTACTAATCGAGTGGTCTGATTACTATTCCAATGGTTGGGTTTTTAATGGTTGTGTGGTTTCCATAATTCCTATAAATTCATATTATTACAATAATTATTCATTAAAATATATATTCTATTGAAGTTTACATACACCTTAATCTTCAAAAATTATTTTTTGTTGTTAAAATTTTGTTTTCTTTTACCACATTGTTTATGAGTTCAGTCATTTTGGTGGATTGAGCATATCCAAATCTACCAATTCTTATTCTATTATTTTCAATTTATTATTCCACTATAGTATATGGAATTATTATTAATTTATTTTATTATTAATGTATCATTATTAATTTGTAATTTTTTTCTCCATATTATGAGTGTGCTGATAATATATGACACAATTATAAGAAGGCAATTCCCATTGATAAAACTCTAGGTTGTTACATTCCTCCCCCTAATTGAAATTTGACGTTTAAAATTTTGTTTTACATACTAAGGTAAAAATGGGTTCTACTACATATCCTTCAATTCTTCCTCCATTTCCCATATATCCTCATCATATTTATGGTTTCACCATAGTAATTTGGCTGGTGGAGTTGTATTGTTAAATAGAACATTATCTATATAGTCAAAGATCTTCATCATATGCTCCACAGAAGAGAGATAATTTAATAGATATACAACATATGAAGTAAGTATATGTATGGAATCTTGTACGTACTTCCTAAACTAGGATTTGTGCGATACATCTTGTATATGAGACATGGTTTGTGTATGTTTTAGTTGACATTCCACAACTTTGAAGCGATAAGGAATCCAAAAGGGGTCAATTTACCTAGGAAATATCACTCCTTTATTCGCAAATCCGGTAACTCTTTTCTAGGGATATATGTAGAGGAATACCTAGTCTACATCCTCAACCTATAGGTCCAAACAATGATTTTCATTACAGCTCTTATGAAGAATTTGGGTAGCCTTGAGGTGTTGTTAAATGGCATTCACATTTTCTTCCATTTCCATAATCATTTTGGGTCTCAGCAGCTTACATTCACCAACATGATTACAATGGGATGGTTTTCTACATATTTTCCCATAAATGGATTCGTATTCAGCTACTTGGGTTCTTTACTATAAAAATATTTTTTTTTAAAATAATTCATCCAACGGAAGATACCAATACAAGCTTACTTTGAAGTCCTTTGATCATTATTTCATCATATATTCCAGTGTCTAAATAGTCTGATCTGACATGATTTAGTATGGGGGTGATAAGCCATACTAAAGTACTGTTTAGTGATTAGATCATCTTAGATATTTTCCCTATCATAGAGTTCAATCTATGATCTCAATCAGATATAACTGATAATGGTACCCATTGAATTTTCACCACTTCTCTCATGATTTTTTTTTGAAATTTTATCAACTGGTTATCCCTCTATAATTTCATTAAATCAAGAGGTATTTTTTTAACAATCCAATAAAACTGATATAAAACTATTTACTATTTATGTATTTAGAATCCTAGTGATGAAGTCCATGATGATTTTTTCCCATTTCTAAGTAGTCATGGGTAATGTCTGCACCATCCCCTTAAAATTCCTTCCTATCAACCTTCACTTGATAACATTACATGAACATTTATTTATAATTAGTAGTATCGTTATTTATATTATCCTTATAATAGTTCTATCAGATATCTTAATACATCATTTTGTTCTTTGGGTGGATGGATAAGGTTGAGCTTTGTGAATTATTAAAAAGATCATCCTTTATATGAAGATTTAATGGTACACATAGTCATGACCCAACTATTATGAATCCTTCCTCATCAATTTTGAACTTTGAAGATTTTCCAATTTTGATAGCTTCCACATTCTAATAATTTTCCACATAATCTCTTTGAGAATCCAATATATTCATTATATAGGATCTATTGTAAATCATTTGAGATATGGAGGATGATTTTACTTCATTTATGATTCCCATGTCCATCCTTTATAAATTTAAGAATATTAAATCCTTTTAAAATATCATCAATGATATAGTAATTTTATCATTTATAATTAGAAAATCTACCACTTTAATGTATTAACCTAGATAGTAGCGAATAGATCAGTCAAAATCTAGGAGGATATCTAACCAAATTCACTAGAAAATATTAATCTCATTCTATGTTAACATATATTTTAGGTTATTATGATTGGTATATATGACTAAATTCTCCAAATTGATATAATTCTTCTAGATTTTCATTGTAAAGATCTTATACGATAGCTCCACATCACAAGTAGGATAGTTTTTCTCTATAATTTAAAGCTTCCTTGAGGTGTATACTCTCACTTTGTCATTTTCATCAGTACATATCCTAAACAATTTTTTGAATCATCACTATAGACCATAAAATGTTCCCCACCTGTATGTAGTTAAAGTATTGGTTCTTTGATAAGACTCTTTTTAACACTTTGAATAAATCTTCACGTTCAGTAGTCCAAACAATATTTTCTCCCTTATGAGTCAGCATGGTTAATGGAATTGAAAATTGTGAGTAGTTCCTCAAAAATCGTTAGTAATACCTTGCTAGACCAAGGAAACTATGGATACTATCCTCAACCACATATTTAATACCTTCTTGGTCTACAAATATTCCTTTTCTAGTGATAAAATTCCCCTATAATAATACCTTTCAGTATAAAAAACACACATTTACTATAATTTTGATATCATTTCTCCCTTCAAAAATTCATTAGTATATTATTTAAATTGTCCCCACACTCCTCCTTTCTCTTGGAGTGTAATAGAATAACATCTATAAAGATACCAAAAAATATTCAAGGTAATCTTGAAAGTCTTTATTCATGGTGTCCATGAATATTTCAGGGGAATGAGTGAGTCTGAAGGGAATCACTAAGAACTAATAGTTTCCATACATCATTAAAAATATAGTCTTGGGAATATCTTCCTTCTTTATCATTAACTATTGATATCCTAACTCATGCTCCTCCATAGTGAAATACATTTTCCCATGTAGTTTATTAAAAATGCATCTATTTTTAGAAGGGGATACATATTCTTTATTATGATTTTGTTGAGATCTTGATAATCAATGTAGAGGCACATTGATCAATCCATTTTACTGACAAATTGAACCGTTTAACTCTATAGTGAAGCAATTATGTTTATAGAAGTCTTTAAGAATATTCTATGTAACTGATAGATCAGTTCTTCTAACTTAATGGTGGCCATCCAATAGTAATTCTTTGATGTGGTTAGCAATACAGGTACGAGTTCAATTGAGAAATCAGACTCTAATATCAAAATGAAGATATAGAAATTCTTCACCAAATACATCAATGTCATCCTTTATAGTAGGAATGTCATCAACCATGATCATATCCTTTATCTCATTCATTTTAGCTATATATACTACAACATAAAGATATAATAACCTCCCATGAGATATTTATTCTATAGGAGATTCATCCTCCTCCAAAAAATTGTATAGAATTGGAGGATACCCAAGGATTTGAAGAGTGATATCCCTCTCTCGGTAGTTGATACTGGATTTAAATAATAACTTCCCATCTGTGCAAAATATAGAATCAAACTCTATAAAAGGATGTAATATGTGATTTTATGGGATGTTAAATCAACAATCATTGACTGTAGACGAGTTATATAACATTGGTGAAATATTTCCCCATTCTCTATTATCTTGGATAAATCCACTTATGTTATTTAAGGTGGTGTTTTAAAAGTTATAATAAGATTTCAGGATATAACTGAATACGTTGAACTAAAATAAAATAGTATATTATCTATTCTTGAATGAATAACCAAATAACTAATCACCACATCATTTTTGGGATCCACCTCAACACTAGTGACAAAATATTCCATTCCTTACTACCATGGAGGTTATTTTCATTGATTAGCTTTGACAATCCTTGAATTAGGGAGTTATAACAGACAAATATAGTTTTCTTTAATGTAGAAACACTATATTTTACATTAATTGTTGATATGAACATACCTTTCCTATTATATATAAGTTGTATTCTTTATATCCCTTTAGAATGATGTACTTGTTTCCCCTATTTTAAACATTTAAAGAACCTCTTGATTCACTTTAAGATGATCCCATGATTCTTCTTCCTTAAATATTGACAATGTGAAGATGTATTTTCATAGGTCCATTGCATTTAACTATTGATCCTCCAATATTAAACTCTGTTTACCACTTCTTTTATTGAATCAAAGTGGCCACTAAGATTCTTTGATCTCTATATGAACATTAAGGGAATTAAAAAAATATTCTCATAGCTACCAAAGTCTGTAATCAACAAGGATTTTCATATAATAGTCTTTAATATACTAAATCAGTGATCCACCCTACTTCTAGTGTTCATGATAAATCCATATTTGTATCAAGTAAGCCTTGTGATGTTTTAATCA
This sequence comes from Viscum album, assembly GCA_963277665.1. Lineage (NCBI taxonomy): Eukaryota > Viridiplantae > Streptophyta > Magnoliopsida > Santalales > Viscaceae > Viscum > Viscum album. The sequence goes on from OY728138.1 coordinate 1,929,895,760, forward strand.
TATAGTTAAATAGACTAATTATCATTTTTCATAAGCTCAAGGAACTCTCTCACAATCATAAGAAAAATATTTTCTTGAATCCTTCCTATTCCATGGATTCAATTTAAGATTAAGATTTTTTGTTTTTGATCAGTTTTCACAATGGTCAACTTCTCCAACAAAATGATAAACTGCCAACATGACCATCTATTCTTCTAAGAATCGGAGGATATAAAATATCTTATCAAGGGAGATAATCTATTGATCCAAGCTGAGGGGATGAGAAGTTACCCTAAAGGTAGGTAGAATTTGCCTCATAAAGGATTTGACCACAGATTTCTCTATCTTAGGGGAAGGAGGTATTCTACATAATTTAAGTTTATATTCATAAATTGAGCCAATTGAGCAAGTACTATCATGAATTTATGAGCACCCATTCCCCCCATGTTTCACATACTTTCAGGGAAATTGGTACATTGACTATGACATTAATTTTCATCATGGGTTCTCATAATTCACTATAATAAATAAAAAATAAAAAATAATGTTAGGGTCCCAAATAATTTTCTAATGAATATATAAAAAGACCACTATGATTTTAGAAAGAATTAATTATATATAAAAATTATATCATACCATACGATTCTATAAATTCTTTTATAGGTTATGCAAAGCAGTTATTATTATATTTTGACATATCACTAATTTTATCACTAAGGTTTTATAGTGATAATACACCAAAATAACTAGAATATCATCTGATACTAGCTATCGTAACCCAATACTTTTACAGAGGTTATTACATGAGTTTTACCATAATTATCAATTAAATATAAACTAATGATTTGAAATTCTATTGTATTATGAAGAGTAGTTATAAAATTATAAAACATTGAAATATAGTGAAAAATATTTTATTATTATCCATAATGAGCTCCTAAATCCCTATGATCTCCTACTAGTATATTTGATAACATGGGGAATGTATAGAAAAAGGGGTGAAAAAAATTCTAATAAGGGAATAAATATACTAAGGATGAATTAAACATGAGTCGCAAGGCATGACCTGATAACATAAAAGAAATTAATTATGAATAATCATATAAAGGAATAACATAAAGATCCGGTAATCATATGATGATGAAAATATAGTAATTTCGAAACAATATATATCTTGACATAAATTTGAGTCTAGGAAATCATCCAAGACTATATCACATGGGGGAAAACATCTGACAATGGGCTAGGATTACTCTATAATACAATTCACAATGTCTCATGTGACTAAAAAATTACCCAATTCAGTGGACCACTAAGTGGGTGAACCTATCCTAACCTATAAATGCATATATGTTCAACATAAGAAAATAAAATATAAATAATAAACATAATAAGTACCCATGGAAACAAATGGGTTATGTAATCATGTTATAAAGAATAACCAACATGTTTATCATAATGGTATTAATGAAATAAGGGATTAAATCATTCCTACACATTCATAAGATAACAGAAAAATATATCATGAATAATTATATCCAAATAAATTGAAAACACGAAAAATAGTGGTTAGGTAATAATAGAAATCTTCCACTAAAGCATGATTTTAGGGAAAAAATAAAGTGTCATTAAATTGGAAATGGAATAATTATTTTAAACAAACCATAAATAGAATTAAATGGTTTTTTGATAAATTGATTTCATTATATGTTTTTTCTTAAAACAATTTATTGAGTGTACTTGAAAACAGTTATGAAACATGGATGTTCCCTTCAATTAGGTCTACTTACCAAGAATAATTGAGAAAATAACCTTTTTAGATATGTATTTCACAATAAAATATATATTAATTCATCTATATATATGTGTTTGGAAGATATATACAAAATATATATGAATTATATTAGAATAATATAGATATTACTTGATAAAAATAGATAAAGTGTCACCTAAATGAAATGTGGATGTTCAGAGAGATCCCTTACTTTATGTATGAATGTGTTTTTCACTTACACTTAATGTAATGGATAATAAAATAAAATTTATTAATTAATTAATAAAATTTTTCTTCTACATTTATATCATTATTGATTAATTATGTTTATTTTTGTCTATTTTTATGAGCTATAATGTTTGATTTAGTCATTCCTAGAGCGTTTGTTTTAGGCTTTCATGGTTGGTTAACTTGTGTTTATTTTGGGATATTATTTTCAAATATAAATAATACTAGATTAGATAAATTATATGGTAATCATGAACTTATATATGTTAAAATGGTTCCATGTATCATTTTTCTTTCTTCTATGATGATTATTTATTTGATATAGCATTAATGATAAATGTTTTGTTTTTCTGGTGATTTTCCTGACTATTATGAACTAGTTTTGTTTTATTGAATATTACTTCTATATATTAGTTTCATAACATGAAATAAGTTATAATATACATATAAAATATGACTTGACCTTAATAATATATTTTGTTTTAAATCCCTATATTCATTATAAAATTGATTATAAAGTATTTGAATTTTTAAAAAACCCTAAAACCTAATATACAATTTTTAATAATTACATTTACCTATACCATAAAAAAAATATTTCTATTTTACATGATACATAAATATTATTTTAAATTTTTATAGGTTAAATTACTAAATTAATGGTAAAATTACTATTCCTAAAGATCATATTACTATTCCAATGGCCATGTTACTATTCTAATGGTCAGATTACTCTTCCAATGGCCAGATTTTTAACAGTCATATGTGTTCCCTTCATCTAATAAATACCTCTTATTCCATTTATTCTTAATTAAATTCTATATTCTCTTTAATGTTAAATATATATTCATATTCGAAATTAATATTGTGTTATCAACATTATGTTTTATTTTCTACAGCCTTGATCGTGAGTGTGGTCATTCTGGTGGATCGAGAAGATCTAGATAATCCTATTATTATTATTATCTTATTTTATATTTATTGTTATATAGAAATATTTTTAATTCTTATTGATTTTGTTTGGGATTATTTTATATTTATTTGATTGTTTTACATTCTGGCCTCTCTTTGTTATGTGTTTTCATATACAATATCACACAATTATAAGAATATAATTTCCATTGATAAAATACAACATTGTTACAAAAAATAGAGTTTCATGAAGACTATGGAGTGATTAAGATTAATCCTCCAACATTTCAAATATGTGGGAAAATGAACATAGGAAAATGTTAAAGTATATTACAAAGAAATTTATTTTTGGAAGAGAAGCTAATAGGGAATTTCATTGTAGAGGAATGATTAATAGTTTGACAGAGGTATGTGAAGTAACATTAAAGGTACCAGTTATTGTTCAATAACATATATATAGGAAAAATGGGAATTATCTGAGTCAATGAAATAATTAACGGGTTAACTCCTAGACCAAGGAATTTTATAAGTTATGTCAATCATTGATGTGAAATTAATAAGGTGTGTTTGTATTAGGATTAATGGATTAGGTAATATAATTATTTTATCAAATATATTACAATTAAAAAAATCATAACACAAAGAAGGATTATTCTATAGATTTATTAAATTAAATATTTGCTGATATATGTTTAATGGATCTGATAAATTTAAAAAGTGATTTAAAGGTAATTTAATATTTTATTAAAAACCCATGATTAATGGAAAGATAACCCCTAACATGTGAATAATGTTTAGATAATAATTTTTTTTTGAAATAAAGGTTTAATAGATATCGATAATTTAAATGGGATAGTATTGGTGTAAATTTTGACATCTATAATTTTATGCTATGTACTTTTTAATCCAATATTTTAGAGGTGTAATGACTATGAAATAATACAAACATACTTTGGAAGAATGAATTTATGGTACCATCCTTAAAAAATGTTGTCTTGGAATTTTCATGATAAGGGAATAAATTTGTGGCCCATATTTATTATAATTATAGTATTTTTTAAGTATTTATATATTTTCCCCCATTGAACAAAATAATGGACATCTCAGGCATTCTATCTAAGATAGCTTGAACAAATAGATTTTGGGAGTCCCCTTAAACATGCATAGAGAGGCAGTACGACTGACTAACATTGGAGGAAGGGGGTGCACAAGCAATCACATGCATAATAGGAGAAGTGTCACACCGCTGTGAAGCAGTTTAGTGGGATAGTGGGTCAATACCGAGAAATGCCATTGATAGTTAGGAGACCACCCCAATAATCACTTCTAATGATCATAGGAAGCATGATTATTTATCTAGCATGGTGATTCCAATAGTGAGATTGATGTGGGAAACTGTCTGAGCTCGACATTATTCCTCCACCTTAAAAACATATGTAAATAACCACTATTGTCTGATTGAACTGATCCAAGCTATAAATTCCTACACTAGTATATCATTAACCTCCAATCACATATGTTTATCTCTAAAATATATAGTTTGAAGAAAATAGTCACACTCGACATCGTCCACATGATTCTAGTGCTCGAAAACCACCATGATCTCCTTCCATAATAAAGCACACCATAGAAAAATCGTCCTTAAATATTCAATTATATGTATATAGCTTTGTTTCACATAATTATTATCACAGATATCACATGAATACATCACAAGATGTATAATGGATCACATGATTTAATAGAGACAACCTTTGATCTATCACAACAGTGAGCAACGTCACAAAAGGCATGTCGATGATCATTATTATGTCATATGACTATGTTACTGATTATGAAAGGACCACTCTGAGTCCATCATGAGAACTAACATGACTCCTAAATTAAAATAGTGAAGAACATACAATTCCATATGTAAATCAAGAGGGTCACAAGAATAATAACATAACTTATCTTAACAGTCAGCTCCCATCATTCACATGATTATATGAATCGCAATGAAGTCTGATTATTTGAAGCCACCAGAGATCACGTGAAACATTTAGAGGATGTTTCTGAATCCATCACATAAAAAATAGTGGTCTTGTGATGTCCCAGACGCAATTTTTTAAAACCTTGGTTACTGTTAAGAATGTTGTCAGGGGGGAATCTTGTGATTGCATGATGTGTATCACGCAAAGAATCCACCAACTTCATCCAGCACACATGGAACCTTGAATATGAAAATTTAAGTTAAAACATGCCACCTAGCCCTATATAAACCCTTAATCCCCGTAAAAAATACACACACATGGGAGAGATAAGGGAGGAGAGAATATGAAGGGACAAAATCAAAACAAGACATAGAGGAGGAGAGATAACTACATCCTTAGAAGAGTATCTCCACGTAATCATAAGAATCCAATTATGAGGACCTGTATAAAAATTCTACTTAAAAAATCCATCATTTATCACCTTAATATCATGTGATCACATGAATGAAATAATATCGTGTGAACCCTCTACGGAGAGACACCTCTAATAGACCATGAATATAACAACCCATACTTTACATACATTGTTATTACTTAAAAATTGATGTACAGTTATTACAACATATAATAATACCACCATAGGACCGTATAGGTATAGTGTATTTAGAAACTCGGTAACATAAACAACTTGTTCATAAAGTATCTACGTTGTATCCCATTTATTTCATCATATCTAGAGTCACTTTTGGAATATCCTACACAATAACCTTCTTCCCGACCTGGGAAATAAAACATACAAAAGGGTGATCTCAAATGCCCAGTAAGGGTAACCAAAATAAATATCAATCACATCATATTCATAAGAACATTATATTTTAGAAATCTTAACCTGCAAGAGAAATCATAATTTCATAACATGGGATAAATCATAGTAGTGAAATGTAATACCAATAATCATAACATAAAACATGAAACATTGTGGCATACACACATAATCATAGGGAATCATTTCATAGTAGTCATGACTCATTGCCAAGACTATATTAGGGTACAAAGTCCATTTCTGAACCGAGTTCACTCCTCGTTTCAGCCATGTTTCACTTAATCGGATTAACATGCCGTTCCATCCATTTCTATCCCATGAGATAAAAATCGTTACCCAATGCATTGGAGAGAGATACAGGTCCCATCCATCTCATAATTATACCATTCTTATGTGTTCCACAAGATCATAAATCAAACATCCTAACATAACCCATGTAATAAAAATGGGATTCTTAAACATCATTCCATCATAACATAAATCATATAAGATAAAAGTACTTCATAAAAATAATTCCATCATAACATAATCAAATCAATGTAACAATATGGATAGAAACAGAAGCCTATATTATCCTAGATGGAAAATAATTTTGATAAAAAAGTTGAACTCCATTCTTGTGGAAAATATCCTTTCTACTTCAAAAACATTTTACTTTATTAACATGTCACATAATTTTAAACTAAGAAAACATTATTAAAAATAAACATTAAAAGTTGTTAAGGAAGATTCATGTAAATAATGTTCTAAAAATACATTCATGTCGTATAAGTTAAAAAAACATTCTTCTCTTACTTTGGACAGAAAAAGTCAAAAAGTACCTCGTACGAAAAACGACAAAAGATTCCTTTCATATATTTTACTAAAACTCACCAAAGGGTAAAATTGGATTTAAAAAATTGTAGGAGGATATGAATAATGTTACATATTGAGGAAACATGGATTTGGATGATAAATATTCCCTAGTAAATCTGAAGTATAAACAATCTGGGATAAAAATTGAGATTGTGATATTTTCCCTTACCTTAGGTCCGACTTGATTCGTATGTGTCAAAATCTCCTGTATAATAATTTAAATAATGTCATTGACTTATTCCAGAATCATACTTCTTGTTATGATATCATATATGGTAGTATTCTTATCTTCTTATTAGTAACAAATCATTGCTACTTGTTATTCTGGTGTTTATTACATTTTGTTCTTATGCGTGTTTTGTCGAATAAATTCTTCTTATTATTTTTAGGATATAGATACCTCATTTCAAGAATGGTATTAGTGTAATATATATCATATTTATTCATTCAATTCCTTTATATAATCATTATTCAATGAAGATCATGTATAACGAGTCACATCACATCGTGGAGACGATATTCCATACGTACGCACGAGCGATGATATCGTTCCCATGATCGTGGAATTGTATTGGATTTTATGTATACTATTTTAGAATCAATATCACTTTACAATAATAATATATTGTTCTTCTATACACCATTATACCCATCCAAGTAAGGTGGTGGTGGAAAACAGATTACACCACGGCGTGGAGACGGTATTCCACACGTACTCACGTGCGGTGATTTCATTTTCTATAGGATGGATAGAAGGTGAAATAGGGTTGTTTCATATTTATAAAAACATATCAGTATATTAGTGATACTGATGTTATAACTTCATAATTAAATAGCTAAATAAAAATAAGTATAAGAAGAAATAAAGTTGAAAGAATCGGTAACAGACATTACCTCTTCTTTGAAGCACTTCTTCTTAACCTCCTCTTTGGGCACTAAAGATGATCTTTGAAGAGGACCAGAACCTCTAAGATGTCTATAGGGAAGTGTAGAGGAGAAATTGGTAGGGTTTGGATGATCTTGAAGGCTCAAAGTGGTATGAGGAAGAGATGGAGGAGGTTCCCTTTTATAAGGGAGGAGAGAGATGCCTTAGGAAAAGTTAAAATATTATTTTATTATAAAGTCATATTCGGTTTTTAATAGCTCCAAATTGATTTATTTATAAGATAAAGTAGGTATGGGTCGAAATAATTTCATCCAATATAATTTATAACAGTTTAGTTTTATATTTTAACCTTATCATTTTTATTTAACTTTAAGTTAAATAATTTTACTTTTACTGTGTCTCCTTGTTTTCTTACACTATAAGGTTAATAAACTAACAATAACAACTCAAAAGAACCCCATGTTGTTTATTATTAATATATATAACCTTATCTAAGTCATTTGGACGAAACTTATATTTTTAGCAATAAATTAACAATTGATAATATAATATTTGTTTTAAAAACTATTTTATGTCAATTTTGACACTATTTGGAAATTGTTTTTTGTGAAAATCATAACAGAATTATTAGTTCGACAAAATTTAATTAAACCAATAATAACATGTCATATTAACCTAGAAAATTATTGTAATTCATAAAAAGTCCCAAATTACATTTATTTGAAGATTTATAACATCAATTATGTAAATATTTCATTAATAAGATAATTACTGCATCATCATTGTGTCATAAATAAAATAAATTATATAATGTTGAAAAATTATAAATAAAATACCATTAATTTTGAAATCGTTTTAGCTTTATAAGGAATTTTTATTGTCGAATTTATCTTATGTATAACCATATATTAAAAATATTTCAGTTATTAAACATTGATTTTAACTATTTTAACTATTCTTTAAGAAAAATAATACTAAATGTCCTAATCTAATCCTAGTGGTCTTAATGGTCATATTTTATTCCTAATGTTGTTTTTGGTCTAATTACAATTATCCAATAGAATTAAGACATGCGTTATGGTAATAATAATATCATTTTTACCCTTAATTTCCCTATTTACTTTTAACAGTGGGAAAAAAGTAAAAAGTTACTATTCACCAAAAAATTATTTTCATCCCATTGAACCAAATTTTAGTCCTTGATATTAACCGTGTGTCTCGGATTTTTGAAATTCCACTCACAGAAGCAGTAAAATTATGTTTATGTGAATTTTCAAATTCTCCTAGGAGGTGGGTAAAAGACGATGAAAGTTCAATTAAATTTTTATATATCTAAAATTGTTATAAAATGACTCCAATGAATAAATGTGAACTTATATAGGTATTATGTATCAATTTTGACCTAAAATAAATTTAAATAAAATAAATAATTATTTAAATAAAAAGTCGGTTTTTAAATAGTAACCCAGTGTTTTCACTATTCATCAAAAATTGAAAGTTTTCATAAAAATACCCAAATTTCACCCTAGACTAATTTTGATATTCTGAATCCAAAAATGAAGTCCATTTTAAAATGTAAAATTTATAAAATTTCAAAAAGTGGGTATTAATATTCATAACGGCTAGTTTTAATAATATTTTAATAGTATATCGTTGTTTAGTGAAACTCGGTATTGCATACAACGCAAGCTATCGAGAAAGGTATCGATTGAATGTAATGCATTCCAAGATAGTTTTGTGTGTAGTGAATGATTCCTTTGATGATTTATATAACATAAAAGCAAAATATTTCTCATAAAAATTTCGTGTGTTCATTCTACCTCCATTAAAATTATTTTCACCCTTGAAATTCGTCACTTTGTAATTAACAGATGAGGATACCTCTCCCTCATCGTATCCTCAAGCTCCCATTTAGCTTCTTCTAATTTGTGGTTCCTCCATAAAACATTCACCTAGCGAGTGGTCTTGTTCCGTAGGACTTTTTCACTACGATCCAGAATCTCTATCATCTGTTCTTCATAAGAAAGATCTTGCTCTGGCGGTACAACTTCTGAGATGAGTACATGTAAAGGATCGGGTATGTACTTTCTCAGGAGAGATACGTAGAACACAACCTGAACTTGAGAGAGATTCGGTGGAAGCACCAATCGGTAAGATACCTTTCCATCACGATCCAATATTTTGAAAGGACCTATATATGTAGGTCTCAGCTTTCCCTTCTTTCCAAAACTCATTACTCTCTTCCAAGAAGATATTCGTAAGAACACATTATCACCCACGTAAAACTATAGGTATTTTCTTCAGTTTTTGGCATAAATGTTTTGTCGACTCTGAGCTGCTCTTATGTGTTGTTGAATAGATCTGACCTTTTCTGCCATCTCATCCACAAGATCAGGTCCTAATAGATTTCATTCCCCAACTTCATCCCAGCAAGTTGGAGTCCTGCATTTCTTTCCATAGAGAGCTTCATAAGGAGCCATCTGAATACTAGAGTGAAATCTATTATTATAAGAAAATTCCACCAAAGGTAGGTGTTGATCCCAACAACCTTTGAAATCCATAGAGCAAGCTCTTAACATATCTTCTACAGTTTGAATTGTCCTCTCAGACTGACCATCTGTCTGAGGATGATAAGTAGTGCTAAAACTCAAATATGTATCCAGAGTATGCAGAAGAATTTTCAAGAACATTGAGGTAAACCTCGGATCCCGATCAGATATAATGGAATGTGGTACTCCATGGAATCTTACCACTTCCTTTACATATATCCTGGAAAGTTGATCCCGAGAGTAATCCTCTCTAATAGCAATGAAGTGTGAAGACTTTGTAAGACGGTCAACTATGACACTGATAGCATTATTGCCTTTGGATGTTTTAGGAAGTCCAGTGACAAAGTCTATTGTGATGTTTTCCCATTTCCATTCGGGTATGGGTAATGGTTGTAACATCCCCTTATACTTCTGTCTCTCAGCTTTAACTTGCAGACAAACCAAGCATCAAGAGACATATTCAGCAACATCTCTTTTCATGCCATCCCACCAGAAGTACTCTTCCAGGTCCCTATACATCTTCGTGCTTCCCAGATGAATACAGAAAGAAGAACTATGAGCCTCATGCAGCAACTCCTTCTTTAATTCTGGGATGGGAGGAACGCAAACCTGATTCATAATCCTTATTATCTCATCACAATCAAGGTTGAATTCAGGAATATTCCCACCTTCTTTTGTAACTCTACATCTTCTTTTTGTACCTCTTTAATCTTTATATGTATATATGGTTGAACATTAATTTGAGAAACATAAGATTTCTCCCCTTCCATTATAATTCCAAGATCCATCCTTTGTAAATCCATAAATATTGGATCTTTTGTGATCCTCATCATGGAGAAGCTAGCATGATCTTGTTGACTTAATTCATCTTCCACCTTGTTCGCTTTCCCTAGGTGGTAACGAATTGAGCAGTTGAAATCCTTAATCAACTCCAACCATCTTCTTTGGCGCATATTCATCTCCTTTTGAGTGAAAATATACATTAAAATTTTATGATCAGTATAAATATCACACCTTTCACCACGAAGATAATGCCTCCAAATATTTAATGAAAAGATTACCGCAACTAACTCCAAATCATGGGTTGGGTAATTTTTCTCATGGATTTTCAACTGTCGTGAGGCATAAGCTATCACCATATCATTTTGCATATGAACACACCCCATCCCCTTATTGGATGCATCACGATAGATCACAAACCTTTCTCCACTACAAGGCAGAGTGAGCATAGGTGCACTAGATAACCTTCTTTTTAACTCCTTTAAATTCTCTTCAGACTCATCCATCCAAATGAACTTAACTCCTCTTCGAGTCAACCTAGTGAGTGGATTAGATAATCGTGAAAAATCATTCACAAAACGTCGATAATATCCAGCCAAACCAAGAAATCTTCGGATCTCAGTTACTGTTGTTGGTCTCATCCATCATTCGATAACTTCTGTTCTTGCTGGATCCACAGATATCCTCTATTTTGAGATTATGTGAACAAAAAAGCAACTTTTTGAAGCCAAAATTCACATTTGGTAAATTTGGCATAAATATTCTCCTTTATCAGTGTATTCAATATAATTCTCAAGTGATCTTCATGTTCGTCCTTACTCTTTGAATAGACAAGAATATCATCTATAAAGACTACCAAAAAATGATCAAGGTAGTCTCTAAAGACTCTATTCATCAGATCCATGAAGATAGATTGGGAATTAGTAAGACAATATGGCATCACTATAAATTCATAGTGTCCATACTTTGTACGGAATGTTGTCTTTGGTATATCCTCCATTTTGATCCTTAATTGGTGATACCCTAACCGAAGATCAATCTGGGAAATGTATTGAGCTCCGTATAGTTGGTCAAATAAGTCATCAATGTGTGGAAGATGATATTTGTTCATGATAGTGATCTTGTTATGTTATCGATAATCAATGCAGAGTATCATTGATCCTTCTTTCTTCTCAACAAATAGAACAGGTGTTCCCCAAGGTGATGCACTAGGGAGTATGAAGTCCTTATCAAGATTCTCTTGGAGTTGCTTCTTCAATTCCTTCAAATCAATTGGGGCCATTCTATAAGGTGACTTTGAAATAGGTAAAGCACCCGGTATGAGTTCTATTGAAAACTCAACTTCACGATTTGGTGGAAGACCCAGAAATTCATCTGGAAAGACATCATCAAACTCTCGTAAAATGGGCATATTCTAAATAATGTGTTTCTCTCCAACCATTTGAGATAAATAACCTTCATTTAGTGGAATCAAAACCCATAAGATGGAAGAAATTTCCACTGGAATGTTATGTTCATCATTGCATTGATAGACGATCATAGATTGATCTGGAATATGAAATGTGACTTCCATTATTTGGAAATAGATATGATCTCCATATAAAGAAATCCAATCCATGCCAAGAATCAAATAAAATTCTACTATAGAAAGGATCACAAGATTTGTAGGAATCACATTCCCACAAACTTCAATCAGAGAAGAATTATAAACTTATGATGCAACTTTTGGGCCATTAGGGGTTGCCACAGCTAACTAAATATCTAACTGTTGAGGTAATACAGCGATACCCTTAAAAAATTCTTTATAAATAAATGAGTGGGTGAGTCTAGAATAAAATAAAACATTTTCTACATTAGAGTGGATGATATGTGTACCTTTCACCACTTCGTTATCGTACTCCACATCGCTGATATAAATTGTAAGTGACTTTCCTTTTTCATTACCCTTAAGAGTTTTTTGACATTGATCATCATGAACAACCCTCATATTAGGGCATTGATTGGCATAATGCCCCATTTCTTTTCACTTGTAACATTGAAGTGTAGGAGGTTCACTCTATGTAGCCTATTCTTTATTCGCATCAATAGACATCTTCTTCCCATCATTGCGGCTTTCAAATTCCTGATGACTTTCCTTTCCACATTTGAAACATTTACATGTCCCTTTAAGAAAAATCCATCCAGGTTTCTTTCCACACATTGAGCATAAGGGAAAACTCATATTCTTATCATTGTGCACTTTAGTTTTTACATTGAATTCCATTTTCCACTTCTTATAAAACCCATAGGACTGATTGGTTACTCAAATATCCATCTCAACCTTGAGAGCACGTCGAATGATTTCCTCGTAGCTATTGAAGTCCCTTATGGCTAAAGTCCTTCAAAGAATTGGTTTTAAGCCACTAATGAGTCGGTCGATCTTACTCTCAGGTTGGATAATAATCCCAGAAGCGTACCTTGCATGTCTTGTAAAATTTTCTTTGTAGGTACCAACATATTCATCATCCTTTTGCTTCAGTTCAAGAAACTCCTTCTCCATCTTTGTTCAAAGAATACGAGGGAAGTACTTATTGAAAAATATTTTCTTGAACTCGTCCCACTCCACGGACTCAATTTCATCTCTTGGCCTCGTATTCTTGATAAGATTGCACCATTTGTGAGCCTCACCTTCCAAATGATAAATTGAAAAGATGAAATTATCATGTTCAGAACATTGAAGAACTGAAAATATCTTTTCAGTGGTACTGGTCCACTTTTATCCCACTAATGGATCAGTAGACCCACTAAATGAGGGTGGACGTTGCCTCATGAAGGATTCAGCAGAATGTTGCTCCTTCCATTGCTGTTTTGGAAGTCCTGCATGATTCATAGCTTGAGAAAGTTGTGTGATCATGGCTACAAGATTTTTCATTCCAGCGCCCATAACGTTTGGTTGCTTAGGGGGACAATCATTGCATTTCCTGTCATATTCCACGTTAACACGGTTCCTTCTGGTTACAACCATTGTCTAAAACCAAGAAGAATAGTGTGATCAACACTAATTATAATAGAAAAAATACATAATCAAGAATAAAATTTAACACTTAAGGTCTTATCATAGGTTTTTCATGGCCATTTTTAAAACACAAAGATTTTGTTCTATTCATAGACATATCCTTAGTGTTCTTACTAAGGCTTTCACATCCTAGTTTCCAAACGTTGACTATACCTTTCCTCTGATACCAACTATAATGACCAATACTTTATATATAGGGTTATTACTTCAAAATTGAAGTACACTTATTACAACATATAACAATACCACTGTAGGACCGTATAGGTATAGTGTCTTTAGAAACTGGGTAACATAAACAACTGGTTCATAAAGCATCTACATTGTCTCCCATTTATTTCACCATATCTAGAGTCCCTTTTGGAATATCCTACATAATAACCTTCTGCCTGACCTGTGAAAGAAAACATACAAAATGGTGAGCTCAAATGCTCAGTAAGGGTAAACATAAGAAATATCAATCACATCATATTAATAAGAACATAATATTTTAGAAATCTTAACCTTCAAAAGAAAGCATAATTTCAAAACATGGGATAAATCATAGTAGTGAAATTTAATCCCAATAATCATAACATAAAACATGAAACATTGTGTCATACACACATAATCATAGAGAATCATTTCTTAGTAGTCAAGACTCATTTGTAAGACTATCTTAGCGTACAAAGTCCATTTCTGAACCGAGTTCACTCCTCGTTTCAGCCCTGTTTCACTTAACCGGATTAACATGAAGTTCCATCCATTTCTATCCCATGAGATACAAATCATTACCCAATGCATTGGAGGGAGATATAGGTCCCACCAATCCCATAGTGATACCATTATTATGTCTGCCACAAGATCATAAATCATACATCATAACATAACCCATGTAATAAAAATGGGATTCTTAAACATCATGTCATCATAACATAAATCATATAAGATAAAATAAATTCATAAAAATAATTCCATCATAACATAATCAAATAAATGTAAAAATATGGATATAAACAGAACCCTATATTATCTTATATGGAGAATAATTTTGATAAAACACTTGAACACCATTCTTGAAGAAAATATCCTTTCTACTTCAAAAACATTTTCCTTTCTTAACATGTCATATAATTTTAAACTAAAAGAAGTTGAAAAAAATAAACTTGAGAACTTTTAAAGTATGAATCATGAAAATAATGTTCTTAAAATTGATTCATTCCTTATAAGTTTAAAAAAACATTCTTCTCATACTTTGGCCGGAAAAGTCAAAAAGTACCTCGTACAAGAAAACAAAAGATTTCTTTCATATCATTTAATAAAAACTCACCGAAGGGTAAAATTGGATTTAAACATTTTTTGGAGGATATAAATAGTATTTAATACTGAGGAAACATGTATGTGGATGATAAATATTCCCCAGTAAATTTAGAAGTATAATCAATCTCGGATAAAAATTGAGATTGCGAAGTTTTCCCTTACCTTAGGTCCAATTTTCTTCGTAAGTGTCTGAACCTCCTGTATAATGATTAAAATAATGCCATTGACTTATTCCAGAATCATAATTATTGTTATGATATCATATATGTTCATATTCTTAGCTTCTTATTAGTAATATTTCATTGCTACTTGTTATTCGGGTGTTTATTACTTTTTTGTTTCTTATGCGTGTTTTGCCAAATAAATTCTTATTATTCTTTTTAGGATACATATATCTCATTTACAGAATGGTATTAGTTTAATATATATCATATTTATTCATTCAATTCATTTATATAATCATTATTCAATTAAGATCACATGGAACGAGTCGCATCACATCGTGGAGATGGTATTCCGTATGTACGTACGAGCGATGATATCGTTCCCATGATCGTGGAATTGTATTGGAGTGTATGTATACTATTTCAGAATCAATATCAATTTAAAATTATAATATATAGTTATTCTCTACACCATTATACCCATCCAAGTAAGGTGGTGGTGGAAAACAGATTACACCACGGCGTGGAGACGATATTTCGTACGTACACACACACGGTGATTTCATTTTCCGTAGGATTGATAGAAGGTGAAATAGGGTTGTTTCGTATTTATAAAAACATATCATTATATGAGTGATACTGATGTTATTACTTCATAATGAAACAACTAAAGAAGAAGAAGTAGAAGAATAAATAAAGTTGAATGAATCGGTAACAGACATTACTTCTTCTTTGAAGCGCCTCCTCTTAACCTCCTCTTTGGGCACTAAATATGGTCTTGAAGAAGACCAGAACATCTAGGATAATTCTAGGGAAGTGGAGATTTTAAATTGGCAGGGTTTGGCTGATCTAGAAGGCTCAATGTGGTGTGAGGAAGAGAGGGAGGAGGTGCCCTTTTATAAGGGAGGAGAGGGGCACCTTAGGAGAACTTAAAATATTATTTTATTATAAAGTCATATTCAGTTTTTAATAGCTTAAAATTGATTTATTTCAAATTTAAGGTGAGTATGGGTCTAAATACTCTCATACAATATAATTTATACAAGTTTAGGTTTCTATTTTAACCTTAACATTTAGATTTAACTTTAAGTTAAATAATTTTACTTTTACCATGTCTTCTTTTTTTCTTTCACTATAAGGTTAATAAGCTTACTATAACAAGCCAAACAAACCCCAAGTTGTTTATTATTAATATATATAACCTTATCTAAGTCATTTGTCCGAACCATAGAATTTAGGAATAAAATAACAATTAATAATATAATATTTGGTTTAAAAACTATTTTATGTCAATTTTGACACTATTTGGTAATTGATTTTTTTGAAAATCATAACAGAATGATTAGTTCGAAAAAAGTTAATTAAATCAATTATAAAATGTCATATTAACCTAGAAATTTAGTGTAATTCATAAAAAGTATCAAATTTTTTTTATTTGAGTATTTATAACATCAATTATGTTAATATTTCATTAATAAGATAATGAAGCCATCATCATTGTGTCATAAATAAATTAAATTATTTAACGTTCAAAAAATTATAAATTATATACCATTATGTTGGAAATCGTTTTATATTTCTAATGAATATTTATAGTCAAATTTATCCTATGTATCACCATATATTAAAAATGTTTTAGTTATTAAACTTTGATTTTAACTATTTTAACTATTCTTTAAATAAAATAATTTTAAATGTCCTAATCTAATCCTAGTGGGCCTAAATGGTAATATTTTATTAATAAGGTTGTTTTTGGTCGAATTAAAAATATCAAATATAATTAGGACATGTGTTAGGGTAATAATAATATCATTTTTACCATTAATTACCCAATTTACTTTTAACAGTGGTAAAAAAGTAAAAAGTTAATATTCACCAAAAATTATTTTCATATCATTAATCAACATTTTAGTCCTTGATATTAACCGTGTCTCTCAGATTTTTGAAATTACACTCACAGAAGTGGTAACATTATGTTTTATATGAATTTTCAAATTCTCCTTGGAGGTGGGTAAAAGACGGTGAAAGTTCAATAAAATTTTTATATATCTAAAATTACTATAAAAATACTCCAATGAATTAATTTGAACTTATATCGGTATTTTATATAAATTGTGACCTAAAATAAATTTAAATAAAATAAATAATGATTTAAATAAAATGTCGGTTTTTAAATAGTAACCTAGTGTTTTCACTATTCATAAAAAATTGAAAGTTTTCAGAAAAATACCACAATTTCACCCTAGGATAATTTCGATATTCTAAATCCAAAAATGAAGTCCATTTTGAAAGATAAAATTTTAAAATTTTTAAAAAGTGGGTATTACTATTCATAACAGCTAGCTTTAATAATATTTTAATAGTATATCGTTGTTTAGTGAAACTCGGTATTGCATACAACGCAAGCTATCGAGAAAGGTCTCGATTGCATGTAAAGCAAGCCATGCTAGTGTTATGTGTAGTGAAAGATTCTTTTAATGATGTATATAGAAAAAAACAAAATATTTCTCATAAAAATCTCATGTGTTACAATGAACGCACACAAATAGACATCCATGTCACACACATCCCTCACATTAGATGATACCTTGATGTGCACAAGAACCCAAGGAAATGAAATTAATTCATGCACCCATTATGTCATGAAAAAATTCTCTTATGCATGTAGCCATTATGTGAACCCCCTATGCTTGTTCTTAAAAACTCTTACAAGATGCCCTTCAAGTCACGTGATCACATGTGTAATAGAACATCATGTGATGCCATAACGAGAGATACTGTTATGCAGTTTACCTTTGAATCGCAAATATTCACAGCTTCAACATTCATTATTAATAGGCAGACCCATTAATCTCATGATTCCATTCTTCGGCCACACAATGTGGGTTCTTGGACTTGTAGGACACCCATAACGGTGTTCACTAACATACAAAAATAGAAATATTATGCCACCACGAAATTTTGAATAAGGAATCTAAAAAACCCTCAGTCTCAGAATTTCAGGAACGCTAGGTCTGGTGATGATTTCATGAAACCCTATATGTGGCCACCTAGACATTAAATATCCTCATATATCCCTATCAATGAAATTTAAGAAACATTAATATTAACCCCATTCATGAAAATGGGTAAATAATCTTTATCAGGAACCCTTTTCTATGTTGAGGTTCCAAACAGTGAACTCTGAAAACATTAAAAAAACACATCATAAGAGCCACTTTATGGCCATGTGAATCACATGAGTAGTGGAGATTCATGTGACTCCATCATTTCATAAACCCTCTGTGAGTGTGAAGCATTTTCATGATTCTAAAATCATGGAAAATCCCTTCTTTTTTTATACTAACCCTAAGAGGAACAATTATGAATTGGTCCCATTGAACATGAAACTCCAACACTTTTAAAGGCATGTGATCATGAACATTTTTACAATACCCCATAGTGTGATACAATTAAGGTTTTATGATGAAACGATTCTTAATTTTTCTCACCATTCCCTTTAGTGTCCTTGTATTTTTCACTTTGATCATGATATAGCCACGTGAGAAGTTGATATCATCACAGGACATGCCTTGTATTATTCAAGTTGATAATGCAAAATTCTATAGACAACACACATTGTTCATGAGAAGAAGTTTGAGTAAAGGTAAATTGGTCTTGAGAAAATACCCTGTACATGTTAGTATATTCATGTGGAAGGTAGTGGACATGAGAACATTGTCATTTGAGAGGCACTTGACATTTATCATTGGTCTTGAGAAAACATTCGGGATAATGAACTTTGATCATGTGAAGACATATAGGAAAAGTTAGTTTATCATGTGAAATACCATAGACATTCCCACATTGATCATGACATGAAGTCATGTAAAAGTCACTTTTTCATGAGAATAAATCGAAAAAATTTAGTTGATCATAAAAATGGTAGTTGAAACATCGTCTTTGATAATGTAAAGCATTTTAGACATGTTAGGAGGACCCCCATAGAGAAGTTTTCTATGTCAGAATAACACCCAAAACATATAGGGTAAAAAATATAGGCATGTCTAGTAGGAAATTAATGTATTTTTTAGATCCTCTAGTACATTTCAGTATTTCACATCAGAAACACTTGGAATTATACCTTATGGGCACTCAGTTAGAAAACTTCGGATGAATACCCCCTTTATAAGGGGAGGGTCCTTAATATTCCAAGGTTTCACAATCCTGTGAACCTATTTGTGTCATGATAATGGGAGGTATCATTATGTCATACCAATCATATCCAATAAAACCTTTATGATATCTATATCTCATAATCTATTAGAATATACAAAATAAATTAGAAAAAAAGAATACATCCTCATGTATGTCCGTAGTTTACCCAAACCACGGGGATAATAATAATGTTTACAAGTATAATCACCAAAACAAACCCATTAGTGGGATAGGGGGTTATTTGAACTATGTGGACTCTGATTCAAGTCTGTTTAGGGTATGTATGATTCCTTCATAAGGCCTGAGATCTATTAAGAATCCACCATAGTGTAAGTCCCTCCACATCACAAATATTCCTGACTCATGGGATTGAATTCTTAATTAACTATTCCCTCTTTCCAATTACATTAGATAATGGGATGTGGAATTATAAACAGTCATCATTTTAAGTATAATCTCAGACCATGACCCTAAATACATCAAACCCATCAATGGGCCAGTGATAAATCAAACTACGATGACTCTGATTACTATTATAAATATGATTTACAGGATTCATTCCTAAGGCATGATTTATATAACATATCCTACATGATAATAGTAGTTATACTTATCAAAGGGAAAAATTGAAATTTCATCCTTGTGTATGTATGATATCATGAGATGTGTTAGATGTTCTGTTATATCATGTTTCTCACACTGACCATGGCTCACATGGGATTTGAGACATGCGATGATTGAACCAATAACATGATGGGAACACACCCATTATAGTTCATTAATAAGGATTTAAGCCTAATTTTATCCCATCTTTCATACAAGGGTCATATCCCCAATGATTCAGTTAAGGGTAGCCTTAAATTCATAATTCACACTCAAGGTCTCTTTTGTAAAATATTTCACGAAACAGGAGCTCGTAACATGAACTATATAGACTCTAATTCCTATCCTAATAGGATATGTAATATTCCTCCTCAGGTAATGATCCCTAAATGTAAATCCCTTCCATATTTCATTTAAATAATTGGTATAATCCATTCAAATGACATTAAACTATGTCAATCGAACTCTATGGGTTTTGATTCTTGTTCTCACAGGATATGTACGAAAACTAATAGAGGTTTAATCTCATCCCTAAGACACCATCATCTTTCCATAATGGAAATAAACTACAGAGCATCTGAACATTGATATAAACTAAAGAATCAAAAATTATCTTGACAATGATGGAGAACCTATGACATACACATAGTTGTTCCCCTAAACATATGATCTTAATAAAGTTATTTACATAGTGAAAAATATTCCCATACCCTGTCCTAGGAAGGATTTCAAAAACATATCTTTAATCTATATGAGAGTTCCAAAATATTAAAAAAAACACCAATGGGTGTGATCTGACCAACCTACTATCCTCTCGACCAATTTTATTTCCTAAGCATCATTGGGACTAAAACCCCAAAGGACCTCCTTCTTTTGGAATGTAAGTCCATACTCAGTTATGGATGTGGGAACTTTTTGCAGTTTCCATTAGTGACAAATTCAGAAGGCATGAAGAAAAAAATTGTGAAACCACCCTCAATCACCCGTAACTTACCATAGGGAAAGACCATTTCATATTTTTTGGGAAACATAATGGTATACCCAAGGATAAATATTTTTACTATGTCATCACTTTCATGGGTTAGGATGGATAGACTGCGTAGTTCCAATCATGCTTTTTGTTTCTCTCACTTTTCTGAAAACCAAATGGTAAACATGATATTTCTTTAACAATGATTAAACTATCATAATATAAGGGACTAAATCATTATCCTTTACTTATAAAAAAATTGATGGAACATGTACTCTTATATATGATGGTGCACTAAATGGAATAAAATTTACACTTCTGTAATTTTCTAACTCCTTATAATCAAAATGACATCATTGAATTTTCTAATGAATTATGAGACTATTGGACAAGATTATTTGGACTCGAGGCCCCAACATACACTGTCACCAATAAAACTCCTCTACTGATAGTTGGTAAACATATTGATCTAGAAGTATCGCACCAATGGATCCCTCACAAATTTTAAATTATCCCATAAAATCTTTTATTGGAGGAATCATCACTTGCTTTATTTACCACGAGAGGCCACATAAGTTAATGTGGACCTTGTTTCCACATTCAACCACTTTTAGAGTTTATCCCAAAAGTATAAAGACATATACATTACCAACCTTTGGTAGGATTATGATTACAATAACTATGTAAACTTAACATCTCATGATCTACCTAAGAGGGATCCCATCAATTATTGTCAAAGACAAGTGAACCTGATTCAATAAGGAGCTGCTGAAGAAGTTATACCTACTCTAACCATCCATATTGGGGAATCTAGTAGGATATAGATCTAAAGGTGTTTAAATAATGTATCTCTAGGGTAGGATTATATCCATGTTACTGCCAATCTATATGAGGCCCAATTGTGTATCCTAACAATGTCCTAGAATCAATCCTAGATCATCTATAACTAGGAGCCTCTAACTCATCACAACAAGCTTTAGTGATTGAGAAAATCATAGAGAGAATGACATTACATTGGGATGGGGGCCTTATATCCTATTTATCATGGGATCAACTTCAATACAGTGATGAACCACCAAATAGTTCATTGGATGATGGTCTAACAAACTGTAGTATGGGCAAAGACCCACCAAATGATACTATGAGAACCAAAACACCAAACGATACTATGGTAACCTACCAAAAATGGAAATAAGGGAACCAAACCACAAAATGGTATAATGGTAACCATCCTACCAAAAACCTACTTGGTACAGACACATAAGACGAGGTACTCCTTTCAAAAAGAGAGCTGAACCTCTTATGTCTCCATTAATATCATATCAACCGAATATGGGAACTTTTCATCATATCTGAAATAACATGCTACTAGAATGTGTTATCATAACTAATAATAGTCATCTAAGTCATAGAGGGTTGGCCCACCTTTGGCAAACTAAAAGAGAAGGAAAGACATCGGGGGTATCTCTCAGGCATCTACAAAAAAGTATTATGAGCAACATTTGTGATTCCAAGGGCAATTTTGATGGAGCGTATAGCCAATGGAAACAATGGATTCAGTATTTGGGGTCCACATTGAGACTCACATCATCATAAAGACACTTTAAAAATTATAGTGAAAAGATAGTTTTTGTGGATCTTATTAGTCAACCACATAAGGATGGATAGAAAATTTCATGAGAGAAATAGATCATTCAGGTCCATTAAGGGGCAATGATATCTGGGAAAAATCGTGGGAACTCTTTCTAAATTTGTACCCTAGAATGATGTACCAATACCTATCAATAGTAACTTGCATTGCAGTGAAGTGCCCCAAACCACAAGGATGGGGGAATTATTATATTTTTTCTCCCCTCATCAGGGGAAATCATGACATAGTTAGACATCTCCCTATCCACACAAGGAAAGGGGAATTTTTATATTTTCAAGACCTCTATCCCATAGGGGTGTGAAAGTTTTCATATTTCCACCTCTTAATCATGGGCATTTTAGAAAAAATCTTACCTCATTTATTACAATATAACATATATGTGTTTCATGTTTCTATAATAAATTGTAAATATCAGAATCATACAAGGCCCCCAATTCTTCAAAAACTTCATTTTGAGTAATAAATACCAAAACCCTTCACTCAAAATATCAAACATAGTCAAGTGAGTACACCAACATAAGTATAAGTAGTACATGAGAGAGGAATCAAGGTCAAACATCTCATAAATAAATACAATGAATGGGTCTTTTTCCATCGAATCAAAAAATGTCCTTAGTAATTTTATTATTCCATGGAGAATGGTTTTATAGAACTAAAAATTCTGAGAAAGCTGAGTGAAGAAATCATGATAGGACATGAAAACCAATTCCCCTCCCTACGACATCTCAATTACACTATAGAGACTTTCATTCTCATTAAATATAGTATTCAAGATTTGATGGACAAGGGGGTATGGGATCTACACACATGTAAATTCCCACTACAGTCATTTGATAACTCTAAATAGGGCCCAAAATTTGCGTGGAAGATCATGATCTACATATCTTCTTGTGATATGTGATTGTTTTTCAACACAAGATTGACCAAATCCTTGTTCATTTTTTTAAAAAATATCTCGGGGTATTTTGATTATTCCATAGAGAATGGATCGATGCAAATTAAAATAATGAGGAATCTGAGTAAGGTAGGGTTGAGGGGCCATGACAACCACTTCACATACCATTAATGCTTCTAGAACAGAATAAAGAGATGATTTAGTTTTAAAGATTGGTTATAGAAATAGGTAAATGAAGTATTGATCGAGTTATATGATCCATAACATCATGTGAAATGCTTAAGAGTCATCAAATATCCATAATAAAAGTCTCCTTATTTAATTGTTATGGAACAACATCCTTGCCATGTGATACAAAATTGGAAAACAGCATCCTAGTTTCATGGAAACTAATGAGCATGATATGTCACTATCTTATATTGGTAAAAAACACAACCACAACGTGGTTGTGTGATGACTAAACTAGACAATAATTTCTAGTCATAGGACATTAAATTGGATGATAGATCCATGTAAAATTTTGATAAACTAAAATAATAAATACTAGTTACATGATGATTAAACTACAAATGACGTACTTTTTAGAAATATGTTAAACTATGAAATAGGTATTGTCCGCATGATGTTAAACTGCCTGAAAAGTCCTAGAGACATGATGTTAAACTGTATGAATACATCCTTAAAACATTATATGAATCTAAAAAGAACACTGACCAGTTTCAAGATAGTAAACTGTATGACCTATCAATCAATGGGGGATATTATCAACATAAGGTGGAAATTATAGTTTCTGGAAGTACCACCAATGTAGTACAATATCGATGCCCACAATATCAGGAAATCACTAATATCCATCTATCACATGATGACGGATTTATTTGAAAGGAAACCTCCCCAAACACTCTGATCTAGGAAACAATAACATAGTGACAAATATTGAATGTTGTGGCTCCGTGGGAGTAGGCTCATATCCATGCCCATTAAAATAATGTAGGCTATCATATTTAGACATCATGCATGCGGTGAGCATAGATCCACACCCCTATGAATAGAAACCATTGAAATATTCAAATGGAATAAGTAGGATTAGAGTGGGAATACATATTCCGATGAATACAAGAAATCAAACAATATATCCTGCTAGCTGAGAGTTTTCAAGAATTTATTTCAATAAAAACCCTAATGAAGTTATGGTACTTTGAAACAACAATAGAGGAGCACTAATGGTATATTCTAGTGATTATTTAGGGACATGAATACATTGTAATCCCAAAAACTAGAGAAAAACCGCAAATTGGTCAACTTGAATAGGTAGCTACTCTGGATCAGTAACACATTCTTGCTCTTGTCCAGGATGATTATAGGTATATTATGGTAAAGGAAGTGGCATTGTATTAGAATTGTATCCAAATTTCTAAATAATTACACCAATTGAAAGTGTCACATGCCTCAGAATAGGCACATATTCTACTTTAAATAGACTAGTGACATAATCAAAAGGTGTATGTCCAGTCTTATATCCCTATTTTGAATGGGACTCACCATGTAAGAGCGAAACATGCCTCGGGGGAGTCTCTTATTCTTATTTAAAATGACTAGATACATACAAAAAATACCCTATACTAGGATTATATTACCATTATGACTAGTGATCATCAGTTGAAAGTGGAACATACCTTAGGGTAATCTCATATTCTTGTCGAAAAAGGCTGGAGACAAACTCTAAAGGCACAAGACTAGGATCGTAACACATTCTTACCAGGGATCTCCAAGTGGGAGTGGAACATAGACTAGGAAAAGCTCGTATTAATATAAATGAAGCTAATTGAAAAATTACAGTATCTAATAGGATATGGCTCATACACCTTCTCCAATTATAGAGGTCATTTTGTATATTCCAACAAGGAATGCACATATGAATTGGGATCATATCCCCACTTCAGTTAGAATTAATTAGCATATTCCAGCAACCACCATCAAACATGATCATATCCCACCCAATAATATAGAATCTCACTGGAATTCTATCAAAGATTCATAGTAGTGGGATAATATCCCCAAAACACCATTCAATTATAAATTTTATCCTATATACATTATGGATATGGATTATATCCCAACTCAAACCCAAAAGAAAGGTTAGAATATTTTTTCCATGATGTAGAATGAGGCTCATATGCCTAACCTACACAATAACGATGTCCTTGAGCCAGTTCGACACATTTATATAATACTTGATGGGTTTTCGCAACTCTTCAATTGAACCATAAGGTGAAAATTAACTCGCTATCCTACCTAATGGTAGTGATGAGCTGAATGAGATGGACTCTAAAATTGACATCATCCACGGTCAACCTCCCCCTGGTGATATCTATCTGTCAAGAATGTAGGTAATTCTCCTGCCCAAATAGCTTCATACAGAATGGTGATCATGAAACCAAAGAACATTTTATAGATATGTTCTCAAAACATCGAGCTTGAAAGTATATAGTACCCCGACAACCATAAGTGACTCTTCCCCTCATGAAGTAGACAACCCATAGAGGAAAATTTTGTGGTATGAATATGTGAAGTCATATAACTGATAAAGAATAGGCCAAAATGGATATATAAAGAAAGTTAAGAAAAAAACCTCCCAAATATGTTTATACTTTTTTCTACCACCAATTATGAGATCCCAGACAGGCATGAAGGAGTGTTAATGCTTTATAATCACCCAAATATGTCGGTGAATTGTCAAAGATTGTAGTATAGTCAACTCTTTTATCAAGTATATAGGGTTCACCTCCCAATCCCAAATACCATATATTATTAGTTAGATATGGTCATGGTATCTAGGGCATGAGACATGGGATCCGAATAGCTAAAAAATACATATTACACGTTGTCTCAGAATCATTAAAACTCAATTACCTATTGGGAAAGATCCACCAGATAATTTCATCTAAATATGTAGAAAGTATGAATTTAATCCCAGATGTCTAGGCTGCTCCTCTTCTCAGTGGCAACATAAGAGAAATAATAATCTCTAGAATCTCTATGTGATAACTCCAACAATTCATGATGATAACGTCCCTTCCAAGGGCCTCTCATGCCTCAATTATGATAAATATGTCCCTGGATTATCCACAAATTGTGAAAATAACTCCACAGTCTCAATGGTGTAATAATAAGATGATAAATATAAAAAATACCCTCTCATATTTGAATAAGACATATCTACCACCATCTATGAGCTTAGACTAGTGAATCTGGGAATAAAAGAATACTAGAGAACTATATTATGTAGTTCCACCATGTTTCTTGAGGAGAAAGAGGTGAATATTACATTTATAATGAAAAATAAATAGATGATAACTTATAATTATTCCTAAATTATCATGTTAAACCTGGATGTTACAACACATCACCTACTCTTACATGATGACCATCACGATTTCAATCAAAAATCTAAGAGCATGCACCACTCTTTGGAAGAGGTTGTGGTCACCTCACATTAAAATAAAAAATACTTCCTTACCATATAGTGGTAAACTATAATGAAAGCATTATATTCACATCCTGTAAAACTACATGATATTTCAATACCCTATGACGTTAAACTATATGGAAGATGTTTTGCAATCAAGATTTTATACAGTACAATATCTCATATCCTAGTCACAGGATATTAAATTGTTTGATATTTACATATTATTTGAAGTTAGTATACATGTATTATTTCCTCACTACCTAAATTTAGTTTATATGGGAAGCATCATCTAATCATCATTTCAATTCAATAGAACTCAATCTATTGGAAAATAGATGAAAAGTTCCCCCTTCCCATTGTGAGAGGCATGTCCATATAGGGAATATCCCAATCCAAGAACTATGTTAGGATTGATTACTACCATAATAAGATATATAATGATTCAAAAATCCTAAAGACTAGGGCCATCCAATATATAAATAGCCTGGTTAGAAGACATCAAACTGCGTGAAAACATCAAAGCCTTATTTTTCATGTCCTATATCCTTTGTACTACAACATGAAATTAAAGGGAATGGATGAAATACTTACCACCTGATGTTAAAATGAATGGATTTTCATAAAAAACATATGTCTTGATTCCTTTCATTATATGATATCTAGTGACATCCATATCTCTATTCCTGTATTCATCCAAAATATTTTTTTTTGTGTCACGTCACCATCATCATTATTGCATGAAATTAAACTACATGGTTGAATTCTTTTCCACATGATGTTAAACTACATGGTTTTCCATAACTACATATGTATTGATTATCATTCCTATAAGAATCATAGGGATTCCTAGATCCTATATCTTGTTCTATCCAGTACATGATAAAAAATTCCCTTGCCCTTTCTTGTTATTACCAATATGTGGTGATAGAGTCATTTTCAATTAATTATTCCCCACAACTACAATATCTCATGTTGGATTAAGAATTTTGGACTTTCATGATCTTGATATATCAGTCCAAGGCAGGGTTAGCATGATACTTGATGGAAGACCTTTATAGTCACACCATGAATCTTTCCACATAATGTTACGCTATATGGTTTATGTCTCTTATATTACGTATAACTATGTATTAATGTGAACCTCACATGAGAGAACTATTATCCTTGGGGTTGGTATCCCACCACACCCCCATTCATGAACTATGTGTGGATTAATTCTTATCCTCATAGGATATGTAGTAATATATAGATCTCCAATCCAAGGTCTATCCAAAACAATAAAATGGAATTTGTACCCATCTATGTATGGGTCAGACCTTTATAAAGTGTTTTGCATTCAATAACTATGTATGGATTTATTCTTGTTATCCAATGATATATGGTGATGACCAGATCTACAATATTAGGTCAAAAAAATCAATGGGAATATTGTCCCTATTACATATGGGTTAAACCTGTATTTAGAGTTTCCCATCTAGAATTTTTTATGGATTGATTCTTGACATCATAGGATATGTAGTTACACTAAGATCTATAGTCCTACGTCTAGCTATGACAATAAAAGATAATAATTCTACCTCTACATATGGGTTAGTATAGACCATAGTGTTTTCTATTCATTAACTATACATGGCATGATTCCTTTAATCAATGAATATGTAGTGATTCTCAAATCTCCAATCCTGGGTTTAACTAGAATAATTAACTAGAAAATTTCCCACTATACATATGGGATAGACCATTATAGAGAGTTTCCTATTTAATAACTATATGTGGAATGATTATTATTATCACAAGATATGTAGGGATGTCTGGTTTTGTAATCTCATCTTCAACCACAATAAAAAAAATTTGTGTCCCTTATCCCTGCATATGGGTCAGAACTGCATAGTGAGATTTTGGGAAATATCTACATGTGGCCTGATTCCTGAAATCATATGATACATAGTGTTGATTGGATATTCAATCCCAATTAATACTAAATATAAAAAATTCTATAAATACACCCCAAAAATATATGGGATGGACCAATGCAACATGATACATGAGACCCACTCTTGCATGACTCTGTTGATTATATGGTTTCCCTTACTATATCAAGTCGAGCATGGATCATGTGAGATTAGGGAGCATGTAAAGCTAATCTAGATGATGTGACCAAGTCATATCATAGATATATGACCATAATATAATAAAAATAATTTAAAATTCATAGTATATATACATCCTTATGTCATGAAGTTAATATAAAAGGAAAAGAAAATATCCTTACCACATGATGTTAAATTGTAAGAAAAATGTCTGTATCATATGACATTAAACTGCATTACAGATACATCCCAACTACATGAAGATGAAATGTGCATAGAATCTCCCATTATCATTATGTAACAGTGTTCCCTAAGATCCTGACCATGGTTTACTAGAGAACATGGTTCTTCCATCATCTTTTTTAGAACATCAAACCAAAAATCAAACACTATGCATGGAGAACCCAATGATTATGAAAATACTCCTTATCCCTTTTTATGGAAAATAGATATCTCTATTTAATCATGATACCAATTAATAATAGATTTGACATATGAACTAATGAAATCTCAGCCCTGTTGAAAGGGATTTGTAATTCTTGGGATCCAAAAATCACCATTGTTGAAGTCAACACCTTAGGGTGTTATGGTTTATCCTTGAAATTATTTTTCTAAAATAGTATTCATTTCATGAGAAAAATGATCATTGGTTCACAAAAATTTCATCTCTGACTCCCATTTATGATGGAGTACTCCTGAACATGGGTATCCTAATTTCACTATTGTGTGACATTCGCCTCATACAAGGTCTTTCTGCATCATAAACATAAACAACACACACTTTTTTCAAATATTTATGAATTATATCTTTATCTATGGATAGTATAAATCAAAATACCATAAAATTCTAGTGAATCTTATTCAAAATTTATCAGTTTAAAAACCCACAATGGGAGGCCTGAGGAAAATCTGAGTCTCAGATCACTAAAATCTTCATCTATAGATATTATTGACAACATAGATTATAAATGAACAGTGAATAAAGCTCATGGGGTCAACTTCATAAAACTAGTATGGGTCATGAAAATATTTCAAGACCTATGTCCCAAGAAAATTTAAAATTGGTGATTTGATACATTTCCCACTATGATAATGTGTTCACTAGGTGGAGACACCATATTTAGGGTGCTTGAAACCCTATTGAATCTTAAAAATTCCATATACCACCTTTATTACTTTGATATTTGATTTTAAACAACTTGTTCCTTGAGTCGGTGTCCTTATCATAGAACCCCATAAACATTGAGATAATTTTCTCTTGGATCATCCCAATAGAAGAATAGTAACAGAAAATGGTTAATCTAAACAGGCCCCTGGGTCCTAGGATGTACCCCCTTAAACCCAAGATTTATTGTCTTGATTGTGTGGTACATTTAATGTTCCTAGAATTATCGATGGTAGATCCATACCCATCGGTTCCCATATCCAGTTAACTTACATATTCCTAAACCCTGATTTTTAATCACCATATCCATACTATTTAAGAGGAATAAATATCCTTAACATTATGTCACCATGTATTTTACCCCTTCTCAAAGAAAGAATGAGACACTCCATTATGAAACATTATGATGGCCCAAACCACATTACTTGAATCTACATGGCATATGGAATGATCCTACCACCCAAAATATAAACCTCTATAGGGTTTAATAACCCTTTCTTGATTGTTTGTTTTCCATACCACACTTCACCATATAGATTTTGAGTCTATTAAAATCCTTTATAACCCAAAGAAAAATTAGGGATCCCCTCTACATAACCATGAATGTAATCCCAAAGATCCCACTCAAAAGGAATTTTTACCTACCAACTAGAGGAATCTTCTCCATATAGAGATGTTACTCTATCCCTCATGAGCCCAAATAACACTATGGAAGGACTCTTCAACTTAGGGTGTTTTGGTCATTCTTGGTATGGTTAAGCCATTTTATATTAATTGATTCATGATCCATGGAATGTTGTTTATAAAACCTATATTCCAATTATTCTAATTTATTTTTATTCCATAATATATTTTTGAAACTACAAACACCATTTTTGAAAAATATTTCATGACCCTTGGAAAATATTGGGGACACATCTATTTAACCATGATTACGATGCTTAAGAGCTTTGACCCAAAAACTAGACGAATCTACCAAATACATTATAGAAACTATAATCCTCTTGATCATTGAAAATTCCATGGAAGAACCCAACATTGTAGGGTTATTTGTGTCATCCCCGATATGTCTTCCCATTTCATGTTCATTGATCATGTCCTGGCAGAAATAATTTAAATTGCATGGAATCACAATGTACAATATAGAAGTCTCTAAACTAAAATAAGTATAATATTTGAGCTAGCAGACTCTAAAATTTTAGAAATAATAAGTATGATTTATAAGACACAAAACTACTAGCATCACAAGGACCTATAATAGTAGAATGTTAGAAATATAAGACCATAAATTATAAAAACATAAATTATGATCTAGAATGCTTTAAAATACCATAAATAAAAGTACCAAGAAGGAAGACATTAAACTACAACATTGTAATGGTCCAGTTTAAAGGAAATTAAAAAAACAAATTGATAGAGACACAATGATTATGGGATTGAAAATATGAAAAGGGAATCTTGGGGAAAATTCATGTGTCTTCTTGCTAAACATTTAATTTTTGTCCACCATGAAATATTAAGCACTCATAAAATAGGACAGGGAAAAAAATAATCAGGTTAATAACCCATATAATGGCGGCCGAAGAAAAATCTATGTTCTTACCCACTCTGTCTCCCCCCATAGGATGATTTGAAAAAAATATAGGCAAATTAAATAAAATGATATAAAGTTTGTAGGGATCATTACTTTTCCCGAGAAAAAATCTTGCTATTCTCTATAAGTCTACTGATTAAGGTATAAATTAGGGAATTACCCCTATAGAGTGAATATTTTACCCAAAATATAATTTTAAATTTGTTGTTCAGAAGAAAAATGGAACAGATACAAGAATTATGAATCTCATGTCTCTAGGAATTCAAGATAATTTATCAAGAAAAATACACTTTGAGTTTAGTACTCAAATCTTGAAATTTGGATTTAATTAGTATGATATAAAGGATATGTATCATTAACACCATTTACAACATTAACACACAAAAATGGATCCTAACCTAGTGTTTCTTCATAAAATATTTACATTCCCTTTTTACATATGAGATAGATCAATCTATGTACTCTCATCAAAGAGTTATTCATCTATGAACCTATGTTCTATATTCATGTTAATGATCAATATAGGAGGTTTTGGTAGAACTACATATAGATTGATTCACATTATCATGGTGTATAGAGGGATATACAAGTACCTTACATTGAATCTGTCACCTATTTATTTTCAACAAAAATTGTAACACCCCGAGCTTCTATAGTACATTTCCCTTTGAATTATACAATAACATGTGTTGTATGAAACTTCGAGTTCAAGCACACCACAACCAATGAAACTAGCCATTATGAATAGTAATACCCAATTTTTGAAAATTTATTAATTTTATATTTCAAAATAGAATTCATTTTTTGATTTGGAATATTCAAATTATTTTAGTGTGAATTTCTGGTATTTTTTATAAAACATTCAATTTTTGGTGAATAGTGAAAATCCCTGAGTTATTGTTTTAAACAGAATTTTTATTTAAATAATTATTTATTTTATCTAAATTTATTTTACGTCAAAATAGATAATTAATACCTATATATGTTCAATGTAATTCATTGGAGTCAGTTTATAATAAGTTTAGATATATAAAAACTTTCTCGAACTTTTTACCGTCTTTTACCCACCTCCTTGGAGCATTTGCAAATTTGCCAAAAAAATAATATTACCACTTATATGAGTTGAATTTCAAAAGTTCTAGAGACACGGTTTATATCAGTAAGAAAAACGTGATTCAATAACATAAAAATAATTTTTGGTGAATAGTAATTTTGGACTTTTATTAACCACAATTAAAAGTAAATAGGGTAATTAAGTATAAAAATTAAATTATAATTACCCTAACAATAATATTAATTCTATTATATAAGTGTAATTAGAATAGAAAAAATATTAGAGAAAATAATATGATCCCATTTGGTCCACTTGGATTAGATTAGGACATTTATTATTATTTTATTCAAAGAAGAGTTAAAAGAGCTAAATTCACAGTTTAATAACTAAACCATTTTTAATAAAGGGTTACACATAATATAAATTTTACTATTAATATTCATTAGAAATATAAAATTATTTTCTATACAATGGTATTTTATTTTTTAATTTTAGACTTTAAATAATCTACTTTTTTTATGAAACAATGATGATGCAGAAATTACATTATTAATAAAATATTAAAAAAATAGATATTATAAATATAAAAATAAATTTTAATAGAGACATTAGATGAATTAAAATAATTTTATAGGTTAGTATTAAATGTTAGGGTTGGTTAAATAAATTTTATTCAAAGTGATAAAGTTTTTATGGCATTCAAAAAAATTAAATACTAAATAGTGTCAAAATTGACATAATTTAGTTTTTTAAACAAAACTATATTTTTAATTGATATAATATTACAAAAAATCTAAGCTTCAGCCAAAGGACATAGAAAAGGTTATATATATTAATAATAAACCACAATAGGTTCTCCTGTATTTATATAGTATATTTATTAACCATATAATATAAAATTAAAAAGATACATGGTAAATGTAAAACTATTAAACTAAGAGTTAAATCTAGAAGATAAGGTTTATATGGTGTCCTAAACCTGTCTAAAACAATGTTTTGAGAGGTTTTAGACCCATACACGCCTTATCATCTAAAAAATTCATTTTGGATCCATTAGAAACCAAAGAATATTTTATTATAAAATAATATTCCATGCTTTTCCAAAACTGACTCTCACCTATCTTATAAAAGGGAACATTCCCTTATCTTTATTTCACACCTCCATGTCCATTTGGTTTGGCCTACCCCTTCCCTAATATCCTCCAAAATTCCCTGAATCCAGCTTAAAGGCATTAATTTGATCATATATGCATCTTATGGAGCCCTTTTGATCAACATAAAAGGAAACACCCAAAGTAGAAGTAATAATTTCACCACCATCTTTCAAGTTCTTTTCTTCTTCCACTTCCCCTTTCTTTGTTGTTTACATTATAAAATAATAACTCCAGTATCTTATATATAATTTTATCTTATTATAAATATTTTACATCCATATTGTTTATTCTTTTCATCCTATAAAGAACAATGCCACCATACGTGCGTACATACAACTTACTGTCTCCATGTCATGGTGTAGTTTGTTATTCAAACACATCATTTTTTGGATGGGTATAATAATGAATATAACTGATGTAAATAATAAATATAACATTTTTATGATTCTGTATATATGATATACCATCAAATTATATATTATTTCACATTCAATATAATGATATTATCGCCCGTGTGTACGTACGGATTACCGTCGCCACGAACACGATGAGATTCATTACCTATCGTAATCATTCAAGAATAATTTTAAATTTATGATTCAAAATAATGTTTATGAACATAATATCATTATGTAGATGAATCCAATACACCCTATTCATAAAAAACATGGATTATGTAACCAAGCATATAAAGGAAAATGAATCAGTTAACACCCAAAACAATGATAATACAAAATTATTATTAATAAAGCAATATTAAAAGATCATATATGATATCATATTTATGTATATGGTTACTGTATAATTTAATAACAATTATTTAACTATTATACATGAGGTTAATATACCCTCGACCAAGGAAATGTACAAGGTAAGGGTTAATATCATAATCTCTTTATTTTCTGAGGTAGTTTTTACGCAAGCATCTACTGAGACCTCTTTATCATCCACATACATGTTTTCATAAAAATTTATTTCAAATTTTATTTACTATTTACTAGAAAATGGGTTAAAGTCATTTATTCCATTATTTTACCTTATATGTTTTGAAATTAATATTTCCATCATTTTCCAAACAAGGTACTTTACGACCTTTTCGACAAAATTGGGGTAAGAATGTTTTCTTAACATTTATGCCGGGTGTGGCTATTTTCTGCCATTATAACATCGAAAAAACATCCATTAAAATCTTATAAAAGTATTTTCAAAATAAATTTTTTCTTTTACAATTATATGACTTTTAAATTTTTTCAAAATAGAAAGCTATATTTTCATAATAAAATGTTTTGATTTCATCTATGTCAACGTCCTTTTGATGGATTTTAAGCTTGTTTGAAGATGATTTATTATGATACAAATCTTCCATATAGTATTGAAGGTTTTGTGATATGTTTGACTGTGGATGTGTTATTTTTATACAATTCATGGTTTGTGGATAAATTATTGACATTTCGTATGATACTTTTAATACAAATGTTTATATTATGTTTAATCCTTTTCATACAAGGAATGCATTGGACTTAGTAAGTGATGGGTGGAGCCCGATATAGCTCCTCGATGCATCGTTAAGTATCATGATACAAACTAGTGTCTTGGAACAACGCCTTGAAAAAATCTTATTTGTAGTCTTAGAACAAGGCCTTGACTGTGTGGTTATGAATCCTAGTATTATGCATTCCATAATTATGAAGTTGTCTATTGATATTGCATGTGATTATTTTACTAGTAGATTATCCTTTAGAATAAGTAAATCAAATTATTTGATTTTAAATTTTCCATATTCTGCAGATGTTTATGTTTAAAAGAGTTTTCTTTTAGTCTTATACATTGCGTTAAATGTTT
This sequence comes from Viscum album, assembly GCA_963277665.1. Lineage (NCBI taxonomy): Eukaryota > Viridiplantae > Streptophyta > Magnoliopsida > Santalales > Viscaceae > Viscum > Viscum album. The sequence goes on from OY728138.1 coordinate 1,929,931,721, forward strand.
ATCCTTATTTATGAAATTTTTTGCGATATTTTTATCCTTACTGAGCCTCTGAGCACACCCCTTTCAATATTTTATTTTTTTGAGGTTATCCAGATGTATTTTATCATTTACCTGTGGAGATAGGATAAGGATATAAGTTTGTTTGAAAGAGGACCAATTGTTGTTGATGTTTTTATTTCATGAATTAATGTAAAATGTATGAATGTGTCTTATACTTCAAAGGCTACTAAAATAATCGGTATTTCAGGACATGATTCATTATATCAAGAAAATGTTATGTAATAATGCACTGAATCTGGGTAACTGGGGTCCGGGATTTACTGTTGGTATTGGAGGAAGTTTAATACAAACCATGGAAACTAGATTTAGAAAAACACTGATTAGAGAACACTTCCCTAAGAAAGACTTTGAGGATTAGTATTGAAGGACTTCCTAGAATTTTGGTACTGTAGATATTTTTTGAGTTTTCCACTAAATACACCTCTTTTTGGATACAAGAAGGTAAAGGTGGCTCTAAAATAGATTTACCTCAGGGTAAAACACAAAAAACACCGCTTTGAGCTAGAGTCAAATGAAAAATGGTGCACAAAAACGTGCCTTGCTGTACTCTTGGTTACGACACTCCCGAGGGATATGCATAGGAAAATTATAATCATATTTAAAAATAATTATGAAGGGTTTATGAGTGTATACTTCCTCAAAGGAAACATTTTTATTATTATAGATTATATCCATAAACTGTTCAATTTATGTTAACCGTTTTACTAGTTTGGAATTATGTATTGCAATTCATAAACTAATCTAGTGTATGCCAATGCTTAGAAATGGTGCATAGTTGAAGGAATGGAAATCGTATCAACCCATGTAATCTATGTAGGGATTTCCCTCCAGATCAAGATAATTATAGTGGAGATGGTTATACAACTAGTGCTAATCGGCTTATCACCATACTGGGACAACTCACTTGGGTTATAAATAATAACCTAACCCATATGGAGAACTCTAATCCACAATGTGGAGGATCAATTCTAGACCACTTCATGAGGCAAAAACCAACAATATTCAATTGGAGTAAAAATACATTAGTATTTGATCAATGGATAAATTCCTTAGAGAAAATATTTCATGCTTTGGGGAGTAGCGAAACGAAAAAAGTTTTCATGGGAGATTATTGCCTCACGGGAGATGCAGACCATTAGTGTTCATTAATCAAAAACACAAAGGAAGATGAATAAGTATCAAACAAGTAATGGAGGGAGTTTAAATTAATTTTATTAGAGAAATACTTTTCTCATGACCATCGAGTGGATATAGAAAGACAATTTCTGAGTCTGAGGAAAAATGAGGATGAGAATGTTGAAATGTATGAGGCTAACTTTACAAGGTTAGCAAGGCATGAAGCAGATTATATACAAAACCCAAGGAGTAAGAATGATCGATTTATTGAATGGATAAATCCATTTCTCCATCATGAATTAGTCTTACAATCCTTGTTATCATAAAAATATATTGTCTCATGTGTTATCAAGATAGAAAAACAATTCTCTAAGTCCTACGACATTAAATAAAAACACGGGAGGAAGAGATATTCTAAACACTCTGGAAATAGAAATAAGGGGATTAAGTGAAATGTTGAATATCTATCCTATGGGAAATGGGGGTAGAAACACCCCATTACTTGCTTCAAGGTAATGTAAGTCTCTTACAATTATGGTGAAAGAGTCCATCAAGCTCGTGATTACAAGGGGGAGAAAGAGGGTGTTAAAGTTGAATGATACAATTGTAAAGAAATGGGGCATTATGAAAACGAATGTCCTAAGTGCAAAGGAAACATACCCCAGAAAAGGACAAGAGTGTAAGTCCATGCTTATGAGATCACTACTATTGAGGTTGATGCTCCAAAAGACATGGTGGAAGGTAATTAAATTGTTTCACCAAGTTTAGCAAATGATTTATTTGATTCTGGATCATCTCTTTATTTCATATCTTCCCAGTTTACTATAGAAAATATATATTTCCAATTTGATTTAATAAGGGAGTTTTCAGTCAAAAATTTTAATGGAAGTATCATTATAACAATTTTTTGGTAATCAGTTCCCATTAGGGCATATAAATGTTCTTTATCTAATGATCTCATCATCATACCCATGATTGAATTTGATATAATCATTGGTATGGATTAGATTTCAAACCATAATGAGAAAATTTATTGTAAGAAGAAGGATGATACAATTCTCGAGGATGAAAAAGGAGTAACTTATATTTAGGTCAGAAACATCACCATCTAATTTTTATCTAGTTCCACCCCAGTAGCTCAAATAAATTCAATTGTTGGGGAGGAAGACAATGGAATAACTATTGGTGAGGAATGAAATTTACAAATATAGGATGTAACTATTTTTCAAGAATATATTGATGTGTTTCTAGAGGATTTACCTAGACATCCTCCAGAATGAGAAAATTCATTTTCCATTGATTTAATTGATGATTCATGGCCCATATCAAAGACCCATTAAAGAATGAACACTATTGAATTAGTGGAAGTAATGGAACAACTAGAGGAATTGAGTAATAATGTATTTATTCTCTATTGTGTTTCTCCATTGGGAGCTCATGATCTTTTTGTTAATAAGAAATATGGATCTATGAGGTTGTGCGTTGACTATATAGAGACAAATGCTACAACAATAAATAACATGTATCCCTAACATCGCATTGATGATTTATTCGATCAACTTCATGGAGCTCAATATTTTTCAAAGATTGACCTTCGATATGGATATCAACTGTTGTGTGTGAATGAAGAAGATATTCCAAACACAACATTTCGAACTAGGTATGGGCGTTATGCGTTTAGAGTAATGCCTTTTGGATTAACTAATGCACCATCTATCATCATGGATCTAATGAATATTTTTTTCAAGGAATATCTTGATGGATTTGTAGTGGTTTTTATTGATGAAATTTTGGGATACTCAAAAAAGATATCATGGTCATGAAAATCACTTTCGCATTATTCTAAAGACTCTTCGAAGAAATGAATTACATGGAACGTTTAACAAGTGTGAATTTAGGCTTCAAGGTATTTCATTTCTTGGCCACATTGACTCTAAGGATCAAATCACTGTTGATCATTCTAGGAAAAAGGTCATCCTAGAATGGTCAGCACCGACGAGTATAACTGAGGTACACAGTTTTATTGGTTTAGCAGGTTATCATCGGAATTTTGACTAGAATTTTTCCCGATTGGCAAGACCATTAACCAAGATCACACTTAAATGAGTTAAATTTGTTTGGGAAAAATGGTGTGAAGAATGTTTCGAATAAATTAAGAGAATAATATTTAATGCTTCGGTATTGACTCTACTGTCAGGGAATGATTGGTTTGTTATTTATACTGATTCCTCAAAAAAGGACTTGGTTGTTTCCTTATACAGAATGATAGATTTTTTGCCTATGAATCATGACAAATAATAATATATGAGAAAACCTATCCTACTCATGACCTTGAGTTAGCAGCTGTAATATTTGCTCTTAAAATATGTAAGCACTATCTCTATATAGAAAAATGTGAGATTTATATTGATAACAAGTGTTTGAAGTATATTTTCTCACAGATGGAACTCAAAATGAGGAAAAGGCGATGGCTTGAACTACTCAAGGATTATGATTGCACTATACACTACAACCCGAGGAAGGCAAATAAGGTGGCAGATGCTTTGAGCAGAAAGGTTCATAGAGTTTTGAAAAAGATGATAGTTGAAAAAGATCCTATTTTCATGGATCTAGGAAAGATGGATATGGGAATGACCAAGGAAGGTGAAACATCAATTTTTTTCAAATGGTTTCCAAAAAATATTTACTAGAAAAGATAAAAAGTTCTCAGACTGATGATGAGGAATTTCAAAAGAAAATTAAAGTTTTGAATGAGGGGATATTGATCGACTTCATATATAAAGATGAAAATTTTAAATTTGGGAAGAGACTTTGTGTTCCCGATATACCTGATCTAAAAAGGAAATTATTGGATGATGCTCATAGATCCAATTTCTTTATACACCCTAGGATCACCACGATGTATATAGATTTGAAGGAATATTTTTGGTGGGACAACATGAAGAGGGAGATTGCTGATTTTCTGTCAAGAGGTATGGTTTGTCAATAAGTGAAAGAAGGAAGGCAACAACCTGGAGGATTCATGCAAACTCTTCCCATACCTGAGTGGAAATGGGATAATATTACGATGGACATTGTCTTTGTCACGAACCGCCCTCGGGGTCCGTGCCGTGACTACCCCAAGCCCGCCTTCCATAGGCCAGGGGCTGGTGACTAGCACCAAGGCGTAAATCCCGGTAAAAAGGGAAGGCATTACCTTTGTAAAGTAAACAAACACCACAGAGTAAGCAAGCAGAAAGTAAACACTAAGCAAAAGCAGAGTACAACTGAAAGTGCGGAAAAGTAAATGGGCCAGTATACAAACCCAAACTGAAAGTAAAGTACAACTCGAAAGGGAAAATAGCAACTGAAAAGTAAAAGCCGCTACACCGAGCTGTCCACTGGAAATCCCACCTGAAGGGTGGGTACAGATAGCTCCACTGCTCCATGGGTCCCGCCATCCGCTCCGAGCACGTCCCGCCCAGTGATCCTCCTCCAGGTACCATCCTGCTCTGCAAGCCTCAGCTATGGTCAACGCTGTCCGTCGTCTGCAACCAACACAACGTAGTGCGGGCAAAGCCCGTGCAGGGGTGAGTATAAGCTACTCAGTAGGGACCCCGAGACCCCTGAAGGTCTCTCAAATCCACAAAGGATAAACCACAAAGAAAGGAGCAATCACGAAGTAACAACCGACACTGCTTAGGTATATGCCCATACATATATCTAAGTCATCAATTTCAAATACGCTCCAACCTCTGAGCCCAAGTACAACTCAGTCCACACAGGAAAGTAAACGTATTCCACACAGGAAAGCAAAACGTAATCCTTAAAGGATAGCACAACACAATCCACACAGGAAAGCAACAGGATTTAGCTCACACAGGTATACTTCTTCAAAAGACGATAAAGATGATCTCTGATCCATCTAAGTCATCGGACCCACGAAGGATCGATAGGTAACTAACCCCCGCAAAAGACCCACACAGGATCGGGCCCACGTAGGACCTGTAGGCATTGGTTCACACAGGACCGCTGAGCGCAAAGAACCACACAGGATCAGACCCACACAGGATTGGGCCCACACAGGACCTATAGCACTGATCCACGTAGGATCGCTGAGTGCTGTAGTCGTCGTCGTCGAATCCACACAGGATCTCTGTACTGTCGTCGTCGCAGTCACAGTAGCAGTAGCAGTAGTAGTCACTGTGGCAGTCGCAGCCAGCACTAGGGTTCCCGCACACAGCAAGCTCGTTCGGAGGGTCCGCTCCACGAGCCGAGAAGCGGATACATCAACTGTCACAATGTCCAAAGTTGATGTATCCAAAAGTTCCGTATCGTCAACAGGAACTCAACGCAACAGACGGCGCGTCGATCGGACGCCCGGTCTGAGAGTTATTGGCATTTTCGTCTCCGGGGCCCGGTTGGTTTTTAAGGCAAAACCAACCCGACCGTACTCCACCTGCGTCCAAACCTCGGGCGGAGTATGCCAAAAGATCCGTCTCACTAAGAGGAACACAACAAAGCTGACGGCACGTCAATCGGACGTCTGTAGCTCAAGATATGAGCGTTTCCGCTCCGAAGTCCCGATTGGTTTCGTGAACAAACCAACCCGGCCGAACTCAAAGTGTTTCGAAACTTTGAGTGCGATATACCGAATCAACCTTCTCAATCCAAGGATCGCAATGCCGCTGACGGTTCGTCGATCAGAGGTCTGTGGCTCAAGTTATGGCCAAAAGACCGAAACTGATTCGAAACGGGGGGTCCGGGTCCGGGCCGACCCGGCCCGACCCCCCCTGGGTCGGCCCGAACCGGTTTGACCCAACCCGGGTCCGACCCGGCCCGACCGGCCGGCCGGCGGCGCGGTGGCACGGCAGCACGGCGGCCTGGTGCCGCACGGAGGCAGCGCACGGGGGGCAAGGCCCCCGCTTCCAGCAAGGCTGCGCAGCTTTTAGCCGCGCCATTTGGAGATCCGGCCCCCCCTCGTGGGGGCCTGCATGAAGAAACCGGGGGGCCGCCTGCCCCCCATCAAAGGAACCCCCCCCCCTCATAAATGGGGGGGGGGGGTTTAGAGAGTTGACCAGGGGAATTTATTCCCCCGGTCTTTTACCTTCCGGCCGGCCACCTGGCTGGCCGATTTTTCTCCAACGGGACCGGCAAGCCGGTCCCCTTCCGGTTTCTGACGACGGCGGCTCGGCGTGCCGCCGGTCTTCCCGTCTCGCCGCGGCCCGGAACCGGCCGCGGTGTTCGTCGTCCGGCGCGGTGCGACGGCACAGCGCCCCTCCGCCGTGCCTTTGATTCCCTTCGACGCGGTGCGACGGCGTCGCATTCTTGATGATCCTTCCACGGCGCGGCGCGATGGCGCCGCACAATTTAATCGTGCGAATATCCACGTGGTGTGACGGCACCACGCCATCTTGTTTCACCCGCAAGATAAAACAACAAGAACAAGGAGGGTGTTCGGCCGTGTTCATACGGTCCGACCCCCTCACGTTAAACAATAACACAAATTTAAAATCCTCACGTTAGTCATGCTAGAACCACGAACAAGGATAAATAAATAAACAAATAACAACAACCCCTACCTTGGGTATAGGATCGAAGATTTGTCAACGTCCCGCGGAAGACAACGTCGCAGAGGTCGGGCGTCGCGGTAATCGTTCGTAAAATCCGATGACGAAGAGGTACGTCCGAAGAGGTACGTCATTGGAGAATCTTCGTATGCCGATGAAGGAAGTCCTAGGAGGAAGCGACGTTCCCTTTCGTTGACACGGAAGACGAAGAAGAGAGGAGCGGCGTTCTTCGTCGGAGCTTGAGCGTTCTTCGTCTAAGCTTGAGCGTTCTTCGTCAAAGTTGAAGGAGAAGGAGAAGAACCCAAAAGCTCTCAAGATGGCTAAACAAATCTAACCAAATAAAATAAGCTATGATCTTATTTTATTAACTCCACCAAACCTTTTTGAATTTCAAAGGTTTGAAAAAGATTAAACAACTCAAACTCATTAATAAGCGAAGTTGTCAAAACAATTAAAGATGGGTTAAAGGGAGTTTTGAGAGAAGTTGAAAAGTTGGGTTTCGTGTGGGCCCCACCACACTTAATCCTCTCAAGGGAGGTTAAGTGGATGCGGGTCCCACCTTTAACTTTCTTTGAGAGGAGTTAACCAACAAGAGTAAAATAAAAAGTGTTCCACATTTTTATTCATCTTTTTATAATTCTCCCAAAAATTAACTTTCGTCCCGCAATAAACGCAACTTCGGAAAAGGTCTCCTTAATTGAATATCGGCACTACGAGTTCTTCAGTGCCCTCAGATTTCAATTCCGAGCACCGTATCAAAAGTTATGAATTCCCGCTCGTTCGTTCACTGAATGTACCCGAGCCAAACTTCAGAAATTGATTCCGGGCACACCGGGCCTCGGAATCACGTGCCGTCTGAAACCAAGCTCTTGCAAAATTCCAAAGAAAATTAAGAAAAAATTTTCCTTGAATTTTATGGGTCTTTACATTACTCCCACCTCAGGGCTTTACGTCCCCGTAAAGATACATAAAAAACTAGGGAAACAAATGAGGGTACTGAGCACGCATCTGAGCCCCCCGCTCCCATGTGCTCTCCTGGAGGTTCTCGTGCTGCCATCTGATGCGCACAAGGGGAATCGATCGCCCACATAGGACCCGCTCCTGTCGATCCTCTATCTCCACCAGGACCTTCGTAAAAGTCGCCCCATCGTCAACGTCAAGCTCCCCATGTTCAATGATGTGCGTCGGGTCGTGCACGAATCTCCTCAGCTGAGATACGTGGAAGACGTCTTGCACCCGGTGCAACTGAGGTGGCAGAGCCAGGAGATAAGCCACCTCGCCAATCCTGCTGAGGACCTGGAAAGGTCCGATGAAGCGCAGAGATAACTTGCCGCCTCGGCCAAATCTCTGAATTCCACGTCGAGGTGAGACCCGCAAGAAGACGTGGTCGCCATCCTCGAACTCCAGTGGCCTCCGCCTCCTGTCAGAGTATGACTTCTGCCGGCTCTGAGCTGTCCTCATCCGCTCCTGGATGACCTGGACCTTCTCTGTCGTGGCCTGGACCATCTCCGGTCCCACAAGTGCTGACTCCCCAGGGTCTGTCTAGCACAAAGGAGATCTACAAGGTCGGACGTACAATGCCTCATACGGTGCCATCCCGATGGTGGAGTGGTAGCTGTTGTTGTACGCAAACTCCACCAAGGGTAGGTGGTCCTCCCAGCTGCGACCAAAGTCGAGGACACATGCACGGAGCATGTCCTCGAGAGTCTGAATGGTCCTCTCCGTCTGACCATCCATCTGAGGGTGAAAGGCTGTGCTCAGACGTAGCTGTGTCTCGAACTCCTCCTGCAAGCCCTTCCAAAGCCGGGAAGTAAAGTGAGCATCTCGATCGGAGACGATAGAAGATGGCACACCGTAGAGCCGCACAATCTCCTGAACGTAGAGACGTCCCAAGCTCTCCAATGAGCCCTGCTCTCTGATGGGTAAGAAGTGTGCCGACTTGGTGAGTCGGTCAACAATCACCCAGATGGAGTCGTGACCTCTGGAAGTGCGTGGAAGTCCAGTCACGAAGTCCATAGATATGTCGTCCCACTTCCACTCTGGGACCTCCAAGGGCTGTACCAAGCCTGCTGGTACCTGATGCTCTGCCTTCACCTGCTGGCAGGTGAGGCATCGAGAAAAGAACTCTACTACTGCCTTCTTCATGCTCGGCCACTAGTGCCGTCGTCTGAGGTCCTGGTACATCTTTGCCACTCCAGGATGTACAGCCAAAGGAGAAGTGTGAAACTCTCTCAGCACTTCCTCTCGCAAAGCGACTGGTACCATGGTACGTCCTCTGAAAAGGATGTCGTGCTCTCCTCCAAGGGAGAAACCACCAGGTGGCTGTCCCGAGGATATCTGTGCACGCCGTGTCTCAAAGTCAGCATCCTCACGCTGTGCCTCTCTGACCTGCTGCAGTAGTGGAGGGGTGACTATGAGAGATTGGAGGAAGGATGCTCCATCTCTATCCACGAAGGATATCTGCAAAGAGGCTAACTGCTCCGTCACCTCCTCAAGTAGCTGAATGCCCGTCCTCCTGCTGAGGGCATCGGTTACTACGTTCCCCTTCCCAGGAGTATAGACTATCTCAAATTCATAGTCCTGGAGGAACTCGAGCCATCGCCGCTGTCTCAGGTTCAGGTCCTTCTGCGAGAAGATATACCTGAGACTCTGATGATTGGAAAAGACTGTAAAGCGCTCGCCCATCAGATAGTGTCGCCATGTCTTCAGAGTGAAGACCACTGCTGCTAACTCCAGGTCATGGGTAGCATAGTTCTGCTCATGCGGCCTCAACTGACGTGATCCATAGGCGATCACTGCCCGCTCCTACATCAGAACACATACGAGTCCGGTCCCTGATGCATCGCAGTAAACTACGTACCCTACACCCACCTCGGGCAACCTCAAGATTAGTGTGCTAGTCAATCTCTGACTCATCTCCTGGAAGCTCTGCTGACATCTGTCTGACCACACGAAGGGTTTCCCCTTATTCGTCAATGCTGTGAGTGGTGCCGCAACTCTAGAGATGTCTGGCACGAATCTCCGATAGTATCCAGCTAGTCCCAAGAAACTTCGAACCTCAGTCACGCTCCTGGGTGGCTCCCATGCTAACACAGCCTCAATCTTCGCGGGATCCACTGCAACTCCCGCCTCAGAGATAACGTGTCCCAAGAAGTGGACCTCACGTATCCAGAACTGGCACTTCGAGAGATTACCGTAAAGTTGGTGCTCTCGGAGTGTGTCTAGTATAACTCGCAAGTGATAGGCGTGCTCCTCCTCAGTCGTAGAGTAAATCAGAATGTCGTCGATGAAGACCACGACAAACCGATCGAGGTATGGCTGAAATATCCTGTTCATGAGAGCCATGAACACTGCTGGAGCATTGGTTACACCGAAAGGAATAACCAAGAACTCATAGTGGCCATACCGACATCTGAAGGCCGTCTTCTGCACATCCTCATCTCTGACTCTGAGCTGATGATAGCCTGACCTGAGGTCTATCTTCGAGAAACACCGTGCTCCCTTGATCTGATCAAAGAGGTCATCCATCCTCGGTAGCGGATACTTGTTCCTCACTGTCACCTAGTTCATGCGACGATAGTCAACACAAAGTCGCAAGCTCCCATCCTCCTTCTTAGCGAACAATATCGGGGAAGCCCAGGGTGAAACACTGGGTCGGATGAACCCCTTGCCCTGCAAGTCTTCCAACTGTACCCGTAGCTCTCGAAGCTCGGCGGGGGCCATCTAATATGATGGAGTGGATATCGGGGCTGTCCCGGGGTACAAGTCAATATAAAAGTCAACCTCTCTATGAGGAGGTAGCCCTGGAACGTCGTCAGGAAAAACGTCCCCAAACTGATCCACCACTGCAGGAAAACCAGGACTCCGCACGTCAACTGCTCCAAGGATGAGGCTAGCTAACTGATGAGTAATGGGCTGTCCTCTCCTCCGCGGAAGTCCATCCTGTGCTGCTAAGTCTCCCTTCTCGCCGGTGAAGGTGAACCTGCCCCCGTCGGTGCGTACACATCGCACCTTGCGCCTAAAACAGTCAATCTGCGCATGGACCGTAGATAGCCAATCCATGCCCAAGATGACGTCGTAAGGCCTCGACGCTGCTACAAGAAGATCCCAGCTGAAGCTCTCGCCTCCTAGAGTAAGCTCACACTGCCGGCACCAGTGCGTAATCGTTGAGTCTGCTCTCGTAGGAGTCTCTAGCCGTAAGGATCGAGCCAACGACTCTGTCGGAATCTCTGAGCTCCGAATAAGGGCAGCGGCTATGAAAGAGTGACTCGCTCTTGTGTCTATAAGAACTGAAGCAAGGGTGGAATAGAAACAGATAGTACCTCGAATCATCTCGGGTGCGCCGTGGTCGTAGGCCTCTGCTTCCCGGAGCTGTGCCTGTCTCTGCCCGCCAGCTCCCTGTGGTCGGGGTGGACCTCCTAGTGGTGGTGGTGGAAGAGCCTCAAAGCGTCGCCCACCACCGGCTGCTCGTCCAGATCCTCTGCCTCATCCACCTCCTCCCTGCGGACCGCCACGGTCGACCCTCTGCCTCTGCCTCGGTGGTCCCTCAACTGTCTGCTGCTCCTCAGCATGGCGGGTCGGGCAGTCACGAGCCACGTGGCCCTGCCCGCCGCACGAGTAGCAATGTCTGCCTCTCGAAAGACTGGCTCCTCGATGTGTGCTCCGCACTGCTGAGCCAGTGCCTTGAGGTCGTCTGCCCGATGGTCTAGTCTTCCTGGACCCCTAAGTCATCCGTCGACTGCCTGCTGCAGATGACTCTGCCACATGCCGCCCTGCGGTGGGTCGCTGTGCTGGTGTAGACTCAGCAAGGAAGCTCTCGGTCAGATGGGCCCGCTCCAGTACTCCTGTCTGAGTCGGTTGCTGAGGGAGATCAGCGATGCCATGATCTCGTGTCTCAAACCCTGCTCGAAGGTCCGGGCCCGGAATAATGGGTCCCGTACCATGTCGGTCGAGTAGCGCGAGAGATCGGTAAATCTCGCCGAGTACTGAGCGACCGTCATTATGCTCTGCCGCAGCTGAAGAAGCTCCTGGATACGCACCGCACGAAGGGTTGCTGGGACGAACTCCGAGCGGAAGAGGCTCTCAAAGTCCTTCCATAGAAGAGATGCCTCATCGTGCACCTGGAGCATCAAGCACCACCATCGTCATGCTGCTGCGTGTAGTAGGCTCGCATCGAGGATCACCATGAGGTCTGCTGGTGTCCTCACTAGCCTAAACACACGTACTACTGCCTCCAGCCAGTCCTTGGCTGCCTGGGGATCCGTCTCCCCGCGAAACCTGGTTGGTCGCTGGCGCTGAAACTCATGCAGTGCGCTGAGGCGACGTGCATCGTCAGCGGCTGGCACTGGAAGCATCGGGGGCTCGACGGGTAGTGCTACTGCCGGTGCCACTGCTGACAAAGGGCCCTGCACCGAGGCCTCGTCGCTCGGTGGGCTGTCGTCACACTCGACTCTCGGAACCCTAGTTGGATGCCGTCGTGGGGCCATCCTGAAAAGGAAACAGGTGCGCCATGGTCAGAACAGTATACCTGGTGAGCTGATATATGTAATCACAAAGAAAACTTTGAAACACACACGCAATCAATGTTTTCGTGCATTAAGTCGGAAATCAGAAGTCAGGGTCCTGGTGTACGGATACATCGGCCGCCGCACCAACACTGGACTCCCTGGACTAATAACCACACTCAATACGCTAAACATTATTGCTTCACATAGAGAATATCAGAGTTCGCGGTAGAACCGAACCCCTCTGATACCAATTTGTCACAACCCGCCCTCGGGGTCTGTGCAGTGACTACCCCAAGCTCGCCTTCCATAGGCCAGGTGCTGGCGACTAGCACCAAGGCGTAAATCCCGTTAAAAAGGGAAGGCATTTCCTTTGTAAAGTAAACAAACCCAACAGAGTAAGCAAACGGAAAGTAAACACTAAGCAAAAGCAGAGTACAACTGAAAGTGCGGAAAAGTAAATGGGCCAGTATACAAACCCAAACTGAAAGTAAAGTACAACTCGAAAGGGAAAACAGCAACTGAAAAGTAAAAGCCGCTACACCGAGCTGTCCACTGGAAATCCCACCTGAAGGGTGGGTACAGATAGCTCCACTGCTCCACATGTCCCGCCGTCCGCTCCGAGCACGTCCCGCCCAGTGATCCTCCTCCAGGTACCGTCCTGCTCTGCAAGCCTCAGCTAAGGTCAACGTTGTCCGTCGTCTGCAACCAACACAACGTAGTGCGGGCAAAGCCCATGCAGGGGTGAGTATAAGCAACTCAGTATGGACCCCGAGACCCCTGAAGGTCTCTCAAATCCACAAAGGATAAACCACGAAGAAAGGAGAAATCACGAAGTAACAACCGACACTGCTTAGGTATATCCCATACATATATCTAAGTCATCAATTTCAAATACGCTCCAACCTCTGAGCCCAAGTACAACTCAGTCCACACAGGAAAGTAAACGTATTCCACACAAGAAAGCAAAACGTAATCCATACAGGATAGCACAACACAATCCACACAGGAAAGAAACAGGATTCAGTTCACACAGGTATACTTCTTCAAAAGACGATAAAGATGATCTCTGATCCATCTAAGTCGTCGGACCCACGAAGGATTGATAGGTAACTAACCCCCGCAAAAGACCCATAGAGGATCGGGCCCATGTAGGACCTGTAGGCGCTGGTTCACACAGGACCGCTGAGCGCAAAGACCCACACAGGATCAGACCCACACAGGATCGGGCCCACACAGGACTTGTAGCACTGATCCACGTAGGATCGCTGAGTGCTGTAGTCGTCGTCGTCGAATCCACATAGGATCTCTGTACTGTCGTCGTCGCAGTCACAGTAGCAGTAGCAGTAGTAGTCATAGTGGCAGTCGCAGCCAGCACTAGGGTTCCCGCACATAGCAAGCTCGTTCGGAGGGTCCGCTCCACGAGCCGAGAAGCTGATACATCAACTGTCACAAATTCCAAAGTTAATGTATCCAAAAGTTCCGTATCGTCAACAGGAACTCAACGCAACAGACGGCGCGTCGATCGGACGCCCGGTCTGAGAGTTATTGGCATTTTCGTCTCCGGGGCCCGGTTGGTTTTTAAGGAAAAACCAACCCGACCGTACATCACCTGTGTCCAAACCTCGGGCGGAGAATTTCAAAAGATCCGTCTCACTAAGAGGAACACAACAAAGCTGACGGCACGTCAATCGGACGTCCGTAGCTCAAGATATGAGCATTTCTGCTCCGAAGGCCCAGTTGGTTTCGTGAACAAAGCAACCCGGCCGAACTCAAAGTGTTCCGAAACTATGAGTACGATATACCGAATCGACCGTCTCAATCCAGGGATCACAATTCCACTGACGGTTCGTCGATCGGAGGTCCGTGGCTCATGTTATGGCCAAAAGACCAAAACTGATTCGAAACGGGGGGGTCCGGGTCCGGGCCGACCCGGCCCGACCCCCCCCCCCCCCCGGTCGGCCCGAACCGGCTCGACCGGACCCGGGTCCCAACCCGGCCCGACCGGCGGCCGGCCGTCGGAGCGGCGGCGCGGCGGCCTGGCGCCGCACGGAAGGCAGCGCGCGGGGGGGCAAGGCCCCCGGCTTCCAGCAAGGCGGCACGGCTTTTAGCCGCGCCATTTGGAGATCCGACCCCCCTCGTGGGGGGCCTGCTTGAAGAAACCGGGGGGCCGCCTGCCCCCCCTCACAGGAACCGCCCCCCCTTATAAATGGGGGGGGGGGGTTTAGAGAGTTGACCGGTGGAATTTATTCCCCCGGTCATTGACCTTCCGGTCCGGCCACCTGGCCGGCCGGTTTTTTTCCAACGGGACCGGCAAGCCGGTCCCCTTCCGGTTTCCGACGCCGGCGGCTCGGCGTGCTGCCGGTATTCCTGTCTCACCGCGGCCCAGAACCGGCCGCGGTGTTCGTCGTCCGGCGGGGTGCGACGGCACCGCGCCCCTCCGCCGCGCCTTTGATTCCCTTCGACGCGGCGTGACGGCGTCGCGTTCTTGATGATCCTTCTACGGCGCGACGCGATGGCGCCGCGCAATTTAATCGTGCGAATATCCGCGTGGTGCGACGGCACCACTCCATCTTGTTTCATCCGCAAGATAAAACAACAACAACAAGGAGGGGTTCGGCCGTGTTCATGCGGTCCGGCCCCCTCACATTAAACAATAACACAAATTTAAAATCCTCATGTTAGTCATTCTAGAACCACGAACAAGGATAAATAAATAAACAAATAACAACAACCCCTACCTTGGGTATAGGTTCGAAGATTTTTCAACGTCCCGCGGAAGACAACGTCGCGGAGGTCGGGCGTCACGGTAATCGTTCGTCAAATCTGATGACGAAGAGATACATCCGAAGAGGTACGTCGTTGGAGAATCTTCGTATGCCGACGAAGGAAGTCCGAGGAGGAAGCGACGTTCCCTTTCGTTGACACGGAAGACGAAGAAGAGAGGAGCGGCGTTCTTCGTCGGAGCTTGAGTGTTCTTCGTCTATGCTTGAGCGTTCTTCGTCAAAGTTGAAGAAGAAGGAGAAGAACCCAAAAGCTCTCAAGATGGATAATCAAATCTAACCAAATAAAATAAGCTAAGAGCTTATTTTTTTTAACTCCACCAAACCTTTTTGAATTTCAAAGGTTTGAAAATGTTTAAACAACTCAAACTCATTAATAAGCTAAGTTGTCAAAACAATTAAAGAGGGGTTAAAGGGAGTTTTGAGAGAAGTTGAAAAGTTGGGTTTCGTGTGGGCCCCACCACACTTAATCCTCTCAAGGGAGTTTATGTGGATGTGGGTCCCATCTTTAACTTCCTTTGAGAGGAGTTAACCAACAAGAGTAAAATAAAAAGTGTTCCACATTTTTATTCAACTTTTTATAATTCTCCCAAAAATTAACTTCCGTCCCGCAATAAACGCAACTTTGGAAAAAGTCTCCTTAAGCGAATATCGGCGCTGCGAGTTCGTCAGTGCCCTCAGATTTCAATTCCGAGCACCGGATCAAAAGTTAGGAATTCCCGCTCGTTCGTTCACTGAACGTACCCGAGCCAAACTTCGGAAATTGATTCCGGGCACACCGGGCCTCGGAATCAGGTGGCGTCTGAAACCGCGCTCTTGTAAAATTCCAAAGAAAATTAAGAAAAAATTTCCATTGAATTTTACGGGTCTTTACAGTCTTGGGGAAACCCAATAATCCTTGAAGGAATGATGAAATATGGGTCGTTTTTTATCATTTTTCCAAGTCATCACATTTTCATGTTATAAGAGATGATTTACCACTTGAATGTCTTGTAAGACTATATATTAATGAAGTTTTAAGACTCCATTCTGTACCTCTATCTATTTTTTCTGATCGTGATCTTCATTTTACATCAATATTCTTGTAATGTCTTCAGAAATATCGAGATAATGAACATTGTTTGAGCACTACCAACCACCCTCAAAATGATGGAAAATCAAAATGGACTATTCAAACCATAAGATACATGTTGGGATCTTGGTCACATGACTTTCAAGGTATGTGGGATCAATATTAACCTTACATAGAATTTTCTTATAACAATAAAACCCATTCATGTATTCAGATGGCACCATATGATGTGTTATATAGAAAGAAATGTCGCACACCAGCTTCTTGCATTGATGTTGGTAAAAGAAAACTCGTAGGACCAAAACTTTTTGAGGAAATGATGTAAAAGGTGAAGGTTATCAAAACCCACATTAAAGCAGCACAAAGTAGGTAGAAGTGATATGTTGATAACCGAAGGAATGATTTGGAATTTTAGGTAGGAGATCATGTTTTCATGAAGATATCGCCATGGAAGGGAGTTATACGATTCGATAAGAAGGGAAAATTATGTCCCAGGTACATCAGAGCTTTCAAAATTCTAGAATGAGTTGGAGTGGTATATTATTATTTGGAAATTCCTCCAAGTCTCTCCAAAGTCCATGATGTGTTCCACATATCCCTGATGTGAAAATACATGCCTGAAACAATCCATGTACTCACCTATGAGAAAATTGAACTGGAGCCAGATCTGTCTTATTGTGAAGAGCCTGTCAAGATTCTTGATACAAGAGAACAGTTGCTAAGAATCCAAATGACTCGTCTGGTAAAAGTTCTATGGAGAAACCATAAGATGAAAGAGATAATGTGGTAATCTGAGGAACTTATGATAAAGCACCACCAGAATATTTTTATGCATTAAAAATATAGAAACTTCAAGGACGATATTATTTTAATGAGGGGTGAATGTAACACCCCAAGATTCCATTGTACGTTTCCCATTGAATAATACAATAACTTGTGTTGTACGCAACTTTGAATTCAAACACACCACAACCAATAAAACTAGCCGTTATGAATAGTAATACCACATGTTTTAAATTTTATAAATTTTATCTTTCCAAATGGAATTCATTTTTGGATTCGGAATATTGAAATTAGCTTTGGGTGAATTTTTTGTATTTATCTGAAAAAATTCAATTTTTAATGAATAGTGAAGAACACAGAGTTATTGTTTAAAACTGACTTTTTATGTAAATAATTATTTGTCTTATTTAAAGTTATTTTTGGTCAAAATATATACATAATACATATATATGTCCAATTTAATTAATTAGAGTTATTTTATAATATGTTTTGATATATAAAAATTGTATTGAACTTTTAACCGTGTTTTACCCACCTCATAGGAGCATTTTAAAATTTGCATAAAACTTAATTTTACTACTTCTGTGAGTTGAATTTCAAAAATTAAAGAGACATGGTTAATATTATCAAGTAAAATGTGGTTCAATAAGATGAAAATAATTTTTGGGGAATAGTACCTTTGATCTTTTATTGACCATGGTTAAAAGAAAATTGGGCAATTAAGGGTAAAATTGATATTATTATTAACCTAACACATATCTTAATTTTATTAGATAAGTATAATTCTACTAAATAACCTTAGGAATAAAATATGACCCCCTTTGGTCCACATAGATTAGATTAGGATATTTATTATTATTTTATTTAAAGAAGAGTTAAAAGAGTTAAATTCAATGTTTAATAACTAAACCATTTTTAATTTAGTGTTACACACAATATAAATTCAACTATAAATATTCATTATAAATATAGAATTATTTACTACATAATCGTATTTTATTTATAATTTTTATAGATTAAATAACCTACATTATTTATGACATAATGATGATGTTATAATTACATTATTAATGAAATATTAAAATAATTGATATTATATATATCCAAATAAATGTAAATTGAGACTTATGATGAATTAAAATAATTTTCTAGGTTAATATTAAATTTTAGGGTTTTTTAAATAAAATTTATTCCAAGTGATAATGTTTTTATGGCATTCCAAAAAATGAAATACTAAATAGTGTCAAAATTTAAAAATTGAGTTTTTAAAAAATATTATATATTATTAATTGATATAATATTCCTAAAAATATAATGTTCTGCCAAAGGAAATAAAGAAAGTTATATATATTATTAATTAACCACAAGTATTTCGCTTGTCTTGTTATAGAATTTTTATTAACCATATAATATAAAAATAAAAAAAGACATGGTAAATGTCAAACTATTTTACTAAAAGTTAAATCTAAATGATAAGGTTAATATGATGGCCTAAACCTATCTAAAAACTATTGGATGAGAGGATTTCTACCCATACCCACTGTAGACTCGAAATAATTCATTTTCAATCCATTATAAAAGGAAAATGATTTTATTATAAAATAATATTACAAGTTTTTCCTAAATTGACCCTTACCTATCTTATAAAAGGTCACATCCCCTTATTTTAATTTCACACCGCCAAAGCCATTTGGATTAGCACAACACTGCCCAAATATCCTCAAAACATCCGTCACGTCAACCTAGATGCCTCAATTTTATTAGAAAGACAATCTAACTAGCCCTTTTTATCAACTCAAAAGGAATCACCCAAAGTAGAGGTTATAATTTCACCACCCTCTTTCAAGTTCTTTTCTTCTTCCACTATCTCTTTCTTTGTTGTTTCCAATATAAAATAATTAATCCATTATCATATAAATACTACAATGTTTTTATAAATATGGTATGACCATATTTATTTATTACATATATACTATAAAAAACAAAGTCAGCATACGTGCGTACATACGACTTACCGTCTCCACGTCGTGGTGTAATTTTTAATTCAAACACTTTATTCTTTTGGATGGGTATAATAATGAATATAAATGATGTAAATAATAAATAAAAAACGTTATGAATCTTTATATATTATATACCATCCATCAACAAATGATTTCACCATCAATATAATGATATAATCTCTCGTGCGTATGTATAGATTACAGTCTCCACGAATGCGATGAGATTCATTCCCCATCATAATAATTCAAGATTAGTTTTAATTTTATGATTCAAAATAATGTTTATGAACATAATATAATTCTTTATATTAATCATATACATCCTATTAATAAAAAAAAATGGCTTACATAACCAAGCATATAATGGAAAATGACTCAGTTAACAGCCAAAACGATGATGCTACTAAAATATTATTAACAAAGCAATATTAGAAGATCATATAAGATATCATATTTATGTATATTGTTCTTGTGTAATTTAATAACAATTATTCAACTTTTATAAAGGATGTTAATTTACCCTCTACCAAGGAAAATTACAAGTTAATGGTTAATTTCAAAATCTCTTTATTATCAGAAGTTGTTTTTACGTAAGTATCTACTAAGAAATGTGTATCATCCACATCTGTGTTTTCTTAAATATGTGTTTCAAAACATTTTTACTATTAACTATAAAATGCATTAAAGTAATTTAACCCCTCATTTTACCTTATATTTTTTGAAAGGAATCTTTCTGTCGTTATCCAAACAAGTCACTTTATGAACTTCTTGACAAAATTAAGATAATAATGATTTTTTAACTTATACGGTGGGTGAGGATATTTTCTGCCATTATAAAATCTTCAATACTTACCTTACAAGCATATAATAATATTTCCAAAATAAATATCCTCTTTTATAATTATATGACTTTTAAATGATTTCAAAGTATAAAAAGATATTTCTCTAAAAAAAGTTTTGATTTCATCTATGTCAACATCCTTTTGATAAATTTTATGCTTGTTCAATGTTGATTTATTATTATAAAAATCGTCCATATTTAATTGAAGTTTTTGTGATATGTTTGACTATGGATTTGTTATTTTTATACCATTCCTGGTTTATGGATAAATAATGACATTTTGTATGCATGTTTTATTACGGATGTTTATATTATGTTTAAAACTTTTTACATGAGGAATGCATTAGACATAGTAAGTGATAGGTGGAGCCCGCTATATCTCCCCAATGCATTGGTTGGTCTCATTAGACAAACTAGTGTCTTGGCATAGGGCCTTGACATAATCATATTTGTAGTCTAGGAACAAGGCCTTGACTACGTGGTTATGAAGTCTGGCATTATTCATTCCATCATTATAAAAGTGGATATTGATATTGCATATGATTATTCGACTAGTAGAATATCTATTTGAACAAGTAAATGGAATTATTTGATTTAACTTTTCTATATTATGATGATGTTTATGTTTAAAAGTATTATGTTTTAGTATTATATATTTCTTAAATGTTTATGCTTATTTATGAAAGTTTTTGTTATATTGTTATCCTTACTGAGCATATGAGCTCACCCCTTTCTATGTTTTATTGTTCCCAGGATGTGAAGAAGTATTTTATGGTTGACCTAAAGTGATAGACTAAGGATATAAGTGTGTTAAAAAGGGGACAATTTTTTGCTGATTTTTTTATTTCCTGGTGTAATGTAAAACATATGAATGTATCTAGTACTTTCAAGGCTTATAATCTGATCGGTATTTTGAGACATGATTCCTTGGATCATACCCATGTTATGTAATAATTCACCAACTCTAGGTTACTGAGGTTGGGGAATTAAACATATTGCTATTTTTAACCTGGTAATCTTATGATGATCGATGTATATATACTAATAAAGAATGTCATGTTGGAAGAAGTCATGGGAAATTATGAAGAGAAAATATTTTATGATTTAGATCATTAAATCTAGAATGTTGGGTTTACCAAGTATTATGTAAATGATCAGTTGATATGATAATATGTATGATATCAATTAAATAAAAATTTATGTACTCATAGTCAATATTCTCCTATTAATAACACCTGAAATCCCTTAGTCGACACATTCTTGATAAATAATCTCCTGGGGCTCAAAATCAAATACTGTTAGATGATCCGATTTACAAAAAAGAGATATATGTTTACCTTAGAATATTTTTTTTCATTCTGAACATATGTAATTCCAAGGTGGGGGGGGGATTTGTTGGAAACCCATAATTTTGTTCTTTGATATTTTCCATCAATGATTTCAGATGTATCGAGTATATATAGAAATACTAATAAAACATACATGAAAGACTCAAAGGTAGCATCCATGATGTATTAGGCTTGCGTTTTTATTTATCAGTTCATAATGTTGTTCCCTTATTTATTTGACTTAGATTATTTTCTAATCATATATTGATATGCCCTATTTGAAAAAAAATAAAGGCTAGTTGTTTCTAAAATACTATGCCAGCTTGTCCAAAACTCTTATGATAGTCGCCTCTACCATACCAAGGGAGACAGCTCGACTCACTAGCATTGGTGGATGAAGGTGCATATTTAAGATACCTTGAAAGATGACTAGAGCCACACCATAGGGTGGAAATGAAATGAGAGAGTGGGATAACATGATTTTCTCCTAGTGACAGTTATGTTTTGACCTTTATACTCATTTATATATATCAATGGATCCATGAATCATTATTATGAATGGAGATTTAAGATGAGATATTGGCGTGGAATGATGTATGATAAGGAAAATTATCTTCTAACATAAAAACATATGGAAATAAACATCACTATATATTCAATACAATCCAATCCATCCTATCCAAATATCATGTCATCTTCATCCTCCACCCAATTTCATTTCTAACTAATACCTCTAGATCGACATAGTGAGTCACACATGACATTTTCAAAATAATTATGGTACTCAATGACCACCATGATATTGTGATATAAGGAGTTATATCGAGATATCCAAAACATAATTGGAATCTACAATCAATTCTATTGCTTTATGCCAATGCAAGATGTGCAATAGATCACACGATTGAATGGATATAAATGTTGATCAATGAGAGGAGCGATCATCCCCGAATGAAGGCATGCCGATGATATTTATCAAGTCACATTACTAAGATATAGATCTTACGAATCCAACTATGATCCCATCATGGGAAGCATCATGAGTCACACATTAAAATAGTGATCATTAGATTAATTCATGTTGTAATCATAAGCATCACAAGAAGAAGAACATAACTTATCTTTATAAGAAACTACCATAATCATTATTATCATATAAATTTGGATAGTGTATGATCATGAAAATCCATTGAATATCACACGAAGCCCTCAAAGGATGTTCAGAAATCCATAAAATGAAAAACAATGGTCATGCGAGGCACATAAATTGATCATGAAAACCCTATATGGCATTGAAATTTTTTTTCATGTGAGGTGATATTGAAGTCATATGATGAGGATCCCATTAATACTTCAACAAATTTATCCAACAAATGAAGAAGCTTCACCTTGAAAAGAGGTGATAAAAAATATATCCTCCACCTATATAAACACCTACACTCTTTAAAATAAAATACATACACCAAATAAATGGGGATAATGGTGGCGATTAGATGAAGGGAGAAAAGTGGAGAAAGAAATATAAGAGGAGAGGTGTCTACCACATTCAAAGAGTATCTTTAGTTAATCATGAGACTATTTTCATGACAGCCTACTATAGGATTCCACTGATAGAAGCCATCATATACATAGCTTAATATCACATTTTCACATGACCAGAAATAATATAATTTAACCCTCTATGCAGATATGGATCAGCTCATCCATGAACATCTATAAAAACATATCCCTATCACATGGATACGCATCCACTGAATTGGGGGTTTGACATTCCAATGAACTAGTGGACATGAAATTCATTCTTGAACCCCATATATTGTGAAAATCATCATCCATTCACAGAATCTAGACGTGTCCACCAAAACATGTTCGTAAAATATCTTTCATTACCAACCATAGGGTCATGAGATCACTTGGGTAATATAAAATCATGTGATTAAATAATACGAACATATATTATTATATATATGTGCAAATATCAAACATATACCTCTTATCAATGTGATGTTTATTGATATAGCCCTGGGTACGATGATTCATCTGTTTGTCCACATGATTCTAGCCCTCAAAATGTGGGACACCCATCCTGGTTTCCACAAATGTATATCAATAAACATATAATGCCTCTACCAAGTCATGAATAAGGATCACATGAACCATAAATCTCATTATTCTGGGAAATCTCAGTCTCGCATTGCTATCATTTATCCCTAGAATGGGCTGCCTCAACATGAAACACCCACATGGTTCTATGTTCATGTAATGGTAGCACCATGCATATGAACACCTTGCAGATGATGAGTTTACAATCCTTAAACCAGAACCCTTTTCATTTCACAAGTGAAGTATTAATCCTATTCACACATTGACATAACCCATCATATGACCCCCTTTGGGGGTATATAAATTGTATGAGAAAAGGATCTTCATGTGAATTCATCATGTGGGAAAACCACAACACATACAGACATTATTAAGAAAATAAAATCATGGATAAGATCAATTTTTTTCATAAAAACCATATTAGGATAGGATATGAGTTAATCCCTTTGAACATATAACTTTCACACTTGGAAGTGTGTTTGATGATGAAAATTCTCATGAGACCACACCACCTGATTAATTTAATGTTACATATTATAAATATTCTTCATTGTTATCTTTATTCCATTGGGATAAATTGCATGTGTCACGTTGATTAGATGTAATACATGAGAAAAGAATTTTTGATCATGAAACAGGCCTAGGAAAATTCAGGTTGATCATTCTACAATCGATGTAAAATTTCATTGAAAATGTGAAGACATCTTAGAAAAGGTCATTGATCATGAGAAGACACCCTAAACATATCAGCATAGTTATGTTAAAGGCAGTATACATGTCAACATTTTCATGTGAATGGTATTGGGGATATCTTCATTGGTTAAGAACGAAAATCCTAGAAAATTGAATTTGATCATGAGAATACATCCAGTAAGAGTCATTTGATCATCCAAATGACCCTAGACATGTCTAATTTGATCATGCAAAGATGTCATTGATGATTTTGTGTGGTTGGGTTAAATCATCCACAATAAGCTATATGACCATGAAAATGATCTCGGACACGTAAACATTAATAATATTATGCATCTCGGACATGTTAGTTTGAAACCCTTAGAAGTGTCTGCCATGTCTGATTGGCACACCAAACATGTTGGGAAGAAAATCAAAAAATTTCCGACTGACAATGAAGACATGTCGGCTAAATCTTCTAGTATATGTAAACTTTTTATGTTAGACACACTCGAATTATACCATGTGGACCCCCATTTGGGACTATCATCTAAATACCCCCTTTATGAGGGTATTTTCCTTAATAAGTTAGGGTTACACCCACTTGCAACCCTATTTATGTCCATGAAAATAACCATTCCTTTCACACTAAGAATATCTTATAGAATTTTTATGGTTTACATATCTCTTTATCTATTAGAAGATGTATAATGAACATGAAAATGGGAATCAATCATGGTGTGATACCCTAGTTTTCCTAAACATCAAGGATAACAATAATATCTCTATGTGTGATCAGCCAGCCCAACCAATCAACTGATTACAGGTTAAACACACAGTTAGGACTCAGATCAGGGACCATACAATATATATATATATATATTTTATTCCTTCCCAATGCCCAAACTCTAATGGGTATCCAACATTGGGTAAGTCCCACCAGTTCCCAAGTATTCTAGAATCATGGGAATGAATTATCTCATAAGTCATCAATCCTTGCATGTTAATTACTGTATGAAAACTTGGGATCATACAAGGATAAAATTTTAAGCTTAATCCCCACCCATGCCCTCCAATAGCTGAATCCCATAAATGGGTTAGGGATAAATTGAACTACAATGAATATGAATATTGTTATAAACATTATACATAAGATGTCGTCCTAAAGCCCTAGATCCATACAATATCTTGTAAGAGACTTCTAATCACACCTCTAAAAGGAAAAATTTAATGTGTAAGCCACATGAAACTATTCTATAATGATATTTGTCTGATCATATAATATCTCTTATTTCTCTCATAAAGCATGGCTCACATGGTGATAGTGACTAGTGATGATTTTACCAAAAGAATGATGAGAATGCATATAGTTTTGGGACTTTATTGGGATATAAGTATGATTGCATCTCATCTTTATTAAAATGGATATACCCCTAAAAATTAAGTTTAGGGAATCATAATATTCATAAGTAAAACTCAAGGAATATTTTGTCACATATTTTAGGATGTATGAAAACATAACAAAAACTACGCAGATGATGATTCATGACTTAACATGTTACGTGTGATGCTTCCTCAGGACCTGATCTCTATATTTACGACATTGCCACATGATGTTCAATTGTATGGTACAATCATTGAAGATGACTATAAAATATGTCAAAAAAACAACCTTGGTTTTGATACATATTCTCATAGGATACACAAGATTATTCATGGAGGTTTAATCCCATATCCAAGACACTCTACACCACCCATGATGGATATAATCTATAGGGGGCAGAACATTGCTATAAACAAAAACTTCATAAATGAACAAGATATTTATAGAGAACACGTGACATAGACATAATTATTCCCATTAAAAAATGGAATTAATAATGTTTTTGACATAGGGGTAACCAGGAAATCATCAGGGTCTGGTATGAATTTCATGGTTATATATTAAATCTATAATAGAGTCATGGAATAAGCAATAATTCCCCCAAAATTGAATGATGAGCCAGAATTTGCAAACACTCGACCAATGTGAGTTTCTAAGAACTGTTGGGTATAAAATATGATTGGATAAACATCCTTTGGGAATATTTTTTGTACTTAGATATGTTTGTGGGAACCATTGGGTGTTTCCATTAGGGATAAATATGGATGTCCAGATGTAAATGATTGTGCAACCACCCACAATCACCCACAACCGAGAGTCGACCAAGGCCATTCCATTTTTTTGGGAAATAAACCATATAATTTATTTAGTGATTTGATGAAAATGTGGGATGTATAATCCATGGTGATGTTTATTCCATTTTTTATGGAATATATATGATAAATTTTTCATTTAATTATGTAATAGGAATATCATTATTTTTTGAGATTCCTGTATGATTTTTGGGATATTTTTTATTACTATTCAGGTTACTACCAGGAAAATATATGATCAAAGTATTGAAATTTTAAAATTATGATATTTTGAAAGGAAACACTATGTTCGATATCATACTAGGTTAATAAACCCAGAGCTTAAATGAATAATTAAATATTATTAATTAAATGTGATCATTATAAAATAGCCATTAAATTGGAATGAATAAATAGTATTAAATTCATTATAATATATTTGATGGTATTACTAATTTAGAATGTAATCATTAGTTATTTTAAAATAATAACTAGTTTTCTAAAAAAATTATTTTCTAAAAAGTTTTATTTTTTAGGGAATGATGAAAAATAATTTTTTTTTAAAATAATATATTTCACGTATTTACATGATAATATTTTTTGTTGGATTATATTTAAATTTTAATTAGTTTATATTTATTTATTATAATAAAATTATTATTTTTTAAAAAGTCTTTACATATGAATTTATTATAAAAAATTATGTCATTAAAAATTTCATTTTTTCGAAAAAACATTTTGTGTAGTGTTTTTCCCATTTTATTTTAAAATATATTATTAAACTTATGTGTTTTAAATTTTGAGAAATTAAATCAATATTTTTATTTAGAAGTTCAAAATTCATTATGTATGTCACTTTTATTTTTTTCCAATATGAATTGTAACCCTGATAAAATTTCTTATCCTAATAAATGGAAAATTAGGTCATAAATGTTATAAATAAAATTATAGGGACAATAAAATGAACATTAAACTTTAACTAATTTTATTTGATGAAATTATATAGATCCTTGAAACCTAAGGATCAAAATTTAGTTTTCTAATTTATATTTATCCCTAAAAATGACATTATTATTATTTAAAACCAAGAAAGTAAAAAAAATGTCACTTTATTTGTCTTAAATAACTCTTATGTGTCCACAAGGGGAAAAGTTAAATTAAGAAAGAATATATGTGTATATTTTAAAATTAATATTACTATTTTCATGATATTGATTTATTTATGACAGGTGGGGCCACATGGATAAGAATATTATGTTCATAATTTTTAATTTAATAAAAAGTCAATGATGTCACATTCATGTTTTAAATAGTATAACATTTTTAATATATGGTTATCTTGAATATATGATCCCATATAGATATTATTTTTATGTTTAAAATATTGATATATATCATAATAATTTATTTATAAATTTTAGTGTTGAAATAATTATCTTAAATTCTTACTAATCACTGACACAAAAATTATTTTACTAATGGAAATATCAAATAAATATTATTAAAAATAATTAAGTAAATTTAAGTTGATATATATAATTTAATATATTTATTTGAAATTTTAGAGATATATTAAATTATTTGGTTTGAACTTATCATGTTTTTTTAACATTATAAAGTCAAATTAATTAATAGTTTCAAAATTATTATTTGTGATATTTTAAAATAAATAATATTTTTTAAAATGATATAAAATTTCTTAAAATTTAAAATTAAAAAAAATTATTAATATAAGGTTCAAAATATCAAACATGATCACATTATGGTTAGTTTCAAATTTTACAAGAAATATATTAACGCTTAATGAGTAAAAATTCACATTGTCAGGATAATAGCTAAAGATGTTAAATAAGGGTTAAGAGAATGGGATAAGGGTATAAATATTGTCAAAACATATATAATTTCTTTTTGGATCAGAGAGTTATAACCCCTAATAATATTTACATAAAAATAATTTGTTTCATCCCAATGAAATTAAATATTATTTTATTTTAATTTAATATTTGGAGATATTTTTAAAGTGCCCCTCACCTTTATTATAAAAGGACACCTACTCATAAACTTTATTTCACCGCCTTGAGTCTTCTAGCTCAACTATCCTATATGAAATTTTACATTCCACTTATGTATCAACATTTTAGGGGTAATTGTATAGAAATTACACTGCCCATTGAGGTCTTAAGGTGTTATGAAACGACAGTTGTCCGAAGAAGGGTAATATAAATATTTTATGTGATGAGTGAGACTCAAGGAAA
The DNA here is from genome assembly GCA_963277665.1 of Viscum album. Classification (NCBI taxonomy): domain Eukaryota; kingdom Viridiplantae; phylum Streptophyta; class Magnoliopsida; order Santalales; family Viscaceae; genus Viscum; species Viscum album. The sequence goes on from OY728138.1 coordinate 1,929,959,965, forward strand.
GGGGAGTATTTTGAAAGTAATTTTTTTAATAAAAATTTATATTTTAAATGTAATTTTTTTTTCAATCATTATAGTTGATATGGTCATTATATATAATTATTGTTGATATTTTATGGATTTTAATAAAAGATTTTTTTAATTTAAATGAATTTATGTTAATGTATTTTAAATGTAATTCTATTATGAAAAAAATGTATTTCTCCTAAAAATGATTTTTTGTCAAGATTAAAAGTTTTTAAATTATCTTATTTGATAGAAATATTAAGTGTAATATTTTTAATGGTTTTTAATGGGTTATAAAAAAGAAATGTAGAATCTGTAATAATGTTTTCTAATATATTTGGTGCTTGCGCATAAAACGAGATGATATGGTAAAGGGGTGAACCCATGAACTATAAGGGGATTCTATCCTAAAATTCATATAGTTAAGTGGACACATGTTATTCATGATATTTTTTATGTATAATTTTTTCAATAAAAGAATTTTTATTCTTAAATATTTTTTAAGGAGAAATCCTAGTATTATTCACAAGGTATTTTTCAATGGTTTTAAAATTTATAAGTATTTTTAAAAGTTTTTGAAATTTATTTTTCAATAAAAACCATAGATTATTATTTTAAAAAGATATATCAAATATTTTTTTATTTAACATAAATTATTTCAAATGAATTTTTAATCTATTTTTCACTAGTTTTAAAACATTATATTGGAAACTTTAATGTGTGCCCCATGTTTTAAAATACATTTCATAGGTATTGTATTATTTCTATGGTTCTTGCTTCATATAAACAGGTAACATACATGAAGACCTGTAGTTAAATTTTTTATAGATTGATAGTTTTTATAATTTAATTTTTAGTTCTCCACAACCAAGACTATAATAGGACTTGGAATATATAATGATCAGTGTATTTTTTAGTTATGTTTTAGAGAAAATATAATTAGTATTTTTATCACTAAATCTGAATACACAGGTTCGGGAATTTAAACATATATTTTGAATGAGACACTAATAAATAATTTATTTTATTTGGGGGATTAATGTTAAGTTGATTTTAAAATTTATTAACCCTATTATTTTTTTTGAATTTTAATTTGTTAAGACAAACATTTTATGAGTTTTATGGTTTACTATATATAGAACTATTTACATTTAACTTTGGGTGTTATTTATATTGATTTAGAGAAATAAGTACTGTTTATCCATATTGGATAATATTTTATAATAATATTTTTTTTGGTAAATATCTAAAAATATGAGGAATGAATTTTCATTGATTTATGGATTTTAAGATCCTTTAGGGATCAAAAATAAATCTTGAATATTCAGTTATTAGAGTAAGAGAGGATGTGAATATTGATCGGAGCATGTTCAAAAGATGAAATTCATACTATTAAATTGAAATAAATCTAGTTAGTAAAATTTACCATTTTATATATCCTCATTGTAAAGAATACATTATCTTCAAAAAGGATATTGAAATAAAATTATTATCATTTAACCTTCATTTTAATGAATTGATCTTCTTTTTACCCCTCAATGATTTATGGTTTTTTGTAAATAAATTTCTCATGAGCATGTTTGATATCATTATATATCAGTATTTGGTTGTTAGTTTTCTCTTAAAAGTATATTATTTAACAAATCACTAATATTAACCTTATCTAGTAAACTGATTATGGGTTATTTTAGCCAACCCTTTTGTTTATCACTCTGACTTCTTAATGGAATTTTTATTATCCCTCTTTATGATGAGGGGTTTCAAAAAAGATATTTTAAAATTTTGAACCATTGATGACTAAGATAAAATTATGATAGAGAAATATTTTAATGGGGTGTGAGATAATGTAACACCCCAAGAGCTATGGAATTTTCCCCTAAAATAAATTTATCCTCTCTGATCACAAGTGATACATGCAACCTTGAGTATAAATAAACTATATCATAATGTATCCTTATAATCAAAATTTTAAATTGGAAGGTATGAATAAAAGTAAAAATATTGTGAAATAATTTTCCAATGGTTCTATTCAATACAAGTTTATTGATTAATTATTCAAAAATAAGTATTCATTTTTTAGAAAATTCTTTTTCCGCTTCAAAATTGCATTATATTCAAAAAATGATTTCTATTGATTTTTCTCCTTGAAGTTACAGTTAATTTATTTATTTATTTTTTAAATTTTTTTATAAAATTTTAATAATATTTCAATCCAAATTATTAATGTTAATGTAGGGGTAAATTTTGAGATTTTGTTTTGAATGTCTATTTTTCCATTAAATAGTGAAAAATATTAGTTTTTCAAACGATCTCATTTATTTTCATTAAATTGAATAAATTAAGAGTCCTGTTATATTTTTTATTTGGTGTTAAATTAGAATATTATATATTTTATTTATAATTATCTAATTTATTCCTTTTTAACCATTAATAATCATTATTTTGATCGAAGTTATTTTTTATTTTGGAAAACACATTTGTCTGAAAACTGTTTTTCATTGTGTTTTACACTTTTAAAAAAAATATGGCATTCTCTTATATATAAGTTACTTCAAATAATTAAAATAAATTTTAAATTTATTATGAGAATATTATTTTTTAATTTAAATATCAAACTTTTCTAAAAGACTAAATTTTTAATGAATTGTGAAAAATACTGATTTTTATTTAATACTATATTTTTAATGAATTTACAATGTAAAATTTAATTTTTAATGATTTCAAATATATATATATATATAATATTACTAATAATATAATCTATTACATTAAAATTAAATTTAGGTAAAATTTTGATGTAAAAATCTTTTATGTATTAGAAATTATATTTTTTGGAAATCTTCTAATCGTCGTGTTTTTCAGGTTTGATATTGAATTATATTTTTTCATTTTTTTTATTTAAATATATATATATACCATATATTTAATCAAAAAAATTAATATTATATAATATTTTCAAACACATTTATAGTTATCAAGAATAGTAACTTATGTAAAAATTCATTTCCACGGTAATGGTTAAAACAAGTTTACAGGGGGTTATACAAAAAAAAAGGGTAATATTGTCAGTGGAAATTTTAAAAACCATATTTTTTAGAAATATTTAAACCATATAAAATACCAATTTTTTATTTCTATCTATTTAGAAGCATTTGGTAGGGGTATGACCTTATTATATTTAAATCTTTTAAGAAATTCCTAGTGTGTCCTCTCCTCACTTATTAAAGGGAATCCCTTCATTAACTTATCTACAAAAAATTGATCAACATATCTAAACCAAAACCTAAATAATACTCCACTAAACTTAAAGAGACCCAAGTATTTTGTTTCTTCTTATTTAAAGTCCATTCTAGGGACTCTTTAGAAATAATTTATAAGAGGCCTACTGAAGAAGATGTAGTTATATTTCCCGACATCATTAAAAAAATTTCTTCTTATACCTTATCTAATTTTTTAGTATTAATCCTAAAATAATAACATCAATATACTAAATATAATAAAATTTAATTATTATTATGTCCCCACAAATATCCCCCCTCTATTCCATTGAATTGAAAGCGTTTGTATCTATCATGAATACATGTGGACTGTTTCCTCAACATAATAATAAAATTAATTTTATAATACCATATATCAAAGATAGATAATATTATTGTTTCAATATTTATATGTTATATTTATGATAAAATAGTTTCTATATAAATATGATATCACACATACCTTCCTACCTTCCAATTCATAGAAAAAAGATAATGTTTCTTAGGTGTATGTGTGAACCCCCACTACCAAGGAGGGAGGTGATTCATTTTTTTATTCCAATTTAAATGGATGGAAATAATTATATATTAAATGAATTTATAGGATATAGAGTATAATTTTTATTATTAAAATTTTATTTATTATTTACCTTTCTTTAGTTCAATCTTTCTAAATGTTTAAACAACATTCATGCAAACGTACGATCAACCTTCCCCATAAATAGTGTAATTAATTTTTATATATCTACATATTATCAGTTACTATAATTATAAATGTATATAATATATTTTAAATATTTAAATCAAGATTAAAATATTTTTTATGTAATCATGATCAATGTTCATGGTTTAGAACTACCAAACACTAATTCGCAAAACATTGGAGCAATGTACTCTAAGAAATGATAATTTGAATAAGGAATTATTAATAAATGGGAGTTGAAATGTTATATGTAGACCATATATGATATTATAATTATTATTTTATAGATTTATTATAATCCTATATTTAAAATACCTATGATTCAAATAATTTAAATTAAATTCAAACATGAGGTAAGAGTTTTTCATATAGATTTGTCTTATTTGGGAAATATGTTATATTATGGAAATATATTCTTTTATGAGATGTATACACATAATTTTTTACATGATATAACATGAATTAATTTTTAGTAATTATATTTATTTTTTTATTTTATTTTATTCATTCAAGGGTGTTACTATTCAATAGTTATGAAAGGAGTAAGGGATTTTCGTCACACTTTTATTTCTATGGGACACATTCAATATTCACTACATGTTTTTTTAAATGGTGTATATTGTCCCATTTATTTATTTGATGAATATTATAATTAAAATTATGTGGTTATACATATCCATATAATTTTATCTCTTTCATGAGGTTTTTATAATAAAGGTAAGGTATTTATGTTATAATCATATTGTTTGATTTTATTGTTTATAATTAAGTTTATGATGATAAAATTTTATTACCAATATCTCAATAATCCATTTAATTTTATTCTTTACTTTTAATTTATCATAACTAAATGTTTAAATTTCAGTTTTTTATTCTTTAATAATTCAATAGAATGAAAAAATATTTTTACGGGAAACAGAAGTTATTTATATCATTTGTTGAAAATAATTTTCCATAAATATCTATGTTTTATAAAATATATATAGTAATATTTATAATAATATATAATGATTATATAAACTATTTTGTAACCTTGATTCATTTAAAAATATTTTTAAAGTTAACCATTTATCTTTTTTGAAATGATGTACTTTAAATGTTTACTGAAAATGTGAAAGAAATCAATGGAAGAACATGTAAAAATGGATAGTACTTTCTTCCATCAAGACCGCTAATTTATTTGAAGATTCTATTAAAAGTTTCAATTATTTATTTAAAAGAAATGGGTTTCTTTAAATTTTTGGAATTTTTCAGTTTTAAATAATTTATTTCAAAAAAGGGTATTTTTGTCAGATATATTCTACAAATCATTTAATGACATTATTCAAAAATGGTATCACACGTGGTGTTAGTTATTGATTTCATTTAATATGACCTGATTAAACAATACAATTTATTTAATTTGACATATTGTAATGATGATGAGTTTAGGGTGATTCTATAAAACACGTTTCATTCCCACGAGTTAATCAAGATATAATTAAATCATTATGAATTACATTTATTATTTATGGTTTATGCTATGATGAATGATCAATTGTTTTTTATACCAATTTTATTTCCATGGGTTATTATATAATGATATGACGAATGTTTTATGATATTATGGAAAAATATGTATAGTTTTCATTATGTGATTGGTGAACCCTTAATTCAATATCACTCTAGAGCATTGGGTAATGATGGATATCTTAGGAGATAATAAGGAATCAAATTTGGAGTAAACCAAGTTCTGTAATGGACTCTATTCACTATGATATTATAGTGAGTGAACCTCGACTAATGATATGAGAGAATGTGGATTGAACAAAAAAACTTGGATAATATTGGCCATGCTCCTTGACTGACTAAATTATATTCACTGCATATGTTTGTGTCCAAAACATATATCCTACGCCAATGTTATGACACCATGTATTATGTTATTATATTCAATTATTAATCATGTATTACAAATTTTTATGATTTAATCCATTGATCAAGGTTTTGATATTTGATATTCGGGTTATGGTTTTCAAATTCCGACCATGTGCTCTCAATATTTTATGATCATGTGAGGTCTAGGAGATAATTATATCTCCTTTTTTTTACCTCTAATGAGTATATGAGCTCACTGTTTCTTATATTTTCAATCCCCATGTCATAAAGAAATTTTTTAAGTATAATTTTTATAATAATGGTTTTTATGAATCATAGCGAGAGATAATGTATATCTATTTTGGACCAATTTTTTTATCAATCCATGTTTCCAAAGTCACTAAACCTGTATGATTATAGCATTAATAATAATGTTAAGTATTGAATTTTTATCTAGAAATATTTAATATATATTTATTTAAATTTAAAATCCCTATATTGTTTATGATTAAAATGGTTACTAACCATGATTATTGTGGATCATATTATTCTTCTCGTTTTAGTTAATCTCCAGAACCTGGAGAAATATTCTTCACAACCATGGTAAAGGAAACATAATAAAGGGTGAGATTAGATTTCTTATATTCTTAAACAAGGGAGACATCAATGTGATCTTAAATATAACACGAACATATGGGTATGAGAAAATTATCTTAATATTTGAAAACTATACATTGCATATCAAGGATCCTAATATTGAGTGATGTAATAATTGTTAATAGTTTATATGACATGAATAATAAATTAATCAATGAACAAGAGCTCTTAGATACTAAAATTGGAATAAGACGCATGTTGTTTCTGAACATATGTAATGCCCAGAACCTAGATACCCAGAGTCAGTGCATTAATTTAATAAATTGGTATAATTACAAGGAATCATGTACTGAAGGACAAATAGGTTTAGCAGTCTTGGAAAATATATTACATACATGAATGTTACATTACACATTATAAAATACAACATAACATAAAAAATTATTTTATAATTATATTATTCACTTTACTTAACCCTACATATCAATTGTAATACACTTTTTGGAATCATGGGAAAATAAAACATAATAAATTGGTGAGCTCAATTGCACTATAAAGGTAAATAAATTAGTGGATGCTAAAAAAATTTAATTCACTAGGTGTAATGAAGAAAAAAATATCATTTAAACCATAAAATTGAAAATAATATGGAAAAAATAAATCTAATATTTCTTTATAACCATGAACATGGATATTCTACTAGTTGAATAATAATATTTAATAATTAATTTCATAATGAGGGACTTCCTAATGACGGACATCATTACCACATAGTTAAGGCCTTGTGACAAGACAAAAAATAATTTCTTTTCAAGTCCTTATGCCAAGTCACTAATTTTTCTCATGAGACCTACTAATTCATCGAGGAGATATATAGTGGGATCCACCCATTACTACGTCCATTGCATTCCTCAAATGAAATTATTGAAACATAACATAAACATTTGTATTAAAACTAGCATATGAAATGTCAATACATTAGCCATAAAACATGAATGGTTTAAAAATAGAACATACACATTAAATCATATCATAACTCATTCAATACAATATAGAGTATTGTATTCTTATAAATCAACCTCAATCAAAAATAATATCCTGCAAAAATGATGATATAGGTGAAAATGATCAGTGAATCACTTTGAAAGAAATACCCCTTTTCATGAAATCATTTAAAAGTCACAAAATTTATAAAGGATGAAATTGAAAAGTTATTTTTGAATCAAAGTGTCCCTTGCCACTTTGAGACTTTTTAACGTAATTATTATTTTAAAACATTCATCTCCATATAAATAATCCTTTAAAACCATTTTTAAAACATGGACATTAATGAGATAGATTTAAAAAAAAATATTTATAAAATATAAAATGATGTTTTAGTTAAAGAATACATTAAAAGAGTCATTTTTAAAAATTCTTTTATGAAACATGCACTTTTATAATAAATATTTCCTAGAAAATACAAACACATAAACAATCTTGAATAATAATGAGATTGAGGAATTAACCCTCACATGGTACTTTCGTTTAGTCGAGGGTACCTCTAACCTATTGTATAATGACCATTGTTTTTTATTATATTATACCAGTACCATATTAATATTTATGATATCATACATGATATATTAATTACATTATACTAATTATATAATAATTATTTCCGTGTTAAAGTAACATTTCTTGTAATAATCACATTTTTTATCGTAAGTGTTTTAACTTGTTATTCTTGATCGTATCACTTGTATCATGATTTAATTGCTTCCAGGATATAAAAAACTATTTATATATAATATATATTCATAATATAAATATGTATAATTGATAGATAAATGAAATGGAAACAACCATTTATGTAGACGGTAGGTCATACGTATGTATAAACGTAGTTTCCGTTTTCATATAATATCGAGTAGAAGTAAGTGACTGAGGTAAATGTAAACACACACACACACACACACATATATATATATATATACATCCAGTAGAATTATTATATCATATATTAGCAAATTTTTAATTTCTATTTTTATAATCATCCATCAATGGTGAATGTGGAAATAAATGTCATCATGTCGTGGAGACGATAAGTCGTACGTACACATGAGAGACGTTATCATTTTCATAATGATTAAAAGGTGTGTAATTGGATGGTATATTAATTATACAAAAACATTATCGTTTTATTTGGATTATTTATATTCATTTTAGTCGTCATTATATATATCCAAATAACATAGTTTTGAAAAACAAATTACTCCATGATGTGGTGATGGTAAGTCGTACGTACACACACATGGTGACTTTATCATTAATAGGATAGATAGAATAATGAATATGGTTGTAACATATTTATAATACCATAAATGTATGTATAATGTAATGGATTTATTATTTTGGTATGGAAATAACAAATAAATATAATGTGGAATAAGAAAAGAACTTTGAAATAGGCGATAAAATAATTACTTCTTCTTTGGGTGTTTCATTTTTATTTGAACAAAAGGGCTCCATAGGTTGGATTTATGCTCAAGGTAATTCCTCTAGGATTAAGTGACAGAAGTTGGGAGATGATTTTGGTAGGGTCTCACCGAGACCAATGGCTTTGGAGGTGTTATTTTGAGAGAAGGGGATGTAACCTTTTATAAGAGAGGTGAGGGCCACTTTAGGAAATGTTTGAAATATTATTTTATTATAAAATCAGTTTCATTTTATAATAGCTCTAATAGAATTTATTTCGATCCATAGGGTTTTATGGGTGTATATAATCTCAACCAATTGGTTTTATACAAGTTTATATTACAATTTTATCCTTATCTTTTAGATTAATCAATTAGTTAAATAGTTTAACATTTAAAATGTCTTCTTGTATTTTTATATCTCATGGTCAATAGTCATGCTATAAATTCCAAGAGAACCCCAAGTGGTTCATTATTGAAATATATAACATTATGAAATCTTTTGGACAAAAATTAGATTTTTATGACAATTATGTAATTTAATAATATAGTATTTGTTTTAAAAACAAATTTATGTCAATTTTCACACTATTTAGTATTTTGTTTTTGTAAAAGACATAACAGTATGATTACTTTGAAGAAAAATCATTTAATCAACCCTATCATGCCATATTAAGTTTTTAAATTTGTAAAATGCATCAAAAGTAATAATTTATTTATTTTTGGATATTTATTATATCAACTATTGTAATCTTTAATTCATAAGGTAATTACTGTATCATCATTGAGTAATAACTAAATATGTTTATTTAATGTATAAAAATTATAAATAAAATACCATTATGTAGTAAATAATTTTAGCTTTCTAATGAATATTTATAGTCGAATTTATCTTATGTACAACCTTATATTATAAATGGGTTCGTTATTAAAATTTGAATTTAACAATTCTTACTCTCCACTATGTAAAATAATAATAAATGTCCTAATATAATCCAAATGGAACAAAAGGATCATATTTTATTGCTATGTTTGGTTTTGGTTGAAATATAATTATCTAATAGAATTAGTACAATTGTGATGGTAATTATAAAATCATTTTTACCTTTAATTAACCTATTTATTTTTAACCGTTGTAAATAAAATTCAAAAGTTACTATTCATGAAAAATTATTTTCTTCTTATTAAACCACATTTTATTTACTAAATTCAATCATTTCGCACATATTTTTTAAAATTAAATTTACAGAACAGCTAAAATAATGTTTTATTCAAATTAGCAAATGTTCTTAGAAGGTGGGTAAAAGACGTTTAAAACTTCAATAAATTTTTATATATATCAAATTATTATAAAATTACTCAAATGAATTACATTGGACTAATATAGGTATTATGTTTCTATTTTGACCTTCAAATAAATTTACATATAAAATAATAATAATTTAATGAGAATTCAGTTTTAAACAACAAAAGAATTTTTTTCACTCTTCATCAAAAATTGAATGTTTTTAGAAAAATGTAAAAAATTCACCATAAGTTGATTTTGATTATATGAATTCAAAAATGAAGTCTATTTTACTAAATTTAAAACATAGAAGTTTCATTAATATATTTAAAACTAATTCCCTCTGTCAAAACAAAAAAGCGGTATTTTTAAAAAGAAAAACTATTAAAATATTGACATGTGTTTATGTAAAATTTAAATGTGAAATTACTTACAATGACCTACATTGTATTAAATGATAAAAATATCATCTAATTATTAATCGAAACCATTCAAATTCATAATTTATGATTATAAATTATTTTGATTTAAAAATTTGTTTTCAATTAAAATTTAGTATTTTTAATTATTCATCAAAATATGAAAGTTATTAGAAAAGTATAAAAACATATACAAACTAAATTTTTAGGTCATGATTATAAATAAGAATTAAATTTCATTAAATTGAATATATAAATGTGTCAAATATTGGTTTTTAAAAGGTTTCACCATTAAATGGCAGTAAAATTGAATCTTTTGAAAATTACTTTTTTATTGGAAAAAATGAATTTGTTCTTATATTATTTCTATGAAACCCATAATATGGATTATAAAATTATATGGAGTATATAAAATTCAAAATTCAATTAATACTATTCATAATAACTTTATTAACGGTTAGTTTGGTATGTTGTGGTGCGCTCGAACTCAGGGTTTTGTGTATCACATGTAATTAAATTAATTGGAAAAGATAATGTACTATGAAATATTGGAGTGTTCCATTATCCCCTCCATCAATAATTTTTTTTCTCACATTTTGAAATTTTATTTTAAAAATAAATGTTAAAAAAACACCTTTGTGGAAAACTCACATATAAAATTATGTTAATAAGATTTAGTCTTATTAAGAGGGAATGAGAAATGAAAAATTTAACAACAAATTATGATGTCGATTAGGAGAACATTGGTTGAAACTAGAGACACATAATTATAGGAAAATGTAAATATTTTTAGGGAGTGATTGAGGTCATCATTGACAAACAAGTTTAAATTTTTGGGCCTCAAATCCATAAATCAATGATGATTTAAAATATCATCGTTTCAACCAAACAAAAGGTATTAGGATAACACAGTTTTAGTTTTACGATCTGTTCCCTAATGATTAAGAGATAATTTGTTCACAGAAAAAAAATTATTGACCAGTAGAGTTCCATCCCTTAACTAATTTCTACCACAAACTCATCATTCTCTTCAAATGATAACAGAAATAAAAAATATTCTATTAAACCTAATTGTATAGGGTTTCAAAAATTATTTATAATTTCTCTGTCATACCATTTAAAAAAACTACATTATACAAAGAGGGACATCACAGAGTCTAGTGGTAGGTGATGTAACCTTGTCGCCCTTCTATTTTAGGTTCATGTCTCGTGGCCTTGTCGGACACTGTAAGAACCCAGATCTCTTTTCACGTTTGTTTTCCCTTTTTTGAGTTTTTAAGGAAAATAAATTTTCTAGAAATTTCTGAAGTACACATCGTGTACTTTCTGAGTACACGCCGTCTACTCTTCCCAGCTCGAAGCCATATGCTGGCCGTGTTCGAGCCACACACAGAGTGTGTAAGGCTGGGGTGGATGCCGGTTAATTTGGAGTACATAAAATAGAAGTACATGCCGTGTACTTTCTATTTTTTTCATTAAATAGACTGGGGTCGCGCCTAACCCCCAAAATCATCTTCTTCTCCAGATTTCATCCGCCCAGAAGTGACCGTACGGCCGAATATTCTCTGAGCTCCCGCCCCGCCATCCATTCTCCGATTTGAGCATGATCAATTGCGTTGGAATCGCATCGGTGAGTTATTCCTTCTGCTTTATCCTTGTTTCTTGATTCCTCCTCGTCTCCATGTTATCGTGTGATGAAAATTTTGTGGGTTTTCTTATATCTACGTTGTTCTATGAGGAATCTCTCATCGTGGTTCATGTATATCGGACTCCTCAGATCGTGTTAGATGGTTTCTGACTTTCTGTAGAATGTTGAAGAATATTATGTGTAAATTCAACCAATACCCTTGAATGGGGTATTGCGTGTTTCCTGTTTTTCCTCTACTGTTTTCCTACTTTTACTGTTTTCTTTAGTAGAGGTTATTATTTGTGAGTAGAGTAATTTCTGTTGTGCTCCGGTTTCTTTTCAATGCTTGGTTTTCCTCTTGGGTGTTTTTCCAGTTGCCTTGCGTAGTTTTAGGATAGTGGAACTATTGTTTTGTTATTGATGTTGAGCCGTAGAATGATAGCCATGTAGTTCTTGAGGTTTACTTGGACGATATACACGCGCTGAGCTTGTTTAGTTGTACTCATGACTGTGAGAACCTAGAGTATAAGACCAAAGGGAGAAATGATGGAAGGGCTTCTCCATAGTGTCTTTTAATTACATTGCGAGACTATAGGTGGAATTGACGTTGAGTGCTTCCCAAGAGAGTCTATAGATCCTCGATGTGGGCAACAGGCGGAATTGACGTTGAGTGCTTCCCCAGAGAGCCTTTAGCACGATACGAGACTATAAGAGGAATTAACGGTGAGTGATTCCCCAGAGAGTCTGCTAAGTTACATATTTGAACCAGTGGGGTGAGACAGTGTGTGCCTCCCAGAGGGTTTCTATTACTATTGGTTGAACCATAGGGGTTAGGCTGTGAGAGGTGCCTAGAGGGTTACCTGTTTTCTTTTTGTTGCTGACTGCTTACTTGTGTGCTATACTTGTTAGAACTGTGAATTGTAGCTGCTTGTGCTTTCTTGTTTACTGCTTCTTGTTTATTTACTACCATGTATTTATTTCACTGTAAGGCATAAATATTTGGGTGATTGCCTACTGGGATTGTATCTCACACCCTGTTTGGGCCATGCTTTTGGGCCCAAACAGACTATGTTGCTACAGGTATAGACAAGGGAAAGCACCCTTCTACTTCAGGATCTTGATTTCACCAGGAGCTGGGGAGTATGGGACCGAGCCGTGGATTGCGATGCTAAGTAGATTACTTTGTTTTTCTTTTTCAATTGGTTTCATTTGTACTTCAGCACGTTGTTGTGTTTCCTATTTTCCTTTGATACTTGTACCTGCTACATCATTTTCATCATAGTTATATATCTACAATGCTTCCACTATTTGGTTTCTGTTGTTATGAATATTGTTTACTCCTTTCGCTGATTATTGTGGTTTTCTTACCTTGTATACCTTACCGGATGGGGGCATAGTTTCCCCACTAAATCACCAAGTCCATCGCTATTAGTCGGCAGCCTCTAGTGTTCGGGGAAACGCGTTTGAGGTCATGTGGCTAACCGGGTACGGGGCACTGGTGGAGGGGCTCTGGGTTAGGGTCATTACAAAGTGGTATCAGAGTGGTTCTTCTCTCTTTATTTACTGTTTGGAGACATTAGCCAGGGATAGGAAGGATTCAGTACTTAGCATTAAGCTATGCTCGGGAGTAGCTAACCAGTGTATAGGGAAAGGCCATACTACCTCATTAATTGCAGCTTGCTGGTTTTGAGATTTTATAGTTGATCTGATTTGACCAAGAGTAAATCACATGGCTTGTGCTATTACTGTTTTGATATTGCAATTCTAATTATTTCACAACCTGATGAGATGAAGGTATGTCATCTCATGCATCATATAGACACATGTAGGAATCACATTCCATGCATTCTTTCCATGCCATCTAGGGTGCATTAGAGATTGAATGCTGTTGTGATAGACCTTGTGTATATTATGCATTCTATTGTGATAGTTTCTTGAAATATTTTTTATTGTTATGTTAGAAAACTATTTTTTTGTTCTTTGTTTAATGTGAACACAAATTGTGGTTCTTGAGGTGTTATGGTCCCTCACGGATCGGAATATGGAACTTTTTCGCCTTGTTTTTAGTGTTTTGGGAATTCTGTGCAGTTTCTGAGCTACATCTCAGAAAAACCCAGAATACACGGCATGTACTTTTTGGATACACTCCATGTAGTTTTTAGGCCTTCTCACTGACCGTGTGAGCAGAAACACAGTGTCGTGAAGTAACATTAGGAACACACTGTGTATGGTAAGTGCATTCCGTGTAGGTTCAGAGCTGTCTACCCGGTCGTGTCACTAACAAAACAGGCCAGGGAGGCTCGGGTAGAACATGCCCTGTCCATAGGGAACACGCTGTGTGGTCTTGTTCAGGTACCGACCGTGTTACGAACAACACGGGCCGATGTTACCTTCCTTTCCACATGCCGTGTTTTTGCGGAATACGCCGTGTAGTCTTTCCAGGTACCCAACCGTGTCACGAACAACACGGGACAATGTTGCCTTCACCTATACATGTCGTGTGTATTTGGAACACGCCATGTAAGGTACAGCCGTGTAGACGGCCATGTTCTCAACAACACGGGCCGTCGAAGCCTTGTCTAGTACACATCGTGTTTGTTTAGAACAAGCCGTGTAGTCTCGGGTTAAGTCGGACTGTATGGGTTAGTTGTGTAAAGAGACTCAGGCAAGGGATTAGTTTTCATGTACATGCCATGTGTTGGGGTCAACACGCCGTGTAGTTTAAGGTGTTACATGACTTGTGGGGTTGGAGTACACGCCCATGTCTGTAGCTTTAGAAGACACGCCGTGTAGTCGGTTTTGTAAACTTTTGGGTTTTTTCCCCAAGTTCCCGTTTTATACCCCTGTGTTCTCTGTCCTTGTTTTCCTGATCTAAGGTGTGATTTTGATCTTTCAGTGCTATGCCTCCAAGACATCCTCCAGTTGTACGTCTGTCATCAGGCAGTGTTCAGATTCCAGACATGGCTTATCAGGGACTTCATGTCGATCCCCCAGCTGAGCCAACCTTGGCACCAGTTGTTGTACCAGTTGTGGGCGCTGATGCTCAGTTCATGGAAGGTTTCATGTGGATGATGCAGGCCTTCTAGGGAGCACTGCCTCCTGCCTCATCAATGGCAGACTTGACGCAGGTCTTTCAGTATTAGCATCCTCCCACGTTCTCAGGGGAGGGAGGACCTCAGGCTATAGAGTCATGGATGGAAGCCATGCTGACTATCTTCGAGAATCTGGAGAGGCCTCTAGAGAGGCGGGTAAATCTCTCCACCTACATTCTCCAAGACTCTACCAAGAGGTGGTAATACATGATCTCACAAGCGGGTCAACAGTAGGCTCTGGCTTGGGAGGAGTTCCAGCGCGTGTTCTATGACTACTTCTACCCATATACCCTGTGGGCCGATTTAACCCTGGTGTTCATGAGCTTAGAGCAGGGTACTCTATCTATCATGGAGTATTCATCTCGTTTCACTGAGCTACATCATTTTACACCCATTTGGGATGGGAGTGGGGTGTTCTTGGCAAGGAAGATTGAGGATGGACTCAGGCGGGAGATCCGTTCACAGGTGATCATCTTCGAGCTGACTTCCATTACTTCCACCATCAATAGGGCATTGATTGCAGAGAAAAATCTGAGACTATAGGGCTCCGAACTAGGTCGGTTCTGCTTCAAGAGTTAGACATCCTCCAGATGACATCAAGAAGCACCATAGGGATCCTACACGCGGTGATATGAGGAAGTGAGACGCATCATCAGGCAGCCAGTGTCATGTTATCAGTGTGGCCGGACAGGGAACACGAGGCCACAGTGCCAGAGGGATCCTATGGAGTGTTGATCATGTGGCATGATGGGTCACCTTCATCATTTATGCCAGGGTTTCTCACCAGCAGCTTTTGACCGGGGTTCTTCAATGACTCCTCGTTTAGGAGCAGCACCGCCAGTTTCTCACCAGTCGGGGAACTGGAGTTCTTCTAGCCGTTTGGGCCGAGGTGGAGGTCGAGGACATGGCAGTCAGCCACCAGTTCCTCAGCACTAGTAGAGAGGTTTAGCCCAGAGTGGTCAGCCAGGGGCGCAGGGCCACGATACGGGCCAGTCTTTCGCCGTGGAGCAGACTTATCATGAGAAGGATCCCGACCCTTCTACTGTTCGAGGTATGATTTTAGTAGCCTCAATTTTATATTCATCCCTTATCGATACTGGTGCTATGCATAGTTTTATCTCTGTTTCCGTTGTGGAGAGCCTTGGGCTCTGCATCTTTTCTTCTGCTGACTCATTGACACTAAACACACCTTTGTGAACGAGGACATCTAATGTACGCCAGTGTAGAGAGTTCCCTCTCATGGTGACAGGGTATCACTTCTTATGGGATATCTATGTCCTAGAGATGACAAGATATGATTTCATCATCGGCATGGACTGGTTGATTACCTTCCAGGAAGTTGTTGACTATTATCACTTCAGAGTCAGATTCATTTCACTAGAGGGTGAATCTTTCCTTCATAGAGGCGAATGGGACGTTCGGGTGAGTCGGGCAGAACACGAGAATCTTGGGCTAGGACGGGTGACAGCCTAGATTTCAAGACTTTACCTGGATGATCAGGGGACTCCACAGTTGGAATTTCCTCCTGTGGTGGATCACTTCAGGGATGTCTTTCCAAAGGAATTTTCAGGTTTTCATCCAGAGCGTGAGGTAGAATTTTCTATTGAGCTCGTACCAGGAGTGGGACTGGTGTCCATTCTTCCCTATAGGATGGCCACACATGAGTTGCATGAGCTCATGAAACATTTGGAGGAGCTACAGGCTAAGGGTTTTATTCGACCTAGTACTTCTCCTTGGGGTTCGCCTGTTCTGTTTGCAATGAAGGCATACGGTACCCTTCGACTTTGTGTGGATTATCGGAAGCTGAACAAATTGACGGTCAAGAACTGATATCCCTTGCCACAGATTGATGACCTTTTCGATCATCTTTGAGGATCCCCGGTGTTCTCTATGATTGACTTGAGGTCCATTTATCATCATTTGCCTGTTATACCATTATATATACCTCTGACAGCCTTCATGAGTAGGTATGGTCTATATAAGTATACAGTTATGCCATTCGGTCTCACGAACGCGCCTACAGTTTTCATGGCACTGATGAACCGAGTGTTCCATACTTACTTGGACTCCTTCATTGTGGTCTTCGGGGAAGATATCTTGGTGTACTCTCACACTCGACACGACCATGACACACATCATGTGATCGTTACACTGAGAGGGAATCAGCTTTATGCTAAACTCTGAATGTGCCACTTCTGGATGGATCAGATTCACTTCATGGGTCACGTCATCTCAAGTGTAGGAGTATTTGTGGACCCAGAGAAAGTGAGAGTTGTAGTTTCCTGGGATCAGTGGAAGAACATTTTTGAGGTACGGAGCTTCCTAGGGTTGGGAGGATACTACAGACACTTCATTCAAGACATTTCATGCCTAACATCACCTTTGACAGGACTGACCAAGAAGGTGGTGAAGTTCTCATGGTCATATTCTTGTGAGTCAGCCTTTTAGGAGCTAAATGGGAGGTTGATGTCAGCACTGATACTAGTCTTGCCGGAGCCAGGGAAGAGCTACACTATTTATTGTGATGCTTCAGGTATCGGGCTGGGAGCTGTGCTTATGTTGGGAGATGGAGTCATTGTGTACGGGTCTCGGCAGTTGAGGCCACATGAGAGGAACTACCCTACGCATGATTTGGAGTTAGCTGCTGTTGTTCATGCCTTGCGCTATTGGAGACACTATCTTCAGGGAGAGCACTTTGTGGTCTTCACTGACCACACGAGTCTCAATTATAACTTCACTTAGCATGATCTGAATCTGAGGCAGTGCAGGTGGGTTGAATATCTTCAGTCCTTTGATTTCAATCTTGCCTATACGCTGGAAAACGGCAACGCAATGGCTGATGCGTTAAGCAGGAGAACTCAAATTTAGGTAGTTCAGTAGGCTAGTAGTGAGTGGAAACTGATGGATCTTTTCTCTGAGATGCATCTGGAGGAGAAAGAGAGATGAGGACATACTATTCTATCTTCTATAGTTGTTTCCACCATGCTACTTGATCGGGTATGGATGAGGAAACTATCAGACTCAGAAGGCTTAGTCCTACAGGAGAGTGTGTCCGAAGAGGACCCTTTTCATGGATGGACAGTGGGCAAGGATGAGATCTTGCATTTCCAAGGACGCGTACGGGTGCCAGCAGACATACGTGAGGAGCTGATGCAGGATTTCCATTTCTCTATTTGGGCAGTTCATCCTGGAGTCACCACGATTTATCGGGACCTTCATCGCCAATAATGTTGTCCAGGTATGAAGAAGGATGTTGCTGGTTTTGTCATGAGATGTTCTTCTTGTTAGCAGGTGAAAGCAGAGCATCAGTGACTAGCGGGGCTTTTACAGTAGTTACCCATTTCGGAGTGGAAGTGGAACGATGTTGCGATGGACTTCATGACCGGGTTGCTGAGGTCACCTCAGGGAAACGATGCTGTTTGGGTTGTCATCGACAGGCTTACGAAGGTTGCTCGCTTCTTTCCGATCAAGGAGACCTTCAGTGTCGATGATCTAGGATGACTTTACATCACAGAGATCATTTGTCTTCATGGGGTTTCGTGCTCTATTGTTTCAGACATAGATGCACGCTTTACCTCTCGGTTCTCGCAGGGACTTCAGAAGGACTTGGGTACACATGTACGTTTGATTACAGCATACCATCCCCAGACTGATGGCCAGTCTGAGCGCACGATCCAGGTGCTTAAGGATATGCCCCGGGATTGCATTCTAGACTTTGGAGATTCTTGGTGGAAGCATATCCCTTTATTGGAGTCCACCTACAACAACAGTTTCCATGCGACCATTCAGATGGCGCCATACGAGGCTTTGTACGGTAGGCCATGCCGATCACCCTTATACTGGCTGGAGGCAGGAGAGACAGCTTTGCTAGGACATTGTCTTGTTCAAGAGACATCATAACAGATAGAGCTGATTTAGAAGAGGATGACTACGTCACTGTCTTGATAGAAGTCTTATGCTGATCAGCGGAGACGACCTCTAGAGTTTGAGGTTGGTGATCAGGTTTTCCTGTGTGTCGCATCGAGGATGGGACACAAGAGGATTCAGAGCCAGTGTAAGATTTCCCCATGATACGTCGGGCCGTTTGACATATAGGAGAGAGTTGGGCCGGTCGACTATTTGTTGCAGCTACCTCAGAGGTATCGGGCCATGCATGACGTCTTCCACGTCTCTCAACTCTGACGTTACTTTTCAGACCCATCTCATGTATTTCAGCCCGAGGAAGTCGAGCTTGAAGCTGATGTATTGTTTGAGGAGCATCCTATCTGTATTGTCGATCACAGTACTAAGGTTCCCCGCGGGCGGTGTGTTCCTCTAGTACGAGTGCTATGACAGCACGGGCGAGTATGGGACGAGACCTAGTAGAGGGAGACCAATGCGCGATCGCAGTGGCCGGAGCTGTTTGGTGTTACTCCTTCTCCGCCTCTTTAGGGAAATTTGGGGACGAATTTCATTAAGGGGGGAAGATTATAAGAACCCATATCTCTTTTCAGGTATGTTTTCCTTTTTTTCTTGAGTTTTTAAGGAAAATAAATTTTCGGGAAATTTCAGAAGTACACGCCATGTACATTCTGAGTACACGCCGTGTACTCTTCCCGACTCGAAGCTATGTGATAGCTGTGTCCGGGCCACACACATGGTGTGTATGGCTGAGGTGGAGGTCGGTTAATTCGGAGTATAGAAAATTGAAGTACACGACGTGTACTCAAGAAGTACATGCCGTGTAATTTTTTTTCATTAAATGAACCAGGGTTGCACCTAACCCCCAAAATCATCTTCTTCTACAGATTTCATCCACCTGGAAGCGAACATATGACCGAATATTATCCGAGCTCCGGCACTGCTATCCGTTCTCCGATTTGAGCACAGTCGATTGCGTTGGAATCGCATCGGTGATTTCTTCCTTCTGCTTTAGCCTTGTTTCTTGATTCCACCTCGTTTCCCTGTTATCATGGGATGAACATTTTGTGCGTTTTCTCAGATCTACAATGTTCTAAGAGGAATCTGTCGTCATGGTTCACATATATCGAACTCCTCGGATCGAGGTAGGTGGTTTTTTCCTTTATGTACAATGTTGATGAATATTATGTGCAAATTCCTCCAATACCCGTGAACGGGGTATTGCGTGTTTCCTATTTTGCCCCTACTGTTTGCCTGCTTTGCTTCTTTGCTTTAGTAGAGGTTATTTCTTGTGAGTAGAGTAATTTATATTGTGCTCAGGTTGCTTTTACATGCTTATTTTGCATGTTGTGCATTTTGCTATTTGCCATGCCTAGTTGTAGGATAGAAGAACTGTTTTTTTGTTATTGATGTTGAGCCGTAGAATGATAGACAAGTATTTCTTGAGGTTTACTTGGATGATATACACGTGCTTAGCATGTTTAGTTGTACTCAGGACTTTGAAAACCTAGATTAGTAGACCAAAGGGAGAATAGATGGAAGGTATTTTCCAGAGAGTCTTTTAATTACGATGTGAGATTATAGGGGGAATTGACATTGAGTGCTTCCCTAGAGTGACTTTAGCACGATACGAGACTATATGGGGAATTGATGGTGAGTGCTTCCCAAGAGAGTCTGCTTAGTTACGTAACTGAACTAGAGGGGTGCAACATTGTGTGCCTCCTAGAGGGTTGCTAGTACTATAGGTTGAACCATAGTGGTTAGGCTGTGAGAGCTGCCCAGAGGGTTACCTATTTTCTTCTTGTTGTTGACTTCTTACTTGTGTGCTATACTTGTTAGAACTATTTATTGTAGCTTCTTGTGATTTCCTATTTACTGCTTCTTGTTTATTTACTTCCATGAATTCATTTGACTATAAGGCATAAATATTTGGGTGATTGCCTACTGAGATTGTATCTCACACCCTATTTGGGCCATGATTTTGGGCCCCATAAGACTATGTTGCTATAGGTATAGACCAGGGAAAGCACCCTACTACTTCAGGATCATGATTTCCCCATGATCTGGGGAGCATGGGACCAAGCCCTGGCTCATGATGCTGAGGAGCATACTTTGTTTTTCTTTTGCACTTGGTTTCAGTTGTACTTCAACACATTGTTGTGTTTGTTGTTTTCCTTAGATACGTGTACCTATTGCATCATTGTCATCATAGTTATATATCTACAATGCTTCTGCTATTTGGATTCTATTGTTATGCATTTTGTTTACTGCTTCCGCTGATTATTGTTGTTTTCTTACCATGTATACCTTACCGAATGAGGGAATAGTTTCCCCACTGACTCACCATGGCCCTCGTTGCTATTCGACAGCCTCTGGTATTCTGGGAAACGCGCTTGAGGTCATGTGGCGAACCGGGTACGCGGCACCAGTGGATGGGCTCCGGGTTCAGGCCGTTCCAGACGCGATGGGTTGTCGCCCGACCTCCGGGTTATCCATTAAATAACAATACAAAAATATTCTTAAGAAATGTTTTTACCACAAATAATAGTATCCAATGTCCTACTTAATTCATTCCAACCTTTAGACTTATCCAAAATAATTCTGTCCAAACTGATAATCTATAATTTATAAGGATGGTTAACATAACATAATGAAGATCAATTTTGGCCACATAATAACATGTGATTACCTTCATCATGTATTTTCTTAAAACATGGAAACATCATGAATTACCATAAAACATTATTGATTATATTCAGGATCAATTATTCCTTATATAATACTAGATATATTCTTTATATCCAAAATTTTTTAATACTCCAACAATCATGGAATAATCAAACCATTAATCAGTTCCAAGGTAGTAATGAATATCCAATATAATTTTTCCAAAAAAACCATATATTAATCCAAATTCACTACCTCTATATCAGGAACATATTGCAGTTTATCTTTCCTTCATCCATGTTTTTTCCCAAAATGATTACCTTGCTATTAAGTCACTTTTCTTAGTACAATACAATCTCAAATCATTAATGAAATAGTATCACCATAGAATCCTTATTTATTCCCATAATTTATATTACTGGTACATCATCGATACCACTCTCAAATGGAACAATTATTTAATAACAAAATAAGAACACTAGTTATTCCTATTCATATGAGGTAGTATCACAACTATACTATTATCCAAAGGAATCATTTGGGGTATACTCAGATGATTTGGACATTGATTCGCGTAGTGTCTCCACTCTTTGAAGATAAAGCATTATACATATGAAACCATTTTTTACCCATTCAATCATGAATATGGTGTACTTTTTCTACTACCATATAACAAACTCCTATTACTTTCAACAACCTCCCAAAGTGATTTGTTCCCCAGTTATCTCATATTCGAAAATCCTTCTTTCCCTTTTTCCCTTTATACATATATTTCTCTACCACCATCTTTTTCTCTGGACTCCCTTCAATGTCATACGACCGAGAAAATTATTTACGTATCTTATTAAAAAATGATATTATTTATTTATATGATGAGAATATATGGGAGATTATTTTCCTTATAATTTTTTTCTTATTGAAATGAATGATATGATCCTGCTTACTCTTTGGGTCATGCATACTGCTGGAGTTCTCTTTCCTTCTACTAGACCCTTTCTAAATGATGAAATAAACTAGGTTAGATCACATCATAATGTATAATTGAAAAACAAGAAAAATTCTCAATATTAATTGAATGTCCAGACACCTAATCAATAAAATGGTTTCATTACTAACATATTTACTCATGTATCCTTCATAATGGTTTTTAATGAAAATTTGAATAATCCAAAGAATATCCCCTAGGAGTGTCATAACCAAAAGAACAGAAAGGCCCTTTGACATGTACCAGGATACCCTGGGTCATGACCAAAACTCCTTGTTGGAGAATTCACCAATAGGTACATCTGTTCCAAATACACATCTACCATCTCGTATCTAGACATGGATGTATTGCTTTGAGAACTCTCAAAATCTATACATTACAAAATTATAAGAAGTTATTCTATACTAATATTCAATGTTTATATTATGGTAATGTTCATTAATCATAGTTTTTCTAAATCTAGTTTCCAAGGTTATTGCTAAACTTTCTTTGATAACAACTGTAATGCCTTGACACCAGTTACCTAGAGTCGATGCATTATTTTAATACATTGACATAATTACATGGAATGACTTTCGGACTGACCGATTAGTTTTCTAGTAATAGAAAATAGATTACATACATGAATCTTACATTACAAATTATAAAATACTACACAACATAAATAATCCATTTATAATTCCATTATTACATTAGCTTAACCCTGCCTGTCAGTCATAATACACTTCTTGGAATCCTGAGAAAATAAAACACAAGAAAGGGGTGAGCTCAGATGCTCAGTAAGGGAAAATAATTTTGTAGAAGCTAAAACACATTAAAGAATGATGTGTAATAAAAAAACAACAACCGTTTAAACATATACATGAACATTATATGACAAAAATAAACCATACATTACCATATAAATATGATCATGGAAATTCTACTAGCTGAATAATCACATGTAATAAACAATTTCATAATAGAGGAATTCCTAATGCCAGACATCATTACCACATAATCAAGGCCTCGTTACAAGACTACAAATAAATTTTTTGTTAAGTCATTCTGTGAAGACACTAATTTTTCTCCTGAGACCTACCGATGCATCGAGGAGCTATATCGGGTTCAAATAATCACTTACTAAGGCCACTAAAATCCTTATATTAAATTTTTTAAACATAACATAACCCTTTATATCAAAACTACCATATGAAATGTCAATACATTTGAAATAAACCATGAATGGTATAAAAATAGAATATCCACATAATAACAAATCATAATTAATTCAATATAATATATTAGATTTTATTATAATATATAAACCTCAATCATGAATAATATCTAGCTATGGATGATGATATAATTTAAAATGATCAGTAAAACTCTTTGAGTGAAATACCCATTTTTCATTAAATCATTTAAATGTCACAAAATTTAGAAAGTATGGCATTTAAATGATATTTTTCAATCAATGTTTTCCTTAACATTTTTAATCTTTATAACGGAATTAACATTTTAAAACATTCATGTCCATATAAATAAATCTTTAAACCATTTTGATAACATGGATATTAATGAGAATGATTTTTAATAATAAATATTTAAAACATTTAAAATGATGTTTTTGATAAAGAATTACTTAAAAGAATAATTTTTAAAATGAATTTTACGATTCATGGACATGGATGATAAATATTTTCTAGAAAATTCTTACACATAAACAATCATGGATAATAATGAGATTGACGATTTAACCCTTACCTAGTAATTTCCATTAGTTGAGGGTACGTCTAACCACCTATATGATGACCATAGTATGTTATTCAATTATAATAGAATTTTATTAATATTTATGATATCATACATGAATCATTTATGATATTATACTACATATTTAATAATTAATTCCATGTTAAAGTTACATTTCATGTAATAATCGTTGTCATTATCGTAAGTGTTTTAACTTGTTATTATTGATCGTATAACTTGTATCATGATTTAATTTATTCTAGAATATATAAATTTCATTATATATAATATATATTAAAAAAATAAATATGTATAATTGATAGATATATGAAATGAAAACCACCATTTATGGAGACGGTAAATCGTACGTATGCATAAATGTTGTTTACGTTTTCATATCATATTGAATGGAAGTAAGTGAATGAGATAAATGTAAATACATATACATATACATATATATATGTACATATGTGTTTTTACTAGAAGAATTATTATGTTATATATTACATACTTATTAATAATATATATTTTTATAATCATCGTTGAATGGTGAACATTAAAATGAATCTAATTGTGTCGTGGAGATAGTAAGTCGTACATACACATGAGTGATGATATCATTTCATTGATGATTAAAAGGTGTGGAATTGGATGAAACTTTAATTATACAGAAAAATTATCCTGATAGTTTCCTTATTTATATACACATTACTCATCATTATATACATTCAAATAAGATACTGTTGCATAAAAAATTACACCACGACGTGGATATGGAAAGTCGTACGTATGCACGCCAGGTGACTTTATCATTAATAAGATGGATAGAATAATGAATATGGTTGTACCATATTTATAACAACATCACAGTTTGTAGAAGGTAGTGGAGGTATTATTTTGGTTTTGAAATAACAATAAAAGAGAAAGTGGAATAAGAAGAGAACATTGAAAGAGGTGATAAAATAATCACCTATTATTTCAAATTTTTTTATACTTTCACATTGAATGATTATAATCATTTTAACAGATGTTACATTTTTAATTTTTTTTAAATGAATCTTCATCTCAATTTCAAAACAAGTTTCATTTGTTCTATATTTCAAATATAAATGGTATAATTTTTTAGCATTCTCAACATGTAAAAAAATTCATATCATCATGGGAAATAAATGTTTTGAAGCATTATTTGTAATTTTAAATGGTTATTTTCCAAGGAAAATATTTTAAATATATTTCATGAACTTTTATTTTGAAAATTATTTTAAAATCTAAAATGATATAATGTTCTAGAATTTTTGTAAAGATCTTTTATTGAATTTAAAATCATTAACAACAACCAATTATTTTACTAATACTATACCATGGATTTGTTTTACTTACACCATAATTATTCTATTCATGGATGGGTTATGAAAATTTCAAATAAAGAATATATTGAATTTCCATTTCTTGATTTATTTTTATAGTCATTCACTATCCCTTGAATTATCCACCTACCAATGACATATGATAATTTAATTTCTGATAAATATGCATATTATTTATAATAGATATTACTGTTTCGTAAACTATATCACATTTATTCATAAGCTATTATAAATTTAAATTTATTTTATTGGAAGGAAATATATTGATAATCTGTTTTTTTCTTCAATATTGTTATTTAATCATAGGGAATATTGTTCATGAAATAAGTCAACTATTCCATATAAGAGTAATTATTTGGACATGATGATATAAATGGAGACTTGTTATAGATAGAACCTCAATGAATCAATAGTATAATGAGATGAATTATTAACTAGGCTTAGTTAAATGAGATTCAAGTGTATACTTAATAACCATTTTTAAATTATTCTATGAAAGTTCTTAAGTGTAAAACAATTTGTGTCAGAGATTAATAATTAAGAATTTACATTATTAAAAATACAATTATTATTATCCTTGATATTTTCACAATGGTGTTATATATAGTCTCATTTCATACTAATAATATAAATTCAATAGAATGTGTATTATTTTATTTTCCTTACCATATTTAGTATCCCTTATCTTATTATTCATGAGATTTTCATAATAGAATTATCTATGGATTCATTTCAATAACCATTTTTTGATTAAATGGAATATGTTCTCAATTATTTTCCATTCTATATTGATTATGATTTTTGTTATCCTGAAACTCATGTTACATAAATAATAAGTTTTTTTATTAATTAAACATTCCATGTTGATTAAGCGTATTGATTCATGATAACATCTTATATACTTAACACTTGATGAGAATTTGAGCTCACCCTTAGTTTATTTCCTTCTCTATGAATCCAATAAGTGCATTATAATTTTATATACAAGGATATGATAGAGGTAATAATTTTACTATCCTAAAAATTTATGTTTTAATTTTTGTTTTAAAAAGTAATATTAGAATCATGTATGTTTCTTGTTTACCCATACTACTAAACTATTTGGTCATTTGGGATGTGATTCCCTATATCTTATGATTATGCAATAAAGTAAGGCACCGATTTTAGGTTACAACGATGGTGTTGTTACAAGTTAGATAAAATATAATCATTATATTAGTATTATTATGTTATAAATTACATATATTTAGATGAAACCCCTGATAATAACCATCCATGAAATATGGTTAGTGAAAATGAATTTTATCACTCTGTGGAGGTTGTAGTTCACACATACTCACACATGATGATTTCGGATCCCATTTGATAGTATATATTGTTTATATAGGGGTTACATAATAATAATAATATTTTTATATCTATTTATGTTAGTGAATTGTATATATTACAATAAATACCACATATTTAGAGGAAGCAGAAGAAAAAATAATTTGAAAGGGGTTGGGTTGGATAATTGACACTTCTTTGGTAGTCCCCCTTTAGATGAATTCTTAAATACCCATTGAATGGTATCTTACAACTAAAAGATACTATGATTAATTGATATAATAGTTTAAAATATAAATTATTATAGTTTGGTTGATCTAGATGGCTCAAATTGGTGTTAGAAGATAATAGAGGAGTGTTCTTTTATAAGTACAAAAGAGGAAACACTTAAAATTTCATAAAATATAAAATTATAATAAACCTATACCCATGAAAAATTGTTTTAAATGGAAATATATTCAATTTATAGATAGGATAATGACGTAATATTCCAGTAGAATATTATTTAGACATGTTTAATTGTTAATATTTCCATTATCACATTGATTAACCCCCATAAAACTGTTTTAACCTTAATCATGGTAATGAATTGTTTTACCACATTTACTATTCATAAAGCCCAAAAGTTATGTTTAACATATTATATAATATTAATTATAATTATAAAAAATAAAAAATACATTCTACCAAATTCAATTAATAGAAGTGGTAAAAGGAATCTAAAAATTAAGCATGCTAAACATGATAGAAGTTGTTTTCCAAAGAAAATGGTTTATTAGGAAGAAAAAATTTTTATAAACAAATAAGTATAAAATTAAATCTAATAAATTAAATTGTATTATTAATAATATAATAGATAAAATTAATATATTAAAACCATTTTTAAATAAAATTGATGTTTTTAAATTCTTTAAATGAAAGAAATGTTATGAGTAAAAATAAGTATTTTTAGATATTCATAAAAAAATCAATCTTTTCAAAAAGATATGAAAATTTAATATTTAAAAAATTTAACATATTGATTTAAAAAATCATTTTTCACTTTTTAAAATAAATATTCACAAATTTGTCTAAATTAATGATTTTATTTTCTCACCAAAATCAACGACAACCATTTTTGAGGAAAAATGTATTTTTAAAGATTATAAAAACATTACTAAATACTGAGTACTTATTTATAAATATATTTTATTTATCAGAATAATTTATATTTTTTTTAAAAGGGGATATTTCTATTCAATATTTTAATTTATTTTCTAGGTGATAATAGTATACTATATAATAATTCATTTAGACTGAAGGGTATCATACATCATAAGAAATCTAAAAAATTAAATTTATTTGAATATAAATATATCATAAAATCTTGGTATGTTATATTAAAATAGACATAAAAATAATTTCACCAAATATAATTAGTTAATTAAATATAAAATTTGAGGAAATATCGGTTTCACCACATCCTTGGGTTTCCATATAACTTCATTAAATTTAGGACTCTTTTGAAGGACCATAACCTGGTGAGTTATATTTTTCTATATAATTTCCCTATAATCCATGATTTATAAAAGTTATTATTTATATGAAAGATCATGATATAGTGGAATAATCACTGTATTATGTACATGTGAAGAATATTTTTAGTACGTTATAGGTGAGATAAGTAGTGCACATCGTGAACATGAGACTCGTTCAGTGGAAGTACTAATCTATAAGCTACCATCCCTACTCAACTAGGAATATAAAAAAATGGAATATACATTCATATCATTTTTCATATATTTGAAACCAAATAACCTTCTTCTATGGATGAATTATTAATAACTCATTTTTAGAATCCTCAAATTCATGATTTATCAGAGAATTATATGTATAAATATTCAATCAACTTTGAGATTCCTTGATATACAGTTGATTAGCTCTAGCTTTATCTGATATGTTATAATTTTACTTAGGTAACAATAGCTTTCTTTCTATATATTTATCCAAGTATGTTGGTTTTATACACTTCCTTCCATTTATATCTTACAATTGTTCATATTACTGACCATGTAAAATGTATTATCATACATAAACATAATTAGGTCATGTAGTTGATCCTAAACACCATTTCAATTTAATAGAAAAATACCAATGCATTATCTCTTTGGTTTTAATGGATCTTTCTGACTAAAAATCTATTTGAAGATGATAAAAGATACTAAAATATAACACTAAATTAATATCGTTCTATATAATTCACAAAAAACTTTAAGTAAACCTTTTTTCTTAGTAAAATAAAATATAATTTGGTACTCCATGAAACCATAAAACATCCTAAATTAATATTCTTGAAAAATGATCATGATATAAATATTATCTTATAGTAATAAAGTGTGATGAATTTTCTATACAATACACTCTAACTGAAATAATATTATGGTATCAAAAATCATTGGGGAGTCTTTTGATCAAATCCATGATGCTATTTTCCCAATTCCATTACTATATGGGTAACAGTTGAAAAATCCTGATAGACTTCTATCTTTCATCTTTAAAATAATAACATACAAAAAAATATATACATACTCATGAATACCATTCCACATGATTTCTAACCCAAAATATTCTTTTAGATACAATTTCATATTCATAATTCTTGGATGAATAGAGTATGATGAACATTTATATTCATCTGATAGTTCCTTTCTCAAGTCTAGTGTTGAAGATACAAATACATGGTTTCGAAAGCATTCAATTCCATCAAATAATTTTTAAAATATTGAAAATTTCTCCCCCATGTTTGTAACTCTACATGTTCCTTATATGACTTTTTTTATCTTCACTTAGATAGATGGTTGACCACTGATTTTTTAAAAACAAATTCTCCTATTCAATTAATATTTCTAGACAAATCCTTTGAAAATAAATAAATATTGGATCTTTGGTGTCCCTCACCATAGATAAGATAACATGATCCTTTCAAATTAATGCATCGACATCATTTGTGTCTTTTATAGGGTGGTAATGTTCTAAAAAATCGCAATATTTAACAAACTGAAACCATATCCCCAATAACATATTAATCTCTATATAAGAGAATATTTATATTTTAATCTTTTTTTATCAATATATATATCACACCATTCTCCATAATGTATCTACCATGATAAATTAACCACTGTCACTCTAATGCATGAATTGGGTAAATTGTTTTCATGAACCATTAATTGTAATGATGCATAAGGTATAAAAATATGATTAGTCATGGGGATTCATCCCAGTAGCTTCTTCATTTCATCATTATAGATATCAAAATCTTCTATACTATAGGTTTGTTTATGAATAATTTTCCTGACTAAAATTCTCTTCAGTTCCTTGAAATTTCTACATATTTTTCTCTCTATAGAAGATCAACTCCTTTATTTATGTAATTTGTGAGTGGATTAGGTATCAATGTAAAATTATTAATAAAGTTTTAGTAATATCAATCCAAACCATGAAAACAATATATCATAGTCATAATGGTTGTTCATGGACAATTTTAGGTCATTTTATCCTTTTATGGATCCACATGTATTCCCTTTATTGAGAATATATGACACAAAAAATAACATTTTTTAAGCCAAAATTCACATTTGTTAAAATTTTCATATAACTACTCATATTATAGTGTCTTCAGTACAATACTAAAGTGAACATTATGATATTACATTATCCCTGAATATATAATAATATCATATACAAATAATACAAAAA
The DNA here is from genome assembly GCA_963277665.1 of Viscum album. NCBI lineage: Eukaryota > Viridiplantae > Streptophyta > Magnoliopsida > Santalales > Viscaceae > Viscum > Viscum album. The sequence goes on from OY728138.1 coordinate 1,929,990,978, forward strand.
AATAATTTATGTACTCTATAAAAACCATATTGATCAAATCTATGAATATAGAATGGGTATTGGTAAGACCAAATGGATCACTAAAAAATAAAAGATTCCAAAACTTGTATATAATGTCATATTACTTATATCCTCTCTATGTGTACTCAATTAATGATATCCAGAATAAATAAAAATCATGGAAATGTATTGATATCCCTGTAGTTGATCGAAAAATTCATCAATATTTGGTATATAATACTTTTTATTGATTTTAATAAAGTTAAGTATTTAATAATTAATGTAGAGTCAAATTGATCCGTATATATTATTCTTCTTCAAAAAATTAACATGTTCACCCCTAGGAAACATTATTAGATAAATAAATCCTCTTTCATGATTCTCATTTCTTTTGTTTTTCAAATACAACGACACAATAAAGGTCATTTTATAATGAGTCTTTATAAAAGTTTTAGCACCATGTATGAGTTCTATTGAAAACATGAATTCTTGATTCAGTGGGAGAATATCAAACCATTCTAAAAAAATATCAATGAAGTATAATAATATATATATATATATATATATATATATTACATTTTTAGGATCTTTCTAATATATGATATGAACACCCCATACTAAAATGGAATCATGACACAAATTATGAATGTAATTTCTATAAAAAGTTTATATTTTCTGTCACACTGATATATGATCATATTTCAGTTTTGAATATCAAAGGTCAACAACATTACATTGAAATGTATTTTCAATATATAATGAAATTCAATACATTACTAATATATCATTAAATTTATATAGTGAATGAATAATTAGGTTTTCAAAAATAAAATTCTTATAGGATTCAATCAAATTAGAATTATATACATGAGATTAAGTCATTGTACAATTTGGGGTTATAACTACTGATTAAATATATAATCATTATGGTGGTATTGTGATACCCTTATAAAAAGATTGTGATAAATAATATTTGGTTGAATGAGAATAAAATAAGACATTATTAATTATAATGTTAATGAAAGATGTACCTTTCACTACATTGTTAGCTACATCAATAATATCGATTATGTGATTTTTTTCTCTATGAATAAGTGGTTTTTGAATTCAATCTTAATCATTAACATTCTAATTTGATTTTTGGTGAGAATAATTCTTATTTTCCATCAATTTAAAATTATATTATGTGGGTGGTTCATTTTGGGGTAGGTCTTCTCCATCATTATTCAACTTCTTCCTCCCATAATCATGGGATTTGACCTCTATTTAACCATCCATTCCAAACATGAACATTTTCATAAATAATTGAGGTAATTTCATCCATGTTTTTTTATACTTTAATAAAAAATAAATATCATAATCTTTTTCACCATTTTTTATAATTTCTTCTTATTTCCATATCTCATTACTTATCAAAAACATGATATTGATTGGTAACTCTAATATATATATCTACATTGATAAACAATAAACTATTTCTTCATAATTACTGAATAATAGTTTTAATTATGCCATTTAGTTAATTGGGATCAATCCATTGATGAATTGGTCAATCTTATATTCAGGTTGGATTTTAATACATGTAGAAAACTACACAAGTCAAGTAAATCATTCCGCATAGTTACTAATGGACTCATTATCGATTTAATTTAACTTAATGTGTCCATTATCCATTTTTATATGAAGAACATGTGGAAATAAAATTTTAATAATAATATCTGGAACTCATCCCATTACATGGATTAAATTTACACTATCTTCTTTAGGTTCATTATAAGATCCCACCAATGGATTTTCTTCACTATCTAAGTGAATTTTTTTTCCATGTTACAACCATTGGATAAATTAATATCTATTTTCAGTTTTACTGATTCATTTATAAAAAACTAGTGGTTCATTAGACACAGTAAAATAATGTTGATTTTTCCTCATAGAAGTCTCAACATAATAGTGTACCATTTTTTTGTTATTTGGAAGATCAAAATGAATCATAGTTTGATAATATTTAACAAAAATAGAATTTATTTTAAATATGAATCCACTAAAATTTGGGTTCTTGGGATGACAATTATTTCATTTTCCATAAAATTTAGAATTATCATGGATTTTTTGTGTTCCAACCATTGAGTAAAACCAAAAATCATAGTGTGAGAAACATAAACCCTAGTGGGATATAATATAATATTGGAAATTCATTTTTATGATTTTTAAATAATGAATCCTTTCTTTAATTAAATGAAAAATTAGGTTTAACTAGGTGTTCCATTGTAATCATATAGTCAAATACTACATAATTTTTTATCAAGAAAATGTGAATTAACCCAATAATATCCCCTAGGAGTAACAAACCTACTTCACTGTAAGGGTGTACTCACAATGAACCTTAATGATTGTTGAGCTATACCCGACCAACTTCTATTGGGTTTATTAACCCTATATGCATGTATTAAAAAATTACATCCACTTAAAGTATCTATATTTGTATGTTTTTCATTGAAAACCACACTACATTATTTATCATAACATTGGATACCCACATATACATAGGATTTTCTTAATTTTTCTCACAAATTTTTTCTCATTCATGTTTCTTAAGATAAATAATATTTACCATAATCACAACTTTAGGGAACCATACTTTTTGTAAAAAAATAATACATCTTATTAAAAGAATATTATGAACATAACATTATGAACCATTCTATAATCATATCAGTTTAGCTTCCACATAAACGAGGATACCTAAATGTTCATTTATGAATGTTCTACATAATATCTTACTATGTTCTATACAACTTGAACCCTTATTAGACATATGATACTTAAGACCATTCTTCATAACATTTTGAAAGGAAATTTAAAAGTGATTGTGCTTATTTAATTGTTGAGGGTAAAACAGGGAGATTTCAATGATGAATTAAATAATACTTGAAAATAATGGTATGAGAACATGCTATTATATTTTAGAACCATTTCCGCCATATCAAATATCATAATATTAAGTTGTGGAATAAATATTGGTAGTTTATAGATCCTGAATCATAATGGAATAATAGAATATGATCCAAGTGAGCATAAAATTGGCATAAGACACATGTTTTTAGAATACACATAATCATTTAATATCAATTCTTTAGTGAACTATCATTGTCATGTTTGTAATAGTGGACTGAGTTAACTCCCCATTCAACATATCCTTGGTCAAGGTTCACTCTAAATACCATCATTGTTTTTATTGTCTCTTAATTAACTCAATTAATTCTCTATTATAGTCTTTATTATACATTGAGATATCCATTATTACCTAATGAATTAGAGGTACATATAAGCCAATGATAACTTTTTATAAAATAAGAACACATATTTTAACCACAAGATCATATAAAATTCACCATATCATCCTATTATTAACCATGGAAGGGGAAAGAGCTTCATAAATATTTCATCATTCTTTATTGCAGAAAAATGAAGGAAATGTATTTCATAATGGTATTATCAAAGCATAATGAATTCATATGAAAGAAATAGGTTACATAAAATCATCCCAAAATCATCATCATCAAAATACATCTAAGTAAATAATATATATTATATCATTAGATTATGTACCTTGTAAACCATAAGTAACATGAAGTATGTTATAATAGATACAAATTTATTCAAAATATTATTGAAAGAATTCATGCTTAAAATAGAATATTCACTTTCAAATTACTATTAGAAAGTATTAACGAATATATTTTGATAAAACATAAACTTTGATAATAATAAAGGATTATTCAAAAAATTTACCAGTCTTGTTGATGGGAAATTCAATATATGATTTATATTTAAAAACAAGGATTCCATTTACATTTTCAATAAAATATAAAAAATAAATCACCTAGAAATAGAAAAAAAAGATTCATTTTAAACCATTATATATGAAATAAATCATTTTTGAATATTTTGATAACACAGATATGTAATGAAAGATATTGTTGACCACATAGTAAAATATATTTTGTTTTCATTAAGAGAATTATTTTAGTCCCTTGATTTTTTAAGGAAATAAAAAATGATAGTAAAAAATGTAATATATTGGAATGAATAGTGGGTCAAGAAATTTAGGATATATTTGAGGGTAATATCTTGAAAATTCAACATCAAAACATCGTCATAAATATTTTTTATTGAAAATGAGATTGTAACATAAAATATTTTCCTCTTTAGTAACATTTGAATCATATCCCCCTTAAAATAATAAAAAAATAAAAATTTATATATCATGAGCATAATAATATTAATGATATATCATATAAAATTTTATATATCGACACCTCATAATACAATAAATGTGTATAACATAACATATTTCCCAATTAACACAATATAAAGTGATAAAACCATACATCATATTCGATGTTATTTGAAACAACTCTAAACTCCAACCTAAATAGTTCACATTTATTATAATTCTATAATAGAATAATTTAAAATATATAATATCATATATAACCCATATATAATATTCAAACACCAATTGTTTTATAATTTCCTCATTAAAAAAATCATTATAGGGTGTTTGCTATTTCTCTTTTCATGTGAATTTTTGTTCGATTATTATAGAAGTTGGTCATTTATCATCATACCACCATATATATTTTTAATCAGTATTTAAATATCATATATATTAATTATATATTTATTTATAAATATATATTTATCAATGAAATATATATATAGAAAAATGAATTACAACATTTGTAGAGATGATAGATCACACAAATGCAAGAACGTTGTTTTCAATTTTCAACGAATGAAATGAAGGAAATGTAAATAATAATTAACCATTAATTAATTTTTATTATTATATAATATACTTTTTTATAATATATATTCATTTAATCCAAACTTATCACCATCCATGTAAAAAATGAACCAATTTATCACATCGCTTTGTGGAGGTGGTAGCCCACACATACCCACGAGCGACATTATAATTTTCCAATAGCTTGGAATGTAATAAGGTATGTATGATATTTTTATTATATAAAAATAATTATATCATACATGTATTATATAATAATTATACCATTCATAATAACAATCTACTAATGATGGTGATGGAAAAGGAATTGTGAGTCTACATGGAGGAGGAAGTCCACTCGTACCCCTGAGCGATGCATTCACATCCCATTTGATGTTATAGAGGGCAGATATTACTGGTTACAAAGTTATAATAAAATTAATTTATAATTATATAAATGAATTTATTTTTCTATTATGAATAAAATTTATTTACAATATGTATAAGAATCAATAATTTAAATTTTTTCGAGTAGGATTATGACTTCTTCTTTAGTAGTCCTACATTATATTATTTATTAAGGACCCATAGAATGGAAATTTTATAATAAAAGATACTCCAATTCATGGATATGAAATTTTAAAATTATATTATGGTAGGATTGGTCAATCTAGGTGGCTCAAATTGGTGTTCATAAGAAAAAGGGTGGGTGTCCTTTTATAAGTGGCACAAAGCTATCAATTGGAATTGCCAAAAAGATTAAAATATAATAAATTCATACCGTTGAAAAATGATTCCAAAATAATTAATATTAGAAAGTGGTAAAAGATATGGTTTATTAATGTCTATACAATATGATTTAGATAGGGTTATTATGGAATCTTAACATTATCTCTTTGTTTAACCCCCAATATATCCATTTTAACATTAATCATTGTAATAAATTTTCACCTCAATCACTAATCATAATGAGAAAATGTTAAGATGGAAATAATATATAATATATAATATTATTTTTAAAAATAATTAATCCATTTTATAAGATTTTATTCATAGAAGTTTTAGAATAAATGTTAAAATTAATATCATAAAATTAGATGAAAGGTGTTTTCCGAAAAAAGTATTCCTTAGTACATAACTTTTTTGTATAACAATTCAATATAAATTTTATTCCAATAACATAAAATGTATTTTATATAATATAATTGAACTAATTATACTTTTAAAACCATATTAAAACTAAATTTTACTTTCTAAATTTCTTATAAAAAGACTATTTAATAAATATTAGTAGTTTCCACTATTCAGTAAAAAGATACAATTTTTTGAAAATGCAAAAATATTACTATAAGATAATTTTTACATAATTATTTCATAAACAAATTTCATTTATTAAATAATATTTTCAATTTTAATAATTTAATTATATATTTTTAGTTTAAAAAAAGAAAACCATTTTTTGGGAAAAAATGTAATTTTTAACCATATAATGACATTATAAAATGTTGAGTAATTTTTAATTAATATATTTTATTAATATATAAAATTTATAATTAATTTTAAAATTTTGATTATTCAATTTACTTATATCAATTTAATTTCTAGGTTATCACAATATACTATATTATTGTTTATTTAGAATCAGGTTTTCATGTATCAGTAGCTATCAGAGAAATTAAATTTATTTGAAGTGAAATATTTTAGAAAATATATAGGTTTTAGACCTAGTATTTTAGAATTAGTGGCTTCTATAAATTTAGAGGAGTCGTTTATGCATAAAAACTAGCGAAGTGGAAGTAACCTGATAGCGAAAGATATATATTCCCAAGGAGGAGTTCTACATGGTCCTTATGTCCCTCAAAGAAAATTCATGGGGGATACTCAGGATTCATTTATTATAGAATTACCACAAAACTATTCCAACCACCATTATTTTAACTTATCTCTATATTAATACTAGAGGTTGCGGAGAAATCAGATTATGGTTTGGTTTACAAAAATGGAGAACAAACTTCCAATGAGCATGATATTCAATATGAATTCCTTCACGATAAAGACAATGTATGATCCACATCCTATATGGACATGGTGATTAATCGTCCATCAGATTAGAATGAATCATGTTTTACCAAATAATTTTTTTCTCAAATGATTATATATCACCCAAGGGAAAGCAGTAGAGCTGGTCAACTTCACTCCCCTATCACGTCTCCTATACATCTCATATGGTAGCTTGATGCGATCAAGAGAAAGTCCACCCTCCTATTCAAGATACAAATGAAGACATGTTATGGGAGATATTGTCCACAAAAATGTTATCAGTCATGGTTGGGGAACTAGAAGCCATGTACTCTTCCATTATAGAGCCACTCATTAAAAACCATGCACCATACCACAATCAGAATAGATGGGGTACATTTCACCACCTGGAGGATTACTAGTTTTCTTATACTAGAATTCATGAGAACCCATATTCCCTTTTTTAGTAGTGCATCGTGGTCACTAATGTGGATATTTTGGTAGCCCATTGTCTTTAATTGGATGGGTACTATAGGAGAATCCAAAAATATTATTATGAAATCCATACCATACCACATAAAATTATAGAAGACTAATATCACCTTGTATGAATTAGAGGTTAAGGGAAGTAAACATCCCTCCAATGATTCATCCTTTATGGAAATAATAGAATACCATGTTTTTTAGTCTAGAAATGTTAGATAATCTATACCGCTGATCAAAACCATTGTTTACACAACTATTATCAATCGATCTAATGACCTAGAACACGATGACATTTATTAGTAACATGGTGAGGGTGATCCTATTAAGGAATAAAAAAATTTATAGTACTTCTTTTAATAGGAATCCGTACCTGACTCTAGAGATAGACTATTAGCCTAAGAGGTCCTACAATGGAACTTCTAGTGAAACATTGACAACATGATAATGGAAAAAATGATGAATCTATAGTTCTATATGAGACCACATATGAAACATATTTTCTTTCTTAGGATGAGTACTCTAATATAAAAAATTAGGGTTTATTAAAATCATGGTGAAAAAATCCACATTTGGTACCTCCCAGATATGAATGTTTTTTGAGAGGGTCTCATCAAACTCCTAGTGAAATTATTATAGAAAGTAGTTTATATTTTATATTCTATTTACGAATAGACCATTCATCTCATCCAATCAGGTTCATGGGAGGTTTAATTCACATCTTAGACACAATCTTGTGTTTCTCTAAGCCCCTTATCGAATAGAGAAAATTGACTTCCCAAAAGGAAAAAAGCATTAATTAAAACCAAATAGGGTATTAATTAAGTAATTAGTTCCCAATTACATAATTTTATTTTAAAAAATGAACACCATTTACGAACTCATCATGTCCAAATCAGCTGAGGTTAAATATTTTTTTTATAAAAAATTTTATATTTTAATAAATAGAAAAAAAATTAATTTTTCCTGGAAAATTATCATTTTTTATTAAAGATTTTATGAAGGTATATTATTTAAATGGGTTCAATATTTATATTAAATAATATTACTAATAATTAAATTATGATATTTGGAACGAATTTTTTACTTGTATTTTATCAAGTTTTTTACTAAAATTATTATTATTCTGAAACCCAATTTTTCTGTCTTTTTTCGGACTAATTATAATTTTGTTCCACATAAATTAATTTAATTTGATAAAATAGACACAATATTAATAATAAAAAATAACTAATTTTAGTTAATATGTTCAATGGCTATTTTTAACAAAATTAATAGTAAAAATATTAAGTTTTTTTACCACATTTATGGTTAAACTGGATTATCAGGAGATAAAGTAATTATATTAATGTTAAGATAACCTAAAACTGTATATTTTTAATATCTATATTTATATCCCATATTATATGATATTCTAAAATAGTTTATTTTGGATCTATTTGGATTGAGTGTGACATTAATATATTTTATTCATTTTGAAAATTCCAAGATTTTTCTCTCCCTAAGTTATAAAAGGGCATCCCTATTCTCTCATATACACACTTCAAGAGACATGTTTTCAGAAATTACACACACAAATACCTTCCTCACATCTGTCACCCTCACCTATAGTCCACGTTTGTATAAAAACCATCCATTAAATGTGTTTGGTATAAACCTAAAGAGGTTTTTTGATGAAGTGTTATAATTGTTAACAATATTTTTTATTTTCTTACTCTTACAAATCATTCAAAACATAATCATCCATGATAAAATCACACAATCCGAATGTCTCTATGTGTGTCATGTCCCCCACTTACAAACAGACCCCTAAGGTTCTCTCTTCTACACAAATTAGGAGATAGATTTCATCCATTTTCTAGAGAAATACCTTCCTTATATAACTATTTGTTTAATTATAGTCCATTTAGATAAAAAAAACCCATCCAATAAAGGATTTAGGTATAAAAATAAAGGGTTTTTCGAAAGTAGATGTTTATTTCTTAAAAATATTTTTCCATTTTATTTATTATTCCAAATAAATCCAATCATCCTGAAAAATGATATAATAATAACACCAATTTATTACCTATTATAAGATGATAATACATTAATTTTAAAAAAATATCTATCATATCTTCAATCAAATGATAAATGAAACTGGTTACTAGTGCATACAGTGGAATACAACATTCCAAACTATTGTAATTCTTTTTTCCATCACAACATATCTTTGTTTTTTATAATGATGGATCTAATTTATATATTTATATATATATATATATATATATTATAATCATTATATATTAATCATACTTAAGTGAGATAATAATACTTACCCTCTTTTCAGTATGATCCTTAAAAAATTAAAAGGATACTCATGCGTACACATGACCTATTATGTCCATGATTTTAATGTAGTTCATTTTTCGTAACCATATATATTAGTTGGATTTAAAATTGTAAGAGATATATAAAAATGATAATTATTCCATTAATATTCAAGAAATAATGGAACAAAGAACACTTTACCATTGTCAACCTACCAAAGTCATTTTAAACGTTTGAACTGAATATCCTCATAAGGTCCAACGCGACCATAATTGATTTCATAATTAAATAAAACTTTATAATAAATAATATAAAATGAAAAATAAACTTTTAAAAGGTTAATATGACAATAAATAATTAATGAAAGAATTTTATTTAGGGAGAAAAATAAAATATGTGATGTTTTGGGCCACATGTAAGGTATTTTATCTCAATTTATACTCCATTGATACTTACTAGGTATTATGAACCTATTTGAATTTTTGTGGTCTACATAATATCCCTTTAAGGTGTTTAATATGTATATAAATTTATTCATGAATATTTAGGTTTTATTTGAATATTTATTATTCCAGGGGTTACAATTTGGAAGCTTCTAAAGAGGAAAACCATTATTTTATAATCTCATTTTTTAGATTGATCATATTTATTTCTTTGAAATATTATATTCAATCATTATAAAAATATATTTAATATCTTATTCTATATATATTTAAATAGATTACATATTTTCAACCATTTGTTTTCTCTTTAGATATTGAATAAATCACATAAACTTTTAATTTTTTTATATAACACTTTTAGATCATGTATATTTTTCTTCCATGTCTATAGTTTTTGAAACTATTTTAGAAGTGTCTTTTTTCACTCAGTTTATTCATGAATGAATTTTTTATTGTTCCATGATTTTTTACATGGACTGAAATTAATATTTCTAATGTATTTTATAAAATGATCATTTTTCAACATTCTTTATAAGAATTCAGAAAGAATGTTTTTTAACTTTTACGGTATTAATAGATGTTCCCACAACTATAAACTTTTTACACCATTTAGAATATTTTATATGTTTATAGTGGTTTTACATTGAATGATATTTAATGAAAGATTATTTTAAATATTTTTTGTTTCTTTTTTAATATTCTTTAAAACACTTTATTAAACATACACAATGACTATATCTTATATCATTGTTAATTATGTGGTCATTAAAATTAACATGGTAGATTAGAATTCTGGGGATATTTATCCATTAAATTTATATTAAATACCAATATGAATTGAATCATGACTGTTACTATATACTCAAATACATAACAATTTTAACTTTTGTGTTTTATTTTTAATGTTATTTTATTAACAATAGAAATATTAACATTCAATATTCATTATCCAATATAGAAATTCATTTATAACACATATTAATATGAATTATATTCAATTTTCAAAGAATTAATTTTACATGTAGTGATAGGTGGGGCTCAGAATAATAGAGCTCACTGATCCATCAACAGGTCTCATGATTAAGTCCAGTTGGATAGTCTTATTTTAATGTGTCTTTAGTATATGACCACACAATGTATAAAATCTATTGATGCATGGACTTTATGTTAGTGACATAATAATGTATGAGATCATGAATTCCAATAGTATTCATTTCCTCTATGGGGAATTCAGTTATTATTATCCAAATAATATTTTATTTAATATTTTATATGGATCAAATTTATAATAACTTTATTGATTATATTACATGTGTTTCTATTATTTTCCATACTTAATTCATTTTACCTTATTGATTTATGATATATTATATTCTATATAACTAGTACTAAGTAATAGACATCACTTATTATTTGTTTATTCTTACCTAGTATATGTAGTGGGATATTATGAATTACATCATGGATTAAAGATTTTTTTTATGCTATGTGTTTTATATTTCTAATATAATATCTGAATCTTAAATTTATATAATTTTTAATGACAACTAAACTTACTATTCATTTATAATGACATCGTTTATATCTTATATCAATTTAGTATACTAGTCACATTATTTTGGTTACTAGAGTTAGGGTTGTTGTAGTTTGTATAATATGATGGTGTGTACAAATAATTTGATCTAGATATTAAATAAACATGGATATCATGAGTTTTATGACAATCCCTTATAGCATTTGAGAATTTTTACAATTACCTGGATTTTAATTTCATGAGTCAATATTAAAATAACATCCCTAGATAGAAACCACTAATGGGTCCCCCAAACTTCTTGGTCAAGTGTCCTCAAGCATGGATCCTCATATGGTAGAGGCTATAAACTAGCAATAATATTATGTGATAGTTTAATGTGGATACTGTACTCTCATGAATAGAGTATCATATTAGAATCACAAGTAATTAAATAATCATAAAAATAATATAAATCATGATATATTATAACATCTAGAAGATTCAAAATATAATAAATTCAAAAGATATAATATAAAATATGATGATCATTTCATGTTTCTATAAAAAATTAAAGGAAATAAATGGAAACATGAATCCAATACAATAAAATTATCAACATAAAAAATTACCATGTATAAACTTTCTTTATATTGAGTCACGAGAATAATCCCCATCTCCAATGAACATCTAATCAAGCATCATAAAGAGGGTGCATCCCCCTCCCCTTACATTCATCCAGGAAGTTTGTTCAATTACCCAACAATGTCTCGAATAGTGTACGAGATAACACTAAATAAGGAACACAAAAAGTGTCTATAATAAGTACATTGTATATATAAATAATGATGTAGTGTTCAATATATATACTTAATAAAAATTCCTAAATAGGTGTGATGTAATTCAACTATGAAGTCACAATGTAATGAAATAACTGTAAACATGGGATAACTTTAAAACATTATAATGATGGTGCAATAATATCTAGTATAAAAACTATACTAAAATAACCATGACAAGGATATCTGTAAATCATAGAAAAATATCCATAAGAGCCATGTAGTGTAATCATTTTTCAGGACTGAATGGGACATATCCAATCTATACATGACAAAATAATCATCATCGATTTAATGGATCATCATGATAAAAAATCAGTAATGACATGGGTGGAGTCCAATGAGAATGCCTATAGATCATATCCAAGGTGAGACCAAGCAATCTAGGTCCAATGAGTAGAAATTTCCTTGGCATCCTATAGAATTGGTATCATTTGAGTAAAATTGTCCCTAGAATCAACCAAGATAATAAATATGGACCCATGGAGTAGAAATTCCCATGGAATCCAATGGAGTTGGGATCAAAGGAGTTGAAATTTCATTGGAATCCACCATCATTACAAATTATTCTAGTAATTCATTAATAATTCTATAATCAATCACAACCCATGAGTTTAACCAAATCATTCAACAATTTTAATTAAAATACTATACTCATTCAATCAACTATAATTTCATGGAGATGGAGGCATAAAACTACTTCCGTAAGTCAAATAATTCTCATTTAGGATCCCAATACAATTTAAAAGCTCACACACACGTAGAGGGTCAGTATAACATAGGGAAGTTATCAAGGAACACCCATGGGTAGCCAATTTTGAGGTCAACATTGTTCAACCATCCCATGGTGTTATGTGGGAAACAAAACCACATTCAGATAAATTTATTCAAGATTTTAAATTAATATTTTGAGTAACTCCAGAGGGTAAAGTGTTAGAAAAAGTAAAACAATGTATTTTAGACACAAACCCTTAATGGGATATTATATACAACCAACCATATACTCATAGAATAATACACATCTAGTATTGAATCCCAAATTGAACCATATTGGAAGAAAATAGTCAAATGGAGGAACACCCCAGTAATAGGGAAAATTAGCTTGCACTAAAAAAACTATATCTTTATGAAGATAAATGAATTATGGTTCCAGATAAATGAATAAATCACCATCATTGATCCAATAGAATGATCAAAATTTGAATTTGATTCAGGATAATTAAATGGGAGAGAATCCTATATTTATTTTATCAACAGGAGATAAATGAGCCATACCAATATACATGAATTAAAGGGGGATAAATAAAAAAAGTTATTAATAGAATTTAAGGAAATTTTCTAAATTTCTACCAGAATGCTAGGTAACATGATTTGGGGACATGTTTGGAAAAACCATGCACTAACTGTACGCCCTTCATTGACTCTATATTGTCTTTTTCCGGTTCATGTGCATGGTTTGGAAAACCATACACAATCTCTTCCATATACCTTTATCCACTATCGTCCTTTTCAAGGTAATTATGCATGGTTATACTAACTATGTACCGATCATTCGTTTAGGCTCTACTAAAAATTTCTTGTGGCTATGTATGTATGTGCCTCCCTATGTGTACAGATAAAGAGAATCATGCACCTTATTATACATTATAAAAATCCCATCATTGTTTCCTCAAATCATGTGGAAAGGGTCAGAGAGTTTATACTAACCATGCCACCTAGCTTCCTTTTCAAAAAATAGGGCTTTCGGGATTCAGATACGCCCAAGATACCCCCAAAATCCTTTTATATTATTTGGAATCCAAATTAGTCCAAATAATAATTTAAAATAAAATTTAAAATATTTGTACCTCAAGAAAAAAGTTTGATCAGACAATACCCCCAATTCAATTCTACCCAAATTTCACTTCCATTGTTAGTCTATAATCAAATGAGAATAAATGTAGTCACAAATCAAATAGGTTGGACTCATATTCCAAAGCCCCATCATATATAAATGTGTTCTACCAAAACACCCCTACTAGAGGGACTAACCATTCATGGAGTCCCCTCTTTCTTATGTAAATGATTTAAATAAGATACTCCTCAAGGCACATATATATTTATGGTTCAACCCCATATGAATGAAGAGTATGAGATGAGTCTGAAATATTACAACATAGATGAGATTAATTGGAACACATCATGTATGGATTGGTGCCCCTGATTTAACTACAACATACATAATTCTATCCTAACTCCCTCTATAAAATTTAATAACCCTATATATCTAGGTGAAAGCCTAACTTATCTTCTAATCCTTATGTTTCCCACCATAGGTGAGATATATAAATATACCTAACCCCTGAACTCAATATCAAGTGTTTTTTGATGGAGATGAACATAAAATTTATATTTTGACAATGTATTTTTATACACTTCTTGATCAACAAAACCTGCTTTGAAGTCTAATTCCCAAGGCGTTGTCCCTAAAACTCTATGTCACCTACCTCAAACCATCACATAGGTGATCAACATGGTATACCATAAAAAATACCACAAACATAAAACTATATTGTATCATCACACCTTTTTTGTAATTTAATTCACACATGGGTATATTTCTTTCATAAGAACCCCCAAAATTTTGGACGGATTCTCAAATCATGACCTCCCGAACCTATATAGTGTAATCTAACATGCCTTCTATATACGGATGGTATGCCATGCTCCGAAGCACCTGTATATCCAATTTATACTACAATACATTCCTAAATCAAGATTTAAACTAGGAATCCCTATTTAGTACAATTATGTTAGGAATCCCATGAGGGTGAACAATATCAAAGATATAAATCTACCAATGATAATATATTGGGACAATCTCCCTGATTTGTAGGAAATTAGTGACCTTTAGGACAATATTTAAAAAACCCCTATAAAATCACTAAGATGAGTAAACCTCGCCAAGCCAGTCACAAAATCAATGGCAACAATATCACATTCCCTCTCAAGGATGGATAAATGTAGTAAGACACTGACAATTAACTAGTGTATTAATATCACCTACTGAAAAGAGGAACAAATCATGACTAAACCTGCTACTTATCTTTTCATCCCTGAAAAAAAATATTGATGGTGAATGTCATGATACCTCTTGGTGACACTAATATGTACTTCCAAAGTTGATCCACGAAACTCTCACATAATATACTCTCATATGTATGTTGTAACCAAAACATTACCATGATTAAAAATAATTTCATCCTCACTAATGGTATAACAAGGATACATGTCATCACCTGTCACAAAATTTCATAGGACTAGTCCCTTTGAATTATATAACTATTTGATCCACACTATATCCAGAATAGTGTATATTACTACTAATGGTGAGAGAAATGTCTTCCCAAGACAATCCTTCAATTCTAATTTCATATTTGATGATATGGAGATAATATTTCACTCTCTATGATAATTATAAACTCATTATATGAAATCCCTCCTTCTTAGTAGATCAAAAAATACATTTCACTTTCTGTATATGTAGAAATTCATAAATTCAAAAGACTCTTGGTATTCAACCAAAATTAATTTCCTAAGATTCATGTCCTGATGTATAAATATTAACTTGAGGATTTTGTAGTCCATGATCACTAAATATTTAAATCATAGTAAATAATTCCTCCAATAGAGTAAGGCAAGGACAAAAATGGATAAATTTAGATAATGTTATGGGTAATTACTCATGTGTTCCCTCAAATAACCGGACTTGTACGCCACTAACCAATCCTCCTACATCAGATATTTTCCCACCCTAATCCCTGATGTATTGCAATATGCTATATAGAATATTCCACGCTCTAGTATAATCAGAATTAGTTCTAAAGATAGTCTCCCATTCAGCTCCTAAAAGGATCTCCTATAGGTATAGAAATAAAAACATCAGACAATTTCTATTATAGCCAATAAGTGGTACTTCTAGGAATGATATTTCCTATATGAAACTCATATAATATTCAGCTAGCCCCAAGACACTCCATATGTAAAAGAAATTTGTGGAATGATCCTAGGAAACTACAACTCTCACCTTCTCTAGTACAACTGACACTCCTATATCATAGATAATATGATCATGGAAGTGAATCTTGTCTATCCAAATGAGTAACAATTTGATCCTTTTATGTAAATAATGCTATCCAAGTGTATCCAAATTGTTATCAAGATTTTTTTCATAGTTTTTTAATTTTTGTGAATACTCTATGATATAATCCATGAATACCATCCAACACACATCTAGACACGGAAGAAAACTCAGTTCATTAGTGCCATTAAAATAGATTATGCATTCATGGGAACAAATAAAACATAACTAGATTCTAATGTAGACCAACCATGCAACAAAAATCATATTGAGGGTTTTATATAGGTAAAACATGTAACTAATGATCACCATAATTCAAATTAACTTGTGAGAAATCAAACTTTCCATAGATCTAGTCCAAGATGGAAACTATCTGTGGAAGGAGATTCTAGTTAATAACAATAAAACAGTTAAATTTTTGGTAATCCACACATATATTGATGTTTACATCCACCATTTTCTCCAAAAGGGATGAAGAACCCAAGAAGATGTATTGTTTCATATAAAACCCTTCAAATCCCTATACAATAGATGCCTCCTGTTATTTTATAACTCTATAGTATACTTTATATACAGAGGATTGGATAATAGTGTTTCTCCTTTCACTATCTTGATGTAAAAATGTACCAATATCTTAAGAGGTAAACCATAAATGTACATTGGAAAAACATCCTTAAATTGTTCAACCATTGGAGGGAAATCTTTCTAATGTGAACATTGATCGTATATATATAATTTATAAATATATTATTTCATTATAAATAGCCCAATATTCTTTATTATAGCTATACAAACTGAGATATCTCATATACCTTTGTGAACAAAAACCCTTCCCACTCGCGATGTGAATGCCACCATCTAATGATTGAAATCAACAAAATCAGGGTACGAATCTAGATAATCTATCACATGTATGACTTCAAACCCTAAACACTCAAGGATGAAGAGATCATATATGAAGTTACACACAAAAATCTCATTGGGGTACCCTCTACACTTTAATAAACCCTCCTTTCTGATCCCCTAGGATGTTTCCAAGGTAATAATGCCATAAAACTCAAAATCAAGCCACAAAATATCTAAAAAATGTAAAAATTTCAAACTATGAGAATGAACTCAATCAAAAAGGGTATATAATAGAGTATAGAATACTGAAATTCAATATATCACTGTAGACAGTCTAATTCTATGCTCCTCAGGTGTAGGAAAAAAAATATTTTTGGCCTGAACTGAGACATTGTGAATCAGCCTCCCTGCTTAGAGAAGGACCCCTATGATGTCATGGTACAACTGGTTCTTGTATGCCTCAATCATGACCACCATCTTGTCATGAATTACTAACACTGGTCTAGATCCTAGCACAATGTGGAGAAATTAATACCAATCTTGAACCTGGAATATAAATTTGTCACTTTCCACAAATTACTGTAGAGAAGGTCATACAGAATCGTTGTACAAGGTACATCCTATCACATGCTAGACACTCGACTACGTCTCTATCTCCATGAATCCTCATATTTTTTCATCTACCATACTGATAACATAAGAAATATTTTCAAAACACATACTATTACCGGTATTCCTCTCACGAGAATCCACTAAATTGTGATTTTGGTATACTGAGAGTGAACCACTAGGTCAACAGGATGAACATCCCTACTCTTCTCTCCTAGTTCGCCTTAGAATCCATTAATAATAATTAAATGATTTACTATATGTTTAATTGTATTCAGACAATTTTTTAACCTATTATCAAATAATTTTTTTGAGACCTTCCTTGGAGCGCTACACAATCGATGTTTCCTAAACAAGATATATCTGATGAAAAAACCAAATCTCTATGAACCATATAGAATAATCCGTAACGATCATCGAACCTTTCTTCAGACCCATAAAATCACTAGATATTTCACCCCAAAGAGTCTCATGAAATAATTAATCATAATAAAATTTTACAAAATACACATAAATCATATCTCCATACATATCATCATATTTCAAAACATCACACTAATGATTAGATTCTCCTAGGAAAATATATGTTTTTAGATTCACTATTATCTCAGTATGTGTCTACAAGACATTAAAAGTATTCAATTTATAATGATGCCACAAATTTGTTGATTTTAGATGCTATGCCCCAAAAACATGGAAAGATTCTATATCTGGATCACACATGTCAATTCTTCCATATATGAGGCATATTTTAGGGCTCCTTAAATTGTATGTATAAACCACAACAAACACTCATGGAACTAGGAATCAAAATTAGTGACTTGTAAAACTATAAGTTCCATAAGAAAAAATAATATAGGGTATACATGTAGCCCATGGATCACCACCTCCAGATAGTAGTCATATCTACCATCTAGGTACATACCAAGAATATTATGTGTTGAAATATCTCTATAATTCTAAAAAAACACCTACAAAAATAATTTTCTAATAACTAGATCGTAGATAACAGAATGTGGCAGGTCGATGACTTCATATAAACAAGTTAAACCCCAATTAATACTTTTAATTATGGGGTTGGGTGATAGGACATACCATAATATTTACCAGAGACACTTCCTACTGCCCAGTCTAAAACCAGGTCTAGGTCAACTTCTATGTTTGACAACACGAGTCCTAATATATATATAATGACGATCATTCCATTTTTAATTAAAATTTCAATTAAATTAATATTTTTCTATTATATGTTAATTTTTGAAACAAATTGATCACCACTTATGACTCATTAGGGTATATACACCTTATAAAAAAAATGTGGTGTCCATTTAATTCAAACCATAACAAATTCTTGTCAATATGTCCAATGATCCATTACTCAATGTTCCATAATTTATTTCATATGATATTTATTGTATCCAATTTTGGGAAAACATAATGAGGTCATGTAATGCAATCTAAACACCTATTATATTTCTCAATATTTTGTAAAAACATTAAGAATGTATCAATTATATAATTTAAGGAACTCAGAATAATTTTTTATAGTCAAGAAATTTATCCAAGAGGGAAATGCGTAGGAAAAACATGTGAATCCAACAAGGTGCATAAAATTATTCATGTGACCAAAAGATTCTTTCTATATCAATAAAATGATAAAATTAATTCGTCAATCATGAAAATAAAAATATCACATAACATATGAATCACCAAATAGAGGAATCAAATGTACATTAATAGTCTAAATCTAGAAAAATAAAAACTCCCATTAAATGAAATTTGCATTTTTCCTGTACGTGGGTTAGCTACTCTCATGAATAAATAATTTAATAATTCCAATATGATTATAACATCATGTTTATTGTATCAAAATATTAGATCTGAAAATGCAAAATATATTATTCCACTTTGTAACATCCCCACATGGAAGACATTAAATGGTGCCCCATGGTAGGGGGTTATATGGCCTCTAGCATGCCACCCCATATGCTAGAGGTTGATGACTACTATTGAGGATCCATGATGCTACAATATGTATACTATAACCTCATCAACATATTAAAACAATTGAATCACAATTTTAAAAATAAAAAAAGAAATAATATAAGTCAATAAAGATGACAACACCTATAAAACTGTATAAATAACAATTCCAATAGCTGTCATGTAAAATATTGTTTTCATGTATTGTCTCTATGAAAAATGGTATGAAATATATGGAAAAGAAATTCTAAAATATACATGCATAAAAAAAATAACCAATGGAAATGATCTATTGATATCATCTCAAGTGTAGCTAAGTCATGTGCTCCCCTGATACTTTGTACAACCAATCATGTATCATACAGTGGGTGATTTCCGGGGTCCCAACATGTATCCATGAAGATAGTCTGGGTACCCAATGGTGTCCTAAATTGTGTGTTAGATAACCCTCTGTAAGACACCATCAACAGTGTCTATAACTAGACTTATCTATGAATAAAAAATGCAGTAGTGTGCATTATATATAATAGTAATATAAATGCCAAAATAGTTGTGATTCTATCTATCAATCAAATATTTCAACAAAATAGAAATGAAAATCATGAGATTACTATAAAATATGATAAATAAGGTGAAATAATATCTAGTAAAGCATCAATTATAAAATACCCATACAAAGTATATCTATAAAGTATAGAAGAATATCTACGACAACCATTCTATGAAATGAAGTGTCTCGACCGAAAGGACCAGATCCAAATTATAAATTAACAAGTAATCCTCATTTAGTCCATATAACATCTTGATAGAAACATAGTAAATAATTGGGTGGAACCCAAGGTTCATGTCTATGGGGAATTTTCAAGCATTTTTAATGAAATTCATATATAAGGAGTTGCAATGCCTTTAGAATCCTATGGAATAAGTTTTTCAGAGTATAAATGTCCATGGTTTCCCATTCCATAATCAATATTAATCCATGGAGTAGAAATTTTCATGGAATCTAATGGTATTAGGATTCAAATAATTGAAATTTCCAAGACATACCCCATAATTATTGATTCATTAATGAATTCATTAATCATTTCATAATCAAAAACAATATAAAATTAAAGCCAACTCATTACACAATTTACAAATAATAAATTTATCTATTCAATCATTTTTAATTTCATAAAAATGGAGGAAAACACATTATTTTATAAATTAAAAAATTCTCATTTGGTTCCCACTACAATTGGAAATCTAACAGACACCCATAAGGGTGGTACACTATAGGACACAAACAAGGGCACACCCATGGTTGGACTTAGTTTAGGTGGACATATTCCAACCATCATAAGGATCTATGTAGGAAACCTAATTTCATTCCAAATAATTTAATCATTAAATTATATTAATCTCAGGGGATTCATTGAAGGACCCAACATGCAGAACTATGAAAACAATTTATTCAAAACACCACACTTCAAGGAGGGTTGTAGACCACTTATCTTATACCTTTGGTAGATAAAACTTCCGTTATTGACTCCTAACATGGGATGGATTAGATAAAAATATAAAAATGGTGAAATACATGGAAATAGGTAATGTTAACTTCCACTAAAATAAATTCATCAATATGATGAAAAATGAAACATGATACAATTGAATTAAAAACACATCAGTTCGTATCCAACGGGAGGATAAAAATATTAATTTGAGTCTAAATCAAAATATGATAGATAATCCTGGATTTTGAGTTTCATATGGATAGAAATAAAACATATCTATATACTAGAATGAAATTATGAAAATAATGTTTTTTAATGAAATTTAATTATAAATTGTATTTTAAACCCAAAACACATGGTAAAACAATTTTTGTACCACCCCAGGTAAATAAAGAATATGAAAATTTCATATTTATCCATATTTGTGAATAAAATATTAATATTACTTTAAAGGGGATGTTATGCTCGATGGCGTAGCAAATACGCAACAACGAGTTTCTTGGGAATCTTACGTTGCACTCAAATAAAAAATTAATATTATATTAAATGGTAGTTAACGCCAAGACATTGTAATGGTGGGAATGAACAAATATAACTACAAAATGATTACATATGTTTGCAAAATATTTTTACTTTTTACAATAAATGTTAGAGGATTAAAAATGAGAATGAATCCAATTTTAAGCGTAAGCATTCTAATATTCTTTAAAAGGTTGATTAACTACCTTTTGATGGTGAACCAACATTAAATCCACTTTTTGACAATTTTATTTGTCATATTTGACAAAATAAAATTCTTATTTAGAATTGGGACCTCAAAATTTACATTGTGTAATTTTTTTGTATTTTTCCGATAAAGTTTATTTTTTAATGAATAGTGAAAAATGTTGTATTTTAATTCAAAACCTCTTTTTAATATAAATTATTTATATGATTAGATTATCTTTTTAATTGTTTTTAAAGTGAAATTAGAATATATTTTTACAATTTAATCCATTGTTGGTCATTGGAATTAATATAACATTGAAATTGGACTTAAACTAGTCTCAATCTTTTAAAAGTCATTGTTTCTTAAAAACACGATATTTGTTTTGATAGCGGGAATTAATTAGTAAATTAATTAATTAAACTTATATGCTTTAAATTTTTTAAAATAGACAAAATTTTTTGAATTCATAATATCAAATATTTCTTAGGGTGAATTTTTGGTATTTTTCTGAAAAACTTCAATTTTTTATGAATAGTGAAACCACTAAGTGGTAATTTAAAAACTGAATTTTCATTTAAATGAAACTTCACCACTTCTATGATTTGAATTTAAAAAATCCTACATACATAGTTGTAATTAGGATGTAAAATGTGGTTCAATGGGATTAAAATATTTTTTTGGTGAATAGTAACTTTTATGTTTTTAATCGCGATTAGAGGTAATTAATGTAATTTAAGGTAAAACTAATGTTTTAATAATATGAAATGACCTAGACACATGTCCTACCCTCCTTGGATGTGTTATGTCCCACCAATACAATCCATGGGTCAACTTGGGGATCCCATGGAGCCACATTTGTTGGAAAATGACATAAATAACTTTTTATTTAAAGTTAAAATAAAAATGTCACAAGCATGAGTTGTTTTACTAAAATAATTTTTAAATGGGGTTATACAAGTCATATTTTTTACTATAAATATTCATTATAAATCTAAAAATATTTCCTACATCAATATATTTTTTTATAATTTTTAAAGATTAAATAAATTAAATTATTTATGACATCATGATGATGGAGTAATTACCTCATTAATAAAGGATTTAAGTAAAATGAAACGATAATGTTAAAAATATTACATAAACTTGTAATAAACCCATTGGATGAGTATATTTCGAACCCTTACCACCTTATCCTAGAAATAAATCAATGCGGGACCTTTAAAATCCTTAAATCATTTGAAAATAAAGTAACATTTTGTAACTTTCCAAGATTTCCCCTCCTCTCCTCTTGTAAGAGGCCCCCACCTCTATCACCTTACCGACACCTCTCAAGAATTTGGATCGGCAAAACCCTGCTCCTTTTGTCTCCCCCCATCCCTATATTACTCCTAGATGCATCACTTTGGGCAGATGTCTTCCCAAGGAAGCCTTTGAGCTCAAATCAAAGAGAGATACCAAAATTTAAGGTAATGTCTTCACTTGTGTTATTTTGTTTTATTTTTCTTATCCAACCCACTAAACACATTTTATTCATTTTTTTGTAACAAATACAGTATCTTAAATATACTATGTTTTCTTTATAAGAAGTATTCGAGCTACAATTACAAACACCTACATCTAATGGTTAAAGAAAATACTGTTTCTATGGATGGTGAATTTCTGCCTCACGAAACGATGATTGTTCAATATTATTTTAACACCATCAAAGGTGGCCATTAATATGTAACTATATTTATATATGATATATAATATGTTTATATTTTACTTAAGATTCTGTATTTTTCATTTATGGAATACCTATATGGTTTATATTATGGTTAAACGCGATATCTTCATTTTAGGAAGTGCGGACTACCGCCCCCTCAAATTGATTTGATTCGTTAATAACATATGTGGTAAATATAAAGGATAGATTTAATGATATTATATATGATACCAAACTTTAATTATAATACAAATATTTATCATTATGTTTTTATTCCATTAAATAAGAAATAGAAATGGAAGTAGCATTCATGTGTACGTACGGCTTACCGTCTCCATGAACGGTGAATTTCATTTCTTACCTCTAAATGTTATGTATATAATCGATATATATGATATATGTGATATATACATAATCAATAAAATTCTGGATATAATATATATTTTACCACATGAACAACTTGTAATTATAAAGAGTTTATTTCTAACTCAAGTAGCAATGATCTACAAAATGACCATTATTAACTTAAATAATTACATAGTGTTCATAGCATGGTAGTAAGTGATATAAAAGGAATAATGAACTTGTAAAAGGTTCTTAATAAAGTATAAATTAACTCAAGTCTATTATTCAGGAGTTTAATGAACGATCGAGTCAAGTCGGACCAGAGGTAAGGGATCCTACCTCTCTCTTCCTTTTTAAGTACTCTATTTTATGTCATTTCTTTTAAGCTCATCTTTATTATGTTTGGGGATGTTATTTTATATTCCTCACTCTATAATTTTTATTTTCATATTATGAGATACCCTATTTGATCCCGTAAATCTATTTTTGGAAGTTTTAATTGGCACTGTTAGGCTACCGAAATTTCGTAAGGGGATTTTTATATCACTTTGTGTTTTCATGAGATTCATGCTACATTTTCCAATATTTCCTTTTTAGTGGTTTATGTACTGTCAATTATTCTATCATTTATGATTATTTACATCAATGTTTTGTAGTTTTTCTTTCTTAGGGTGTACATTTCGAAAGTTACCCAAATCGGTAAGGGGACCTTTCACCCTCCTCTTTTTAAAAGACTTCTTTTGTTATGTATTTTAACATTCATCTTATTATGTGAGGATATGTTCTAATATATACTTATTTCCCTAAATTTTATGTCCAATAGATGTGATACCCTTTATCTCTCTCATCAACTCTTTTTCTAAAATTTTATGTGACGCCGTTAGGCTGTCAAGGGAACTTCTTAACCCAATTTCTGTTCTTTGGGTTAATCTCCTACATTCAAATTATGTCATGATATTATTATGTCCTATCTTGTATTTGTACTTTTTTTATGTTTACTTATAGTGAATACACATAATAGATCTATTTTATTTAAAAATGATCTTTGTATGGGAATCCGTCTCAATCTCCTTTCATTGAGGCATATTTCGTTTTATACACAACTATCTTTTATATGGTGTCTAAACCCCTTTGACTATTATTCTTATTCAAAAGAAATCGTTTTTATACAAATCATTTTACTAAATGACAAAAGAAATTTTTTTTGTCATCCATATGTGGTGACAATGACTTCTCCACTGCCATGACAATTATTTGACTTTCAGCTTCCTCTACAAGCCATACCTTTTTTTTAAAGAAAAATAAATACCATGTTTTACTTTTCTTTTATTTTGGTATTGAAAATGATTTTTGTAATGTTTTTATATAAATGTGTTTTATTGATATCTTGTGACTGAAAAGTGGAAATGTTATGTTTCATTTATTCATGTTTTATGTGATACGATTATGTTATGGTTCTTGGGCATTGTTATGAAGACGAGTGGTTATGTGGTAAACTAAGGTCAGGAGAGCCCGATATAGCTCTTCAATGCATTGGGTAACGCTAAGGAGGTAAACATTAAGGTTTCTCTGAAGAGATTTAGGGAATATACTATGATGGGTATTCCAAACATAACAAAGAGCGTTACTCCATACGTAAGAATGTTATGAATGCCTCAAAATACCTATATGCCTAATGATTTCTATGATTCATTCATGATTTGATGAGGTGTGTTAAAATTCTTATGTTTTATGAGTAAAGTATGATTTCATACATGGACTAATGTTTTGTTTTCGTACTTTTATATCCCTTACTGAGCTTTTTATGCTCATCCCATGTTTTTGAAATGTTTTTCTCAGTTCAAGGTAATAGTGCATGTTATGATGATAGTGTCAAGGAAGTGTCCAGAAATAATCCATATTTTACTTTAAATATGTTTCCGTTGATTGGGAAAAAACGAATACTATCTTTTATGTAACCACTTTGTTTAAATGTGGAATTCAATTCATGATTTATGATCTAATTCTCTAAAACTCTAAACTTGAAAAGATCCTCAATGTGAATTATTCATTTATTTCATTATTAAGTAAGGTTTAAGTTCAGGACCTTATAGTTGGTATCATAGGTTGGTTTAGATAACTTTAGAGATTAGAGTGTTGTTTATGAAAAAGTGACAAGTTGTGTATAATAAAAATGGTTAGTATATTAGATGGAGTCATCGTTTTTTTGGAAATTTATAATGAGTTTGAGATAACTTGGATAAGTATATCATGGTGTTTATCTTCCTCTTTTTTATTTGATGATTTTACTGATATACTCACACTGACCTTTTTAGTTTTAGTAAATGTCTGGATCTAGCAGCCACCAAAGTAACAGTGGATTTGAAGAAAACTATTGCGGTTTTATGAAATAACAACTGAATGATATGGTAACTACAATTAGAACTCTTGTGGTTATCCTCAACAAACTATCTAGAGTCATGATTGACCCCCTGAACCTTAGTGATTTTTATAAGGCATCATATATATGAGAAAAAAATCCCTACGTATGTTCAGGTAATAATCATAAAGGTATGTATGTTCGAAAACCTATGTGTCAAATATGTGGAAAGAAACACATAGGAAAATGTTTCAAAGGGACATAAAGATGCTATAGATGTGGAAATGAAGGTCATAAAGAAAGAACCTTCCATGGAAAATGGAAGCATCTAGTTGAATCTAGGAAAGGGAAAGAAGCTCTTTCTGAAGGATCAATTGAACGTTTTAAATGTGGTGTGCATGGCCATTATGCAAACATATGTCCTACGAAAATGCTTCAGGAATGGGGTCACCAAGAGCGTACAAATATTAATTTACCAATACTTAATTCCATACTGATTGAGGATGATGAAACTGACAATGAAGAATGAAAGGTATGGATTATTTCTTAACATATGTTTTCCTATTATTGGAATATTAGGATATGATTCATGATTTTTTTGTAGGAAAGAATTATTTCAGAATAAGTTGAAAAGTAATGGCTAATGGATCATGAAGAATGTTGAATGAGTAAGAAGTCATCATATAAGGGATTCAAGGGTTATGTTAGATTTTAAGATGGTGAAATTCTTAGATGTATTAAGTCTCTTTCGATGATGGGGTTACATTAGAAGCCTTTTTATAGTAACCCTGATGTTTGATATACTAAAATGTTATTCAAGGAATAATTATCCTTTCTTTTGTGGATATAGTTATAGAGAACCATTTGAGTTTATATGGTCCTTGAATTTGAGGCAATTACTGTTTAATACATTTTGGGTTGAAAAATGAAATTTATCAGATAACCTTTTTGGTTAAAATATGTTATGGTTATTTTTTATGAATTTATCTATTTTTGAGGAATGATATAAAATTATATAGTTGTTGAAAAGGGACAACACGCAGACTATGTGACAACCCGTCGCATCGGACGAAGCTGAGGGAATCGGACCCACAACCAAAGTGCAACTGGTATTTATCGCATCCCACTGGACTACGTGAAGTCCCTGGTTAGTTTGAATGATTCATTTTAGTTAGATGATTCTATGAATTAAGAGTAAGTTTATTTTTGGTTATCAATGGAAATGATTAGCCTATAATGGAGGATATGTGATTAAGTTGATTACTTTTCAGTATGAGACTGTAAGAGTAACTGATGCTATTTTGGAGAAAAATGATAAAATTTTTCTTAGGAGACTATGTGATTAAATCCTTCAGAGAATTGGGTTTCAATCTTAGTTTGGTTTACTTTGTAGAATTTTATGGATATATGTTTATTGAATGGACTTTGTTTAACTTTGGGTATTTTTGACCAATTTTGGAGATTAAGAATATATATTTTTATAAAGGATTATCCTTTTGGGGTATTATTTGATCTCATACTAACCTTTTTGGTTTTATTTTTGGTTAAGTTCTAAAGACATGGGAAGTATATAGTTCTCATTTATGGATTAGGTGATTCTCTAGAAGTTGATTATAGCTCTCTTTATTTGAAAAAGTCATCCCAAATACTCATCTTTTGGAGAAAATATGAGTTCGTGTAAGAAATCTAGTAAACGATGAAAGTCAACCTGACAATTAAGTATGATTCCTTATGTTTTAGTTAAAATCATAAATGAATTCCTCCATGAAATGTAACATAAAACAAAAATGTTGTCTGGTAATTTTTCCTACTGGGGAATCAAATATCGTTTATCCCATCACAAGTTTGTGATTTTCTTGTTATTAACTTTCGACTAGACATGTTTACTATCACTCTCCATCAGAACATGACCCTTTGTTTTTTCCTCCATATCCATATTTTCATACTTGTAATCCTAGTATGGGTTAACTCGGGTGACATTTTTACTTCTCTCCCATTTTCTTAAAGGGGACATTATGCTCGATGGCGTACCAAATACGCAACAACGAGTATCTTGGGAATCTTACGTTGCACTCTAATAACAAAACAATATTATTTTAAATGGTAGTTAATGAATAGTCATTGTAATGGTGGTAATGAACAGAACTAACAAAAAAATGATTATATATGTTTGCCAAATATTTTTACTTTTTACAATAAATGTTAGAGGATTAAAAATGCGAATGAATCCAATATTAAGCGTACACATTCTAATATTTTTTAAAAGGTTGATTAACCGCCTTTTGATGGAGAAACTCTTTTAAATACACTTTTTGACAATTTTATGTGTTATATTTGACAAAATAAAATTCTTCTTTAGAATTGGGACCTCAAAAATTACTTTGTGTAAATTTTTGGTATTTTTCCGATAAAGTTCATTTTTTAATGAATAGTGAAAAATGATGTATTTTAATTCAAAACCTATTTTTAATATAATTTATTAATATGATTAGATTATCTTTTGAATTGTTTTTAAAGTGAAATTAGAATATATTTTTACCATTTAATCCATTAGTGGTCATTGTAATTAATTTAACTTTGAAATTGGATAATAGTGTCAATCTTTTAAAAGATATTGTTTCTTAAAAACACGCTATTTGTTTTGATAGCGGGAATTAATTATTAAATTAATTAATGAAACTTATATTTTTTTGAAATTTGTAAAATAGACATCATTTTTTGAATTCGGATGATCAAATATAGCTTAGGGTGATGTTTTGGTATTTTTCTGAAAAACTTCAATTTTTGATGAATAAAGAAACCACTAAGTTGTAGTTTAAAAACTGATCTTTTGTTTAAATGAAAATTCACCACTTCTGTGATTTGAATTTCAAAAATCCTACATACATGGTTTTCATTAGGATGTAAATTGTGTTTCAATGGGATTAAAATATTTTTTTGGTGAATAGTATCATTTATGTTTTTAATCGCGATTAGAGGTAATTAGTGTAATTTAATGTAAAAATAATGTTTTAATAATATGAAATGTCCTAGAAACAAGTCCTACCATCATTGGATGTTTCATGTCTGACCAAGAAAATCCATGGGTCAAATCGGGGACCCCATGGAGCCACTTTTTTTGGAAAATGACATAAATAACTTTTTATTTAAAGTTAAAATAAAAATGTCACAAACATGAGTCGTTTTACTAAAACAATTTTTAAATGGGGTTATAAAAGTCATATTTTTTTACTATAATTATTCATTATAAATATAAAAAAATTTACTACATCATTATATTATTTTATAATTTTTATAGATTAAATAAATTAAATTATTTATGACATCATGATGATGCAGCGATTACCTCATCAATAAAGGATTTAAATAAAATGAAAAGATAATGTTAAAACTATAACTTACACTTGTCAGAAACCTATTGGATGAGTATATTTCGAACCCTTACCAACTTATCCTAGAAATAAATCAATGTGGGACCTCTAAAATCCGAAACTCCTTTGAAAATAAAGTAACATTTTGTAACTTTCCACGAGTGCCCCTCCTCTCCTCTTATAAAAGGCCCCCACCTCTACCACCTTACCCACACCTCTCAAGCTTTCAGCTCGGCCAAACCCTGCTCATTTTGTCTCTCCACATCCCTATATTACTCCTAAAAGAATCACTTTAGTCAGAAGTCTTCCAAAGGAATCCTTTGAGCTCAAATAAAAGAGAGATACCTGATTTTAATGTAATGTCTTCACTTGTGTTCTTTTGTTTTATTTTGCTTCTCCAGCCCACTAAACTAATTTTATTCATTTATTTTGTAACAACTCTAGTATCTTCAATATAATAGGATGTTTTTATAAGAATTATTCTAGCTAAACTTACACACACCTACATCTAATGGTTAAAGAACATACTGTTTCTATGGATGGTGAATTTCTGCCTCACGAAACGATGATTGTTCAATATTCTTTTAACAACCGCAAAGGTAGCCATTAAGGTGTCACTATATTTATATATGATATATAATATGTTTATGTTTTACTTAAGCTTCTGTATTTTTCATTTATGTCATACCTTTATTGTTTCCATTATGTTCAAGTGCGGATTACCGCCCCCTTAAAGTGATTTGATTTGTTAATACCATATATGGAACATATAAAGGATAGATTTAATGATATTATATATGATAAAAAACATGAATTAGAATAATATTTTGTATCATTCTGTTTTAATTCCATTAAATAAGAAATAGAAATGGAAGTAGCGTTCATGCGTAAGTACAGCTTACCGTCTCCATGAACGGTGCATTTCATTTCTTACCTCTAAATGTTATGTAATATTATAAATGCTTGTATATAATGGATATATATGATATATATGATATATACATAATTAATATAATTCTTGATATAATATATATCTTACCACATGAACAACTTGTAATTATAAAGAGTTTATTTTTGACTCAAGTAGCAATGATCTAGAAAACGACCATTATTAACTTAAATAATTACATAGTGTTCATAGCATGGTAGTAAATGATATAAAATTAATAATGAACTTGGAAAAGGTTCTTAAGAAAGTATAAATTAACTAAAGTTTATTATTCATGAGGTTAAATAACGATCGAGTCGTGTCGGACCCGAGGTAAGGGATCCTACCTCTCTTTTCCTTTTTATGTACTCTCTTTTATGTCATTTCTTTTAAGCTCATCTTTCTTATATTTGGGGATGTTATTTTATATTCCTCATTATTTTCATTCTATGTTCATATATTTAGAGATCCTATTTTATCTCATAAATCCATTTTTGGTAGTTTTAATTGGCATCGTTAGGCTGCCAAAAATTTGTAAGGGTCTTTTTATCTCACTTTGTGTTTTCGTGAGATTCATGCTATATTTTCCAATATTTCCTTTTGAGTGGTGTATGTACTATCCATTATTCTACTATTTGTGTATCATAATTTCATTTATGAGTATTTACATCAATTTTGTATAGTCCTGCTTTCATGGGGTGTATGTTATGAAAGTTACCCAAATCGGTAAGGGGACCTTTCACCCTCCTCTTTTTAAAAGACTTCTTTTGTTATGTCTTTTAATTTTCATCTTATTATGTGAGGACATGTTATCATATATACTTATTGCCATAAAGGTTATGTACATGCAATGAGATACACTTTATCTCTATCATCAACTCTTTTTCAAAAATATTATGGGTCGCCGTTAGGCTGTCAGGGGAACTTCTTAACCCAATTTCCGTTCATTGGGTTAATATCCTACTTTCAAATTATGTCATGATATTATTATGATCTATCTTGTATTTGTAATTATTATTTGTAATTATAGTGAATACACATAATAGATCTATTTTAGTTAAAAATGATCTTTGTAAGGGAATCAGTCTCAATCACCATTCATGAGGCATATTTCCTTTTATACACAACTTTCATTTATACGATGTATAAACCCCTTTAAATTTTATTCTTATTCAAAAGGAATATTTTTTATATGAATAATTTTACTAGACGATAAAAGGATTGTTTTTTTGTCGTACCTATGTGGAGAAAATGACTTCTCTAACACTGTGACCATTATTTGAGTTTCGGCTTCCTCTATAAGACATACCTTTTTTATAAAAGAAAAATAAATACCATGTTTTACTTTTATTTTATTTTGTTATTGAAAATAATTTTCATAATGTTTTTACATAAATGTTTTGTATTGATATCTTGTGATTGAAAAGTGGAAATGTTATGTTTCCTTTATGCATGTTTTATGTGATACAATTATGTTTGGTTCTTGGGCATTGTTATGAAGACGAATGGTTCTGTGATAAACTAAGGGCAAGTGAGCCCGATGTAGCTCTCCAATGTATTTTTTAACGCGAAGGAGTAAAACATTAAGGTTTCTCCGAAAGGATTTAGGGAATATACTGTTATGGGTATTCAAAATGTAACCAAGAGGGTTACACCCTACGTAAGAATGTTATAAAAGTCGCAAGTTACCTTTATGCCTTATGATTTCTATAATTTATTCTTTATTTGATGAGGTATGCTAAAATTATTATTTTTTATGAGTAATGTATGATTTCATACATGGAATAATGTTTTCATTTCGTACTTTTATATCCCTTACTGATATTTTTATGCTCATCCCATGTTTTTGAAATGTTTTTCACAGGTCAAGGGAAAGGTGCATGTTATGATGATATTATCAAGGAAGTGTCAAGAATGAATCCATATTTTATTTTAAATATGTTTTTATTGATGTGGAAAAATGAATACTATCTTTTATGTAACCACTTTGTTTAAATGTGGAATTTAATTCATGATTTATGATCTAATTCTCTAAAACTCTAAACCTGAAAAGATCCTCAATGTGAATTATTCATTTAACTCAATATTACGTAAGGTTTAAGGTCGGGGCCTTATAATTGGACCACATAATTTCCAAACCATGAACCGAACATGAACCCTTAACTTCCCCAAAAGGAAACTCGCATGGTTCATGAAAATGTTTTTGAAAACCACAGACAAATCATGTTATATGACTTTTTCCCTTGTCACCCATCAGATGATCCTGACACATGGTAAGACAAACCATGCAGCAAGAATGTAATTGGAATCTAATAAAAATTACAGGAGTCTATTCATGGGGATTTTTCCAGGGGTTTATTATTAGGAAAAATCATGAATCCTATTCTGTTGTTTAAAACTCCCCACACAATTTTCTCAATCCATACATCCTGGGTCACATGGTTTCAACTAATTGTGTATCATAGTAGTATTTTTCCAAAACTAAGACCTCATTAGACATGTAATTTATGTAATAAAATCTCATTTAACCAAAATTTTAAATCTATATAGCTCAAGGAAAAAACTAGGATCAGACAATTCATAATGATAATGAGCTAACTCAATGTGTGCCATTACATAGTGATAATTTCATATACAATAAAGAGAATAATCACCCTTAGAGGATTTAGTGAGTTACCTATTGAGTAAGTCAACAAATATGGTATATTAATTGATTAGATCATGTACATATTAGTGAAGGTAACTTATATTATAATGAATTGCATTTCTAGAATGAAGCCACATGTTTTCCTGTTGTGTTATTATTTTTCATGGAATTAATTCATGTGGTAGAGGTCTCAATATATTAGTTTAAATACTAATAAATTGGTGGATGAGGAATTTATTAGGCCAATCAAAAAGAAGCTACACACTTTGGAATGTAATGGAAGTGAACAAGGAAGTCATGAAGTTCATTGTTTGAAAAGAAATTTAGATCAATGATGACCAATGATTGAAAATTCTAAACATGATAAAGAGGTAGAAATCATAGAGTGGATAACTTTTGAAGTATTTTTCTATGAAAACTACTTCCTTAAAGAATAGAAATATAATATTTAGAGTAATATTATCACTTTAAATGGAAGTAAAAAATAATGTGTGGTAGAGTATGAGGAAAACATTACAAAATTATCCATACCTGATTTAGACAACATTTATAATGTATAAAGTATGATTAACTATTTCATTCCTCACCAATACCCGAGTCTCTGAAGGTAACTAGTTTATAAATCATTTTCAACATATGATTATATTGTATTATATTTCTTTATGATAGATAACAAATCTATTATGTCATATATTTTAAATAAAAATCAATACTAGATGTTTTTATATGAACCCCATTTAAAAAGTTATGTATTCAATAAATAAAAATATATTGAGGAAACTTCCATCATGGAAAAATTATAAAATAAAACATCCATAATTTTTTATAAGGTAATTATAATTTAATAAAAGTGAAATGATAATGTAAATATATACAATGAATTTAATTCATATAATGAAAATACAATAATCTTGTGCATTAACTATATATAAATAAGTAATTATTCAGATCAATGTTGGATGCATCAAGAGAATCTACCATAGAGTTGGAAAATGGGAGAAGGACTTGATAATGTGATCAATATAGCTATGGAATAAGTTCCTAATGATATGGTTCCTTGTAATCTAGATCATTCATAAAATATATCTAATAGTTTATTTAATTTCGGATTGTTTCACTATTTAATATCATCCACGTTATCAAGGAAAATTACATATTTACCTAACCCCTTAAGAAGGGAGTCATTAGTCAAAACAACTAGTGGAAATACCATGACAACAAGAACATGTCGTTTAATTCCTACTATGACACATAAAGGATCTCTTATTACAGAATTTTCTATTACACATATTTTAAATTTTGTTATAATCTATGGTATAGGTTGTATTTCAACCATTTATGGAAAACATTAATAAAAATCCATAGAGATTATGATTTTTGATAAAGATATTGAATCATTTATATTTAAAGGGAATAATTCATCATCTAATTCTTGTCAATATCCACCCTGAGTCTCCCTTTGGGATGAGATTATTAGGGATTAAGAGAAGAAAAAACTGATGGCTGGAAAAGTAAATCCTGAAATTTAAAATTGACATATTATTTAGGAATATATTGATGTTTTTCTGTTGAAATTTTAGAGACAAACACCAGATAATAAAGTCTTGTTTTCCATTGATTTGATCACAAATATATTACCAATATGAATGAATCTATATATAATGTCCACTCTTGAATTAGTGTAGATAAAGAAAAAACTAGAGGATGTGTGCGGAATATGATTTATACACCCTATTGAATCACTTTGGGGGTCCCTTATTCTATTATTTAATTAAATTATATATCTATGAGCATATTCTTTATTTGTAGAGAAATCAATGCTATTATGATAAATAAAAAATTTCTATTACCTCAATTTGATGAATTATTTGATCAACTTCATTATGATCTATATTTTTCCAATATTCAACATCATTTGAGGTATCATCAATTGTTAATAATTAAATAAGGTATTATAAAGTAAAAATCATGTATGTGCTATGGACATTATAAATTTATGATAATTCCATTTATATTTTAATAATGCACCCATTTATTTTAGAGATCTGAAGAACATGGTATTGAAAGAATATGTAGAAATTTTGTTTAAGGTATTTATTGATGATTAGTTTTTATATAATAAATACTACGAAGACCATGAGAATCACTTAAAAAGAGTTCTTGTGAATCATAGAAAAAAAATAGTTATATAGGATTTTTATAAAGTGATAATTCTTGATTAAAATTGTTTCTTTTCTTGTACATGTTGTCTTAATGATGGAATATTAGTTGATCTTACAAAGACAAAGCTGTCAATGAATGACCTACACTAATGAATATTATAGATGTACGTAGTTTTATTGGTTGTGAAGGTTACTATTGATGTTTTGTTCAAGAAAATGCATGTTTCGATAACACATTAACCAAGAATACACTTAATGGGTTATGTTGACATGGACATAAGAATGTGATGAATGTATTAAATAATTGAACCAAATATTTGGTCAATTATATGATTTTCAATCTTCCATTATTAAATTATAGATTGTTGACATATAGTGATTCATCAATTAAGGGACATGTTTTCTTACATATATATAATGAAACTGTTATTGTCTATGCATTAAGGTTGTTAAAGACTCATGAATAGATGTATCCATCTCATGATTATGAGTTGGGAGCTGTAATATTTACATTGAAAATATGAAGACAATATCTCTATGGTGAACATTGTGAGATATAAATAGATAAAGAGTATGAAATATTCCAATTATATAAAAATATTAACCTGAGGAAAATATGAAGGCTTGAGATACTCATGGATTACGATTTCTCAAAACAATATCACCCAGGTAAGAAAAATAAGGTTGTGGATGCATTGAATATGTAGATCATGGAGTTCATTCAAACACAAGGACTAGTATGTATCCTAATTTAACATATTTAATAAATATTTATTTGGGTATTATTATGGAATTTTAAACATCAATCATATTTCAAATTATTTCTAAACTATATTTTTTTTATAAAAGAAAATAAGTTCTTAGTATGACGATGAGAATTTTCCAATGAAAATTTATTTCATGAAGGAGGGGATATTGGATGTTTTTTGTAAATGAAGACATAATTATAAAATTTTTAAATAGGGTATGTGTTCATATTATACCAAATATAGAAAATTTAACTATTAGATGATTTTAATAGAATAAATTTCTATATACACCTTGTTCATACCAATGTTTAGAGACTTGATGGAGCATTTCTGGTTGAATAACATAGATGAGAAATTTTTAATTACAAATAATGATTATTTTCTAAAATAGGTAAAGGATGAGAGGCAACATCCTTGTGATTTATTGAAACCTCAACCCCATACTATGTGAAAATGGGATGATGTTACTATGGCTGTTGTAATTGGATTCCCCCACAATCCTTGAAATGTTTCAATATGGGTTTTTATTGTCAAAAATACCAAATCTGCACATTTATTCTCTATAAGGGTATATTTAACTCTTGATCACATTACAAAACTCTATATTAATTATTTTTTAGACTTCGTGGTTCTCCTCTATTAACTATGTTTGGTCATGATCAATAATTTACATCAGAATTTTGGAATATTATTTATAAGGATATTGATGCTATGATTCCTTTGAGAACCACGTATCATTGTCAAATAGATTGGTAGTTTTAATGAAAAAATTGAAAATTTTAAGAAATGTAGTGTTTTTATTCAATTGATATTAACAGTCTATTGGATCATAATTTTCATTTGATAGAGTTTTTCTATGATAGTATCTTTTAGATTATAATTAAAATGGCACTGTGTGAAGAATTGTATGGAATGAGATGTCGCACTCAAACGTGTTAAGATTAATTTAGTAATAGTATTCTTGTAGCCCCCAAAATTTTCAAGGGGAAAATTAAAATGTTAAATACCATTTAGACCCATATTAAAGCAGCTCAAATTAGGAAAAATAGTTATTCCCAAAACTGAAGAAATGATTTATAATTTAAGTGGTAGACCATGTTTTCTTGAATGTATCGACATGGAATGGTGTTATATGGTTTGTTAAGAAGAATAAATTAATCCCTAGGTGCATTAACCATTTAATATTTTATAAAGAACTATAGCCATGGATTGATGATTGAAAATCACACAAAGCCTCTCTAAAGTACTTGATTTTTTTCATGTCTAATTTTTAAGGAAGTATATTCTCTCCCCAAAACATGGGTTCACCACTAAAGTGGTATTTAGGGAAACTAATATATAATAGTGTGAAGATCCTGTCAATATTCATGAATATATAGAGATAACATTATGGAATCGTACAACTTGACTAGTAAGGTTACATTAGAGAAAACAATAAATACATGAAGCAACAGGGGAACCTGAGTATGTAATGAATATGAACCATCCAATTTTTTAGAAATTAAGATCCCTAAAAGTTTGGTAGATTAATATTTTTTAGGTGGGATGAAAATATCATCTTCATTAAATTTATAATTAGTCACTTTCATATCTTATAAATTTTGTTTAATTATATTTTACACTAGTATAAGAATATTTAATAATTTCTTAGTTATAACTAAAAATTATTTATTTTGAACCAAATTAGATTTACATATAAATATCTATTTATAAATTATATAATTTTAATTTTTGAAAATGACCTTCATTAATAAATTAATGATTTAGAATTTATATTATGTTAATTTTTATTGAATTTTATAAAAAGGTTCATTTTTTCATGAAAAGGGAAAAACAATTATTTTTATTGAAAAATATGTCTTCATTTCAAGAATTTAAAATTTTACATTTTGTTTTAAAATGATATAAAAATTTTAGTCAATTTTTTTATTATTAATCAAATTATGGTATTATGTAAAAATTTTAAAGTTAAATTTGTAAATAAATATTTTTAATATTAAAACACAATTATTTAAAAAATAGTTTTTTGTTGTGTCTTTCAAGATTAATATTAAATTAAATAATATGATTTATATGAATTGAATTTAATATAATGGATTCCGTATTTTAGAAAAAATAATTAATACTATCCAATAAGTTTCAAAAAAATTGGCCCTAATAAATAGTAAAAATAGCAAAAATATGTTTTCATAGTTAATGTTAAAACCAATTTACCAAGGGTTTAAACTGATGAGATTTGGAATAAAATGACCTAAAAACGTTTATGATTTATATTTCATGAAAATATTTCTACCCAAAGCATATATAAATATATAATAGTATCTTTTTGATTCATTTTTTAAGTGATGAATTAATATATTTTATTCTTTTTAAATATTCCAGCTCTGTTATATCCTCATCTTATATATGAACACCCCCTCCCATATCCCATCCAAAATTCAAGGGCCATTTGGATCTATAAATACCTACAATAATAAAATAAATAGAGACATACCCGTGACCTAGATTCCCTGTTTATATCGTAAACCCATCTTATGTGAAATTTTGGTATAAACCTAAATTGGTTTTACAAAGAAGAGATGCAGTTCTTAACAATGTATATTAAATTTAGTTCATAATACACCTCAATAAAATATTAACCAACTAAGATAAATCATTAAAAAAGTTTAATACATGTACATAGATGTTATTATACTAGTATTATACCCTATATCTATCTCATATTCAATAATGTGGGAAACGAAATTGTCATTGATGTGTACGATAGTCTATCACCTCAAGAACTGATGTAATTTATTTTCTATGACCACCTATCAGAGTCTCTTATAATTATTTATTTAATTTATATATATTATAATCATGACATATTTATGAATATTTTAATTTAATAGATTTCATAATGTCTTTCGTTCCATTTATTGAAAAATGATAATGTTGTTCGTGGGTACATGTGGACCACCACCACCAAGAAGCGATGCTATTCGTTTTCACCACCCCAACAAATGGATGATGTATATAAGTTATTTTGAATAATTAATATGTAATTTATGATAAAGTAATAAAATTTTATAGATAAAATAATACTTAAATTCTTTCCATCATGGTCATTAAAAAATGGATATTCTACTCATGCGCACATATGAACAACCATATACATGATTGTAATGTACTTCATTTTTCATAACCATATTTAATGATTTGTTTTTAATATAATATATATATATATATATATTATAATTAATTAATTTTTATTCTATATAAAATTTAATGAACCCCAATTTTAATATTTTGAATCTACCAATGTCATTTTAGACATATGAACTGGATATCATCAAAATATATGACCTGACGTTAATTTATTATTTAATTGGATATAAATTATTAATAAAAAAATTTACAATATTCATGGAAAATGATATAAATAAACTAAATAAATAACAAATTATTATTAATTATTGTTACATAGAATGTACCTAATGAGTTAGATATTAGCTAAGGGATTTCATCTGAATTTCAAGTCAAGTGAGACAAATTTTGTATTATAAATTTATTTACTTTCATGTGGAATATATATTTCCCCATTGAGGTATTTTTTTAGAATATGAATTTATTAATATTTATTAAAAATTCAATTCAATGTTACTCTCTCGAGGGTTTATAATTTCTATGTTACCAAAGAGGAAAAAACTTATTTCACAATAACATTTTTGTGATTTGTCATATTTCCATTAAAGAAATCTTATAATATATTGTTCATAAACTCCATAAATTATTATCCTCTGGATATTTGATGATATTTCATATTTTCATCCACATTTTCTAATCATTGGAACTGGAATTACTCAATAAAAAAATTAAACAAATATTTTCTTATTTCCCTTTTTGATTAGATATATATTTAGTTTCATGTCTATATTTATCCAAATTGTTTTACAAAATTATTTTTTGTTAATAAAATGATTTATGAATAAAATAATAATTTATAACTGAATTTTTTAGTGGTTTTAAAGTAATAATTTTAATTTTTTACAAAATGGATCACTTTCCAATTAATTCATAAAAATCAAAAGGAATGTTTTCTTTAACATTTTCAGTGTTAACAGACATTATCACCACCAAAACTATTTTATGAGATTTATCTTTTTTAATATGTTTTAAATAGTTTTAAATTGAAAAAAATTTAGTAAATATTATTTATTGTTTTTATTATATATTATTCTATTCTTTTACCTATATTCTTATACTTATCTAATGCTTACCTCTCATATCCTGATTAAAATTTTGGTCATTACCTTTATTTGGAAATCTTAACTTTATTGTGATCATTATAAATTAAATTCTAGTTAAATGTCCATATTCAGTAAATCACATGTTTATTATTTCATAAACCATATACGATTTATAAATATAAAGATTTACATTTTATTTTATTTGATTGACGGTGGAAATATTGATATTATTTATTCTTTATGAAATATATACATTTTTTCATACGGAATATTGTTATGAATTAAATTCAATATATATGAAATGATTTGTTTATGTAGTGATAGGATGAGATGAGAATTATATACCCCATCAATTCACCAACATGCATAACGTGACAAATGAATTGGATATCATTATTTAAATTTTTTTGGTTTATTATAACCCATAGGTTAAACTATCTTGGTGAATGGACTTGATGGTAGAGATATCATGAAGTAAATGTTCATGGAGTCCAATAGTCTACATTTAATCTATTAAAGGTATTCTATATAGAGACACATTGATACTAAATTAATCTTGGAAGATGTCATACCCATATTTGGAGGACCATACTCTTATACTACCCATCAATGGAAATTAGACCATAAGTTCATTCAATGACATAGGCGACTTAGGTAAAAAATTTACAGAATTTACATATTTGGGTTTCCAGATGTTTTAGACTATAAAACTTCTAGAGGAATCTAATATACACTTCATTATCTTGACTAAAAACACACTAAATCATTCTTGAATAGAAATATAGAATTAATATTTGTCAACAAATAGAGGATTATCATACTCCCTCGATGTATAACCTCCCCAAGATAAAAAGTGGGGTTATGTTTGAGTAACTTATGAGATGAGATTTTTCAAACCCCCATATCCTTATAGTATTGAGGTAGATTTTTTGAATTCACTAAGAGAGCTCATTGTCTTGATGAAACCATGAAATAGACCAAACAAGTGTCTCACCCATTACCTCCTCCTACATAGGCTTGGAAGCATTAGAGAGTACTTGTAGCTACCACTAAAAAGAATTTACCCATCAATCATTACAACATTTGGAATCCCCTTAGATTTTCCTCCACCAAGAATATACTCATATTGAGAATTTCGCTAAAGGACTCTATCTAGGGAAAGTTATATTATTTTAAATCACTGAATGAAGGAATATTTTCTAATCCTTCCATGAAAACCATGAATACTGATTAATAATCGACATCCAATAGAGGAATATAAAAACTTTACTATGGATTACAACATAACTAGAGGCAATGTTGATGCATTTAAGAACTGTTTCTCCTACAAAAAGTTCATTAGGAACCCTATAAAAGTATGATTTGTCTTTATGAATGAGAGAGAATATATTTTAGATCATTATCTAGTTAGACATTGGAACATTTAATCAATATATCCACCACCCCGAAGGATTATGAAGATGTTAGGGATTAGTAGAATGTCTCTAAGAAGGACAAAAATATATTTGATGATTCAAAAGATCAAAATAAGACAACTCAAGACCATAAGTCCATTTATGAATTGTGAAATAGGTTTGTTAATACAATAGTTATTCCTTATCCTCCAGTTACACTATCTTCTTCGTAGTCCTTAATGGCTCAAAATAGCCGGAACTATATGAACATGGAAAATCACGAGCCTTAAATAGTGCTCAATCCATTTTCCACAAATAGGGACGTCTTGCCTCCCACATTAATTGAAAGATCCTTATATTATATAATCCTTGAGGAATAAAATAAGAAAGAGTAGGATTTTTCCTCCAATAATACGATCGTGATAGTCAAAGGCTTTGCATAAGTCTGGGATAATGCATTCAAGTTGGCTCATCAAGGTATCACTAATAATTTCTAATGAAAAATAACAAAACGCCCTTTTGAAAATAATAGTACATTGATTTATATCCCTATACTTGTTTTCATTGACACTAATATAATGAGGTAGTAATTTCATAAGGGTTAGTAAGAACAACCCTCCATGAAAACATCCTCCGGTGTGGCTTCATATCCCATCCAATTGGTTGATTATTTGGAACTACCTAACCAACAAAATATTAGAAATAATTATCAAAGCATAGGAAGAAAATTCCATATCCTTGAAAGGAACCTATGTCATACCTAGATGGACCTTATATTATTTTATTTCATGGAAAGGCATCTTAGGAGTAAGAATATCTGCATATATAGGAAATATAACATTATCAAAGTCCATAATGTAATTTTTACCTAAATCTCAATATTTTATGTGCTTCATCTACTAAAGTAGCTTTGGGAATCTATTTAGTGGATTAGAGGAGACATATCTCGAATAATACTAAAGTATCCCCCACTATGTTATATCATACTATAGAATCAAGGAATAATGAATTCCTTTCCAAAATATCCTTATATAAGGAAGATGACTATAAAATCATTTAAGGGAACATGAACCCCTCATATTCTCTAGTAAGCTGAATGGAATGAATGTTCATCAGTTTTTTTGGACACTAGCTCTGGGATAAATTTCATCTTTATTCAAACACTAAACTAGTTGGGTGATACAAAAGCTAATCTGAACCTATTTAATAGACTAATATATGTATATGATAATGAGAGACAAAATGCACATGGTAAGATCCAACTAAATACTCACAATGATTTTATTTTATTTAATACTGAGATAGAATACATCATTCCGGAAAATTCCCTCAAAGACTTAAAAGGAAAACATAGAAAAATTTGCATGCATAAATTACCTCATATTGTCACCAATAATGGAAAAATATAATCTTCCAGTAGTATAGAAACAGTTATTATTAAAATGATACACCTTTTGACACATATTAATTCCACTACATGATTTTATTGTATAAAAAAATGGATTGAAAAATGACCTAAAATAAAGATATTGAGTATATAAATGGTCTCAAAAACATGAAATATGAAATAGTGGATATATTGCATGATTTTAAGAGTTATTTAATAAAATCCATACACAACATGGATGAAAAAACTATAGGACCATTCTATCATTTCACCATGACAAATAAAAGAGTGTACACAAATTTCATATTTCTCATATGAATATAATGTGACATTGAATCCCAAAGAGCCATCTGTCATATAGAAAAGGTACAAACTCTATAAGAAAGTCAACAACTATAACATATCAATAAAATATCATGTTTATCCGTATTGTGGTTTAAAACCCAAAATAATTTGATACCAAGTGGTATCCCATCGAAGGAGGCCCAAGGGGATTAAATTCCCAACCTTTGTTTCCATAATATTTATTAATATAGAAGTTCACGAGTCCACTTTTGAATTTGATGAGTATATAAAAGAATATTATTCCATATTATAGTCTCTCATGGTTGAGGAGTCATCTCCTACCTCTTTTCTACATTCTTCTAATGAATAATAATTGGATGAATCTCATACTACCATATATGAATCTGTTTCATTCACAATGAGTTATCTAACAGATGTGATCCCTAGAATCT
Source organism: Viscum album (assembly GCA_963277665.1). Classification (NCBI taxonomy): domain Eukaryota; kingdom Viridiplantae; phylum Streptophyta; class Magnoliopsida; order Santalales; family Viscaceae; genus Viscum; species Viscum album. Next base: position 1,930,035,144 of record OY728138.1, read on the forward strand.
AAGATGTTTCTCTAATGAAAATGATATGTTTCTTATTCTATTTTTATGATAATAAATAATACATTTTATTCACTATAAATCACCACAATGTATTTTAATGTAAGAGGAACCATATTCCAATGCTTGATCCTCTTGTTTTCGAAAAATATATTGTCTTTAACATCTGCCTATGTGGATTCAAACAAGAACCAATGGGGATGTATCCCATACAAGGATACATAATCATGGATAATATTTATAGGATAATGAAATCCAAAATCTATAGTGATGTTCTGTATTGCAATTAGTAAGACAACATCAACCCATTCAAGAAGATGAATAAATAAATAATTTTTACTGAAATATAAGACCTCAAACACCATTACATAAATGTCGAATACCACATCATAGTTTTTTAGCTTTAAATCATTGATACCACAAGATTTCATTACATTTCATTTAGGTCAGGGTATTATTGGTACAATAAAATTTAAATGGATCTGAAATAGTATGAATCCACCACATTCAAATCACCATGTGTGCATATTACCACTATGTGGTTATATTTTTCATAAATAGTGATGAAGCATCCCTTTAGAGAGCCTTTCATAATATCATTAAAGATCTAAATAGAATAATGGCGGAGCTACATGGGGATGACTTGTTGGTTAAATACCAAAAATTGATGGACCATCTCAAATATCTTATAAAGGTGTTTGTTATACTTCATTCCCACTAATTGATGATAATACCCATGAAGTTTGAATTTTGTATTATCCTTGGGTAGATTCATAGCATTCTCAATAGATATATAAAAATTTATATCAACCTAGATAAGATCATGTCCATTTTTATAATGTCTCCACTATAAAATCTCTTAGTGTTGTAAAGAATAAAAGGCTATATATCCACCATAATGATTTTTTCTTGCGAATGTTATGGGAAAATGTTATAATTTTTTCTTATATATTTAATAATGTCATTACTATTTGTGGGATAAAGAATTATAGGCAACATTCAATGATATATTGAATTATTCTCTTTGTGTACTTGTCCCAAAACCACCCATCATAGAGGAATATTTGGTCTAATACATGACCACCCTATATCATTACATCATCTCCAATTTGAATTAGATTAAAAATTAAAGGATAGGATGATATTAATTTCCATGGTAGTGAAATACTACATGACATTGTGTCCGCATATCACCCTACCGAGAAGAACTATCTCACCTTATTATTCACTTTCCAAAATATCTGGCACTATCTAAATCATATTGAGATCTATTTAATAACTTGTATCGACCAAAAAAATTTTATTAACAACCATCCATTTTAACTAGGCAATTAAAATAGTGTGAAATAATTCTTCTATCTTTTTATATCATGTTCATCCCTTAATGAAGATGAAATTATTTATAAATTTTAATATTTCCTAGTTGTATACCCTACCTATGAATAGTTTCCCCTACACACAGATTTCCCAGATGAGGAGATCATTTGTATCAGTAAATCTATACCACATTAAAAGATACACTTCAACCATATCTCTCAGATCACAATAAGATGAGGGCTTAATAAACCAATTATCAATGTGGTCGACATTAGAGTATTATTCCCCACTCAATCTATGATACTTAAATTATACTCATTCTTACTCAGAGAGAGATGAACCAATAATGAGCCCCAAGATTAGATCATAATAACTGATCTTGAGCTAACATTCAATACATAAGTTCTATTGTAATATGTGAAAGGGAACTCTGAGTTTAACATCAAAAAAAATTAATAATGACAATTCTATCTAGAAAAATGAGTTCCTTAAATTTTATATTGTAATAATTATTTTATGATTTAGTTTCATTTTTAACTGAAAGTGACTAATGTTCCACTATCCTAAAGAAATTTTTAGGATGAACTATCATGTTTAGACAAATCCATCATGAAGATGGATTAGGATAACCTAACCAAGAATGTGGAAATCAGAATATGATTACCTCTACTATCATGATGAACTGATCCCATAGGTGAATTAACTTAATATTAGTTATTCCTATGAATGGAAGCTAGATTAATCCTTGAAAAAGGTTATTTTTTATTTTTTATTACAATAATAATGTAACTCTATCATGGAACTCTTCCATCCAACCAAGATGATCATTTGAAAATCCATCATCCTACAACAAATTTTATTCTCTTTGTGACTCTAACTCAATGAAGTATTTAAATATATATATAACTTTTATGGGATCATTTTTTATTATTTCTCATAAAAAATAGCTCCGGTTTTGTAAGAGGCACATTATGAATCATAATGGATTCACTAATTCGAGTTGATGATCTTCCATCAGATTTAAATGTTGGGGTACCATTAGCCCCATATGACATATAAATACATTGAATTTAGTAAGAACATTAATTAATTCCAAATTCACCACAACTTAATGAATCTTCCACAAGTGCATGTTTATGATAAAAAATATTCTTGGCCCATTTATATATCGGTAATTGATTTCATGGGTCCCTACATGTTAACGAAATCCTAATAATACATGATCATACATAAATCGACTAATGTTTCTCCATTTGGGATGAAAAGAATCCCCCCAAAGAGGTCAAAACCATATCTATGATTGAGTTCATGAAATCACACTTCATTATTTTGTTTTGGATATCCCTAAATATTCAAATGAAATGAAAACCAAAACCTAAGAAAAAAATATGAAGATGTTATAAAAAATAATAACATCCAGTCCAACCATTTTTTCCACTATTATACATGGAAAACATATAAGTTTTATGCTAAAACATACCATCTATAATAACATATGGATGTTGCTGGACAAAAAACAATAACATCCAGTCATAAAATCTCTAAATAATACATGGTGGCATATGATAAGATGACTCAAACATCCTCTAAGTAAACATATTACACATTTTTTATGAAATAGGGAATGTTTTTCCCATCAAGGATCATAGACTACCCATATTGAAGTTTATATATGACTTGTATACACTAAATAATATATCTCATGTTTGTCATGTACTTCTAGAATCCCTAGATTAGATTACGATCCATGTAGTTCCCAAATTCAAGGTCCATAAAATATTTGTTTTCTGAGATTTTCATTTAAATATTCTTCTTCATTCCTTAATAAAAAGTTCCATGGTGGCAGTTTTGAGAATTCCAATGATACCTAGAAGAAAACCAACAAATTTGGTGCCCTAGTGGGAGAGATTTTTCACTATTCATATGGTTTATTATAATGGTTAATATTCATTGAACACTATGGATATGGTGTATTACATCTCCAAAAATGAAATGTTTCCCAAGATTTATATTTCATAAAAATAAAATCATATTATTTAGTCCATGATATATGATTTTAAAAAATAGTTTACAATTTCTCTTCCACATGATGTTAAACTTCATGTTCTAGGTCCCAGTGTCATGAAATTTAAGGAAAATATTTTATTTATGAGTTGAAAGTCTTTACACTATGCAACTAATGTTAATTTCATAAAACATGAATTTTATTGGAATGTGTCCTTAAATCATGAACCAAAACATCATGGAAGATCACCCTTACCATAACATGATAAATTTCATGATCAGAATAATGGAAACATGACCTTAAACACCACCAACTTCGATTATTTTTTCATGACCCAAAATATATTTCGCCTTCAAATATTTATTTGATTATTAATAAAAATAATTGGCTTATTATCATTCTGGAGAGGAAAAACCACTCATTTTTTGATACCATCGTGGTTCTCCATTCCCTATTGCTACATTCGTGTTGGTTTCCTCTTTATTGGATGTATATAAATTCCCAAATCATTAATCATTTACCTGATCACAATTTCCCCTTTGAAATTTTAATATTCCAAAACATATCATTATGATCAACACCCCCCCAATCTGGTTCCTTTATCCTAAATGAAACTGGTGTGAAGCTCCACTATGGATATGGTTTTAAATCTCACATATAATAATTCACATCACGAGGTGCACAACATATAGTGATATAACACTTAGATGATTGAAATCGACCCTAAATTCATTTCCAGTTATTCTTCAATCTTTGGATCTTCCATGAGTTGGATCCCCATCATACACAACATACGAATGAGATAACATATATCGATGACATAATGCTCTAAATTCATACCCCATTCCAGTTTAAATTCCCCAATGTAATTATTGAATGAACAAAATAGGTCCCAAATTTCAAATATTTGTTTAGAATTAGATAATGGTGATCTTTCCCCCATCATTGACTGTACATTTATGAAACATAATTTTTATATCCATAGTTAATAGTCAACTTTTACCCAATTTTATCTCCCATTTGTTATCAATATCCCAAAATTGGTCAGTTTCTTCTTCCACTCCCAATATACAATCGGGGAATTTAACTCCCCATATGTTATCTAGATCTTCCATTTGAAATTTTTTTAAATCAAGTTAGTATTGTCGTATGTTTCCAAAGGAGGCCACCACTTTATTTGAGATGATTCTGATAGTCAATGTGTAATTCCAAAACCACCCCTAATACCCATATTCTGAACCATTATGCTATATTAGTAATCTTATTGTACTCCTTGTTTATTATAAAAATCAATATATACATGGCATTAATAGTTCTGGTTGGTTGTATCCTGACAAGTTTAAGTCTCGCCAAGTTTTATGGGATGGCCCCACATTAGACCTAGCAGTATGATGTAAAACTACCCAGCCACTCTATAGCCCACCTGAGGATGTATATACTGGAATTTGTGATTTCAAATTAATTTTAAAAGCATAAATCACCCAATATCTTATATGAAACATCAATATATTCCAAATTTAAGGGATATAAACATTTAACCAAACTTATTGATGTTGTCTATGTCATATTGGGGATCCTACTTCACATTGGGGTTTTATTTTTACTAGAAAAAATACCCCATGTATTTTGTAGAGACCTAAACCCAAAAGGCCCAGAGTCAGAGAATACTATAAATTAAATTGGCATGATTACATGGAATCAAATAACTAAGGTCCAACGAGTTTAGTAGTCTTGGTAAACAGGATTCATAAATGTTTCTTGTATTACAAGAGACAACAATAATTAAAACATAATTTTTTTATTCATTCTAAATAAATAACATCAACAATAGATCTAGTCTGTATAGTAAATCAATTCCTATATTTCATAGTTATTTTTTTGGATTCATGGAGAAAGAAAGCTAATAAGGGTGAGATAAAATACGTTATAAGGTAAATATATAGAGGAATAAAAAAAGAATAAATGAGAATAGTCAATATGGAAATGTTAATAACTAAACCCAAAATCCATGTTATTGATAAGCTTAATTAAAGGGAATAAATAATATGGAATGTTAAAAATTGGAAACACATGACATTAAAATTACTATATAAGGTAAAATAAATATGAAAAGTAAAGAAAATAAAACAAATTCCACCAAATTTAATGAAATTTAAATTTTTCCATAGATATGTTAATGAAAAATATCATGGATGAATAATAAATAAAACCAAACAAGGGAAATTCATGATTATTGGATGCCATGTTTCTTAGGTACAAGTTATTTTTATTTTCAATACCTTTCACAAGACAGTTTACAATGTATTAGGTAAAAACACATCTAAGGAATCTTTCAAAATGACTCATCCCATGAGACTATTGATAAATTGAGGGGCCATCTATAAAGAGGTTCCCCCATCATCGTACCAATCCAAAATATTCCTCATATATTGAATAATTTATTTAACAATTTGTCATATCAAATATCTGTATGTATTAGGGGATAAAAAATTAATAGTATTTACCCAATTAATCAAATAAGATTTATAGTGAAATAAATATAAAATATGATATATATATTAAGAAATTAATGTATCCATGATTAATTATATGGTAGTATATGTGAAATTAAATGTTTAATGATCAAAGGAAATTGAGTATTTCAAGGGAAAAATTAATCAATGAAGTGAATATAAATATTATCCATGACAAAATCAATCAAAAACCATCTAGAGAAAGATCAAGAATATTATTAATACTACATAACCCATGTAGAGAAAAAATGGTATTTCGGTCTACTAATTGAAATATTATAAAAAGTTATTTTAAAAAATCATGAGGAAAATAACCTTTTTTCTAAAAACCAATTAGAAAAACCTCTTCATTGAATTAATATATTTTTTTTAAAAACTATCTCATTAAACATGAAATTTAATATTAGAATGAATGATGGTGGGTAAATTCATACCTCTTATGTTTGGAAAAAATAACATTCCTTGTGCATGATAAAAATGTTAGAAAAATTACATATTTAGAAAGTGATAAGAATATTAAAGTGAGAATATTGGTAAAAGGAAAAAAAGATAAAAATTTCATTAAAAAATAATTTTAGAAACCTTTGAAATTTTTATTTAATAAAACATGGTTTATAGAAAAAATTGGTTCTCTGACTAAAGAGATAAATTAGGTTGTGATTTCTTAATATCATTTTCCAAAATACCTTTAGTACCAATGAGTGGATAAATTGTAATATTACTTAAAAACATTCATGAATTACCAAAGGAGAGGAAATTTATAAGGTTTATTGAACAATTCTTCTATAATTTCCTCAAATGGAAATTAATGATCATAAAATTATTCTTGAGGAATATAATCTTCATAAATTCAAATGTACCCCATACCACATTGAAACATTTGAAATCATACACCTTAGGTAAAAAAAAAGTAAAATGAATGTAATATTGTCATTATAGTAAGTATATTAATGATATATTATAAAAAATGGAAGTATAGACACCATATAATAGAAATTATGTGTGTAAAAATAAATAAGTTTCAATAGAATCTAAATTTAGGCGATATCCCTTACTGTGCATTTCCTTTTTAGTGAACGTCCTTTCAATTCCTGTATAATTATCTTATGTTAATTATATAATTTATTTAGAATATTTTTCATGTTTATCATTACTTTTATTCCTCTAATTACCATGTTACGTTAAATAACGTAATCATTGTTGTTTACGTCAGTTGTTTTGACCAAATTCAGTTTTTGTGTCAGAAACAACTTCAGTAGGTCAACTATGGTCAATGGGGTAATTGTATAACATATACAGAATAATAATCATGAAATAATTTTTATATATATACATAAACTATAATTTTAAAACCAATAATTAAACATGGTTATGAAAAGTTAGTTAATGTTACAATCATGTAGATGGTAGGTTGTACATGCGTATGAGTAACATTCATATTTTTTAATGATCATTATGGAAAGAATGTAAGTAGAATAATTTGTATTTTTAGGAAAATTATTTCATAAATACTATATTATTTAAACATATATATATATATATATATATATATATTTAAAAGGAGCCACATCATGTTTAGAAGGAGGTAGTCCACAAATCCACAAATGACAACTTCACTTTTAACGTTTATCTAAAAAATTAATAAAGAAAATGATATATATATATATATTGTTTTTATCTTGATTTATAATTATGTAATTAATATAATTTACATTATATGTATGTCACATATTTTTAACTAAAACCATAATTTTTAAATTCCATGAATCGTGTGGACAAATCACATCGCCTTGAGGGGGCAGTTGATCATGTCTCCACAAATGGTGTTATTATATTAATGAAAAATGGAAAGTATTAAATGTATGTTTTATAGAATAATTACAGAACATTCAAGAAATAATATATACCATATATATAATATATAAATATAGTTTCTATTATAATTTTCACAATGAGGGGTGGTAATGAAAAATGAACAATCATTTTTTTGTGAGGTTGTAGTGTTTCATACATTGATATAATATGTCTGTTACTCATTAGATGTAAATGTGTGTATGTGTAGTTGAAACATTTAGTATAACATCATATAATTATATTTTGGATATTTTGGATATTATATGAACATGGAAGAAGATGATTTGAGTTTTTGGAAAAGTAAATGAATGAAAAGAGATTGTTGAAAAGTATTACATTAAAAATTTTGTTACTCTATTTGGTTTAAAACAAAGGGATTACATGGAAGTATTTGTGACCAAATAGAGGATTCAAGGTCTTGGTTAGGGATTTTGGGAATATATTTGGTCATATATTTTCTATTCCTATGAGGTTTGGGTGGTGTGAGTAATAATGAGAAGTTGTGGCCTTCTATAGTTAGGGAGGAGTGGTGCTCTTGAAATATTTTAACAAAGTAATTCCTAAAATGTATCTTATGTTGAATGTGGATCCCATAATGGAAACTTTTGAACAAAATTTGGGAAAATGTCACGACCCGACCTCGGGGCCCGTGCCGTGACTACCCCAAGACCGCCTTCCATAGGCCAGGGGCTGGCGACTAGCACCAAGGCGTAAATCCCGGTAAACAGGGAAGGCATTGCCTTTATAAGTAACAACCACCACAGAGTCAGCAAGCGGAAAGTAACTACAAAGTGCAGAAAAGTAAAGGGGGCCGGAATACAAGCCCAACAGAAAGTACAACTGAAAAGGAAAAGAACAGCAACTGAAGAAAAGACGGCGGCCTCGTGTCATCCACTGGCAATCCCACCTGAAGGGTGGGTACAGATAGCCTCCAGGCTCCTCGGGTCCCACGTCCGCTCCGAGCACGTCCCGCCCAGTGGTCCACCTCCAGATACCGTCCTGCTCCACGCCCCAACCGTGATCAGCGATGTCCGTCGTCTACATCCAACACAACAAGGTGCAGGCATAGCCCGTGCAGGGGTTAGTATAAGCTACTCAGTAAGGACCCCGAGACCCCCGAAGGTCTCCCGAAATCCACAAAGGATATAGCACAAAAAGGAAGGTGCAATCACGAAGTAACATCTGACTCGACTTAGGTATATGCCCATACATATACCTAAGTCCCCACTTCTAGCTCTGCTCACGAGCTCAAGAACAACTCAATCCACATAGGAAAGCAAGAATCAAATCCACAAAGGAGAGTAAACAGTAAATCCACATAGGATAATCAACACAATCCACAAAGGAGAGTAACATAAGATTCAGCTCAACCAGGTATACTTTTTCAGATGACGTCAAAGATGATCACTGATCCATCTAAGTCGTCGGACCCACGAAGGATCGATAGGTACTAACCCCCGCAAAAGACCCACATAGGATCGGGCTCGCACAGAACCTGTAGGCAGTGGCTCAAACAGAACCGGTAGTAAGGACCCACGAAGGATCGGGCCCACACAGGACCTGTAGCACTGATCCACGTAGGATCGCTGAGTGCAGTAGTCGACGCAGTCCACTGAGGATCTCTGCACAGTCGTCGCCGCAGTCCACGAAGGATCTCTGCTCTGTCGTCGTCGCAGTCCATGGAGGATCTCTGCTCTGTCGTCGTCGCAGTCCACGGAGGATCTCTGCTCTGTCGTCGTCGCAGTCCACGGAGGATCTCTGCTCTGTCGTCGAAGTCACAGCCAGCACTAGGGTTCCCGCACACAGCGATCTCGTTTAGGAGGGTCCGCTCCACGAGCCGAGAGGCTGATACATCAACTGACACGTAGTCCGAAGTTTATGTATCCAAAAGTTCCGTATCGACAACAGGATCTCAACGCAACAGACGGCGCGTCAAACGGACGCCCGGTCTGAGAGGTATTGGCATTTTCGTCCCAGGGGCCCAGTTGGTTTTTAGGGAAAAACCAACCCGACCGTACTCCGCCTGTGTCCGATCCTCGGGCAGAGTATGCCAAAAGTTCCGTCTCACTTAGAGGAAACTACCACAGCTGACGGTACGTCGATCGGACGTCCGTAGCTCAAGTTATGAGTGTTTCCGCTCCGAGGGCCCGGTTGGTTTCGTGTACGATCCAACCCGGCCGAACCCAAAGTCTTCCGAAACCTTGAGTATAATATACCGAAACGACCGTATCGATCCAAGGATCGCGTAGCCGCTGACGGTTCGTCAATCGGAGGTCCTAGGCCCAAGATATGGGCAAAAGACCGAAGAAGGCCCGAAAACGGGGGTTCTGGGCCCGGGGCGACCCGGCCCGAACCCCCCCTGGGTCGGCCGAACCGGGTCGACCCGACCCGGCTAGGCCGGGTCCGGTCCGGCCTGGGCGCGGCCCGGCCGACCTGACCGGCCAGCTCGGCTTCAGCCGAGCGGCCGAAGAGAAACCGCCGCGGGTTTGACCCGCAGCTTGGAGGAACGCAGCCCGCGCGGGCCGCGTGCTGGGTGGCCGGACCGCGGACGCGGTCCGGCGGTTCGCCGCCGCCGCGGCCGAGCCGCGGCGGATTCTTCCGGCGGCGCGCCGGGCGCCGCCGCCCCCGGTCGCCGGCGCCGCCGCCTTCCGCGGGCCGCCGGAGTTGCTCCGGTGGCCCGTTTTGCCTCCCGTCTGCGCCATAGCTCCTCCCGGGGGCCGATCTTCACTGCGGGATCAACGGATCGCCCCTGCCGCACGGTTCGTCGTCGTCTGCCAAATCCGCACAACAAAAAGATCGGCGGAGGGTTGCCGGGTCTTGATTGTTAGACCCGCACCCTCCGCGTTAGTCATAAACTCAACGGGAGGAAATGAAAAAATAACCAATCAACAATTTTAAAATAAATTAAAATTGTTCCGTGATCGGGTTCTTTATTTTTAAAAGAATAAACACGGCAAATAAAATATTCCAACAACCCCTACCTTGAAGTCGCCGTCGGACGTGAGGTCGTCGCGGAATCGCTCGTCGCGAAAGGAGGGGATCGTCACGTCGTCGCGGAAGAGACGTTCGTCGCACCGCGGGAAAAACGTCGCACCGACGATCTCCGGATCTAGAACAAACAGATTTAATTAATTCAATCCGTTGCCATTGAAATTAAAACGGGAGAATTAAACGATCCGTTTCTCACCTTAGTTTCCGAACGAGGATCGGTCGCGGAAGAAGAGGCGTCGCCGAAGAACGTCGCGGGTAGAGCTCGTCGACGTCGCAGATCACGGTGTGCGTCGTCGAATTCCGGTTCCGGCGTTCTTCGCGTTCTTCGCGTTCTTCGCGTTCTTCGCGGGGAGGGTGGAGGCTCAGAGGATTCGCACAACGATAGCAATCCTCCAAAATAGACAAGTTTGTCTATTTTATTAATTTGCCAACGAACGCAAACGCGTAAGTAACGACCCATTAAATTCGTTGAATTAATTCAACGAATGAAACAGCCCATTTAATTCACGAAATAAACCGCCCAATTAAATGGTCTGTTAAGAATTAAGGAAAATGCGTCGGTTGACTTTTCAGTTATTTCGACGGGTTTTCGCGGGTGCGTTACTTAGCGAAAGAAACGGCGGGGCTCGTGCGGGCCCCACCGCACAAATATCCTACCAAGGGGTAGGGTATTTCCGGATAGCACCCTATCCGCTTTAACTCAGTTCAAGTGGCTTCCAAGCGGCTTCCAAGCGGCTTAAGTGAAATAAAATAAAGTTATCGCACAACCTTTATTTTATTTCCGACTTAAAGCCCAAAATTTTAAAAACCACGGTTGAGCAAACGCAACTCCGGGAGAAGCGTTTCTAAGCAAATACCGGCGCTGCGATTTCATCGGTGCCCTCAGAATTCGATTCCGGGTACCGGTTCAAAAGATAGAAAAACCCGCTCGTCCGTTCACTGAACGTACCCGAGCCAAACTTCGGAAATTGATTCCGGGCACACCGGGCCTCGGAATCAGGTGCCGTCTGAAGCTGCGCTCTTGTAAAATTCCAAAGAAAATTAAGGAAAAAAATTTCCTTGAAATTTGCGGGTCTTTACATTACTCCCACCTCAGGGCTTTACGTCCCCGTAAAGATACATAAAAAACTAGGGGAACAAATGGGGGTACTGAGCACACATCTGAGCCTCCCGCTCCCAAGTGCTCTCTTGGAGGTTCCCGTGCTGCCATCTGATGCGCACAAGAGGAATCGACCGCCCACGTAGGACCCGCTCCTGTCGATCCTCGATCTCCACTGGGACCTCCGCAAAAGTCGCCCCATCGTCCACGTCCAGCTCCCCAAAGTCGATGATGTGCGTCGGGTCGTGCACGTATCTCCTCAGCTGAGACACGTGGAAGACGTCGTGCACCCGGTGCAACTGAGGTGGTAGAGCCAGGCGATAAGCCACCTCTCCTATCCTGTTGAGGACCTGGAAAGGCCCGATGAAGCGTGGAGACAACTTGCCGCCTCGGCCAAATCTCTGTAAACTACGTCGAGGTGAGACACGCAAAAAGACGTGGTCGCCATCCTCGAACTCTAGTGGCCTCCGCCTCCTGTCAGCATATGACTTCTGCCGGCTCTGAGCTGTCCTCATCCTCTCCTGGATGATCTGGACCTTCTCTGTCGTGGCTCGGACCATCTCTGGTCCCACGAGTGCTGACTCCCCAGGGTCTGTCCAGCACAACGGTGATCTGCAGGGTCTGCCGTACAACGCCTCGTATGGTGCCATCCAGATGGTGGAGTGTTAGATGTTGTTGTACGCGAACTCCACCAAGGGTAGGTGGTCCTCCCAGCTGCGACCAAAGTCGAGAACACATGCACGGAGCATGTCCTCGAGTGTCTGTATGGTCCTCTCCGTCTGACCATCCGTCTGAGGGTGGAAGGCTGTGCTCAGATGGAGCCGCGTCCCGAACGCCTCCTGCAACCCCTTCCAAAGCCGGGAAGTGAAACGAGCATCTCGATCGGAGACGATAGACGATGGAAGACCGTGAAGCCGTACGATCTCCTGGACGTAAAGACGTCCCAAGCTCTCCACTGAGCCCTGCTCTCTAATGGGTAAGAAGTGTGCCGACTTGGTGAGTCGGTCGAAAATCACCTAAATGGAGTCGTGACCTCTGGAAGTGCGTGGAAGTCCAGTCACGAAGTCCATAGATATGCCATCCCACTTCCACTCCGGGACCTCCAAGGGCTGTACCAAGCCTGCTGGTACCTGATGCTCTACCTTCACCTGCTGGCAGGTGAGGCATCGTGAAACGATCTCTGCCACAACTTTCTTCATACCCGGCCACCAGTGCTGTCGTCTGAGATCCTGGTACATCTTCGCCACTCCGGGATGTACCACCAAGGGAGAAGTGTGAAACTCTCTCAGCACCTCCTCCAGTAAAGCGACTGGTACGAAGGTACGTCCTATGAAAAGGATGCCGTGCTCTCCTCCAAGGGAGAAGCCATCAGGCGCCTGACCTGAGGATATCAGCGTACGCCGGGTCTCACAGTCAGCGTCCCCACGCTGAGCCTCTCTGACCCGCTGTAGAAGTGGAGGAGAGACTGTGAGAGACTAAAGAAAGGATGCTCCGTCTCTATCCACGAAGGATATCTGTAAGGAGGCTAGCTGCTCCGTCGCCTCCCCAAATAGCTGAATTCCCGTCCTCCTGCTGAGGGCATCGGCTACCACGTTCCCCTTCCTAGGAGTATAGACTATCTCAAAGTCATAGTCCTAGAGGAACTCAAGCCATATCCGTTGTCTCAGGTTCAGGTCCTTCTGAGAGAAGATATACCTGAGACTCTGGTGGTCAGAAAAGACTGTGAAGCGCTCGCCCATCAGATAGTGCCGCCAAGTCTTCAGAGCGAAGACCACTGCTGCTAACTCCAGGTCATGAGTGGCGTAGTTCTGCTCATGCGGCCTCAACTGACGTGATCCGTAGGCGATCACGGCCCGCTCCTGCATCAGGACGCACCCGAGTCCAGTCCCTGATGCATCGCAGTAAACTACGTACCCAACTCCCTCCTCAGGCAACCTCAAGATAGGTGCGCTGGTCAATCTCTGTCTCAGCTCCTAGAAGCTCTGCTGACATCTGTATGACCACACAAAGGGTTTCCCCTTCTTCGTCAAGGCTGAGAGTGGTGCCGCAACTCTGGAGAAGTCTGGCACAAATCTCCGATAGTATCCGGCTAGTCCCAAGAAGCTCCGCACCTCCGTCACGCTCCTGGGTGGCTCCCAAGCTAGCACTGCCTCGATCTTCGCGGGATCCACAGCAACTCCCGCCTCAGAGATGACGTGCCCCAAGAAGTGGACCTCACGTAACCAGAACTGGCACTTTGAGAGCTTTCCATAAAGCTGGTTCTCTCGGTGTGTGTCTCGCACAACTCGCAGGTGGTAGGCATGCTCCTCCTCAGTCGTCGAATATACCAAAATGTCGTCAATGAAGACCACGATAAATCTGTCGAGGTATGGCTGGAAGATCCTGTTCATGAGGCTCATGAACACTGCTGGAGCATTGGTTACGCCGAATGGCATAACCAAGAACTCATAATGGCCATACCGACACCCGAAGGCCGTCTTCTGCACGTCCTCGTCTCGAACTCTGAGCTGATGATAGCCTGACCGGAGGTCTATCTTCGAGAACCACCGCGCTCCCCTGAGCTGATCGAAGAGGTCATCAATCCGTGGCAACGGATATTTGTTCCTCACTGTCACCTGGTTCAGGCGACGATAGTCGACACACAGTCGCAAGCTCCCGTCCGCCTTCTTGGCGAACAATATCGGGGAAGCCCAGGGTGAAACACTGGGTCGGATAAACCCCTTGCTCTGCAAGTCCTCCAACTGTACCCGCAGCTCTCGAAGCTCGGCGGGGGCCATCCGGTATGCTGGAGTGGATATCGGGGCTGTCCCGGGGTACAAGTCGATGTAAAAGTCTACCTCTCTACGAGGAGGTAGCCCTGGAACGTCGTCGGGAAAGACGTCCACGTACTGGTCCACCACTGCAGGAAAAACTGGACTCCGCACGTCCACTGCTCCTAGGATGAGGCTAGCCAACTGATGAGAGATGGGCTGCACTCTCCTCCGCGGAAGTCCATCCTGTGCTGCAAAGGTTCCCTTCTCGTCGGTGAAGGTAAACCTGCTCCCGTCGGTACGAACACATCGCACCTTGCGCCTAAAACAGTCAATCTGGGCATGAACCGTGGATAGCCAATCCATGCCCAAGATGACGTCGTAAGGCCTCGACGCCGCTACAAGGAGATCCCAGCCGAAGCTCTCGCCTCCTAGAGTAAGCTCACACTGCCGGCACCAGTGCGTAATCGTCGAGTCTTCTCCCGTAGGAGTCTCTAGCCGTAAGGATCGAGCCAACGGCTCAGTCGGAATCTCCGAGCTCCGAACAAGGGTAGAGGCTATGAAAGAGTGACTCGCTCCTGTGTCTATAAGTACTACAGCAAGGGTGGAATAGACACAGATCGTACCTCGAATCATCTCTGGCATGTCGGGGTCGTAGGCCTCCACTGCCTGGAGCTGGGCCTGTCCCTGCCCGCCAGCTCCCTGTGGTCGAGGTGGCCCTCCTGGTGGTGGTGGGGGTAGAGCCTGGAAGCGTCGCCCACCACCCGCTGCTCGGCCAGCTCCTCTGCCTCGTCCGCCTCCTCCCTGCGGACCGCCACGGTCGACCCTCTGCCTCTGCCTAGGTGGCCCCTCCACCGTCTGCTGCTCCTCTGATCGGCAAGTCGGGCAGCCACGAGCCATGTGACCCTGCCCGCCGCAGGAGTAGCACAGCCTGCCTCTCGGAAGGCTGGCACTCCGCTGTGTGCCCCGCACTGCTGAGCCGGTGTCCTGAGGCCGTCTGCGTGGGGGTCTGGTCTGCCTGGACCCGAGATTCATCCGTCGGCTACCTGCTGCCGAAGACTCAGCTACCTGCCGCCATGCGCTAGGTCTCGCCGCTGAAGAAAGCTCTGCCAGGAAGCTCTCGATCAGGAGGGCTCGCTCCAGCACTCCCGCCTGGGTCGGAATGCTGAGGGAGATCAGCGATGCCCGAATCTCCTGCCGCAAGCCCTGCTCGAAGGTCCGGGCCCGGAAGAAGGGGTCCCGTACCATGTCGGTCGAGTAGCGAGATAGGTCAGTGAACCTCGCCGCGTACTGAGCGACCATCATGCTGCCCTGGCGCAGCTGGAGAAGCTCCTGGATGCGCACTGCTCGGAGGGTGGCCGGGACGAACTCAGAGCGGAAGAGGCTCTCGAAGTCCGTCCAGAGCAAGGATGCCTCATCGTGAACCTGGATAATCAAGCTCCACCATCGTCCTGCCGCCGCCTGCGGGAGGCTCGCCGCAAGAATCACCATGAGATCCGCTGGTGTCCTCACTAGCCTAAAGATCCGCACCACCGCCTCTAGCCAGTCCTCGGCGGCCTGGGGGTCCGCCTCACCGCAAAACCTGGGCCGTCGCTGGCTCTGAAACTCATGCAGTGCCCTGAGGCGACGTGCATCGTCAGCGTCTGGTACTGGTAGCATCGGTGGCTCGGCGGGTAAAGCTACCGCCGGTGCCACTGCTGGCAAAGGGCCCTGCACCGAGGCCTCGTCGCTCGGTGGGCTGCCGTCGCGCCCTACACTCGAAACCCTAGCTGGCTGTCGTCGCGGGGCCATCCTGAAAAGGAGAACAAGAGCACCACAGTCAGAACAGTATACCTGGTGAGCTGGCACAAGTAATCACAAGGAAAACTTGAGAGTTTCATGAAGCAGATCAGTATACCCGGTGATCTGACACAAGTAATCACAAAGAAACTTGAAACACACACGCAATCAATGTTTTCATGCATTAAGTCGGAAATCAGGAGTCAGGGTCCTGGTGTACGGATACGTCGGCCGCCGCACCAACACTGGGCTCCCTGAACTGATAACCACACACAATACACTAAACACTATTGCTTCATATAGAAAGAAAAGACGATCAGAGTCTGTGGTAGAACCGACCACCTCTGATACCAATTTGTCACGACCCGACCTCGGGGCCCGTGCCGTGACTACCCCAAGCCCGCCTTCCATAGGCCAGGGGCTGGCGACTAGCACCAAGGCATAAATCCTGGTAAACAGGGAAGGCATTGCCTTTATAAGTAACAACCACCACAGAGTCAGCAAGCGGAAAGTAACTACAAAGTGCAGAAAAGTAAAGGGGGCCGGAATACAAGCCCAACAGAAAGTACAACTGAAAAGGAAAAGAACAGCAACTGAAGAAAAGACGGCGGCCTCGTGTCGTCCACTGGCAATCCCACCTGAAGGGTGGGTACAGATAGCCTCCAGGCTCCTCGGGTCCCACGTCCGCTCCGAGCACGTCCCGCCCAGTGGTCCACCTCCAGATACCGTCCTGCTCCACGCCCCAACCGTGATCAGCGCTGTCCGTCGTCTGCATCCAACACAACAAGGTGCGGGCATAGCCCGTGCAGGGGTGAGTATAAGCTACTCAGTAAGGACCCCGAGACTCCCGAAGGTCTCCCGAAATCCACAAAGGATATAGCACAAAAAGGAAGGTGCAATCACGAAGTAACATCTGACTCGACTTAGGTATATGCCCATACATATATGTAAGTCCCCACTTCTAGCTCTGCTCACGAGCTCAAGAACAACTCAATCCACATAGGAAAGCAAGACTCAAATCCACAAAGGAGAGTAAACAGTAAATCCACATAGGATAGTTCAACACAATCCACAAAGGAGAGTAACATAAGATTCAGCTCAACCAGGTATACTTTTTCAGATGACATCAAAGATGATCACTGATCCATCTAAGTCGTCGGACCCACGAAGGATCGATAGGTACTAACCCCCGCAAAAGACCCACATAGGATCGGGCTCACACAGAACCTGTAGGCAGTGGCTCACACAGAACCGGTAGTAAGGACCCACGAAGGATCGGGCCCACACAGGACCTGTAGCACTGATCCACGTAGGATCGCTGAGTGCAGTAGTCGACGCAGTCCAATGAGGATCTCTGCACAGTCGTCGCCGCAGTCCACGAAGGATCTCTGCTCTGTCTTCGTCGCAGTCCACGGAGGATCTCTGCTCTGTCGTCGTCGCAGTCCACAGAGGATCTCTGCTCTGTCGTCTTCGCAGTCCACGGAGGATCTCTGCTCTGTCGTCGAAGTCACAGCCAGCACTAGGGTTCCCGCACACAGCAATCTCGTTTAGGAGGGTCCGCTCCACGAGCCGAGAGGCTGATACATCAAATGACACGTAGTCCGAAGTTGATGTATCCAAAAGTTCCGTATCGACAACAGGATCTCAACGCAACAGACGGCGCGTCAAACGGACGCCCGGTCTGAGAGTTATTGGCATTTTCGTCCCAGGGGCCCGGTTGGTTTTTAGGGCAAAACCAACCCGAACGTACTCCTCCTGTGTCCGATCCTCGGGTGGAGTATGCCAAAAGTTCCGTCTCACTTAGAGGAAACTACCACAGCTGACGGTACGTCGATCGGACGTCCGTAGCTCAAGTTATGAGTGTTTCCGCTCCGAGGGCCCGGTTGGTTTCGTGTACGATCCAACCGGGCCGAACCCAAAGTCTTCTGAAACCTTGAGTATAATATACCGAAACGACCGTATCGATCCAAGGATCGCGTAGCCGCTGACGGTTCATCAATCGGAAGTCCTAGGCCCAAGATATGGGCAAAAGACCGAAGATGGCCCGAAAACGGGGGTTCTGGGCCCGGGGCGACCCGGCCCGACCCGGCTTGGTCGGGTCCGGTCCGGCCGGGGCGCGGCCCGGCCGACCGGACTGGCCGGCTCGGCTTCGGCCGAGCGGCCGAAGAGAAACCGCCGCGGGTTTGACCCGCGGCTTGGAGGAACGCGGCCCGCGCGGGCCGCGTGCTGGGTGGCCGGACCGCGGACGCGGTCCGGTGGTTCGCCGCCGCCGCGGCCGAGCCGCGGCGGATTCCTCCGGCGGCGCATCGGGCGCCGCCGCCTTCCGCGGGCCGCTGGAGTTGCTCCGGTGGCCCGTTTTGCCTCCCGTCTGCGCCATAGCTCCTCCCGGGGGCCGATCTTCACTGCGAGATAAACGGATCGCCCCTGCCGCACGGTTCGTCGTCGTCCACCAAATCCGCACAACAAAAAGATCGGCGGAGGGTTGTCGGGTCTTGATTGTTAGACCTGCACCCTCCGCGTTAGTCATAAACTCAACGGGAGGAAAAGAAAAAATAACCAATCAACAATTTTAAAATAAATTAAAATTGTTCCGTGATCGGGTTCTTTATTTTTAAAAGAATAAACACGGGAAATAAAATATTCCAACAACCCCTACCTCGAAGTCGCCGTCGGACGTGAGGTCGTCGCGGAATCGCTCGTCGCGAAAGGAGGGGATCGTCACGTCGTCGCGGAAGAGACGTTCGTCGCACCGCGGGAAAAACGTCGCACCGACGATCTCCGGATCTAGAACAAACGGATTTAATTAATTAAATCCGTTGTCATTGAAATTAAAAAGGGAGAATTAAACGATCCGTTTCTCACCTTAGTTGCCGAATGAGGATCAGTCGCGGAAGAAGAGGCGTCGCCGAAGAACGTCGCGGGTAGAGCTCGTCGACGTCGCAGATCACGGTGTGCGTCGTCGAATTCCGGTTCCGGCGTTCTTCGAGTTCTTCGCGTTTTTCGTGTTCTTCGCGGGGAGGGTGGAGGCTCAGAGGATTCGCACAACGATAGCAATCCTCCAAAATAGACAAGTTTGTCTATTTTATTAATTTGCCAACGAACGCAAACGCGTAAGTAACGACCCATTAAATTCGTTGAATTAATTCAACGAATGAAACAGCCCATTTAATTCACGAAATAAACCGCCCAATTAAATGGTCTGTTAAGAATTAAGGAAAATGCGTCGGTTGACTTTTCAGTTATTTTGAAAGGTTTTCACGGGTGCGTTACTTAGCGAAAGAAACGGTGGGGCTCGTGCGGGCCCCACCGCACAAATATCCTACAAAGGGGTAGGGTATTTCCGGATAGCACCCTATCCGCTTTAACTCAGTTCAAGTGGCTTCCAAGCGGCTTCCAAGCGGCTTAAGTGAAATAAAATAAAGTTATCGCACAACCTTTATTTTATTTCCGACTTAATGCCCAAAATTTTAAAAACCACGGTTGAGCAAACGCAACTCCGGAAGAAGCGTTTCTAAGAAAATACCGGCGCTGTGATTTCATCGGTGCCCTCAGAATTCGATTCCGGGTACCGGTTCAAAAGATAGAAAAACCCGCTCGTCCGTTCACTGAACGTACCCGAGCCAAACTTCGGAAATTGATTCTGGGCACACCGGGCCTCGGAATCAGGTGCCGTCTGAAGCTGCGCTCTTGTAAAATTCGAAAGAAAATTAAGGAAAAAAAATTTCCTTGAAATTTGCGGGTCTTTACAGAAAAGGTGTATATATGTCCATCCAATACTTTTTGGAAAAGTTTCTAGGTCATTTGGGCACTTAGTATTTAGTTATAGTTCCTTATTAAGCATAATTTTACCTTAAAAATTGTAGTAAATTTTAATTAATTTGACAAATATAATCAGTAAAAACAATAATTTGAAATTAGTAACCATTAAAAATTGTTATTATTCCAAATAATTTATCCAATTTTTCAAATTCAGAACCAATAAGTGACTGAAATTAATTTAAATTTAATCAAACATACGGTTTGACAAAGTGAGGTTTTAAAATAAAATTGGTATAATGCTTGGTATGTTTTTATTAAATTTAAAATTGAAATTGATTATAATGTCAAAAATTTGATTAACTAATAAAAATATTTTCTAATTAAAATTTAAAACCAATTCAGATTAATATTTATTATTATAATTAAATTATAAGAAAATGATGTTTTGAACTAAAATTCTATATTTTAACTATTCATTAAAAAACGATATGTTTAAAAAATATAAAATATTCATTATAAGTAAATTTTTAGGGATTTATTTCGAAAATGAAGTTTATTTTTATGTACTAAAACAATTAATGTCACAAAATTCATATTATATTTGTTCATTATAAAAAGTTGGTAAAATTGCCTTTAAAAAAATTAAGGTATTATGTGTGAAATTGGGTTTGTTCTAATCATATGCCAATAAAAACTAATTTATGAATATGAAAAATATTTTATTTAATTTATAAAATATTTGTTTCATTAAATTAATACTATAATTTTTATTAAAAAAATTATTAAGGCAAAACTCATTTGGAATCATAATAATAATAATATTTCTTTTTTATATCCAATTGGTTCTTATTTTCATTTTTCATTAATTAGTAACCAATGAATTAATTATGTATTTAAATAAACCATATAGATTAATATGTTATTTAATATTATTGATAATCTCTAACATGATGACTTGGTTAAATTATATCATATTAAATAATTATATTTTAATAATAAATTTTAATTCGGGGAAACTCCATCTTGAATGTAACAAAAGTTACCGAGGAAGGTCTCCCTTGCGTGTAAAAAAAGATAAATTTGGGTTTCATGAATTAAAAGCTATAGAATATATTATATTTTTTTAATATAGTGATGTATCATGTTAATATATTCTATTTTTACACTTGATGTTGCATGTCATAAAAACTATTGAATATGAAGTTATACTTTAGAATTTTTCAAGTGTTACTTTCTCCTCACCATAATTAAATTTATTCCACAAAATTTAAACTCGACCTTGGTAACATATTGTATGATATTTCCTATATTTAGATCCAAAAGCCTAAGAAGGGTCTGTAAAACCACATATAGATAATATATAATGCGACGTTAAATGGTCTAATTGAGTACCATGTAACTAGGTCTCTAAGTAGGAGAACATTAGTGTCAAGTGAAAATATTTACATTAATGAATAACATAAATATTTATAGGGACTGAATTAGTCCATCAATACAAATAATTTAATGATCAAAATATGGTTGAGGGCCTCAAATCCATAAATATTTGTTGATTTTAGAGACCATCAGTTTAACATAAATTAACATATTATGAAAACATTTTATTTTGAAGTCATTTTTCTAATGTTGTGTAATTATTTTACTAGCCATGAATATATATAAATATTCTTAATTAATAGGTTTAAATTTAATATAAAAAACCCTAATTTCAGTTATACATTAATAAAATTATATTTATCCTTTTACTCCTATAAATTAATAACCAATAATGATTTTTTGGTTCCCTGAGAATGAAAAGAAATTTCAAAAGGATCATTAGGCCCATAAAAGTGTTACAAGTACAAATATTTATCTCTAAAATTACAAAGAAAAAATTAATTAATAAATTATTCTTTAATCCTAAAAAGTGATAATAATATTTCAAAATTATCAATCATTCATCAAAATTTTCTACTAAAACAATGAAAAATTAACCATGACATTTTGTAGGTTAGTTGTTGGCATGAAACACTTATTACCATTTAGTCTTGTTTTCAAAACTAATGACCAATCCAAAATTGATAGGTTGTCACCCAATATATATATTTACTATTTCTAAAACCAAATTAATAAAATTTAAAAAATTAATATAATAGACATCCCTGAAACAATGTTAATTGATAAATATCCTTTTAACTAATGTTTTCAATAAATCCCTAATACATATATAATTCATTAATTTCATTTTATCATAGGTCCTTCCTTGGTATGTGTTTTATCCATTATATCATCGATAATATTTATAAATCAAGAATCATTATTTCAAATTAGTATCACCTTATGTTTAACCTAGGATATTCATTTTCCAAATATATTAAAAAATTTCATAATTATTTGTAAACAAAACATGGGTTATCCTAAGAATATTCCCTGGGAGTGTCAAATAAAGGGCACAATAAGGATTATTGTCATGTGCCAGGTAACCCTAAGTCATTCATGCAACACCTTGTTAGAGATATTACTCCTAGATACATCTTTTTGAGACCCAAATCCACACATATTATCAACACATGGATGTATTTATAATAATAACAACATAATATCTACCTTAAGAATAATATAGGAGATTATTATATACTTATCCAAAAATGATACATTAGGTATACATTCTATAATCTTGTTTTTCCAAAATCTTGTACCCATGGTTTCTACTAAAATTCTTATGATACCAACTATAGAGACCCAAACCCAGAAGGCCAATAGCCATTTTTTACTATCAATTACATTGTAATGATTACAAGGAATCAAATATAAAATTACAAAAGATTCTAGTAGTCATGGAAAACTAGATACATAATTGAGTTTCTTATTACAAATTACTACACTAATTACAACATATTTTTTTGTTTCTTTCTAAATAAATATCATTGAGGATAAATCTAAACTATTAAGTATATCCCTACATATATTTCATATAATTTCTCAAGGATTCTTTGGGAAGGAAACATAATAAGGGTGAGCTCAAATGATTAGTAAGGTAAAACTATAGTGGGTGAAATAATGAATAAATTAGTGAAGTCAATATGGAAATGTAAATAAATTAACACACCTGCAATGTAATCATTAAATTGTATTTAAGAGCATAAAAAATATTAAACGGTAATAACGGGAAACAAATTACATTCAAATAAATAGATAATGAAATGTAAATTTGGAAATGTAATAATCTTAATCACATTCCACCTAAATAACTAGAAATGAAATGTATCCATATATATGTTGATGAAAAAAATCATGGGTGAATAAGAACCTAAACTGAATTAAGTAATTCTTGATTATTAAAAGCCATGTTTCCTTGGTACATGGTAAAATTACATTCAACAACATTCATAAGACCATTTAAAACATATCTAGTAATCAACTCCTCTATGGTGGGCAGCAAAATGGATGGTCCCATGAGACTACCAAAGCATCAAGTCGCTATCTAAAGCTGGGCCCCACTTTTTCTGTACCAGTCCAAAACAATCCTCAAATATTGAATAATATATATAACAATGTGCCTTATCAAATATCAGTATGGAGTAAGAGATACAGATTTATTAATATTTACCCAAATAATTAATAACATTAAAAGTGAAAACTGTATAAAAAATGACATTTATTTAAGGAGAAGATTATATACATGATAAATGATATAGTAATACAGGCAAAATTAAATGTTTATTGATCGTATCAAATTGAGTATTTCAAGGGAAAAATGAATAAATGAAGTTAATGTGAAAACTATCATCGTCAAAATTAATCACAAACTATCTAGAGATATATATTGGATGGATTCAATATAACAAACTCCAAGTGGAGTAAAATAATTGATTTTGGACATTGATTAATGTAAATAATATAAAACATTCTTTTAGAAACACTCATGGGGAAAATACCCTTTTCCTTGGATAAAATATTTATAATTTTTTTAAATAAATGTTAAAAACATTTTATTTCAAATTAAACGTTTAAACAAGAAAAGTATGATTAAATGGATTAATGGTGGATAAATTATTACATTCCTTACTAGGTAAAAAGATCATTGCCTTTCTTTGGTAACAATATTATAAAAATTCTTTTTTCAAAAAGCGATAAGAATAATAAATTAAAATCATTAGGGACTTTTTTTAAAATGTATTAATATATTAATTTTAAAAAAATATTTTAAAACATTTTAATAAAACAAGGTTTAAAAAAGAAAACATGTTCATTGACTAAAGATATTAATGATGTAGGGGTTTCTTAGAAACATTTTCTTAAAAACACTATGTACCAATGAGTGGAAAAATGGTTTTAGTAATTGAAAATTTCAATGAATTGCCACTGGGGAGGAAAATAAAAAAGTTAATTTAAATATTTTTATGTAATTGACACAAATGTAAGTGAATGATCAAAAATTTATTCTTGATGAAAATAATATTTAATCATTCTTAAGTGTCCTATACCATGTTAAAACATTTTACATAATAATTATTATGATGAAATAAAATAAAATAAAATATATATTATCATGAGAGTAAGGATATTCATGATACACCATGAAAAGTGTGGTATATACACCATATAAAAGAAACTTGGCACATAGAAACAAATAAGTCTGAAGGGAATGTAAATTGAGATGATATCCTTTACCATACATTTCCATTATTGTGAATGTCCTTTAAATCAATGTATAATAAAATTATTTCAAATATATACATAATTGAGAATTTTGTTTCATATTTATTATTACTTTTATTTCACATATTTTCTTGTTATATACAATTACTTAATCAATTACGTTTTCGTTAGGTATTTTGACCAAATTCTATTTATGTCTCAAAACATCTTTGGTAGGTCAATTATTGTCAAAGTAATATTTATATAACATATATAGAATAATAATCCTGAAAAAATATTATATTTTTATAGAAAATATCCATTTAAAACCAATAATTAAATATGGTTATGAAAAATGGATCGACATTCAAATCATGTAGATGATAGGCCGTACATACGCATGAGTAACATTCTCATTTTTAATGATCATTGTGGAATAAAGGTAAGTAGAATAATATATATAAAAAATTTCCATTATATAATAAATAATATATATTTTTAATCATGTAGACTAATATATATATATAGTTCTTTTGATGTAAAATGAATCACATCATGGTGAGGAGGCGGTGGTCCACAAATCATTGAATTACGTTATCATTTTTTAGTGTTTGTGGAAAATCAATATTGAAATAATATATAAATATATTATATTTTGAGAAATTTAATTATGTAATAAATATAATATATGTATTTTTTTAACATATTTTTAATTAAAATTATCATTTATACATTCAATGTATCGTTTGAATTAATCGCATCACTTTGAGGGAGTAGTAGTCCACACATCCTCAAACAATGTTATCATATAAATGTAAAACGGAAAGTATTAATGGTATGTGATTAAATAAGTATAAATAAATAATTGATATAAAATATTTCATTTATATATCTATTTTACATTATAATGGACACCATGAGGGGGGGGGTAAGGAAAAAAATGAACAGTCATTGTTTCATGAGATAATTGTTCGCCCTTCAAAGAAATTGTATGTTTGTTACCCATTAGATTGAAATGTATGTATATTTAAATATAAACCTAAAGATTAAAAAATATAAGTATATTTACGTTATGTGTGGTATTATATTATCATGTAAGAATGAGATTTTATGCGTCGAAAATTTAAATGAATGAAAATAGATTGATTGAAAGAATTACCCTAAAAAACTGGTAACTCCTTTTGGTTTATACGGTAGGGGTTCCTTCAAAGAATGTCTTAAAAAAGAGAGGATTAATTGTCTAGGAAAGGGATTTTAAGAAGCTATTTGGGATGATATTGGTTGAACATAAGTGATTTTATTGGTCTGAGTAAATGGATGAACAATTGACATTTTAATGTGGGGTAGGATTGGCAGTCTTGTAATATTTTTACAACGGAATTCCTACGTCATTTTTCTGGATGAATGTGGATCCAATAATGGAGAAAGTTTTGATACACAAGGTTATATGGTAGATATGTGTCCAAAAATGGGTTTTAACATTTTTCACGGTCATTTTCCTTAATGATTAATGTGTAGTCTTTTATTATGCATAATATTTATTTAATTTTTGTAATTAATTTTAATTATATTCTATAATATTTTTGATCAAAAAAAATTTGTATTTATTATAAATTATAATTGATTATTATACCAAAAATATAATACACTTTTATAAATTCAAAACACATATATGGATGAAATTTATTTAAATTTTATCCCCGAGACTGGGTGTCAATGAACGTTTTTAAAGTAGAAACATCCAAATATTTTGTATTATTTCATAGTAAATTTCAAAGTTAAATTGATTATAAATTACAAAATTGGATTAAATGATAAATGTATGATCTAATTAAGCTTTAAAAAAATTAATTTATAATTTTAACTTTATAAAGAAGTAGTATGAAAAATATATTTTGAACTAAAATTCAATATTTTAAACTATTCATTAAAATTTGATATGTTTTCCAATAATATAAAAAATAACCCAAACATAATTATTATGTTTATATTTATAATATGATGTTTAATTTTAAATATTAAATCAATTAAAGTGGCAATATTCAAATTTAAAATTTGTTCCCCATTAAAAGGTGGTAAAATTTATGTTAAAAAGATATAGGTTGTTATGTGTAGAATTGTGATTTTTCTTATCTTATTCATATCAAAACACATGATGAATATAAATAATATTTATTGAATATATAAAATATATACATCCTTAAAATAATTAACTAATCAAAATTATTTATTTTTATTATGAAAAAACTCCTTTGGAGGTATAAAAATAATAATATTTCATTTTATATCCAATTGGTTCTTATATTTGTTTCTCATAAATTGGTAAAAAATGAATTCATTTTATATTTATATAATCCATAAATTTTTATTATTGAGTTAATAATAATCAAAATATCCGACATAACTACTAGGTTATATAATATTATATTACATAATAACAGTTTAATATACATTGTTATTTGGGGAAACTCGGTCATGCGTGTAACATAGGATATCGAGGAAGGAATCTATTGTATGTAACAAAAGCTAAAGCATTATGTTTTCATTGAAATATATAGAATATATTATATTTAATTAATATTTTAATGTATCTTGTTAATATATTTTTTTTACAGTTGGCGTTGCAACTTATAAACACTATGGAATACAGAGTTGTAATTCATAATTTTTGTGGAGATACAATTTGGTCCTAGATACATGAACATAAAAGTTTGTAACACCCATTTAATCAATGTTCCAGGAACAGAAAATTAATATTCCTTATCCTAATGAACATTAATATTCTAGCATTGAGAACATTGAGCACCAAAATCATTATTTATATTGGGTTTTCCATACTCTAGCTATATATATTGACTCGTTGATATTAGTTAATAGAACATGACCATTAATTTCTATTCACCATTATTTTCAATGAATTATACAATTAAACTAGTTGAATAACTCTCTATATTTTTTTTATTGCATTGATCCCATTAGAACATTATTTTCAAAAGTTTGGGTTACCCTTCATTTTAGACATAACATCTCACCCCACATCTCCAATAAAATATCTATGACCTTAAAATTTTAAAAAAATGTTTTATTCTTCAAAATTTGATGTTAAATAGAATTTTTATTGTCTATACTAAATGATTTTAAACAACATGATATAGTTCCATTGCATTGATAAAACTTCATGAGACTTTGGATCCTCACATTAGGGGATGCCCCATCTAGTGTCGTTGTCCAACAGAAACATCTTACAGAAAATGTGTATAATGATTACCACCTGATGGGATGTTTAGATACATGTGGATATGTCTTTCTAGATATATAATTGTGGTTAGTATGCTCTTCACCCATCTTCTCCTAGGTATGGGAATTTCAATGGTGTCTTTTTGGATGTAGGCAAACCTTCTCACCAGTGCATCCATTCCTATATTTCCCCTCTTTAGTATTCGTGTAAAAACTATTTTGAAGTCTAGCACCCCATATAATAATATGATTATTTATTTCCATTCTATGATAAAACTAATGATACATGAATCTCTTATATTAGGGCACATCATATATCTTCCTTTGCTTCTACCATATATTGACACCTAAAACATATCCTCCATGTCCCATTCCTTTCTTTCATGTCATAGTGGGGCTGTAAATAGTGGAATTGGTCTATGATGTATGAGAATAATATATATATCCACTATATTATTTATTTAATGACCTTAAATAGTGTTTAATTTCACCCTATGGTCATTAGTATCGATATTGGGTACCCCATTCTCATCGGGTTACCTCACCCTCAATAATATGATGAAAACTTCATATATGCCATGCATCATGTATTTAAACTATGTCAGTCTATCATTGATGATAGTTAATATGAGAAAAAATGTTTTCCAATTCATTTATGGTATATTTTACAATAATTTCTATATGAACACCCAATTCCCAAGTCCAAACTGTATGAGACTATATTGGTTTCACCCTATTAGTCAAACATACATCCCCTTAAATCTGATAAATATATAGGTCAAAGATACATGAAAAAAACCCAAAATAATATTAAAAAAATGTGTAACCATAAACCATATCCTTTCATAGTCTAAATATCACAATTCTAAAACTCCCTGGCCAAGAAAAGTGAAGGCTCTTTAGGTTAGAAACCCATAAAGGTGACATGAGAAATATTTGGTCTTCATGTCACTATATCATTACATTTTTCAACTAAAAAAATATTCAATGAACCAATTGAAAAGTTATAAATATTGTGAGGCTAAATATCATACCCCAGTAATAGCATAACTATGCTCGCTATATCAATGTATCAATGAATAATATGGAGCAAATTTGTCCCACCCATTTCCCCCAATGGCCTGATAATCAGGGATATAAACTATTTTCTGTAGGCCCCCCAGATGGTTTGCATTAGGATCATACCTAAATATCACATCATGTTTTACCTACCTTGTGTAATGTATTATATTCTTAGGTGGATCCATCATTCACCCTTAGAAGTGGATGGGTGGCGAGGCAAGTGTTAATATTTTTTACCAATTAAATTCAACATAAACTTTTTTTATTTAATTAATTTAACCTATATTATAAATTAGATTATATCTCCCAATAGAAACTTTTCATGAACAATTAAATATTTTTATATAAATAAAATATGAATAAAACAACATATAGGGGTTTTTAAAATATTCATCCTCAAGTGAGAACCCACTCCTTGTCGTATTGACTCATGTCGAGTTCTAGATTCATTCACTTATATAAAATCATAAATTATAAGTTATGTAAGAAGGGATCAACCTTAACCAAGTCACATAATGATATTTCAAAAGTGAATAACCTTTATACTACATCCCAAAGTTGACCAATCTCCCAAAAAGGAACATTGGAATTATTTATACTAGAACCACCAGTCTTAAAAAGTTCATCAAGAATTCCTTTCTGGATTGAACATTGAGTGCCCCATGATTTCCTATTTCACATAACATGCATAATGACCAATACTCATACTATTAGTTTAAACTTTTGGAGATATTAAAATATAGTGATGGTCCATCATGTATTTCTTTGTCTAGTATGGTATATCTGGTACCACTCAATCTTCTTGACCAATATTTGGTTGAAAATCTATTTGAAGAAGTCCCTTTTTCTTATGATTGTATTAATTGTTCGTTGTTTCCTCTAGATATTATCTTTCATGCACGTTTATTTTGTGGACATATATATGGCTCCTTATTATTTAGATCTTAATTATATAAAATTCATCTATCAGAATCATCTCCTTAAACTAATTGATATCTTTTTCAAAGACTCATGGTGAAAAATATTGATAATTTGTCATCTAATTTATTACTTTATACCAGAATTTTTATCACCTCATTGTATATGAAATGTTTCATTGATATATTTCATGAAAATCTGGCTTTCATTTTAATTTAATTCTCATATCAACTTTCGTTTTACTTCCTTCAATGTTATAGAAACATCAGATTCACCATTATTCATGAGGCTACCATATAACATCAATGAAAACAACTATTCCTATATTTCGTAAATAATGTATATAATTTTTAATGTTGAAAAAATAACTCAACTAAATCATAATTTATGACTTTAAATTTTTTCTAAAGATATTCAAAACTGCCATTTAGTGTTAATTTTTTTACAAAATCATATATTCCCAATAGACTCAGTATAATAAACTAATGATTTCTCAATATAATAAAATTAATGTTCTTCAACTAAAATAATTATTCAATTCCCAATATAGTATACTCCATAATAGTATATGTTATGTAGGAAAAAAAATTTAATGTATCTGATCACCATTTTATGATTATCTTTATTTTATATAGATACTTCCTTAAAACATTTTCCAAACTACATTTCCTAATTATAATCATTCCACTCAAGTGGAAAACACATCGTCTTTTTGAGTTAAAAAAGTATCCATCCAAAAAATTCTGTATCTAATAAAAAAATCAGATTGAAACCATTATACATCTATAAATCAATGACTTTATAACATAAATTTTATTACAGTTTTAATCTTCAACATTTTAAAACATCAATGTTTGGAAAAGATTCTATGACTAATAAATGTTTTATAGAATACTTCAGAACTCTGTGTTTGATGATCTTCATAGATTATATAATTTAAATTATTTTGTGAACATCAATAATCATATTCCAGAAAGATTTTAATATCATTATCCTATTGATTGGTTTTGTCCTCCTTAGTCTGGTATAATTGGTATGGCCATATTCCAAAATTTGTTTTTTATTTCACAAAATTCTAACATTGAGAAATTTTTTCATAGTATCATGATCTTCCTAGTGAAATAGTTATATGAGAAACATTGGGGAAAAATTTATTCTCCATCCAAATATTTTATTTTAGAAAATATTTGGGGTTTATTTTTCTTGGTTTCTTCTGGAATTGTATGATATGGGTAATATAAAATATGAATTTTTAGGAATATGGAAAAAATAACTCTTTTAGGTGAAATCACCATATCTGTCATATGAATTAATCGTAATGACACTATAAAATCATCAAAAATCTTCATCCTTCTAGATTTTACTAGAATACATCAATATTTTTCTTATGATATTTTCAATATTAGGAATAATTTTTACACTATTTCTCTTAAATATACTAATCTACTAAACATAATTATTCAACTCAAAAGATTTTTAATATTTCTTCATTGATCTTACAGGTTAATTTAATTATTTTTTATCCCTTATCTTAACTATCCTCTTTATTGTCATCATTAATTGTGGTAGTATTCTAGATGTAGAAATTACATCTATAGATCTCTTACTTCTAAAAGTTATTCCTTTCTAAATAATTTATTTCATGATACTTCTATCATAATAACAAGAAGAAAATTTTCAATCAATTTACACAATTACATTACAAAAAACTATTTAAATAAACATAATATGTCAACACTATTATCTAATAGGATTTATAATACACCCTTTATGATTTATTATAGATTCTAAATTATCTTCAATTTTTATTACATTTCATCCCCTTATTGGAAATAAATTCAATTTATCATTGACCTTTATAGGATAATCTGTGGTGGAATTATTTTCTCCCCCTTATTAATCTAAATTTCAAATCCTCATAATTAATATCTTGGGGTGGAGGAAACATTCATAATTCCTCTTTTTTCTTATCATCTTTTCTTCTATAGACATGAATATGAAAATTATAATTCTAGGAAAAATTATTTTATCACTATACCTAAATAAGAATCTCAATATCAACTATCTATATGTCACAATGAGTTATTCATTTTTTAGAAAACCGTATCGATTAACCCATTAATTAATATTGTCCATAAAAACACAATGTATTGCCAAATTTTTTAATGTATCTTAGGGTAATTTTCAATAAAATTTCAATCACCTTTATTTACACCATCCATCTCATCAAATATATCATTATCATTCAAGGGAAAAGATGAGAATGATTCTCCCATATTATTAGATGATTGTGATTTTTTCCTCAAAAAGTAATTGTTTTCATTTTCATTTAAGCATTATTATTTTATAGTAGGATGATAATGAAGTACAATTACCTGAAGGATGAAATCAGCATCGATTCTATGAATTTTTTATTTTATAAAAACATTTTATTCTCTTGAAATTATTATGATACATAAAAATTATTCATTAATCCAGTTTATTTTCATCATCTGATGTTAGGAATACATAATAGAAAAAAATTAAATTTTAATTTAAACATAGAAAAAATTTGGAAAAATTATCTTCATTATTAATTATTATCTCTTACAAAATAACACAACATTTAATTAACATTTAAATAATAAATATTTAAAACATATTGGAGAATAAGGTAGATCTTTAATTTTATTTATATTTGGAAATAAGTAAACGAATGTTTTATCAACTTGAAAAATCTCATCTCTTTTACGTCATTTTTATTCATACATTCACCATTATCATTACAAGAAGAAATATTATTCGATGGAATCAAGTTCATATATTTACCTTATATTTTTGTTTTTTAATGGACAATACATTTTTTTAAATTAGATAGAAATTAATATGAAATGTTATTCTATTGGGAATCATACTTCTTTAATTCCTCCAACTACTCTATCAGTACATCTATGTAATCCTTAAAAATGTGTTCAAATTTATTCTTGTTCTAATGTTTTTTAACAACAGTAATTAATTTTTTCATAGATTTTCCATTTTTATTTACCAAATCCTCATATCATGTTTAAATTTTCAGGTAGTTATAAGGATTATTTTAGACCAACTTAAATTTTCCATACGACTTCTTATCTTTCAACAATTTATACTCTAGAGGTAATATCTGGAGTACTTGAACTACATTATCAAAGATGTATTTCTCTATTCCATCCCACTTGTGTATTTCATGGATTGATTTAATTTATGTAATATTATTCAATATTTAACATTGAAAATTATTTCAATGTTTATAATTATACATTAAGTGATATTTTCATCCACAGATGTAACAAATTTTCATGGGAAATTTATATTTCAAAATATTATTCTTTAGTACGACCCACTTTATTGTTTATAATTGACTACACCTCAAGAAAGACTGACATTTAATCATATATATATACTCATTCTACTTATATGTAATAGAAATTATATTAGTACCCTAATTTTTATTTGGATAATTAATCCACCACTTTTCTATACCATGAACATTTTCTCCACAAAATCCCTAGTAATTTTCAAGACATTAAAATATTTAGGCGTGAACTGACTTAAATTATTTTATAAGGGTTTGGTGTACTTAGCTGAGTTTACATTTCCTTTCACTTTATTACACATTAATATAGGAATTATTTATTAATTAATCTTGTCATATTTTTCAAAAAGACAATATCCATGTGTTTGAACTTTACAAAACATCGACATTAGACCATAAACAAAAGCATCTTCTATTGAATTGGATTTTGGATGGTGGGTAATCATTCCAAAACATCTTTATTGTTGATATATTTCTGAAAAAATCAATTTCTATATTATTACATTTAACTTTATAAAATAATTGGGTTTCTCATTCTTATTAACCCCTTTTTTCAGAACCAAAACAATATATATATTATGAGTGTTTTTTAATAGAGATTCATTAGAATGAGAGTTTACCTTTTTCTGAAATTTTAATGAAAAGATAATTTTGATTTTTAATTTTCCTACCATTGTTTTCAATTTTCCTAGAAGTAATGCATTCCATAAAAACATCAGTATATATTATTTTCACTTTCAACCATATTATTTTGATCCTTTATTCATGAAACATAATCTCTTTATTCAACTAAAGATGATGTTATTTAATCATTTTCAATTGATTTCCTATTTCGTATTCTTAACCTCAACCATTTTTTGTGACTATATTCTTGTTCATGAAGTGTTTCTTTAAAAACATCGTTTATGACCATATTTTTATTGAAACTTATTAAAAAATATTCATCCATAAGGTTTAAATTTTATTAAGACTGTTATATATTTTATTCCATTCCTTTTGGGAGTTTATTAAGTGTTTTTGTCTCATTGATATTTTATCTAAATACATCACTTATCTCATCAAGTTCCAATTCCAACTATTATATTTCATCATGTTATCACCTAATATATGTAATTATATATATAGTAAATTCAATAATAAAATTTCTCAGGTAATATATGTAATTAGAGTTTATATATTTACTAATTCTACTAAATCATACTACTGACATCCTACAGAATATTATTTTGGAGGAACATTTTATCAGATTCCCAAGAATTATTAAAACATACTTTAACTTATGGTGGTGGTTGATCATATTTATATTACATTTGATAGGCTAACACAAACTACTTATGAGATTCATTCTTCTTCCAGTTTTTATTGATTTAGTAAAAACCTCTATGTAATCCTAAAAATGAATGAATCCATTTAACTATATCTTATCTTTATCGTCTAAATATTATAGATAAATAATTTCATTAACATATAGAAATATACAGATCCATAAAGAATATAATTTTACTGGAGAAATATTTTTGATACCAATAGAGTTAACATTTTCAATGATACCAGTTTTGAATGCAAGGTCGATAGTGAACTCATATAAAAGGGGACAAGTGAGTTCGGTGTAACAAATATTTACCAATTAAATTAAACATATAATATTTCCAACGTTACGTTGAAAAAAAGTTTGATATTGGCTAGGATTTATGGATATTTTGAAACCCACCCATGAAAATTTTCCATTAGGATATGTAGATAATATGAAGTAAACAATAGAAATGTATTTTAATATGGTGTGACCATAGTGTTAGAACCCACATCATACCATATGTACCTCCATCGAGACAAAAATTTATGCACTAATACATCACACATAGATTACAGGTAGTGTGGAAAATATTCAACCTATATCCCATTGGTAGACAATCATTTAAAAAACAGCACTATCCAATTATTGGAATATCGACATTATTTATTCTGTAACTACTAGTAATAAAACGTTCTCCCAAAACTCACTCAATGATGGAACATAGACTACCAAAATATTTTCATCACTACTTAATATGCACCTTTATCTATCATCTATCCAATTGAATGTTCTTATAGAGGTCTCTTTATCCAGGACTTTTCTATC
Organism: Viscum album; assembly: GCA_963277665.1. Lineage (NCBI taxonomy): Eukaryota > Viridiplantae > Streptophyta > Magnoliopsida > Santalales > Viscaceae > Viscum > Viscum album. The sequence goes on from OY728138.1 coordinate 1,930,070,495, forward strand.
CACTATTTCACAAACCGTTATCGTCTGTGTGGTTCCACGTTGACCACTTCTCATATATGAAATATAGATTTTATTCAATGAGACTATATTTGATAATCCTATATCAAACATGCCTCTGATTGATATATTGTGTTCAATATAGCTTCTATTTAGTATCCTCTATTGTATGCGCCTCTACCTTGTACACATCTTTCGAGTTCCATTGTATCAAAAACTTAATCATCCAGAACGCTTCAATCAAATTCTGGTCCTCAACCATATAGTTTCTTTATTAGAGGCACATGCTATGAAATTGATAATACATTACCTTCCAATCCACGAGCACAAAACTAAATTAGCATCCCATACATTATATTCATAACAATATATGATTGATTAATGGAATAATTGGAATTTTGTTTGAAATCCCTTCTAAAATCAACTATCTATTGAATGCCTTTAAATAATCTTCAACATTAGAGTAAATATTGTTCATATTACATTCCTAAAATCATGGTATCAATTAACAATTAATTTATTCTTTAATTATCAGTTATAATTAATTTTTTTAAAGAATATTGGAGAACTATAAAAATATATGACTATATAATTTTTGAAAAAACTCATTAATCATCTGTCTAGATAACAATTTTTTTATCCAATACTATCTATCTTGTTGAATTTGTATGATATACTAAGGAATTATCCATCTAGGCATTATGTAATTTTTCATTTGGGCATATTTTGTAAATCTATATTTGGAATATTCTCTAATTATCTATTTGATAGGGTGATTTTTTTTTCATATGACATCCTTTTTTGGACTAGCTTGATTTGTTAGGGAGACTTCTGCAAAACCTTTGTTCTAGCATCATTTTCTAAAAGTACACTATATAGTGAATTTATTAAGTATTTATCTACTAGAGTTACGGTGTCTCTATCTAGTAATTCTATGTCTGATCATAGATTTAGAGGGAATCCTTTGCATAAAGGGAACTCATGAATTCATAACATACATTTTTCTATATCAATTGAATTTATTATTTAATAGCTTAAACTTTTATTTAAATTATGTCATTTCTCTATACACATTATCGTGCAATTCGAAAAAGTCTATATAAGTATATTTAAATATTATCGTATTGATCATTAAAATTGAATATCATCTCTATCTATCTAGTACAATTTCTATATCTATTTTTGGTGGAATAGCTCCATTAGCCTCAGTCATGTATAATTTGTATAACCATATTCAAATCGTTGGACAAACTTTCTCAAAACTAAAACATTGAAGTATATTTTTTTTGGAATCATGGTCTCTTTAATCTAATCATGATGAACAAAATTTATTGGATTAGTAAATCATCATGTAACATTGTTCTTCAAAACCATTAAGTGGTTAGATTTTCTTATATTCTTTTAGAATTTCCTTTTAGTGGTGTTGTATCTTCTACCTTTTTTTCATGATTATGGATACAAATTACTTTATAAGGACATCTCACCAACATTACATGGAATTTATCATATAAAATTAATGTAATCATTAGTGATATTCATCATTCCATTTTATACTATGATATCGTCAATTATTCAAGTAACATTAATTAATATTCCAACTTATTCTATATATATTTCCCTGATCTTGGTTTTTACATCATGAGATTAACATATATTTATTCCACTACCTCTGAGATCATGTATATTCAAATTATAATTCAAATTCACATCTCATTTATTTATCCACTATAAAAAATTCAATCCCCCAACTTATTTCAAACTCTATAACCTTAAACTGATATCACATCATGGGTTTTCACTGTGAACATAAACGGTAAAAGAACAAGGACTATTGTAATCCTGTATAGACAACTATGAGGCTTTATCCCTATTCCCTTGGGGGGGGGGGGGGTTTGACCCCACACCAATCCATCTAGAAGTATTCATCATTATCAATGGATGATAGTGTAAATTCATTGGACATAGATCTGTCATTGAGCATTTTCCTTGAACTCCACACTTTATATCCCATGATTTTGAATTACCCATAAGTCATTAATTTTTAAACAAACACCCCTATAATGATTATACATGGCTCTAAAATCCAACCTATCTTTTCAGGAACATGTCCCAAAGGATTCCTGTTAGTGATATGTTAGGCCATATAATTTGAAAATGTCGTTATCAATTAATCCTTATTTTCCCCAATTTTTGATTGTATAATAGTTGAATGCATGTTTCAAATACAGTCAATTTTCATCCTAAAAATATATATTTTATGCCTTAAAATTCATAACACATTTATCCACTACAATTTTACCTATAATATCCCTATCTCCCTATGTGTTACCATTTTATACATTTCATAAGGTTTTCAAGGTTGAATATATTTGTGGCATCATTCCTAATTGGTTTCTCTATATTATCATGTTATCTTAATGGATTTAACATCATTCTGAACCATAATTTTTTAGTATATAAATTATATCATTTGGAAAAAATAACATTGAGTGTCCCCTTGTTTTACAAACCTAGCATTCACCATGTGAGATTAGTTATTTTGAACCAATTTCCACATTTTTTGTAATGGGGATACCATCATGTTAATCCACAATAAATGATGTTAAATTGTTTGTCAAAAAATCCTTTCTATAAGATGAAACATTCTATGATGTTATCCCTATCACAAGACTTAAAAATATAAAGATACATTATTAATTGCATGAGAGGAAAAATCCACTATATCATTTCTATTCTACCACACCGACATCTTATTACTATATATTAATATATTACTGCCTTATGAGATAAATTTTGAAGTCCAATAGCCTTGTCCTAGAATAAACTAAATTCTATCCATATTAACACTTTTTTTCTTAGACTCATGTGTAGCCCATTCTCTCTTAACAATGATATGATTTATCATTTTCAAGACATGATTTAAATCCACATGATTGATTTGATCCCTTATACTCTAGTGATGACGCCATACATAATCGACATTTGGAATTCATTCCCATTAGAGAATTTAACATTCTACTTAACATGAGAATAATAAATATAGAGAAATACTAGTCCATGAATCATGGAAATAAACTACATGTTGTCATATTCGGATTATATTCCTTGAATATAGGACTCCAATTCATATAGGGTTTTATTTTTCCTAGTATCCATGTAGACTACCCTAATCGAACTTCCAACCTCATCAGATGATTTTAAAATTCAAAAACACTGTTATAAGTGTACATCATTCAAATTTAAAAAAATGGGTCCATACTACATGATCATAAACTGTTATTCCCCCATTAGTAAATTTTTATTGAAATCATAAATCAATAATTCACCTGATCTAAGTATCATGAAATTAAACAATGTCAACCATCCAAGAGTTTGTCTTAATAATATATATGAAGACAAAAAAATTCATTTCCTTCCATTTCATTATAATACAATTTACACCCTTATCATTCAATCATGATCCTAAAAGGAGGAACCCATTGGTCATAGTGACATTACCAAAAGATGACACCCCTATGGTAAAAGCTATGTGAATACCAAATTACCATCTTTGTGATCACCCTTGATCTATTCCCCAAAGATTGAATTAGTCCTATTATAATTAATCAACCCTATTTGGAGTATTTATTTTCCCTATTATATTGAATTTCATACACATTTTTTGTACATACCATTGATTCGATTGATTCATGATGGCATAAACCTAAGAGTTATTGAACTCTTTTATAGTATCTATATATTCAAAAAACACTCTTTGTGTCCCTAGATTTGAATTAACATCCATTATAATGTGAAAATAGAACCCCCTGAAGTGATGAAACAAAAATTCAGAGGAAAACCATCCATATAGGATATATCCAGTAATGACCTGGAAATTTCAAGGAAATATTTTTTCTTAAATGCTTTGGAATTTAATGAGTCTCTATTTTTGGAAGGCACATGATTCTGAGGCCCGGTGTTCCCAGAATCAAATTATGAAGTTTTCTTCATGTACGTTCAGTAAAGGTATGTGTGGGTTTTTCTATCTTTTGAACTGGTGATTGAAATTGGTATATGAGGGCACCGATAAACTCACAGTGCCGGTATTCTCTTTTAGGGACATTTAATGTAGTTCCGTTTGGTCGAGAGTAGATGTTTTAATTTGGGGATTCGTAACAAATTAAAAAAAATATGGTGTTACATTTAGAGTACACAATTTTATTTAATTTATTAAGTGGTGGTTATTTCTTACAAGGGGAGGTTAGACGTGGGGTCCACACCCACATAACCTCCTATGTGAGGATAATGTGTGGTGGGGACCACACGAGAGCATAACCCCTCAACTGACCCTTAAACTCCCATGAAACCCCTTTATTTACTCTTTAAACCCTCCACCTCCTCAATTTGTGTTTTAAAATTTTCACCTCCCTTCTCTCTTCATAATGCCAACCCATCTAATTAATATCTTCATTAATTAATTGGAACCTCTTATTTGAATCAATTTTAATTTCATGACAATTCAATTAAAGTTGGGGAGCCTTATTATAATATTTTCCATTGAAAATATTTCGGTCGGGAAACATCTGGAGAATTTGATGAAAAGTGTTCCTCTCTCGACGAATAACTCCATTATTCACCGAAGAACATCTCTGAATAAGAACACGAATAACTTCTTCCAATGACGCTTCCTCCTCGGACGCACCCCAACAATAGAGAATCCACATCATCTTCATATTCTCCTCCCGCATCACGACGATGACACTTCCCCCAACGTTGACGGGACAACACCATTCTATAGAGACGCTTGTCTTCAACGGCTCATTGACATGTGACTTCAATTAAAAGGTAGGGAGTTTGTATAATTTAAATTGAATAAATTATACCTTCGTTCTTGTTGAATGAAAGTGATCGTCTATGGCCATTTGTTATCACTTAACGCGGAGGGCGCAGGCTAAATGAACATGGCCCAGCGACCCTCCGTTGTTACCTGTTTTATTTTGCGATGGAGTCGGTGTTGGAAGAGGTGGCAGTGACTGGAGTTGGAGATGATCGAGGGCAACGATGATCGAAAGTGGCGGCGGAAACAGTGACTGCGTGTCGGCCAGAAGAGGACCACAGCACCAGGTGCCACACGGAAGGGAGACCACGGCCTGGAACCATGAGCCCCTCGGCTGACGAAGAACCGGCCAGCTCATGCCGGCCAGGCTGGAAGAACCGTGACGCCACTTGGCACCGCGTTGTGGAGGAGACGCGGCCCGCTAATGTGGGCTGCTCGGTGGACGAACCGGCCGACAAGTGGCCGCTCGGGATGGGAAGACACCGCGGTGCCCCCTGGCACTGCGCTGGGGAAACAGAAACCCACCCGTGCAGGCCGATCTAGCCGTAGATGACCAGCCCTCTTCAGCCGGTCGTACAAGAGGGGCGGTGCCACTCGGCGCCGCCATTTCAGAAAACTGGGGGTCGCGCCCCCCAATCTGCTCGTCCAGATGGCCGAGCCGCGACCAGCAAGGGGCTAGGCCACGCCCAGCCAGGCCGGGCCACGAGAGCCAGGCCGGATCGCACCCTACTGAGCCGGAACCAGACTCGGGTCGGGTCGACCCAATTCGGACAGACCCGGGGCGGGTTGGACTAGGTCAGACTGGACCCAAACCCCCCCCTTTGCGGACCCATTTTAGTATTTTTCCCATAACATGAGCTACGGACCTCAGATATATGCACTGTCTGTTTTGTAGTATTCCTCTGATTGAGAAGATCGTTTCAATATATTACATTTAAGGTTTTGGAGAAGTTTATGTACATCTATGTGGGTTCGAACTTGATATCAATCTGGCCCTTGGAGTAGAAACGCTTATAACTTAAGGACATGTCGTCCGATCGACTTTCCGTCAACTACATTGGTTTACATTTGACGAGATGGTCCTTTTGGAATACTCCACATGAGATTCGGATGAGATTGGAGTATGGTCATGTTGTATTGCACTTGAAATCCAACTGGGCCCCTGGAATAGAAAAGAAAATAACTCTCAGATCAGATGTTCAATTGACGCGCCATCTGTCATGTTGGGTTCCTTATGAAGAGACGGAACGTCGGGATACATCAAATCAGTACATTGTGATAGTTGATGTATCGAACCCTTTTCTCGAGGGGTGGACCCTCCCAGATTCGAGAATGTTGTGTACGGGAACCCTAGAGCTGGCAGTGACAGCGACGACTTCCGTACTAGGATCCTCTGTGGGTTCGACGACGAGGACTTCCATACTAGGATCATCCATGGGTTCGATGAAGATGACTACCATACTAGGATCCATCCTGGGTTTTCCGATGATGACTTCCATACTAGGATCCTCCGTGGGATCGATGACGATGACTACCATACTAGGATCTTCTGCGGGTTCGACACCGATAACTACCGTACTAGGATCCTCCATGGGTTTGACGATGATTTCTACCGTACTAGAATCCTCTGTGGGTTCGAAGGCGATGGCTTTTGTACTGGGATACTCTGTGGGTTCGATAATGATGAATTCTACACTTGTATCCTGAGTGGGTCTGACATAGTAGTTTGTCTTGTATCTTGAGTGGGTCCAACAGTTTAGGTGGTCAATTATCCTATGTGTCGTGGGGCCCACACGAGATCATAACCCCTCAACTGCCCCTTAAACTCCCATGAAACCCCTCTATTTACTCTTTAAACCCTCCACCTCCTCTATTTGAGTTTTAAAATATTCACCTCCCTTCTCTCTTCATAATTCCAACCCATCTAATTAATATCTTCATTAATTAATTGGCACCTCTAATTTGAATAAATTTTATTTGCATGACAATTCTATTAAAGTTGGGGAACCTTATTATAATATTTTCCATGGAAAATATTTCGGTGGGGAAACATCTAGAGATTTAGATGAAAAGTGTTCCTCTCTCGACGAATAACACCGTTATTCACCGAAGAAAATCTCTCAAAAATAACATGATGAACTTCTTCCAAAGACGCTTCCTCCTTGGATGCACCCCAACAATAGAGAATCTACATCGTCTTCAGATTCTCCTCCCGCATAACGTCAATGACTCTTCACCCAACGTTGATGGGACAACACCGTTCTATGGAGACGCTTGTCTTCCACGGCTCGTTGACATGTGACATCAATTAAAATGTAGGGAGTTTGTATAATTTAAATTGAATAAATTATTCCATAGTTCTTGTTGAATTCAAGTGATTGTCTATGGCCATTTGTTATCGCTTAACGCGGAGGGCGCAGGCCGAACAAACATTTCCCGATGACCCTCCGTTGTTACCTGTTTCATTTTCGATTGATATGGTGTTGGAGGAGGTGGTGGAGACCAGAGTTGGAGATGATCGAGGGTAGCGTCGATCGAAAGCAGCAGCGGCAACGGCGGACATGTGCCGGCCAGAAGAGTACCACGGCACCGGGTGCCACGCGGAATGGAGACTGCAGCCTGCAACCGCAGGCCCCTCGGCTGACGAAGAACCGGCCGGCTACAGTCGGCCGGGCTGGAAGAAACGCGATGCCTCTTGGCACCACATTGTAGAGGAGACGCGGCCCGCTACTGCGGGCTGCTCGGTGGACGAACCGGCCGACAAGCAGCCATTTGGGATGGGAAGACACCGCGGTGCCCCCTGGCACTGCGCTGGGGAAACACCAGCCCACCCGTTCAGGCCGATCTAGCCGGAGATGAACGGCCTTCTTCGGCCGGCCGTACAAGAGGGGCAGTGCAACTCGGTGCCGGCGTTTCAGATACCCGGGGGCCGCGCCACCCAATCCGCTCATCCAGTTGGCCGAGCCGCGAACAGATAGGGGCTAGGCCACGCCCAGCCTGTCCGGGCAACGCCAGTCATGCCGGATCGCACCCTACTGAGCCGGAACCAGACTCGGGCCGGGTCGAACCTGTTCGGGCAGACCCATGGCGGGTTGGGCCAGGTCATACCGGACCCAGAACCCCCCTCTGCGTACCCATTTTAGTATTTTTCACAAAACTTGAGCTACAGACCTCCGATCTATGCACCGTATGTTTTGTAGGATTCCACGGATTGAGATGTTCGTTTCAATATATTACATTTAAGGTTTTGGCGAAGTTTGTGTACATCTGGGTGGGTTCAAACTTGATATCAATCGGGCCCTTGGAGCAGAAATGCTTATATCTTAAGGATAGGTCGTCCGATCGACGTTCCGTCAACTAAATTGGTTTAATTTTAACGAGATGGTCCTTTTGGAATACTCCACATGATATTCGGATGAGATTGGAGTATGGTCAGGTTGGATTGCACCTGAAATCCAACTGGGTCCCTGGAATAGAAAAGAAAATAACTCTCAGATCAGATGTTCAATTGACGCTCCATCTGTCGCGTTGGGTTCCTTATGAAGAGACAGAACGTCGAGATACATCAACTCAGGACTTTGTGATAGTTGATGTATCGAAACCTTTTCTCGAGGAGTGGACCCTCCCAGATTCGAGAATGCTGTGTGAAGGAACCCTAGAGCTGGCTGCAACAGCGACGACTTCCGTAGTAGGATCCTATGTGGGTTCGACGATGAGGACTTCCATACTAGGATCATATGTGGGTTCGACGAAGATGACTACCGTACTAGGATCCATCCTGGGTTTCACGATGATGACTTCCATACTAGGATCCTCCGTGGGTTCTATGACGATGACTACCACAATTGGATCTTCTGTAGGTTCGACACCGATGACTACCGTACTAGGATCCTCCGTGGGTTTGACGATGACGTATACCATACTGGAATCCTCTGTGGGTTCGATGGTGATGAATTTTGTACTGGGATCCTCTGTGGGTTCGATAGTGATGAATTCTACACTTGTATCCTGAGTGGGTCTGACATTGTAGCTTGCCTTGTATCTTGAGTGGGTCCAACAGTTTAGGTGGTCAATTATTCTATGTGGGTCTGGCAGCTTAGAAGAATCAGTGACTACATCTAATAATCTATATCATTATACGAAATATGTACACCTATTTGAGATGAGTCTTGATATTCAATCCTTATATTATATGTGGTTTACATTACATTCATGTGCGTACTGGGATGTTCTTGGGATTGAGAGTTAGATCCGAACTGCAGTTGATAACTTTGGTATATCTATGGGCATATTCCTAAGTAGGGTTGGTTGATACTTCATGATTGTATCTCTCTTATGTGGTTTATCTTTCGTGGATTCTGGGAGGCCTTCGGGGGTCTTGGGGTCCCTATTGAGTATCGTATACTCACCCTTGCATGAGATATGCCCGCACTACGTTGTGTTGGATGCAGACGACTGACATCACTGATCGATATAGAGGCTTGTAGAGCTGGACGGTACCCAGAGGTGGTCCACATGGTGAGACGTACTTGGAGCAAACGGAAGGACCTGAGTTGCTGAGGAGGCCATCTATACCAACCCTTCAGGTGGGATTCCCAGAGGACGACACAGTAGTTTGTATTTTACATTACTGCTGTTGTACTAGCTTTTTAGTTGTACTGTACATACTGTCGGGCTTGTATTTCCTGGCCCTTTACATTCATCACATACTTTTGTATTCAGTTTTACTAAGTGTTTTCTTCAGTTGCATACTCTATTTTGTTTGTTTACTTTTATAAAGGAAATTCCTTCCTAGTTTAGCAATTTAAGCCTTTGGTTCTAGTTTCCATCCCCTGGCCTATGGAAGGCGGGCTTGGGGTAGTCACCGCATGGGCCCCGAGGATGGGTCGTGAAAATTGGTATCCGAGGAGTCCGTTATACCACAAAACTAGTACTCTGATCATTATTTTCTATGAATCAATAGTGTCATGAGTATTGAGTGTGGTTTTCAGTCTAGGGAGTCCAGTGTTGGTGCGGAGGTCGATGTATCCATACACCGGAACCTTGATCTCTAAACTCCGACATAGTGCACAAAAATACTGATTGTGTGTGTGTTTCCAATGAAAAAGTTATCTCCGTGATTACATTGAGTCATCTCACTAGGTATATTGTTTAAAATGTGGCACACTAGTTTCATTTTCGTATGTCCCCATAAGGCATCCAGCTAGTGTTCTAAGTTACGTACGAGATGGTAGCCCACCGACCGACAAGGCCTCCGTGCAGGGCCCCATCACAGTAGAGGCACAAGCGGTACAACTACCAATCGGGACACCGATACCACCCACTCCAGCAGTAGAGAGTGCATGCAACCTGAGTTCATTGCAAGAGATTCGGCGATAGAGTCCACCCAGGTTCCGGGGAGAGATGGACCCCTGGGCAGCTGAGAATTGGATGGAGGCTATTGTCAGAGATTTCATACTGGAAGGGACACCGGCCGACCTAATAAAGATCCTTTTCGTGAGTCTCCGGCATGTAGTAGCAGGCAGATGGTGGATCCTGATGCTCCAGGTGCATGACGAGGCAACACTACTCTGGAACGTCATCAAGATCCTGTTCTGGGTAGAGTTTGTACTAGCCACCCTTCATGTGGTGCGAATTCAGGAGTTACTTCATCTGTAATAGGGAAGCACGACAGTATCTCAGTAGTCAACAAGCTTCACTGAGCTCTCACGCTACTCCTCAAATATGGTACAAGAACAGTTCTTCAGGGCCCGGACCTTCGAGCAGGGACTCATGCATGAGATCAGGGCTTCGATGATCGACCTCAATATCCATATGTAGGTGGGGGTGCTGGGGAGATCCCTTCTAGTTGAGAGTTTTAACAATAATCAGTCCCCAGTAGCAAGACCCTCCACAGAATGACAAGTAGTGGAGTCTTCTACAGCCGGCAGTAGATAGTTGATGCAGAGGTCCAATCAGACCAAGCCATTAGGTGGGAGACCTCAGGATACAAGTTCTGTTGTGTGGGGAACACGAAACAGAGCCAGCCATATGAGGAGCAGGCAGTGCTATGCATGCAGCGTGCAGGGTAACGTGGCTCGAGACTTCCTGACCTGCCCTACAGATGAGCAGCATGCAGTAGAGGGGCATCCCAGGTAGAGGTAGAGGTTCGACCTTGGTGGTCCACCAGGAGTAAGTGGACATGGTAGAGGAGCTTGATGAGCAATAGGTGGTGGACGAAATTTCAAGGCCCTACCACCACCAACACCAGGAGGTCCACCCTGACCATAGAGAACTGGTGGATAGGGGAGAGCTTAGCTTTATGTAGCTAAAACATGTGACCATAGTGCTTCGGGTGTAGGTGGATAGGAGCGGGACTTGCTCCAAACATAGTGTCTTTTGATCATGATTCTTCTGGATTTGTTGATGTCATTTTTTATGGTTTCTTTGTGTCTTTGTACTTTGAGCTACTGTAATAAAATACACTTGTCCATGTGATGTTTTTTTTTCGTACCTTTTTGAATGATTGATACTGAGAGGTTCCGATTAAAACCATTGACTTGACCCTCACATTTAGATTCCTAATGGAGGAGACCCAGTGACCACACATTGCTGTCGACATTGTGACTCGACCCATAGTGGCGAGAGTAACAGTTGGATCTCTTGGTAGTAGAGTCGAGGCCTTACGACGTCATCCATGGTATGAAATAGTATCATTCATGTCAAGATTGACTGTATTAGGCAAAGAACATGGTTCATCCCAGGGATGAGACCAGATTTCTTTTCGAAAAAGGAGAAATATTAGCAGCTCTTTTAGGACGTAAGTGAAAAAGGGTGTAGTCGAGGTCTTTACAAATTTCTAGTCACACCCAATGTTCATTGAGATAACTGTTTATGGTTTACTCTAATATCAAAAGTCTATGGTGTGCTTTCACGTAGAAGGACATGGACCTGAGACGGTGACGTTGGCTTGAGTTCCACCGAGACTATGACTTTGAGAAAGTCTATACTCATGGTAAGGGGAACTTTGTAGTAGATTCTCTATGTAGGAGATCGAGCATTTCGCTGCTAGGAGAGGCGACAGAGCAGCTGGCTGCGTTGCAGATATCTTTTGTGGATAGGGATGGAGAATCCTTTCTGTAGTCCTTCACAGTCACTCCTCCAATGCTTCAGCGAGTCAGAGATGGTGTAGGATACGATGGAGAAGGTGCAGATCATCCAGGAGAAGATAAAGACTACACAAACCAGACAGAAGTTCTATGCTGATTGTAGATGGAGACCACCGGAGTTTGAGGATGGTGGCCAAGTCTTATTATGGGTCTCACCTCGACGAGGTCTATGAAGATTTGGTTGAGGCAGAAATTTATCTCTATGCTTCATCAGATGGTTCCTGGTCCTCAACAAGGTAGGAGAGGTGGCTTACCACCTAGCCCTTCCACCTCAGTTGCACCGAGTGCACGACATCTTCCACGTATCTCAGCTGAGGAGATACATTCACGACCCGTCACACATCATCGACCACGGGGGGTTGGACATCGATGACGGGGAAACATTCATAGAGGTCTCGATGGAGATCAAGGATTGATGAGAGTGGTTCCTACGTGGATGTTCGATTACTCTGGTGCGCATTCATTGGAATCATGGGATCCTCTAGGAGAGCACATGGGAGCGGGAGGCTCAGATGCTTGCTCAGTAACCCCTTTTATTCCCCTAGTGTGTGTTGTAGCTTTACGGGGATGTAAATCCCTGAGGCGGGGGTAATGTAAAGACCCAAATATTTCAATGATTTTTTTTCTTAAATACTCTTGAATTTTACAAGTCCACAGTTTCTAACGGCACTTGATTCCGAGGCCCGGTGTGACTGGAATCAATTTCTGATGTTTTGTTCTGGTATGTTCAGTAAACATACGTGCGTGTTTTTCTATCTTTTGAACCGGTGCTCAGAATTGAAATCTAAGAGAATCGATGAACTCACCGCACTGGTATTCGCTTAAGGGGACCTTTACCATAGCTGTGTTTGGTCGAGAGTAGTTGTTTTAATTTGGTGATTCGTAACAAATTAAAATAAAATTGAGGTGTTACCTTAAGAGTACACAATTTTATTTAACTTATTAAGTGCTGGTTATTTCCTACAATGGGAAGTTACAGGTGGGTCCCACACCCACAAAACCTCCCATTTTAGGATAATGTGTGGTGTGGACCACACGAGAGCCTAACCCCTCAACTCACCCATAAACTCCCATGAAACCCCCTTATTAACTCTTAAAACTCTCCACCTCCTCTATTTGATTTTTCAACTTTTTACCTCCCTTAATATTGGCAACCCATCTAATTGATATCTTCATTAATTAATTGGAACCTCTTATTTGAATCAATTTGAATAGTATGGAAATTCTATTAAAATTAGGGAGCCTTATTATAATATTTTCCTTGGAAAATATTTCGGTGGGGAAAACTATGGAGAATTAAAAGAAAGGTGTTCATATCTCGATGAAGAACATCGTTCATCCAAGAAGAACATCTCCGATGAAGAACACGGAGATCTTCTTCCAAAGACGATTCCTCCTCAGATGCACCCTGACGAAAATGGACCTATGTCGTCTTTGGATTTTCTTCCCATGTCACAACAATGACACTTCCTCCAACGTTGATGGGATGACACCGTTCAACCGTGACACTTGTCTTCCATGGATCATCGACCTGCGAAGTCAATTATGAGGTATGGGGTTTTTATAATCTAAATTGACTAAATTATACCATCATGTTTGTTTAATGCAAGTGATAATCTATGGCTATTAGTTACCGCCTAACGCGGAGGGCCCTGGCCGAACGAACACGACCTGATGAACCTCTGTTGTTACTTGTTTTATTTGTGATGGATACAGTATTCGAAGAGGTGGCGGTGACCGGAGTTGGTGATGATCAGGGGCGGCGACGACCGAAGGGGGCGACGACAATGGCGACCATGAACCCGCTTGAAGAGGAACGCGACACTGGGTGTCGCGTGGAAGGGAGACTGCAGCCCACAACCACGGGACGCTCGAATGAAGAAGAACAATCCGGATAAAGCCAGTTGTGCTGGAAGAATTGCAGCACCTCTCAGCACCGCTTTATGAAGGAGACGCGGCCCACTACCACGGGCCGCTTAGCTGATGAACCAGCCGGCAGGTGGCAGGCCTGGCTGGGAAGACCCCACGGTGCCCTCTTAGTGTTGCACTGTGTAAAAAGTGGCCCACTCATATGGGATGCTCGAGCTAGAGAAGACTGGCATGTAGGACTAGATGGGCGGTGCCGCTCACCGCCACCATTTCAGAAAACCAGGGGTCGCGCCCCATGATCCGCTCGGCCAGCCACGGGTCGTGCCATGCCTCGTCGGGCCGAGCCGTGCCAACCGGGCTGGACCGCGCCCCGCCGGGCCAGGCTGTGCCCAACTAGGCCGGACCCAGACCTGGGTTGGGTCGACCCAGTTCGGGCCGACCTAGTGCGGGATGGCCCGGGTCGGACCGGACCCATACACCCCCTCTTCGGACCCATTTTAATATTTCACCCGTAACTTGAGCTACATGCCTATGATCGACGCACTGTCAGTTTCATAGGATTCCATGGATAGAGACTGTTGTTTCAGTATATTACATTCAAGGTTTTTGACGATGTTTTGGTACTGCCGAGTTGGTTCAAACTCCAAACCAACCAAGCCCTCAGAGCGGAAACACTTATAACATAGGGAACAGATTTCCGATCCACGTGCCGTCAACTAAGTTGGTTTAATTTTGACGAGACGGTCCTTTTTTCATACTCCACACGAGATTCGTATGAGATTGGAGTATGGATGTGTTGGATTGCACCCAAAATCCAATCAGGCCCTTGGAAAGGAAAAGATAATAACTCTCAGACCTGGCGTCCGATTGACGTGCCGTCTGTCGTGTTGGGTTCCTTTTGAAGAGACGGAACTTTGGGATTCATCAACTCAGGACTTCGTGATAGTTGATGTATCGACCTTTTTTGACAAGGAGCGGACCCTCCCAGATTCGAGGGTGCTGTGAGAGGGAACCCTAGAGCTGGCTGCGACTGCGACGACTTCCATACTAGGTTCCTCCGTGGGTTCGACGGCGATGACTTCCATATTAGGATCTTTCGTGGGTTTGAAAATGATGACTACCATACTAGGATCCTCCATGGGTTTGAAGATGAAGACTTCTTTACAAGTATCCTCTGTGGGTTCGACGACGACGACTACCATACTAGGATCCTCCGTGGGTTCGATGACGACGACTACCTTACTAGGATCCTCCGTGGGTTCGACGACAACGACTACCGTACTGGAATCCTCTGTGGGTTCGATGATGATGAATTCTGTACTGGGATCCTCCTTGGGTTTGACAACGATGACTTGTGTACTTATATCCTATGTGGGTCTGACAAAGTAGCTGGTCTTGTATCCTTAGTGGGTCCGACAGCTTAGCTGGTCTAGTATCCTATTTGGGTCTGGAATCTTAGATGAATCAGTGAATACATCTAATCATATCTATCTTTATATGAAATATGTATACCTATGTGAGCGGAGTCTTTACTTTCCATCATTATCATCGATGTGGTTGACCTTAATTTACTGTGTGGACTAGGTTGTGCATGGGCTCGAGAGTTGAAGCCTGATTGTGGTTGATAACTTAGGTATATGTATGGGCATATACCTATGTAGGGTTGGTTGATACTTCGTGATTATACCTCTCTTCTGTGGTTTATCCTTAGTGGATTTTGGGAGACCATCAGGGATCTCAGGGTCCCTAATTAGTATCATATACTCACACCAGCATGGGAAATTCCCGAACTACATTGTGTTTGATACAGACGACAGAAAACACTGTTCGAGGGAGAGACTTGCAGAGCTGGACGGTAACCGGAGGTGGTCTACTCAGCGATATGTACTCGGAGTGGACGAACAGACATGAGACGCTGAGGAGGCCATTTTTACCCACTCTTCAGGTGGGATTCCTAGAGGATGACACAATAGTTTCATTTTTTACATTACTGATATTATACTATCTTTCTAGTTGTACTGTACTTACAGTTGGACTTGTATTTCTGCCCCTTCTTCTTTCAACAGTTACTTTTGTATACAGTTTTACGTAGTGTTTACTTTAGTTGCATACTCTTTTGTATTTGTTTACTTTTTTAAAGTAAATACCTTTCCAGTTTAGGGATTTATGCCTTTGGTGCTAGTCGCCAGCCCCCGGCCTATGGAAGGCGAGTTTGGGGTAGTCACGACACGAGCCCCGAGGACGGGTCGTGTCCATTATCAGATCCATCCACATTATCTATAAATGGAGACCCCAATGGTGATGGAAAATTATTTCAATGGCCAAACTCCCATCCATGTTACACATCTCAATAGGAAATATTCAGTAGTTTGGTAGTAGGACCTATGATTTGAGTGTGATCAAGGATCATCCATGACATATCTTGATCCTCCAAAAACCAATATAGACACCTGGGTAATAATTTATCTATACATACTTTCAATTTGTTAATATGATATTGTTACACATATGGGGTTGTGTACCCACGCACCAGACACATTTTCAGTGTAATCAAACTAATTCAATAAAAAAAATGGTTCCTCTAATCTCATTGGTTTTCGAAGGGGATTGATATAATATTTCTTGACTGAACAATATCTTCTTATCTAACACTATAATTTAATAATATAGTCTTATACTTATAGCTTTTTTCTTAAAATTTGCATTAATCACACTATGTTATATATTTTTAGTTATTTATTTCATTATTTAAATTAAAATAAATAATTGATGTATAGAATAAAAATATATAATGAATAAATTTACAATAATGAATATGAATTTCATATACATTTCATATCATCATCTTTATTACAAAAAACTGAAACCCCTATGGTTCTTTTGAGTATATATAATTCCTGAGCTTAGCTGTCTAAATCATGGTGATTAGAATATTCATAACCAATTCTTAATCTCTTATGAGACATCATCAGCCCTTTGGTTAATATCATCCACTCGAAATCGTGTTCTAACATAATTGTTCACATATATAGCCCTCTGAGATGCTACATTATCTATATTGACCTTACTATCACAAATTATATATCTAGGTTGTGGATAGACTCTTATGAAGATGTGGTGACAACTGACTACGAGCGTGCTCCCTCATATGGATAGAAAACCACCTAATTAGTTGCATAAATTAATTTCACACTTATGGTGTCATTGTAGATATACCTACTCGATCAACAGGTACCAAGAATGTATATGGAGGAAATAATGGTTGAATCCTCCAATACATAGACTCACAAGTTAGTAGTGGAGAGATCCTATCTAGCCAACCAAGTCTTCATGTTATGTGTGAGTGATTATGTTCTAAATGCTCATCAATTCTTCACATTGGCACACCATGTTCTCATCCATAATGATTGGATCTTAGTCATCCATTTCATTTTGAGTGGAATTATACTCAAAGAAATCCATGGGAACAATAGTGGTACTATATAATTCTTTTATCCTTTTCATGGGGACAAGATCTACATTGATACATGACATACCAATCCAATTTTTAGTAGACATCACCTCCTTTATAGGTGAAGGACTTTACACCACCAACATTTCCATCTTTTTCCTAGCTAGATAGTACTCTAGGGATAAAGATGAATCTTCTTTTGTATATAGAACCACAATTAAAATCATTGTATCTGATGTAGGGGTAATATCTTCGTTTATATAAATTAGATATTAATGTTTCAAACCTACCTATCCATCTACCGAGTTGGTAGCGTAAGCCTCTAAAAACATTAGCATTCCCAATTAATGCTACTTCAAAAAGAGTTCCTCATAATACACTATCATATATGAATAGAAGTTAGTTAACATTGTTGTAGTTTTAAAGATGAATAAGAGTTATGGTTAATTAAAAGTAACGTGTCTTGAAGAATTTATCCATTTCAATCTATGTTGGGGGAATCAGGCCTCAGAGCATCACATACATGTCATCCATTGAGCATTATATAGTGCTGTTTTCTAGATATATATAGAGTAGGAGAAACATTAGATAACATTATGCATTAATATCCATCACTATGACTATGGAATGTCCCTTAATTACTGAGAGAAAATCCATATGTAAAGAAAAAAAGAAATCTATTATTGAATACTAATGATGTGTTCTAATGAAAAATGAATCCTAAGAAGGAAGTATAGAAATTTACTTATAGGACTCATCATTATTTTGATGGTCAAAAACTATATGTACCAAACCCTAAAGTAATAAGATATCACCCAGAATAATAAGGCCACATCCCCCTATAAATTATAGAGAAAGACTATGAAGCTAGGGAATTGATCCCTACTAATTCAACCACATCTTCAGTGGGTTCATATTGGGGTCATCTAGGAATCCTCATAAAATGTTATTATTATCCACACCCAACTCAACTATTCTGCCATATATAAATGAATGAAATATAGAACTATTTTATGCATAGAAATAATGATGAACTTACATACTTGAGACTAACCATTCATGTATGATGTTTAATATTTCTATACACGGGTGTTATCTAACGACTCTCAACTTATGAACTAAATTTTTCAATTGTGGTCCCCCATGCTTACTAATAACTAAAATATGTTGGCACAGTTTCATGAGATGAATTATCCGGATCCAATACTTTTGGAGCTTTCACTTCTATTTATTGTGACTCTCCAAGCCATCCACCAATCATGGTGTACACCTGACTGGGGTTGGTATCTAATATTATTTTCTACTGTTCTACAACATCAATATATGAGATTTAGTAAAAAAACCCATGATAATCAACAATAGAGGTATCTTAGGTGATAATAAGAGCTTATAGAAATGCCTTGTCTATTTTGATCATCTAAAATATACACTTAATTGTGATAGTTATCCTCAATGAAATCTATGCTTCTAAGAGAAAAGGTAATATATCACCATTAATCTCCTTTATATGGAATCACATATTTTTATAAAAAGCCTCGCTAATATTGATTATATTATCCCTAGAACAATCATTGTGCTCATGTGTTCAATTTCCTTAGGGTTCACTTGGTTTTTGATGAGTGAGAATAAGATGGTTCAATTAGATATGGAATGAGATACCTTCAACTCCAACAATAGTCATAATTTTTTATGGGACCTTATTTCCACTTGATAAGTTCGCCTTAATGTAGCTGGAATTCTACCTGCATACCCATATGTATCCTTTTGAGGGTCATCCTAGATCACCCATCACTGCAAAACCTCCCTCTTATACACCACTACCCATATTTATGTATAGTATTGAATTAAAATGATTTCAGTGCTAATAGGAGGAAACATGATTGTATCCCCAAAGTCCATATAGGAAAACATTTTATATAGTCGGCATATATCATTAGAATGCCTCTTTGATAGTTCTATGTTATAAAACTATGGAATGAATATTTTGATGTTAAGAAACTAGTAAGAATAATATATAATTATTAATTATCAAAATTTGTATTTTAGTAGATCGTTGCATCTAACACCTCTCCTCTGAATGTCTCTAGGTATGAAATTTATTCAATGGTAACAACATGTGGCCAGTGGTCTTAAAAAAAATGTGATAGGGATGGAAGTTGAATCTATCTTGGACAGCAATAGGAGACACCACCTTCACTTCCTCTATCATTACTAGACACACTTTGAAAATACTGATGAGGTAATTTCAAAAGAAAAGGGAATATAGGGTTGATATTATTCTAGAACAAATACCCCACAAATTTAAAATTGACCCATATGTATAAGTACTATAAGGGACTATAATAGAACATAGGCATTCCCCATCTACTTATATTTTATAGATAGTCATATATCATAGCCAATACTTTAAATATATGGTTAACCTTATTATCAGCTTCCAAAATCGCTTCCATAGCTAGATTGCCTATCTGAACTCCCATATCAGAATATTTTATGGCATACATCCTCCTAATCAAATAGGTTATGATAAATGAATTTTATTTGATATATAAGATCTATTTATATGCAATGTATCCCCACTACTCACAGTAGTCTTACTTGACAATGATCCCATATGACCGTACCTTATGATATTACTTGACCATCAAGCACTACTTATGTCACCCAAATTTTTTTATCTAAAATAAATTTTATGAAAATAATGAGCTAAGTCATAAATGATATGTCTGAGGGAGAAGATGTGTTGCGTAACAACAACTCATTCTGGGATTCAAAAAAACACGATCACAATAATCATTGTTTGTACCACATACCCCTATACACTAGCTAATAGGAGAAACTCATCATACATTATGTTTAGAGTAGGGATCCTATTGATATGTAAAAAATACAATGACATGGTCCACACCTCTATGGGTTTATAATTGAATCTGTTTTTCTCCATAGGAAACCCACTGACCCCATACAATATGATGTATGGGTGGTGAGATTCATTAAATTGGGAAGTCTAATTTTCCTCATTTAACCCCACTTTCTAGAGCACGTTCTTGAATTATGCACTTCAATAGGGGATCCAATATATCCATACCTAGTCATTAGTAAAATTTCCTCCCACAAATAGATCCCTGTCATTATACTTGAATTGATAGTAATATATTATTGTATCCTGGGTGATGCTAGAGTAATGATGTGGGAACTCTTCAAGGGTTGGTATGTTGTCTTTGAAGATACTGGTTTTATTTCTAATTGTTTATATAGTTTTTGATATCATCATGTTTCACTATATAAATAGACATATACATGTTACATTTATGATTTATTCTAGGGACCATAAACAATCACCAATTTTTGTTGAGATATGCATTAGACAAGATGACATCATCATTCAGGCTAATTCATTAGAACAAAAATTAGTATCATTAAAGATACACCATCTTCAAATAATTATAAGATTTAAAATTTCTTATTCCCTCATTAGTTTATAATATTTGAAGTGGTCTCTAGTTTTTCAACCATCTCCTTGTGACCTGAAAAGAACATCTTTAGCATCTTTCCCATCTATTCTCAATGTATTTCCAAAATCATAGAGGCAATTTAATGAATCATTAAGTGTATTCATGAAATTTTACTTGGTGTAATATTTAATAATGAAAAAATTAATAAATATTTAAATAATTATGGTGGTAAAAAAATCATGATTATCATTAATTTTTTAATTTTTATTTTTGAAAATACCAATGATCTGAATTGTATAGTTTTGTTGCAAGATTGAGTTTCTGAAAATATATATCTAGAAATATTTAATAAAATCTAATTGTTTCTACTAGGTATAATTATATTAATTATATATAATTTATTACTTGAATTTCATGAATCATGTATTCATATTTCATAATCAGGACACTATTTACATGAATAACAATGAATGTGGAAATACATTGGTGTTTTTCCTGAAAATGTTTTCTTCTTATTACCTATTAGATACAATTACGTTGTGTAATTTTTATTATGAAAAATAGTAATATGTGGCATTGAGAAATAATTTTGATAACAAAATATCAAATAAATTATACGTTCTAAAAAATTTATAATTAAAGGGAATGATTTTATAGTGATTTCTATAAATTCACACAACATACTAAATTTCAAGAAACTCGTGCTTAATGATTCCCTAAAAAGAGGATCCATGTATGCCAAAAGGTTACATACAAGTATATAAACTATTCTAAATATAAATTTACATAAACTTACAAATAAAAAATTATATGATATTTGTTTTATAGTTTCTTGAAATTCCAATGTTTGCACAATTTTAGAAAAGTATCATTAAAAAAACATACAAGATATAATATTCCTATAAATAACGAATAAAATATAATTGTTATTTATGGAAATACAAAAGAGAATGAGATTTACTTTTAACTCATAAAACATCCTATTTAATTAATTTATGCAATCATATACCCCTGGAATTCCCAGAGGTGTCAAACTAGTGACAAATACATCATATAGGTCCTTTAATGTGTTTCATTATTTTTGAGATACATTCACAAAAAAATAATTAATCAAGGAAATGATATTCATTAGGAGAAAATCTTCAAGATACTCCATGATTTATGCAACACAATGCTTTTAAAAAATTCTTACCTCATCCATTGATGCATAATATGGTTGATTAGCCCTTGGTTTTAAAAAAATTTCATTCATGAACCTCTAATGTTTTAAAAACATAAAAATGAGGTCTCCAGTATGATACCCCCTTCTTCTAAATATTTTTTTTGCAAAAATTGATATATCATGGGATTAAAATCTACCTCATCGATTCATACCCCTAAAAAATTGATACGTAGAATGATTATTCTGGATCCATATGATAAACCACATTTAACTTAGTATGGTTTTGTAAATCCTTCATCCTTTTTTTCCTAAGAATAGAAACCCTTTTCAGGAGGATATTTTCACCAAGTGTTTTCAAAGGAGAATCTAAGATAGTTTCTTAAAATTAGTGGTTGTTTAGTAAATCATGTTGTTAGGATTTACTTATTCACTCCCAACATTGGATCACTACGTAGTCCAACAACTATTTATAAGCAATAATCAGAGAATCATTAAAGGACAATCACTTGGTTCACATGATAATACATGATCCCAAAGATATAAATTTTTAAAATCCCCACCCTATATATTATTATATAGCTTATTTTGAAATTAATTCCCTCAATAGAAGAAAATAAACTGTAGCTGATGTCCTCAATACTAGTTGATGAACTATTGATCACCTTTGTGATGAATATTGTATTCCTTTAGTGATGAGATTAGGATTCCTCATGTGATGATCACATGATCCATAATGTTACAAGAACATTATGATCCCTATATTTCATGAATACCAAATCATAATCCCCACACAATATATTTATGTATTCAATTTATTTACACAATTTTCCATATTATGTGAATTTAAACTTAAGGGTATGCTTTTACCATACAAACTTAAACTATGAACCTCAAAACAAATATATTTTTATCCCTTAATTCAATTAGGGTAAAAAGGATACCTATTTGATGTTCAAATCTATAACCACCACAATTCCATATCTCCCTTTCAAGGTTGTACCTCTGAAGCATGATCCTAATTTCAGAGAGCACCAAACCGATAACCCGACCTTACCAGATACCCAATATATTTAACACCTCCAAAATAAATTAACTTGGTTAAAATGTAATACATGATAACTTTATATAAGAAGTATCCCCATATTACTTTAAACACATTGTTTACATATTGTACATGAATCATTTAGTGTCCTCAAAGTATGTTGACCTATGATTGGCTCAATATTGGATGAGAATTTGTTGGTAGTGTCCACCAAGACCATTAATCAATTAGAAAACCATATATGATGAGAATATGTAGTATCATACCCCCTTGACCTAAAAAATACAGACAAGACAATATGTGATTATTGTATGTGTTACCATGCCCACTAGAATCTAAACTTGGGACCCTGTATTACATTATGAATATATTTGAGACAGCACCTAATGCATTAAATACTATTCCATATGTGGTGAGAAAAGGGTGACTCGTGTGACTAGAATGATATTCCTAATGTGAAGAGTGTAAGAAACCAATGTGATATGCCCTAAATCACTTTGATCTCTACATTGGACTCAAAACTAAGATTCTAGAATTGTGTGATTAGAACAGGATGTCTCAGTAAATTAAATGGATGCATTTAGTTGTAAAACTAAGTTTCATTAGGTGATATGAAAATACTCCTTCATTTGGAAAAGATTTATTATCCTCCACTGAAGATCCATGGTTTTCCTAGGGAGTTAGACAAGGATACCTTCAGTGATTATCATAATTCTCATTATGCAGTGAATAATGGACCCCCCATGCCCTAATCCTTAGATTCTCTGCATAGATAACAAGGGATGGCCTCACGATCTAACCTGAAGAGGATATTTAATGATTCCAAATATGGCCATTGATGTATAATGAATACTTGGGACTAATCCCCTATAAAATAAGGTGTTCACCCTACTAATATATCAAGTGATTTAATTATCCAAAATCTTATTGTAGATATAATTAAGAATGTGATAAAGGAAGACATCTTATTTCATTAAGGAAGGCCCAGTCAAGGAAGATAAATCCAAATTGGAGTCCATGGGGTAAGGGTTGATATCGAATCACCCAATTAAAATCCATGATCCAACATAACTTTTAGTGGTGAATACTATACACCATTTAAAATTGTGAATATAGAGCAAGAGGGATCACGACTTATCCAAGAACATCGTATTGCATGAAACTAGCTCCTGATAGAAAGGATATGAAAACAAGTGTTATTAATCATATTGGACATGTATAACATATTAATTGAGTGTTAATTTAATTGTCTATACAATCGAAAATTTACATTTTTTACTCATTTAAACATCATTAATTTAATTTATGTAGATTAAAATTACACAACACATAAAATATAAATTCTTCAAAACCTATCCTTTTACCTTTACTTTGGTAATTATCTTTTACATAGAAACTAATTTCTGTGACTAAAAATGAAAAATAATTTTTTTCGATCATGAATCTAAAATGTAATGTAAATTTTTTCATATTTCATTTCTAAAGGTGATAACAAATATTTTTATTATAAAATGTATAATGTGAGATGAATATTTTTTAGTAAAAATGTATTTCATAGTATCAACTGAATTTATTCTCATTCCTTGACATTTAATAAATATTTTATGAATAATAATATTTTTTATATATTATGAATAACTTATATTAAAATAATTAATTATTAATGAATAATTGAGTGTTCCGGATAAAAATGTATTACAATCAACAAAACAATTCATGGAAAAATTCTTCTCTTTAACATTAATGTTTTTATTTTTATTTTTAGCTAGTTAATAATCAATGATGGTATGTTTATTAATTTTTGTTTTCAAAAAAATATTAATTTCATTATATTTAATAAACCAAATATAATTAATTTATATTCCAAATAAAAACATATATAATAAGAACAATGTATTTGAATAAAAATTATTTTTTAAAACATGAATAACTATGTTTTCATTTTTTATTGTTTGAAAACTCTTTTTTAGGTGTTCTATTTTTATGTTTCCAATTGTTTCTTTAGTTTTATGAACACATTTTATTTATGACATTATATATGAGGGAAAATATTAAAAACTACATATAATATTTATATATATATATCATTAATATAAATAATATTTTCACCAAATGGGTACATTATCAATTATGATTGATATAAAAGATTATATTTCCCTCATTAAAAGCTATTTATTTATACATTTCTAACATCTTAAATGACACTTCTCATTAATTTAATTTAATTTTTATATTTTATAAAGTGATTTTGAATTTCATGATGTTTCTTTATTATTGATTCAATTATACTGATGTTGATTCCCAATACTGAGGGAGATCCTTGGGATTTACTAGTGGTCATGATATAACTATTTTATAATTTTTAATAATTATTATTTTATTTTATTCCATGAAATTTAATCAAACATTTTATTTAGTAATTAATTTAATGTAATAATTTTTTACATGTAGTTGTGTTTTAATGTTCCCCAATGAATGAATAAAAGGTTTTTATTTTGATTTTTATATTTAATGATTCAATTCATAGTCATTAATTATTCATTGGAAAGGATCTAAGAACATGCATTGTACTTATATAAATATTTTTTATTGATTGAAAATGTTTCTTGAATCTTGGGGTGTTATATATGGAACTATTATCCATTATCAGATTGATGAAATTTAAGGTCTTTAACAAGCTATAGTATGTTGCACTGGCAATAAAGTTTCTCAAATCCATGAATATATAATTTTATTAGTCTGTTAATGACAACGGGGAGATGTATGATTCCAAATATTGTAGTAATTTTTTTGAATCATTACTAATGACCGCACAATTATCATAAATTATTTTGGGGACATGTTTTATCAACCTCAATGAGTGACTATTGACATTCTATTAATGCCCATTATTTTTCACCACTTCATGGGGATTGGAAGAACATGATGTGAATGAGTCATGGATATAATATGAACATTGTTCGACATGACCATCACATAAATAAATATATTAGATAATAATTAAAATAATGTTTATAAAATGGTATGAAAAAATGGGTTTAGGATTATTGAGGGATTACACTTCTTCAGTACATGGATAGAGGTACACCGATAAACATAACATATTTCATTTTACATTATATTATTATTATGGAATAACTATATTAATGATATATTCCTATTAGAGTGGTCATAAATGAATTAAAAATGGCACTTTTATAAGAAAAAATTGAAATTGAATTTCGATACTAAATGTATTCTTCAAAGCCCATTAAATGGGCATAATAATAAACAATGATATTTTGGTTTTAGATATCCATGAAACCATTAATCTATAATAAGTTGAAGATGAATAGTATTATAGGATGGAGATTCTGACATCATATGAGAATTCTATTCAGGTTTTTGAACAACCCTAGAATAATTTGTTCACACTAATATTTTTTGATCACTTACGAGATCTCCTAGGGATGATGAGCAGGCTACAGATTCCATAACGTTCACTATGGTAGGAACTATGTTACAACCCAACATAGCCTACGAGGGTTAAAATTTAACCTGATATCCACTGATTATAGGGGGATATATATTTCATGGATTTAAGTATATAGATGATATATGATATTATATTGGATCTTTCATCATAATATAATAAACATGGTATGTCTATTAAAGATATTATGGATCCATATTGTAGACCACAACAACCACCAATAAAGATGTGAGATAAACCTGGTTTGAGAAAAAAAAACAATATTTTCCAAGGATGACATTTTAATATCCCTTTTTAAAAAATTAGAATTCATATTATTGTTTCATATCTTAATATAAGGATGAAACTATCATTTTCCTAACAAAAACAACTGCTATAAGAGATAGGAAATTATTTATAACATAGTTTTCAAAATAAAAAACGCATATATATGATATAATATGTTATATTACTATTTGTTTTAAAATTATGTAACCACAATTCCCTTGAATAATTGATTTTTTATATATTTAAAACCTCAGAGAATGCATTCTTGTTTTTTTATTTATAAAATGTTTATTATCATTTATACTCCTTATTATTTTCTAAAACAAAAAATTTCAATCCCAAAAAGAGACTATAACCTTTTTATCACATTATTTATATCACTTTATTGAGAAAATCTTCTATCAATTTATATATTATAAAACATTAATTTATTTTTTAAGATGAATTATTTATAATTTTAGGAAATATATTTAATGATTGAATCAATAATTGAAATACCTTTAGAATCATCCTATATTTTTATTGAAAATAATAAATAACCAAATTTTGCATCTATATATAATGTTTATTTTATGTATTAGGGATGAATATTTTATTATAAAAAGACTAATTGAAGTGATTTTTCTAGATTAATCCCTTGATTTCATTTAAATTTATGCTCATTTCAAGTGCATAAAAGTGTTTCAAGAGTATATTACACTTGGTTTCAAAACTATTTTTCTTATGAGGGATTGTAACAACCAATCCATCAACTTCATGAATTCAAATATATATAATTACGAATTAGTTAATGATGAAGGTAATTTTATATATATTATATAAAATAATGTTGAGATATTGATTCCATATATTTTTATTTTTCGGGATGGTCACATTTTTTTCGTATCAAAAAGTAATGATTTATTTGTTCATGGGTGGGAAATAAGGGAATAAAGGATATTATTATAATTTTTGAGTAATTAAACCCTAATTAAAAAATAATACCCATCATAAATATTTTAAAATTTTGATAAGTCCCCATTATTCAATAAATTATTTTAATTTCCAAATGTTGAGCTTTAAAATTAATTACAATAATCTAGTAAGAATCCATTATAATAATAATTGTGCATAAAATTGAATTATTTTCACTTTTTATTGATAAATGTTATAGTGAGGTATCTCACCATAATATTTGAATAATCATATTTGTTTTTAAAGAGAAAAAAAATGTAACAGATTTTATTTTAATGATTTCATTTTATAGAAGGTAAGATATTTATTGGAGATTAGATTAATATTTTCAAACAAGTAGATTCCTTCTATGACTATACCAGTGGTGTTTATGGGGATTTTTCTTACTATTTCATAAAATTGTAAAAAATTTTGTGTGGAGGAATTTAATCTATATATATGTATCACTTATTTTATATATTTTTAGTTAAATTCATATTATTTTTAAAATTAACTTCTATGTATTTACATTATTTATATATGTTTATTTCAAGGGACTTCTCCGGATTTAATTTACACAAAAAGGATCATTGTTAAATGTAGTGACAATTCATGGTTGTTTTTTACAACCATACCCTATAATACATAGAGAATTATTAATGAATAAACAACGTAACATAGGATATATGATATAACTCCATGGGAAATTACATAAAGAAATAACATTCCATAAATTGGGGTATTAAAAGGTTGAAGGGTTATGTAAAAACTGCAAAATGTTCTGGAGGAAAATTAATATTAAAAAAATATTGTAAAAACTCTAAATATTAAATCAATTAGATCATTATTGGTGATTCTTTAAAATATGTATAAATTAACATGGTTTGATGGATACTTTCTAATAAGGAATAACACACCATGGAAAAGTTGATTTATTTTTAGAGGACAAACACTGAAATATTGAGGTAATTATTTCAATTTATTATTTTCTTTTTTAGATCTATGCTTCTCCAATAACTGGATGATCCACTCAATGTCCAGAATTGGAAGAAGAAAGGTTGATTTATTTCTTATGGACGATGAATAATAAATTAGTATTATAAAAATTTATTTTACAATGCTTAACGAATGATATGTTAATGTTTATTTTAAAATAATAAACTCTATTGGATATGTTCCTAATAAGTTCAATTCATTATAAATATAAATTATAATTCCTAGAGAAATCATATAAATATAATTTAGGTGGTAATAAATCCATTCTATATTTCTAAATCATCTCCTCTATATTTTAATATACATATAACTGGAAATTTATTAATGAGAATCAAAACATTATTCTAATATAATGTTAATTTAGAAATTTGATATAATATAGAGCCTCAGTAATTATATATTATTATTACTTCCAAAACTATTCTAATTTCAATTCATATGAACATTCTAAGAAATATTCCTGAAATCTAAGACATACAATTTAAATTTACCCATTATTTCACTCAATAAAATTATTCCGTAATGTAGTACCCTAATCTACAAAAATAATACCTCTTATTAGAAGAGAAATACATTATAATTATCTAAACAATGATACATGATTATGAAGTAAACAAAAAAAATGAAAAAAATTTATAAACATAATGCAAAAATCAAGAAAACTAAAAATAAATCGTTAATGAAAAAAATATAAATTTCATTAATCTAAATATAGGGTCGTTAATTGTCTCTATCTATCAATTGTTAGTAAGAATTTCATAAAACCCCTTTGGACTCATTTACCTTATCCAACCAAACTCATGATCATTACTATACTCATTTATATCCTAGTTATCATGAAGAAGGACTTTGAAAATTTAATATTGAAACTACTCACTATAAAATTTCCAAAATTCTATAATATACCCTTTTTATATTGATTCTTATATGAAATAATATGAAATTTAAAAAATATATCATCGTATGTTTTCCAATCAAAATATTTTATTCTCAATCATTTTTAATATGTTTTTGAATAAATCCAATTAGGTTTAGTCAATTTTTATGGTAATAATTATTATATTTAAATTATGAAAAACATATACCATGTTAGGATTTAAACAAATCTGGCCATGGTTGTTTTTATTTATGAAATTTCCAACCGGAAGAAGGGCTTAAATAATTTTCCGCATACGCTCAAATTTTACTTACTCTTCCCTAGCCTCAAACATAATAATTGTCCACCATTGATAAAAAATCAACCATATCTAACATTAAATAGCATTATTCATCCCCATTAAAATTCCCAAATCCCGAATATATTTTAAATTACAACTAAACAATTTCTTATTTTCAATACTCCATATTAATAAAATAATTGGACATTTTTTTACCAAAATCAATCATTCATAACCTGTTTGAATAACCACAAATTCCCTAATGTGTCAAACGTGGAAGTGTATTTATAAATGGGTATATGATCCTCCTTAAGGACATATATTTAATAAATTTAATTTAATTATTGAATTATCTTTAAACATGCCTACTAAAAGACATCTAACTGACAATAATCCATTATCCAAGAACAATTACAACCATATCCATCGCATTATTAGACATAAATTTAGTCTAAAAATCTCAAATCCTTTCACACACCACAATATTTGATTATATAGAGTCCTCAAAATGAGATCTATTATTTATTAAATTTTGCATCAACTTCTAGGAAGGAATTTTTTTATAAGGCATTTTAATTCCTTACAAAATTGAAAAATATATGCTATGATATTGATCATTTTTTATCATTCATGATTTTATATATTATTATAAGATAATATTATTGGATTATACTGTAAGAAATATTTATGGTGCTCTATGAGTGGACTTTCAGAGAGCTTACATATGATGTTACCTAATATATTGAACAATGATAATTAGTTGATATAATTTATATTAAGAGGGTGACCATAAATTGATAAAATATATAAATTTTATTTTTATATTATAATTTATTCCTATTAATTCTTGTGTATAATGATTAGAAATATATTGTGAAAAATATATAATGTTTTTAGCCATTATAAAATTAATCGTATAATATGATGATCCCAAGGTCTTGTTTGATTGCATTATTTTTATGATTTATTTACTCTATTATCATTTTCTACAAGTAATTAATTGATTGATCACTAGCTATTGTGTGCCTAAATAGGATAATAGTAGTTTGTCAAAATTTATAGATTTTGAAATTATTTATAAAAATAAGTTGGAAAATCAAAAAAATAAATCATTTTTTATTATGTCACCACTATAGTATGATTAACAAAACCAATTCGAGATCCAAGATAAGACTTTTTATTACATAATATTCAATGTCATTAAAGGATTTCGGTGTGTTAAATGTATTATGTCAAACATAATTTTATTATTGATTGAAATGAAATAACCATATAAAATGGGATTGGTAGTTAATATTTTGAATTGATACCTTGTGGTGGATGTATTACCCAAACTAGATGATCATATTGAGTAATTTCATGTCATTATATTTTAATGAAAAGGCTCCCTGTTTTATAGATTGGAATCCCCTCACGAATGGAAATAAATAAAATGACACTATCATTATACCCTTTTATATTATATGGAACCATTTTAAGTACAAAAATTAAATACATGAATATACTTTACAGATTTTGGAAAATATAATGGAGTAGAATATAATTTAGCATAGAATGATGTTCATTTATCCTCTCTACTCCAATCATGAAACATCACGGTATGATGTTTCTAATAATCTGATAGATTTGATAACATGATATTATATTATAAATGAGATAAATATTATATCACACCTTTCAATATACCCACTAATTTGGTATTATGAAATGAAATGGCCTGGGTTAACCATTAACATCGTCAGGATCACTCAACCACTACGAAGGAAGCATGTTCTCTCTTACCATGGGATGGTGAGAAGAACCAAGGTTAATAAATATAGTCATTTATACTGATTTCACCAATAAATTCATAGAATACAAAAAAGATAATCCACCTATAAAAATGAAATGATGTATACAAACATTAAATGTTTACCAATATAAATAAGTAGTGTCAATTATATGAATGAATAAAATCGGGTATAACATATTGAAAAAAATTATGCAGCCCAAAAATACTTTATAAACCAAAAGAAATGAGAGAGAAGGAATTATAAATAAGTGAATCTAAAAATAAGTTAAATTATTAGGGTTCCACTATATACTCAACACAAAATCACATGTACATGATCCCCAAAATTATCTACATATGTCAACTCCTCATGGCCCAAACTCTCCACAAAAAACTATACAATGAAAATTGATATGGCATGCAGAATCACCATCTTAATATGTCTGACTTTTTCCATTTCATAATATAGTCATAATAAAGTCTACATACACAATATATATATATATAGGGACTGAAAAAAACCCAATATAATATCATGTTGAATATAAAGAAAATATTTCTCAATAAAAATAATTCATACTTGTTCAAAAATAGGTTTCATTAAGAATATTTTGGGAAAATAAATTCTTTATTAAGTCAATAGTTCAAAATAAAATTTCAAATCCCATTGGATTTATAAAAACATCATAATATATGTTAAACATGAAAATGGAAAGAAAAATTCATTACTAAGAGTAATGCTTAATAAAAAATAATCATAATCAAGAATAAAGATAAATTTCAACGACACATCACATCACATATGATTTAACCTTAGGGATGTTTGTATTAGAGAAATGGGTTAATCATAATCCTTGATCATGGAATACTTGAACATATGAGAACCTGAGCGGACATGACCTCAATACAACATTATAGCCTTTCCAGGATAAGTTCCCGTAGCCATGGAAAGAAACCCTCTAGGGGTAATAGAAGATGTGGTAATATAAGACAGAGTATAACTAAAACAGTATACATAAATATATACCCAATGGTAACCATATATAACTCATTAATAAAACATTCTCATAATATATTCAATATCATGTAATCATCTAAAAAACTCAATGAAAAGTTGTAACATAATTAAATAATATTTTACTTTATTTAATGTATTAAAAATCAATGAAATAAAATTGATATCCCTATTACCATTAAAAACCTCTTTGAAAATATAATTTATATGAAAAATATGTTTTCCAAATATTATCAAACACCTTCATGGTATAAAACTAGGATTGAAATAAAAACTTCCTGATATATAATAAAAAAGTGAAAATTATCCAAGACACCATCTTGAAATAGCTAAAACACAAATAAACATGTCATTAAAAAACCATTTAATTCATAATATGGTATGTTGATAGATATAAAAATCACATTATAAGCATATAGAAAATCAAATATCCATTATATAGAGGAAGCTGCAACAAATTCATTAAAACCTCACCACACTATTATTTTTCCCTTAAAATGACTATAAAGTGTTCTTTAAAAAGCCTTGTGGTAATAAAATATTTTTTTTAAACCATATATAGTCATGAACTTTTATTTTATGTATATTTTGAGAAAATGGGAAAGAGTACCATAGAATAACAAGAGACGTGAAGAAGAACACGAAGAAAATAAAAAAATTGTTACATTAATGAAATCCTACTCACATGATAAAAGACACCAAAAGAAAAATATATGAGGAGTGACCATACCAAATAAGTCTTTAGATTGAGAAAATATGGGGGTAATAGGAGAAATTAGAATAATAATTGGATTTTTAAAATGATGCATTTACTTTTTTGAAAATACGTTCTTTCCCCACGGTTGAACACACATTTTGGTAATCACTGGGCTAACAGTGCTGTGGACACTATAAAGAAACACCACACATAACAGTAGCTCTAGAACTTTCTCCTTAGTTAATCAATAAATATGAATCAACCATTTTTCCTACTCATTTGTATCAAATAATGTCACATGGTCTAGTAATATTTTTTTTGAAATCACTCAACAATAAAATATATTATAATATAAACCCCCTCCCCTATGAGCAGTTTGGATGAATGGTTATAATTAACATTGATCTAACAATTCTATTAGTATTGAAAACATTTTTTCAATATTTTCATCCTCTTACTCCTAAAAAATGTAATATAAATAGTTATATAATATAAATCAAAATCAATATATTCTAGTGACTAGAGGGGTGTTAAAATTCCAGAAACCAAGCCACATTCCCCTAGAACATTCTAAAAAATCCCTATTAGTTGACACATGACTCCACTGTAATAATTCTACCATATATCATTGGTATATCTACCATTATTATATAAAACTTGGTCTAGATAGAAAAACATTTCACACAATACACTATCTAGATGATCAATAATATAGATAAACTATTCAAGAATGGTGCTGTTGGAATGAAAATTCAAATACTCACAGTCAACCATGTGAGATGTGTTGATATAATATATATTCAAATAAAATTCATAAAACCCAGAATGACTAGATTTATAATGAGATGGTATGGTAAACTAGTATTCTGCATTCTTGGTATTCCCTATAATCTTTAATAACCAAAAATATTGAAATATCAACATTCACTTATATCCAAATTCATGATGAATTAGTTGAATAAAAACATGAAGGAATACATGATCACCTGTGAAAAATGGTAATGAAGTATGACAGTAGTCGAGATAATATTTTTGATGACCCATTAAATTCTAATAGATGTAAAATCAATTAATACATACTCATCATCTCCTAAATTATGATCAATCCATTAAAAAATAACTACATAGTTTCTATCAACAAAGTGGGGACAAAATGGAAATTCATATATATATTAAAAAAGAATATATCATTATTGAGGT
Organism: Viscum album; assembly: GCA_963277665.1. Classification (NCBI taxonomy): domain Eukaryota; kingdom Viridiplantae; phylum Streptophyta; class Magnoliopsida; order Santalales; family Viscaceae; genus Viscum; species Viscum album. The sequence goes on from OY728138.1 coordinate 1,930,104,943, forward strand.
AAGAAATTTATTATGTTATGAAAAATCATCTAATGATACAATATTATCCTAAAAGATTTAAAAATCAAGAACAAAATATCATTTAATATCATGAAATATATGTTTTTCCTACTCTTTCTCATTATCAATCTACAAAAGTTATGTTTTAATCTACATGAATATAGATCCCAATACATCCTTTAGATCCTTATATAAATGGGAATTTAATTATCGGTGTAAATCTGAAATAATTTCCATTGGAACATCATGAAGCTTTAAAATCTCTAATAAAAATATGTTTCCATGATATTATAATTTATTATACTCTTTAAGAGGAAGTAAACATGATGATTTAATTAATATTTCAACAATTACATACATATTACTCAACCCATTGAGAGAAAAAAGAATAGAAATCTAAAATCACAGCTTGATCTCATCCAATTTGAACATTACAGTGGTAATATATTTCGTTTACCTTGAAGTACTGTGATCCTCAGGTCTAATTTTCTAAAAAGAAAAGGGACATAAAATAAAATTAGTAACTACATAATTCATAATCCTTAATGAATACCAAAATTATAGTTCATAAAACAACATGTTATCGCTATTGTAAAATTTACATATAGAATGGTTCCAATAACTCATTAAAAACTACCTAAATGTCAATATAACCTCAATAATATAACTAAAAGGATACACCAATTATAGATAGAGTCAATTTATCCAAGTTATTATAACCCTCTAAATTTATTATTATAAATTGAAATTTTTGAACCATTAGTATCTTTAATAATTACTTGATAATCCAAAAATGGTATGAATCTCATTCTAGCTTATAAGACCAAATCATCATTATTTTTCACAACCATATTCATCTCATAAAACATAGTCTTCAAATTCCACTCCTGCCTTGTTTTTTTTTGAAAATTTAATATGCAACATCTTACTCAAGTAATCTTTCCCGAAATTCCCATTACTAAAGTTATTTCACAGTCTAATTAAAGATATATTATAAACAATTACTCTTTCAATGAATCAAATACTTATTTTAAAATAAGTATTTCATGGTTTTATGATCATTTTAAAAAGTATTTTCCTACTAATGAGATAGTGGAGAAATTTCATCAATATATACATCACCACTGTTAACTGAAAGTTGTGGGTGGTCTTGTGCATCCCATGATGGAGTAATTTTAAATAAAAATATTCCATAATATGATAATGATTCATAAAGTCCAAATAAAATATAATATTTCTTAGCATCTAAATATAATAAATAAGAATCTCCAAACTCTTAAAAATTATAATTGTATATGATTTCAATCACACATTTAAATTATAACGGCCAGGAATTACTTCCAGTGGACTATAATTTATACCTATCAGGGAACTCCATGGGCGGCTACACCCCCTGGGCGGGACACACCACCATCCACAGTGGCAGCCATTTCCTCATGAAGCCCTTGGGCGGAGAGCCATGCTTCGTCCACCGCTCACATGTGAGAGTTCCCAAGGATCAGATACATTCCTACCTCCTTTGCCTCTGATACCAACTATAGAGACCTGAAGCATAAGGTACATGGACATTACATTACTTTTTCGGAATACTTACTACATAACAAAAACACACACACAAGGATCGTAATAGTTTAGTGTCTTTGGAAACTCGGAATATAATCTTCTAATCTTGGTGAATGATCTTCAACATCTCCCATAAAGATCTTCCCTTTTTTAATACCTAAAACCTTACTTTATATCCTGGGGAAAATAAAACATAAAATGGTGAGCTCAAATGCCCAGTAAGGGTAAACAAAAGAAATATCAATCACATCATATTCATAAGAAGATTACATTTCGGAAATCTTAACCTGCAAAAAAGAGCATAATTTCATAACATGGGATAAATCATAGTACTGAAATGAAATCCCAATAATCATAACTTAAAACATGAATCTTTGTGGAATACACACATAATCATAGAGAATCATTTCTGGTTAGTCAAGACTCATTTCAAAGACTATCTTAGTGGACAAAGTCCATTTCTGAACCGAGTTCACTCCTCGTTTCAGTCATGTTTCACTGAACCGGTATAACCTATCGTTCCAGCCATGTCTATCTCATGAGATATAAAATCTTTACCCAATGAATTGGAGGGAGATATAGGTCCCACCCTTCTCATAATGATACCATTCTTATATGTGCCACAAAATCATAAACCATACATCATAGCATAACCCATGTAATAAAAATGGGAATCTTAAACATCGGGACATCATAAATCAATTAATATAAGATAAAGGAATTTATAAAAATAATTCCATCACAACATAATCAAATCAATGTAATAATAGGGATAGAAACATAACTCTTTATTATCTTAGATGGAAAATAATTTTGATAAAACACTTAAACTCCATTCTTGAGGAAAATATCCTTTCTACATCAAAAACACTTTTCCTTTCTTAACATGTCATAAAATTGTAATCTAAAACAAGTTGATAAAAAATAAACCTGAAAACATGTAAAGTAAGCTTCTTGGAAATAATGTTTTAAAAATCCATTCAGGCCGTATAAGTTAAAAAAAACATTCTTCTCATACTTTTGTCGGAAAAGTCAAAAAAGTGCCTCATACGAAAAATGACAAAAGATTCCTTTCATATCCTTTACTAAAAACTCACCAAAGGGTAAAATAGGATTTAAACAATTTTAGGTGAATAGAAATAATATTACATATTGAGGAAACATAGATGTGGATGATAATATACACCCCAGTAAATGCCAAAGTATAAATAATCTCAGATAAAAAAATGAGATTGTGATATTTCCCTCACCTTAGGTCCAACATGCTTTGTACGTGTCCGAAACTCCTGTATAATGATTTAAACAATGTTATTGAATTATTACAGAATCATAATTATGGTTATGATATCATATATTTTCATATTCTTATCTTCTTATTAGTAATATTTCATTACTACTTGTTATTCGGGTGTTTATTACTTTTTGTTCCTATGCGTGTTTTGTCAAATAAATTCTTATTTTTCACTTTAGGTTATAGATACCTCATTTCCAGAATGGAATTAGTGTAATACATATCATATTAATTCATTCAATTCATTTATATAATCATTATGAAATGAAGATTATGTAGAACGAGTCGTATCATATCGTGGAGACGGTATTCCCTACGTACGCACGAGTGATGATATCGTTCCTATGATCCGAGAATTGTATTGGAGTGTATGTATACTATTTCAGATTCAATATCACTTTATAATAGTCATATATAGTAATTATTTACACCATTATACCCATCCAAGTAAGGTGGTGGTGGAAAATAGATTATACCATGGCGTGGAGACGATATTCCGTACGTACACACACACAATGATTTCTTTTTACGTAGGATGGATAGATGGTGAAATAGGGTTGATTCATACTTATAATAAAATATAAGTATATTAGTGATACTGATGTTATTACTTCATAATGAAACAACTAAAGAAGAATAAGTGGAAGAATAAATAAAGATGAATGAATCGGTAACAAACATTACCTCTTCTTTGAAGTGCTTCTTTGAGACCGGGTTTTAGGGCACTAAAATAGGTCTTTAAAGAAGACCAAAACCTCTAGGATGTCTCTAGGGAAGTGGAGAGGAGAAATTTTCAGGGGTTTGCCGAGCTTGAAGGCTCAATGTGGTGTGAGGAAGAGGGAAAGGAGGTGCCCTTTTATAAGGGAGGAGAGGGGTACCTTTGGAATAACTAAAAATATTATTTTATTATAAAGCCAAATTTTGTTTTAAATATCTCCAAATTGATTTATTTAGAAGTTAAGGTGGTGATGGGTCTAAATCCTCTCATAAAATAGAATTTAGACAAGTTTAGGTTCCTATTTTAACCTTATCATTTATATTTAACTTTAAGTTAGATAATTTTACTTTTACCTTGTCTTTTTGTGTTCTTACACTATAAGGTTAATAAAATTACTATAACAAGACAAACGAACCCCAAGTTGTTTATTATAAATATATATAACCTTATATAAGTCATTTGGCCGAACCTTAGATTTTTAGGAATAGAATAACAATTAATAATATAATATTTGTTTTAAAAACTATTTTATGTCAATTTTGACACTATTTAGTAATTAATTTTTGTGAAAATCATAACAGAATGATTAGTTCGAAAACCATTAATTATATCAATACTAACATGTCATATTAACCTAGAAAATTAGTGGAATTCATAAAAAGTCTCAAATTACATTTATTTGGGTATTTATAACATCAATTATGTCAATATTTCATTAATAAGATAATTAATGTATCATCGTTGTGTCATAAATAAATTAAATTATTTAATCTCTAAAAATTACAAATAAAATACCATTATGTAGGAAATATTTTTATCTTTCTAATGAATATTTATTGTTGAATTTTTCTTATGTATAGCCCCATATTAAAAATGATTTACTTATTAAACATTGATTTTAACTATTTTAACCCCTCTTTAAATAAATTAATAATAAATGTCCTAATCTAATCTAAGTGGGCCTAAATTGTCATATATTATTTCTAAGGTTGTTTTTGGTCGAATTACACTTATCCAATAGAATTAGGACATTTGTTAGGGTAATAGTAATATCATTTTTACGCTTAATTACCCTAATTAGTTTTAACCGTGGTTAAAAAAAAGTAAAATGTTACTATTCACCAAAAATTATTTTCATCTCATTGAACCAAATTTTACTTACTGACATCAACCGTGTCTCTCGGATTTTTGAAATTCCACTCATAGAAGCGGTAAAATTATGTTTTATGAAAAATTCATATTTTTTAACTACAACATAGAGGTTTCACTATTCATCAAAAAATGAAAGTTTCCAGAAAAATAACAAAAATTAGGCCTAAGCTATATTTGATATTATGAATTAAAAAATGATTTCTATTTTACCAAATTCAAAACATATCAGTTGCATTAATTAATTTAAAAATTAATTCCCGTCGTCAAAACAAATACCATGTTCTTAAGAGATAATTACTATCAAAAGATTGACAGTTGTTTATGTCTGGTTTAAATGTAAAATTAAATCCAATAACCAACATTGTATTAAATTGTAAAAATATATTCTATATATACTTTAAAACCAATAAAATTAATAATTTATCACTATTAGTTATTTCTATTAAAAATGTTGTTTTTAATTAAAATTTAGTAATTTTCACTATTCATTAAAAAATTAAAAGTTATCCGAAAAGTACCAAAATTCTACACTAAGCTAGTTTCGTTATTCCAAATCCAGAAATGAAGTCCATTTTGAAAAATAAAATTTACAAAATTTCAAAAAGTGGTTATTACTATTCATAACGGCTAGTTTTAATAATATTTTAATAGCATATCGTTGTATAGTGAAACTCGGTATTGCGTACTACACACTCTATCGAGGAAGGTCGTGATTGCATGTAATGCAAGGCAAGTCAAGGATGTGTGTTGTGCAATCTCCTTTTGGTGTAGCGTACAACACAAGACATTAATGAAATTAAAAAGAATATTTTTCATAAAATCTTGGGGTGTTACATTCTACCCCCCTTAAAATGAATTTCACCCTCGAAATTCATCGGGGTTATAAATTGTTTACAATTCAAAAGTTTCTTTAATAGAAACCCACATCGTAAAAAGGAATACCAAAACCAATCTTTAAAAACAAATGTAGGAAACATAACGGTTACCCAAATAAACTAATCCCTGGGATTCCACATAGGTGAAAATGTGGATATGGAAGACAAATCTAACAATCATGTTCTGATGGAGAGTGGTAGAGAACATGACTATGGAAAAGCCAGAAATCACAAAGCCATAAATTTTTGACGATCTAAAGTGCCATCTGATTCATCAGATATAAGAGCACTAGGACAACATTTTTGGTTTTCAATATCATTTCCCTAAAGTTGATGAAATTGGAATTAGAAGAAATAATTTCGTGATTTTGGTATAGTCTCACTGTTTGTCATTCTTTGGACAATTTCCACTTCATCTCTTAAAGAAATGAAGTTGAATTTGTCATTCGTGATGCGTTAGCAGATCATGTGATAGAATGATGGGTCATTCCATCTGTCTCAAACAAAAGGTTAGAGAAGTTATCAAAAATACATAAGTCCATCTATAGTGAGATTAATCATATTTGGTTCTTAAAATGGACTTATACTTCATATATCATACTAGTTAATATAATAAAACTAGTTTATACTAAACAGGGACTTCCTGTATGCCAGTGGTAGGTGATAAAGGCCTCTTGCACTTCGGTTGTGGGTTCGATTCCCATAGCCTTGTCCGACGAGATGGGATGTCGCCCGTTCTGCAGGTTGTCCTTTTTCTAAAACTATGTTACTATAACATCCCATCAATAATATCTAAAAATTCTATATACTCAAACCATGATATCACTTAGTCCTTATATCAATCATGAGCTCATTAATACTATCAAACATATTATATTCTCTTTATCCCTTCATTATGTGCATATCATCTAATTTCCAAAAATATTTCAATCACTTTTCATGGTTACCGATGTCATATTCTTATAGAAAACCACAATGGACCAATTCATAGATATCCCAATTTACCTTAAAAGTACCTCAATAACATTATTCATGAATACCAATACATAAAAACCTCAAACCATCATCTTCAATGATTGTTCGGGAAAAAGTCCTTCCTTAATTTAGAAGTAACTTTTTAGGTCAGGGCATTGAGTTGGGTAATGCCCATGTTCTCCACAAATAAGACATTGAACTCCATAACAGTCTGTCACTCTATGTCCCTTTTCTCCACACATATAACATATGTCCCTCTATTTGAGGTATTCCTTAATGTTCTTCTTCCATTCATTAGAAATCTCAATCTTCTTTTCTTTATGCTCCTCAACATGCATAAAAGTCTATCATCCTCTTATTTGATGAATCAGGCATACCACTAAATTTCACCTTGTTAATAATATATCGCGATGACTGATTTGGCATAATCAAAATATCATTTTCTATAGGCATTATGCAATTTTGTTGCTCATAGTCTCCAGTTTTTCCATTGGATTCAATGAAAACCGAATTCTTTCTGGTTCCCTCCATTGACTAAAACACAAAAAGAATTCCGTGAGAGGCAAAAATCATACAAGGAAAATAACATAATCAAGGGGGAGTACCTTCAACATCTAACATCCTAGGTTTAATTCTAAGATGGTAACCATAGTTCTAGAACTATATCCTATACATATACTTATCCTTAGGGACATCCCAATACATACCTTAGAAATATCTCTAGGGATCTCCCTAACGTTTTCGCATCCTAGTTTCCAAAGGATGACTAAACCTTTCCTCTGATACCAACAATAACGGTCTGGAATTACTTCCAGTGGAATATAATTGATACCTATCAGGGCACTCCATGGGCGGCTACACCCCCTGGGTAGGACAAACCACCATCCCCAGTGGCAGCAATTTCCTCATGAAGCCCTTGGGCGGAGAGCCATTCTTCGTCCAACTCTCACATGTGAGAGTTCCCAAGGATTGGATACATTCCTACCTCCTTTTCCTCTGATACCAACTGTAGAGACCCGATGCTTAACATACATGGACATTACATTACTTTTTCAGAATACTTAGTACATAACAATGACACACACACAAGGATCGTAATGGTTTAGTGTCTTTGGAAACTCAGAATATAATCTTCTAATCTTGGTGAAAGATCTTCAATATCTCCCATAAAGATATTCCCTTTTTTATACCTAAAACCTTTCTTTATATCCTGGGGAAAAGAAAACATAAAAGGGTGAGCTCAAATGCTCAGTAAGTTTAAACAAAAGAAATATCAATCACATCATATTCATAAGAACATAACATTTGGAAATCTTAACCTGCAAAAAAGAGCATAATTTCATAAATGGGATAAATCATAGTAGTGAAATAAAATCCCAATAATCATAACGTAAAACATGAAACTTTGTGGCATACACACATAATCATAGAGAATCATTTCTTGTTAGTCAAGACTCATTTCCAAGAATATCTTAGTAGAAAAAGTCCATTTCTGAACCGAGTTCACTCCTCGTTTCAGTCCTATTTCACTGAACCTGTATAACATACCATTCCAGCCATGTCTATCTCATGAGATATAAAATCTTTACCCAATACCTTGGTGGGAGATATAGGTCTCACCCATCTCATAATGATACCATTCTTATGTGTGCCACAAAATCATAAACCATACATCATAGCATAACCCATGTAATAAAAATGGGAATCTTAAACATCGGGACATCATAAAACAATTCATATAAGATAAAGGAATTTATAAAAATAATACCATCACAACATAATCAAATCAATGTAATAATAGGGATAGAAACAGAACCCTTTATTATCTTATATGGAAAATAATTTTGATAAAACACTTGAACTCCATTCTTGAGGAAAATATCCTTTCTACTTCAAAAACAATTTTCCTTTCTTAACATGTCATAAAATTTTCAACTAAAAGAGTTTGATTAAAAATAAACTTGAAAACTTGTAAAGGAAGCTTCTTGGAAATAATGTTTTAAAAATCCATTCATGCCGTATAAGTTAAAAAAACATTCTTCTTATACTTTTGTCGGAAAAGTCAAAAAAGTACCTTGTACGAAAAATGACAAAAGATTTATTTCATATATTTTACTAAAAACTCACCAAAGGGTAGAATAGGATTTAAAAAATTGTATCTGAATAGAAATAATATTACATATTGAGGAAACATGGATGTGGATGATAAAATGCACCCCAGTAAATGCCAAAGTATAAACAATCTCGGATAAAAAAATGAGATTGTGATATTTCCCTTACCTTAGGTCAGATATGATTTGTACGTGTCTAAACCTCCTGTATAATGATTTAAATAATGTTATTGACTTATTCCATAATCATACATATTGTTATGATATCATATATGGTCATATTCTTAGAACCTTATTAGTAATATTTCATTACTACTTGTTATTCGGGTGTTTATTAATTTTTGTTCTTATGCGAGTTTTGTCGAATAAATTATTATTATTATCTTTAGGTTATAGATACCTCATTTCCATAATGGAATTAGTGTAATACATATCATATCCATTCATTAAATTCATTTATATAATCATTATGAAATGAAGATCATGTAGAACGAGTCACATCACATCGTGGAGACGGTATTCCGTACGTACGCATGAGTGATGATATCATTCCTATGATTGTGGAATTGTATTGGAGTGTATGTATACTATTTCAGAATCAATATCACTTTATAATAGTCATATATAGTCATTATTTACACCAGTATACCCATCCAAGTAAGGTGGTTGTGGAAAATTGATTACACCACGGCATGGAGACGGTATTCCGTACGTACGCACGGGCAGTGATTTCTTTTTCCGTAGGATGGATAGATGGTGAAATAGGGTTGTTTCATACTTATAATAACATATCAGTATATGAGTGATACTAATGTTATTACTTCATAATGAAAAAACTAAAGAAGAAGTGGAAGAAGAAATAAAGATGAAAGAATCGGTAACGGACATTATCTCTTTTTTGAAGTGCTTCATTGAGACCTCCTTTTAGGGCACTAAAATAGGTCTTTGAAGAAGACCAGAACTTCTAGGATGTTTCTAGGGAAGTGGAGAGGAGAAATTGGCAGGGTTTGGCCGAGCGTGAAGGCTCAATGTGGTGTGAGGATGAGGGGGAGGAGGTGCCCTTTTTTAAGGGAGGAGAGGGGTACCTTTGGAATAACTAAAAATATTATTTTATTATAAAGCCAAATTCGGATTTAAGTAGCTCCAAATTGATTTATTTCGAAGATAAGGTGGGGATGGGTCGAAATAATTTCATCCAATAGAATTTAGACAAGTTTAGGTTCCTATTGTAACCTTATCATTTATATTTTACTTTTAGTTAGATAATTTTACTTTTACCTTGTTTTTTTGTGTTCTTACACTATAAGGTTAATAAACATACTATAACAAGACAAAAGAACCCCAAGTTGTTTATTATTAATATATATATCCTTATATAAGTAATTTGGCCGAACCTTAGATTTTTAGGAATAGAATAAAAAGTAATAATATAATATTTGTTTTAAAAACTATTTTATGTCAATTTTGACACTATTTAGTAATTAATTTTTTTGAAAATCATAAAAGAATGATTATTTCGAAAAAATTAAATTATATCAATACTAACATGTCATATTAACCTAGAAAATTAGTGGAATTCATAAAAAGTCTCAAATTACATTTATTTGGGTATTTATAACATCAATTATGTCAATATTTCATTAATAAGATAATTATTGTATCATCATTGTGTCATAAATAAATTAAATTATTTAATGTCTAAATATTACAAAAGAAATACCATTATGTAGGAAATATTTTTATATTTATAATGAATATTTATTGTTGAATTTGTCTTATGTATATCCTCATATTAAAAATGATTTACTTATTAAACATTGATTTTAACTTTTTAAACCCTTCTTTAAATAAATTTATAATAAATGTCTAATCTAATCCAAGTGGGCCTAAATTGTCATATTTTCTTCCTAAGGTTGTTTGTGGTCGAATTACACTTATCCAATAGAATTAGGACATGTGTTAGGGTAATAGTAATATAATTTTTATGCTTAATTACCCTAATTATTTTTAACCGTGGTTAAAAAAAGTAAAATGTTACTATTCACCAAAAATTATTTTCATCTCATTGAACCACATTTTACTTACTGAAATCAACCGTGTCTCTCGGATTTTTTAAATTCCACTCACAGAGGCGGTAAAATTATGTTTTATGAAAAATTCATTTTTTTACTACCACTTAGTGGTTTCACTATTCATCAAAAAATGAAATTTTCCAAAAAAATACCAAAAATTAGGCCTAAGCTATATTTGATATTATAAATTCAAAAATGATGTATATTTTACCAAATTAAAAACATATCATTTGCATTAATTAATTTAAAAATTAATTCTCTTCGTCAAAACAAATAGTGTGTTCTTAAGAGATAATAACTTTCAAAAGATTGACAGTTGTTTATGTCTGGTTTAAATGTAAAATTACATCCAATAACCAACATTGTTATAAATTGTAAAATATATTCTAAATATAACTTAAAACCAATCAAATTAATAATTTATCACTATTCGTTATTTCTATTAAAAAGGTTGTTTTTAAGAAAAATTTAGTAATTTTCACTATTCATCAGAAAATAAAAGTTATCCGAAAAGTACCAAAATTTCACCCTAAGCTAATTTTGATATTCCGAATCCAGAAATGAAGTCCATTTTGAAAAAAAAAATTAAAAAATTTCAAAAAGTGGTTATTACTATTCATAACGGCTAGTTTTAATAATATTTTTATAGCATATTGTTGTTTAGTGAAACTTGGTATTGTGTACTACACACGCTATCGAGGAAGGTCACGATTGCGTGTAATGCAAAGCAAGTCAGGGGTGCGTGTTATGCAAGCTCCTTTTGGTGTAGCGTACAACACAAGACATCAATGAAATTAAAAATAATATTTTTCATAAAATCTCGGGGTGTTACACAAATCTCCAAAATACCTTAGATCGCTCTTTTCCCATTCAAGTCTCATTACATTTTGATTAAATGTAATCATTGGATATTCCAACACATATACGTCTTGAACAAACTATTTTTAATGTCATCTAAGTTGTATAAAGTCACTAATATTGAATAAATTATTGGGAGTTTAAAAAATATACCACCACATAGATCATTTATAGATCCACAAAAATAATTTTCACGAATACAATAGGGCTCAAAAATGATATATCCTATATATAAATAAAAATTATATACCATAGTATACATTTTTTGTTCCCTAAAATTATCCAAATATCAATAATACGGTTCCCATGATCCTATTTCCTCTTGCAATAAAACAATATATAATCTATGATCACAATAACATGTACATTATTGAAACATCATATTACCTTGATCATGTATTTTTTCCCATCTATTTAAGTTCCATTTTGCTTCAAAGACCTTAGAGGTGGTTTTATGTATTTTCTACAGATCACAGAGTAGTTACAAATTATGTAACCATGTTACACATAGTGTGAGGGATAGAAGAGGTAATACATTAAATAACATACCATGTTATGAAATAGTATATGTTGTGACCATGGAGTACAAAACATGACTTTTTAAAAAGTATATTTTTATCCTGATGCGATGGGTTATCGGCCTGCTTTTCCAGCAAATAAATCATGGCATGACCTGGGGTTACACTTCATGACTCGGTCCATTCCTAGTTTTAAAACATGAGTTTGGGTTTTTTTTCCTATACCTTTCTTTCTAGACTCATCCACTATCAAATATGGAATCTTCCTCTACGATTTTTAAATGCACCATCCTTCAGGATAGGCCCGTTCGACGCTGGATCTTTGTTGCATGTATGATGTGTCTCTAAGGGTGAGTAAAATTTCCACTCATTTATTGAAAGTGATCATGGAAGAAACCTATATTTGTGATATCAGATTGAATGATCTGAGTTGGATTTTCCTTATTATCTTTTTGCTTATTTGTTGTGAGATCTCATTCTAGGGGAATTTTTCCATTGCTGGTCATGGTGCGTCGAGCGTTCTTCCACATGGTATGTGGGTGTTTTCTCCTTCTCTGAACTCATATTTTTAGATTTTGGTCAATCATAAAATGATTGGATTTGATTCCATGGACTTCGTTGATGTTGTTTGGTTTTTTGGATTTTGGATTTTGTTGTGGGCATGTGCGACTGATTATTGAGGTAGTTGGTCCTGTTTATAGCCTATAATGATGCACCATATTGCTTTTCATTGTAAACTATTTTTTTATATTGAGATTGGAATGGTTGGGTTGTGAGTGTTGAAAAGTTCATTTAGGGAAAAAGGGGTTCTCCCTTGATATTTATAAATGGAGAGAAAATGGTTTTTTACATTCGTTGAAATGGAAATTATGAAATTTCTTTGAAAATGTTTTCAATGAATTGATATTATTAGTGAAAAAGATAAAATCGGTTATATTGTGTACTTATGTGGAAGGTTTATTTTGCATCAATCATCCATAATTTTTTGATTATCAATAATTTTTTTCATGGGTATTCCCATTGTTTCCTAAGACCATTGTTATAATGGATCGATATTGACTTTGGGGGGGGGGGGGGGGTTACTCATAGGGTATTCCTCTTCTTTCTAGGATTTTGTTCTAGGATCAGATATTTACACTTCATTATTGTTCTATGAGTAGTCTGTATCCAGGAACTATAGTATTCCATAGTGTTCTAATACCATTTCTTTAATTTTACAATTCGTTTCATTCTATATATACCTTGATATTCATTTTTATTCATGTGTAAAATTACATGGAAAATGTGTATTGATATTGAAATAATGACTTTTGTTTATAACTATAGAAAAGTAAAATGTTTACCATGTTTTTTATATTTTTTTTTCAACTTATCATGTAATGTTTTTATTTAAAATGAGCAAACAAGATTTTTTATATAGATACTTGTAATTGAAAACATAGGTGGGATCCTACTTATCATGTTAGCTCACACCCTATGCACATATCTGGTGGTGCGTAGAACACTAATTGTCTTCTAGTCCAGGTAATGGGAATGCACCTTAGTGAGGTGGTGAGGTTCATGTCAGTTGGTTGGGTAGCATGTGGTGAGAAGGTGGTAGTATGTTCCTTCCATCGTTTAGAGTAGCTAAATGGTTTTTAGTCTATTAAAGCTGGACTTGTCTCTTATTTTTTGGCTTCTTTTAATGTTGTATCTTCCCACTATTTCCTTACATTTATTCATATATATTCACTAGTATTATATTTTTTATTTCTTTCTTTATATATGTATTCCATGTGGTTTTTCATGTTGGGAGAAATCGTTCCCTCTATTTTGTTGTTCGATGACCTAGTGCATATTGCCAGACCATGGGGACTAGGAACTCTCTTTGGGTATGTGACCGAATTAGTGGGGTACTAGGTTTGAGTGAAACTGAGTCAGTTCATCACAGTTTTATATAAAATGAATTCTTACCTCATGATTCTATGTCTTGGAAATCTGTTGTACAAGATATTGGATTGTCAAGACATGGTGGGAAGTTGAGATATGTTTCTGGAAAGCTCTGGTTGTAACAAGTCTCATGATTCCATGGTATATTGTGGTGCGTATCACTATTATGGGTTTTTATTTTAAAAATTTCAGTTTCTTCTAATGGGTTATCTTGTTTTGATTGAGATTTGTTCGTTTGTCTGACCGTTCATGTGTTTTGGTGTGCAGTAGTATTCCCTTGAGATGTTTTCCACGAGTACCTTTGGTTGGTGTAACTAATGATCCACAAGGGAACCCAAATATTGGTCAAAACCTCATTAATACGATTGTATGTGTATTTTGTCCCATTGATCAGGATATACCATGGGTTCAAAATGCTATTTTTGAGGTACTAAGTGGAGTTAGAGGAGAGTGAGATCAATTACTGGAGTTATTGTATGAGAAGCAATGGTACTTTAAATTAATGACTGAACCCCAATAGGTAGAAGATTTTATGTACATAGTGAATTAAATATTATAATTCCTAGAGACACCTGATAATATCATGGTGATGTTTGCAGTTTTCCGACTCAAGGGTTTTGGAAAGCATTGGTGGGATTCTATAGTCGATGAAGACAGACATGTGGGATTAGAATGGAAGGGTTTCAAGCCCCTATTCTTTCAGTAGTTTTTTTCAGTGTCTATGATGTTGGAATAGTTTCTAGAGGTTATTTAATTTCATCAGGAAGTTCTTCATTTCATCAGGGAGAGTGTATAGTGTTGGCATACACCAACCGTTTTTCTGAGCTTTTCCGTTTTTCTCTAGAAGTGGTAAAGAATGACCTGCTGAAGACGTAGAAGTACATGCAGTGTTTGGGATCTGATATTAGATCACATGGGTTTATAATGAATCTTTATAGTTATTATGAGACAATTGACTATGCTATTATGGAAGAAATGAATTTGGCCGGCATAGTTGGATTTTCACATTTTCACTTCCACCAGGTTGTGGCTGATGTGGAAGACATGGGACCAATAGAAAGTTGAAAGATCATTACTGGAATAGTGGAGGTGGGTCTCAGTAGCGAGCCTCATATGCACCGTCTTTTACAATAGGTAATATACCTATGACTTGATATTATTGGGGAATGGGAGGACATACTAGATGTTTTTGTTCGATGCCCATGAAGACGTGAAACAACTGTGGATTTGTTGGTCACTTACAACACTATTGTCCAACTATGACTATGCCTCGTTATGGTTAGGGTTCATTAGTTCCAAATGCTATTGTGGTACAGTCGAGAGCTTCAAAGACTATGGTGATACATGTATAGGCACTGGGATTGAATCATTTTCATTCTTTAAATGAGTGTCCAATAAAATATAATGATGGTTTTAGAATAGTGATATGTATTATCCTTATTGAATCATCAGTAGAAATTTTATTATTTGATATTATTACCTCCCACTCATTTATATCTTCACATTTTTTATGTTATGGGACATACAATGGAACTAATGTCCTTCAAAATTTAGATAGAAACACCTCTTAGTTCGAGGAATGAGCATGGGGTTTGGTGTTCATATTCGTTGATGATAGCCGATATAGATATGGTATGAGATTTTAACATTATTAATCTGGATCTATTTGAAATCATCATTTTTATGGATTGAATTTTCACCCATCGAGTGGAGGGTTATTTTTATCATCCGAAAATTTCATTTATTTCTGATGATGTGATCTCTCTCATGTTTCAGGTGGAGTGGGACTTGATGTCTGGTCATGTAGAACCATCTCACCTAGTGATCAAGAGTTTTTTGGTTTCTGTTGTGTTTGGTCCATATTATGTTTCTTATGTTGATGATTTTACCATTTTTTTTTACTATAATGTAGTTTTCCATGAATATTCCTTCAGTCCTCCTCTGGAGAGAAAGTTAGAGTTTAGTATTGACCTGGTTCTAGGTACAGAGATGATATAAATACCTCCTTTTCATATGGTACACGAAGTTATGAATGTGTTCATGATTTAGTTAGAAGAACTTTTAGAAAACGTTTTTTTATCACCATAGTGTTTTGTATTGGGTATCCCCAGTACTCTCTTCCAAGAAAGATGATGTCTCACTTCATATTTTTGTGGACTATCAAAAGTCAACTAAGTTAAAAGTTAGGAACAAATAACTTTTTAATTTTTTGGATGACATGATTGATTAGTTAAAACAAGAATGTGATTTTCAATTACCGGTATTTAGTCAGGTTATCATCATCTCAATGTTTGAAAGTATGATATACCGAAAATAACAATTAGAAGGGAGTATGGACACTAAGAATATCATTTTATGTATTTTGGAATGATCAAAATTCTTGTAGTTTTTATGGATTTGATAAATTTGATAGTCCAACAATATCTTGACAGCTTTGTGGTAGGGTTTGTGGATGATATTATAGTTTCTTAAAAATATAAGTGAAAACATAGGCACTATCTCAACATGCTATAGAAATTTTGATAAGTCACCATTTTTATGGATTGATTTCGAAGTATAGATTCTGGATTCAAGAAGTGAGTTTCTTTGGACACATAATTTTTTAGCATGGCTTATCAGTTGATCTAGATAAGGAAAAAGATATTTTCCCATATAAGGAACCATAAGAAGTCTTTGAAATCAAGAGATTCATTGGTCTTCGATGATACTACCAAGATTCATCAAGTATTTCTCTATGCTAGTGTCACCTTTGATTGATTTTACTAAGAATGAAGTAAAATACACTTGGGATGAAAAGTGTTATACTTATTCTGATGAACTAAAAGGCTTCTGAAATCAGCTCCTATTCCAATATTTCCTGAGCCCGATAAGGGATATTTGAGGTTTTTCGATGATTCAAGTTTATTTTTGGGATTCAGGCTTATACAGGATGATCATGAGGTAGCTTATGGATCTCATCTTCTCTGAATCCATAAGAATAATTATAGCACTCATTATTTAGAGCTTGTTGTAGTCTTGGGTGCTCTTAATTGTTGGTGGAATGATCTTTTTAGGAAGGGTTCATTGTCTTCTCTGATCATATTAGTATGAGTTATATTATTTCTCATAACGACATGAATATCAAACAGATATGATTGGTATAATACCTTAAAAAATTAGACATCGACATCGCCTACACCCAAGGAAAGGGGAATGTTATTGCATATGATCTTAGCTAGAAAATACCATCTCATGTTGTTAAAGAATCGAAGAAAGAGCAGAACCTCATGAGTATTTTCACTCAATTGCATCTGGATTTATTGAGATATGTTTCAGGTATGGTTTAGACTAGAGTTCACTTATCATCGTCTCTCCTAGATTCTATCATATAGAGTCAGCAACCATATCATATGTTTCAGAATACTTGAGAATGCCTTTATTATGGGGAGATCATTTTGGGAGGACTATTTATTCAAATGGTATGATTTACTCCAGGAAGAGGATGTTAATCCCAACATATATGATGATTTTAGTCTTTTTATATTTTCAAATCTATTTTTGGTCCATTCATCATGGTGCTATGAAGTTGTATTGTTACATGAGGCAGTGATTCGGGTGTTCAGGGATAATGCATGACATTGTTGAGTTTGAATCCCATTGTTACACAAACCCATAGATAAAGGCAGAGAACATGAAGCTATATATTTTTCAAAAGACTTTTCTAGTGATGGTTTATAAATGCGATGAGGAATCCCTATATTTTGTTATTGGATTTCCACATACACCATGAGGGAAGAATGTGATCTGGGTGGTTGTTGATTAATTGATGAATTCTATTCATTTTTTTATCAAGGATACAACTATGAATGATGATCTGGGTATGATATATGTGTAAGAGATTATGAGGCTACCTGAGAGTCCAACATCCATTTTTTTGGAGAGGTTTTCAAGGATTTCTTTGAGATTATTTTGATTCATTCAAGAGGAAATGAGATCTTAGGTCAAGATGAGAATATCTTACTGACCATAAAATATGGTCAAACAAATGGAGTAATTATGATATTGGAATGTAGGATCCACACCTGTGTCTTGGATTTTAGAGGATCATGGGATAGTCATCTAGGACTGGTTATGTATGCTTATCACTATAGTTATAAATCATCAATGAGAATAGTTCCCTTTAAAGCATTGTACAGTTTCCTCTGTATATCACCTCTTTGTTGGGATGGGGTGGGAAAAGTGTATATTGTTGGGCCATTTTTGGCTCAGGAAACATCTAAAAAGATTTAGGATGTTCAACGATGTCTAGTTATAGCCCTGTGTGAAAATAAATCATATGTGGATCAAAAATGTCATCCTTTTTATTTTTTCATTGGTGATTGGGTTTTAATGAAACTTTCTCCTCGTTCAAGTCACCTTAGATTTATAAAATAGGGAACACTGACTCTGATATTTTTTGGGGAGTTTAAGATCATTGTACAGTTTCTTAAAGGTTATCATTTCCAGTTATGTTGAAAAACATTCATGGTGTTTTCCACACATATTAGTTCAGAAAGAATCACCCGATCCCTATCACGTTTTGAGTTGGGTTGAAATTGATTTTGAACTAAATTCTTTAGTTTTGGAAGAACCAGTTTAGATATTTGACTCTAAAATAAAAGTATTACATGGTAATTTGATCCCATTTTCTGAGTTATGTGGACATAATTTTTAGATTCTCATGAGACATAGGAATGAGAATCATTGATGAGGGAGTATTGGCTTCATCATTTTCTTGGTATTAAATTGTAAACATGACATCACATTGAAGTAAATTTTTTGTGGTGGGGATTTTTAACCTATTTTTACCTTAATAGGGTATGTTTTTCATTCTCCCTAAGTTCCATTTTGGTTCAATGTACATAGAGGTGGTTTTCTTTATTTTCTGCAAGCTGTGGGAGAATTACACAACATGTAACAATGTTACACGTTGTGTAATGGATGATATAAAAATGTTGTGATAGTACAGACCACACTCTGAAAGGATACACAAAGTGACCTGAGATTACGTGATGTGAATTGTTATAATGTATGTTTTTAATACAAGGTGATGGGTTTTTTGGTGTACTTATCTAGGGTGGACTTCATGAAAAGACTTGGGGTTACACATCATTAATTAACCAGAACCCAATTTTAAAACATGTATTAGGAATTTTATCTTATACCTTTATTTTCAAACTCCTCTATATTCGAACAAAGACTCTTTCATGGTGATCAGAGGAACATTTCCTCCTGGATCGACCAATTTGACATTTGATCTACATTTCAAGTAGGGTGCTTCTCTATGGGTGAGTATCCTTTCAGCTCTTTTATTTAATTTTATTATGGTACTACCCATGATTTGTGTGTACTAGATCTGTTGAAATATTTTGAATGTTCTTTCTTGTTTTTTTCTTGATTTGTTATGATATCTCATTCTAGGGGCCTTGTTCTATTGTTGATCATGTTGAATCATGAATTAATCCTCTATGTATGTGGGTTTCTTCTCTTCTACTTATGCCTTGTGTTTTGATTTGGATCAATCCTAAGATGTAGTTATTTGATTCCATGACCTTCCTTGATATTTTTGGATTTTCTTTGATTTTTTATTCCATTGTGAGCCTATGTGATAATAGTTTTGTGGTCGGTGGTTTAATCTCTAGCCTTTGTTGATGTACCTTGTTATTTTTCTTTATAATATTTTTTTTGTATTGAAATTGTCTTGATTATTTTGTTTTTTTTGAAAGGTTATTTAGTGAAAAATGGGTTTCCATGATTATTGAGAAATGGAGAGAGAGTGGGAATTTTCATCAATTGCATTGTCAATTTAGAAATAGGTTTGAAATTGTTTTCAAAGTATTGAAATGATTTGTAAAAAAGATTACATGTGTTACCTTGTGTACTAAGGTGGAAGGTTTATCTTGGTCCCATCATTCATTTTTTTGTGATTATCAAGGTGTTTTGTCTTTGGGATTTCCTCTATTTAAAAGGATTGTTATTCGAGGGGGCTTACATAAACATTGGGGGGTGGGGGGGTTAGTCATGTGTATTCCTATTCATATGCTCATGTTTTACAATCATATTTCTCCACATGATTGTAGAGGAATGATTAGTATATAGTAAGGATCTATAGTATTCCATAGTGTGATGATACATATTCATTTATTTTTAATTTATGGGCATTTTGAGTTTTCCTTGATTTGAATTTTTTATGCTGATGGTATAAGATATGGAAAATGTTATTTGAAATTTATTTACTTGCTAGTTTTTAAAACTATTGAAAATGGGAAATTTTCAATGATTTCAATTAAACTACATTACTTTTTATTGTTCAATGTCTTTATTTAATATGGTAATAATGTATTTTTTGTATAGAGACTTGTTATGGAACACATAGGTTGGATCCTAATGATCTTGTAATCTCACACCTTGTACACCGCTTCAGTGTTGTGTCAATATTTTTATGTCTTACAGGTAATGGAAAGGCATGGAAACATAGTGTGGAAGCTAGGTTTTTTACTTCTAGTTGGGTAGATGGTGGTGGGATGGTGGGATTTTGTTCCTACCATCATTTAGAGTTTCTATTTGGTTTTTATTAATTTTTAGTTGTACTTGACTCTTTGTTTTTGACTACTTATTCTCTTTTCTATTTCCACTATTTTATTATAGTTATGGAAAATAAAATTTTAATAGTCTTCAACTATTTCATTGTTACATTATATATGTATGAGATGTGTTTTTTTCAGTTTGGGTGAAATAATTCACTATGTTGTATTGTTCGATATCCAGATTCTTGTTTCCAACCTATGGGGATCAGGAACACCCTCCAGATATGTGACAGAATGGGTTGGGTGTCGGGTTCTAGGAAAACCAAGGTCACTTTTTCACAATTATGATACTGATATTACATTTAGTTCATCATAGGATAAAATCATATAGGTAAATTGAAAGTCCAAATATAATAGGGAGATACTCATTATGGTTATAAATTTTCCTGAGAATAGTCCTAGAAATTTCCACTACCTTCACCTTTTTTCAGGTTATATCTTGGTTCGATTCTAATCTTTGAAAACCTTATCTATCCCAAGAGTTAGATAATGATATCATAAATTCCAAGAAATCAATACTTTTTCTTTATGGTCATGTGATTGACATAACCTTAATCGACTCAATACTAGAGACTTATATCCACCTTATTTTAATTATGGACCGGCGACAGCTGTTGTGGCACAATGAGACACAAATGGTGGCGGTCTCAGGATCCTAAAACACTAACATGAATTCCATTATTTTTGAAGGATGTGTTTGAAATGATGGATAAGTAATTTTGATAATTTATAAAAGTATATAAAGAGGGAAATTTCAACCCCCAACAATGTTAAAACCTAGAAAAACCAGTAGAGAAATATTTAGGATACACATCCAGTATAATCTAAACTTTATCATCTGAATATAGTTCAAAAAAATTGAAATGGAATAATTTTATTTGATATGAATGAAATAAAATATCTAGAAAAATAAGTAACACACTACCTATTACCATATCCTCAATACCAAATAGGTTTTTATGGTTCTCTTAAAGAGAAATGAATAAAACTCTCTGATGATTGAAAAAAATATGTTCACTAAATCTAATAATTTCATTTATACCAAATAGAATATTGAAAATATCAAAATCAAGGAATAGAAAAAACTATAAAACCTCAACATCATAAAATATGACATAGAAATTCGTGAAAATGATGGAATTTCCCTTAATATTTTACATAGGAGTGAAATTATCCATCACTTATGAAATTGGAATTGATCTCATGCTGAATGAATAAATTAATATTGAACAAATGAAGTAATAGGACACAACAGTTTTGAAAAAATATTTCAATATTATATGTAATAAACATCATACCTCTCATAGTAATTTTCCAAACATCATATCAATTAATCACTTGTTATGAAATATATAAATGAATATATTCTAGAATTACATGAAAAAACATTGAAAAAAATAATATCACTTCATTTAGATATATTTTTATAATCTATATGGATGATACCACACTCTATTGGATATATCTTACTAGACCTGGTTTAATCTAGTTATTGGTATCAAATCTAACCACACTAAGGATTTCAAATAGAAAATTATCATTAAATATGGAATCATACAAACTCATATAAATTACTTTTTAATTGTAATAAATTTTAGTTCATGTGGAAAAACCTATCACATAGAATACAAACCACCAACATATGCCCCAAAGGTCTCATGTGGGTATAATCCGAGTAGCATTTATAAATTCAACTACCAAAAAATCAAGAGTCTTCATGCTTCTTCTCTTTACTATATTAGGAACCTTGATTTACTTACATATCATACGAGGTATCACCAAAAACTATAATCCATTCCATGTCATTGACATCCATCTATTACTTTATAAAAACCTCATCATAGGCGAGCAGTCTTAAATAAATGATTCATAACCTATCATTTGGTATCAATCCCATATAATCCCGTCAATCCTAGAGAAAGTCACTCATGAAGATCAAATATGAAATTTAGACCAACTAAAAAAATCCAAGTGGTGAATTCAATCATAAAACAATTCCCATACCCCTATTTTGTTAACTCTCTAACCACGTCCTTTTATAGGGCCTATTGTTGAAATTACATTTAGAAAATCACCTTGAAAATATCCAATGTGAAATACTCATGTATATTTCACTTTTTTATGTACTCCCACTATTTAATACATAGACTCTCTAATATATAAGAGGAAAACCCATAAGTGGATGTCTTAAGGGAATAATGAAATCCATATGGAGGTTCAATCCTCTGAATTAATTCATTAGGATCCCCACGCCTTTAGTCACCACATGATACAAATGGATTCATCATTTTTAACTTATATACATGATCAAACCATAATAAATAATCTAAAAATTTATTTAGGGCATTGATATTTAGCAGTTTTTATGTCTAACTATATGATATGAGGGTCCAACTGAGAGATATCATGTGGTTTTTTCTCTACTCTTTTCTATTCATGATTTTATGAATTCTTTCTAGATTGCATGATTTATAAAACTAGATACATAAACACAATAAAAAAATATTTAAAAATAAAATAAAATAAAATAAATTTATATGTTTAACTAAAAACTCATAAATTTGGAACAATAATATTAATAACAATATCAAATATCAAAACATTTAAACCAAAAGTTTTTAATATTTACCAATATTCATGTTTTAGACATAGGGCATTGATAAATATGGAAAGAATATTCAAATTTCATTGGTAAGGCT
The DNA here is from genome assembly GCA_963277665.1 of Viscum album. Lineage (NCBI taxonomy): Eukaryota > Viridiplantae > Streptophyta > Magnoliopsida > Santalales > Viscaceae > Viscum > Viscum album. The sequence goes on from OY728138.1 coordinate 1,930,128,309, forward strand.
TCTATACATAGTTAAAAAACACCCATAAAGTTTACTTATCCATATTATAAGCTCATGTGCCACTAGTTTCCATCCCATTTCTATAAGGAAACATGAGATATCCAAAAATTACTCATGGGGTTTTTCCAAAACATGTATGTGTTGATGGTCATGTAAAACCATAAAAATATATATAAGAATAAGGATCAATTTAAGAAATAATTAAATTCCAACCATTGTAACTCTCATTTTGGATAAATTAATTTAAAATGTGAACTTCCATAGACCTATATATCATGTTATAACAATAGTATCTCTATAATACCATTACACAAAAAAATAAAAAGGTATAACTGATATAATTTTTTAATGAAATATTTGGAGTTATATTACAATATCCATTGGATATATCCACCACAAGTTCTAAAGAATGTTCGAAATTTTCATTGGATGGAGATAAGAACTAAGGGTATTATAACATATATTTGACTTCCAGGTTGTTACATTTTTGTGGAATTTGATATTTTAATTTGATAGATATTTCATTATAAGAAATGGAAATTATATTGATATTATGAGGGTTTAATGTGTTTAAATGATATTTCTATATTGGTTTTGGGGGTTTTTGGATGCCTCAGGGGTTTATTAGAGAATCCAACGGAAGCCAGAATAGTCATACTACATGAGGGAGCTAATATGGGCTATTCACTCAAGGCATTGATGCATCACACTTTGAAAATTTGGAAAAGGGGGAAACCAGATTCTAAGGTGGTTCATGGAATAAACAATCAATTAACTCGATGAACGAAACATGATTCATGTTTAAAAAAAGTGTTCACCCACCAATTTTTTAGGGTTAAAACATGCGTATATAGAGTCATTTATCTGGTTTGATCCCCCACTTACTACATGACCACTATAATAATTTGGGTTGTGATTTCGTATTTTTCTGGGTAATATCTTCCTTTCATCTCCACGCATTTTAATTTTTCTTTATAACGCCTAATATTTTGCATCATCAATTATGGATTCATTGACTATAACACTAAACATTAAATAATTAGTTGTGATGGATAGGGATTTTTCTTGACATCTTTATAGGAGAAACTAATATTCCATTTTTGTTCTGTCATATGTCATTTTGAAGAATACCAATTACCGTATTATTTTTCCAATGGTTTTATGTGATCAAAGATAAAAGTACTCAAACTATCCATAAAAATTGGTTATTTTTTATGTTATTAGTTTGGGTTCATGTTAGGAAAGGAATGAAGTTCATAGATCAAGGTTTCACTAAGTGGAAGATTCAAAAATGATTTTCTTTAGAATTTAAGACTATTTAAATTTAATGGTTCAATAAATTATAAAAATTTATAATTAATTTTGGGTGACACATGGTGTGAAAGAGGTTTTTGGGAGCATGAAAAAGACCTTCTAGATCTTGTTGAGGGCTTATATTTTTATTACTGGAAGGTGGTCCCTTTTAAAAAAATCTATATTCTTTTTTATACGTGGGATTTCATGTCTAGATAAATTAAATAGGACATAATAGAATTGATAGGGACAAATAATGGACAAGGAGAGTAGGTATGATGATGTTGGGTCTCCTATGAATGCGTTAGGAACTCTTTTGATCTTGTGTAAGTTATAAACTCATGGAGAATATGTCGCCACTAGGAAAGAGAAGTAGTTAGATGATTTGAGGCCTTTAAAGGGTCACGTTGTTTGGGATGAGACATGTATATCTTGGTTTTTTTCTCACAGGTCAAGTAGAATGTTTATCGGAGGCATAATTCAAGTAAAAATATATTGTCTTACCACCTGACTCATTCATAAATAGTGACACCATCATGAGGGCGGTCTAAGTCTTCATAATAACCATGGGATGGGATAATACATTTGGACTGGACTATGTGTCTCAAAGTGGGGTGTTCTCTAAAAGATTACATAAGATAAAAACTTTAATAGATTCCATATGAGATTTTGGTTTACGGTAATGGTTTTTCTCATGGAATGGAATCTATATGCTACTGGATGTAGAGTGTGGTGACTTGGAATGGTCCTTGGGTAGCATGACCGAATCTATTGAGGGATGTCTATAAGGATATAGAACAACCATTAGGTCTAGTTCAAGATTTTTCTACATGTTGTTGTGTCACTACAAGGTGAACAGTATGCGACTCGATGTATGATAAGATATCCTGTAGGTATGGGAGACCCAATGGACACCATAGTGGTTGTTGAGATATTTCACTATAAAATGGGTTTTGTATAGAGTGAATTGAACAATAGGATTACCTAGAGTGCTTGTAAAAGGCTATAACCGTTTTCTTTGATGTTAGCTTCCTAGATTCTATGGAAATGTTTCATTTTCCCTCCATAGTTTGAGGGGATGGTTCAGTGCTATTATGACCTACCATGAGTTGTAAGGATAGGTAAATACGATTGATGGTCCGTTGATTGATAAGGGTTGGGTCAAATATTTGTCAGGGGCTATGTCATTTCCATTAAGATGGAATTTTTATTTGATTTATTATGTGAAGGTCCTCTATATGGGATGACCATGGTACGATGTGACATATGACTAATGGACCATTCCATGAGATATATGGAAAAAAGTGGAGAAGTGAATATATAATCATGACTACTGCCTTTGGGTATTGGGTCATTGTCGAGATTCCACCCTATGTTATATATTTATATATATTTTTAGACTATGTATATTGTTATTTAATGATTAGGTGGGGAGGTGGATTTTACAATAATACTAAAATAGTTACGATTATTTGTCATGGTGGTCTAGTTAGCTATGAATGACATGAGAAAAACCAAATGTTGGTTCCTTGGTCATCACATGACATCTGAGGTTATTGTGTGAAATGTCTATTATATTCATCATGAGAACACATGCTTGATGTATTATTCTAGGGGATCATTGTGAGACCTTAAAAAAGTCCCCATCTCATACTCTGCTTAGGTACCCTAGTGAACATGTATAACTTATGTCTTCTTTTAGGTTCATCACATTACATGAAACAGATGTGGCATGAGTTGCTCATGGATATTAGGAAATTGGGGTGCTGACAAGGGTTGGAATAAGGTCTTGTATATGAATTAATTATTAAAATTGTATTATAATCATTGTACACCCTTTCTCTACATTCATCCTTTAGAAAATATTTTATTGGAATCATTATATTATGAAATTAATCATGATGTATCAAAATTTTAGGATAAGTATAACATAATCTACCTTTAATACATTCAACCCTTCATTAGTCCACAATTCTTAACTTCATTTTGAATTTAATTATAGTGGTGCTATATCTTATTCCTTTTTCATGATTATTAGAGAAATGTAATTTTTATAGTGAATAACCCCTATATAACTCAAGAATGAATCATAAATACTTTATCAAATCATTAATGAGCTTCATATTTCCTAATTATCTTTTATTACTTAATTTTTTGATTCAAATTTTTTACCTTTAATAATACATTCTTTACTTTTGTTATTCAATATCATTATTTACTACACTTCCTTCTTCAATTCCAAATATTGTTTATAATGGTTCATTAGGACTGAATTTCACTCCGATTATCCATTATCCATTCTCAAAAATATACTAAAACATTTTTTAAAACACTTATATACCTTATAAAAGAATAGATTATGACTAAAACGTTCCTTCTATAATTGGTTCTTTCTTTTGGAATAAGTTATTCTAGTGGAATTATACCCATAAATCAATAGGAACCATTTAATTATAGTTTATCATTTACCATACTACAAACTATTTATGAATATAAAATATATCAACCTCATTATATAATATAATCTATAATGTTTATGATATTCCCCCATGTTCTATGCTATATTACCATAATCATTAGTATTTAACCAATTCTTGATGCATGATTTTTGAAGGAATGCATGTTTGGTTCTATTTTCATTAACTAAAACTATATAGACTACTCAAAAGGATAATCTATGAAAATATCAATTCATCAATTCATAGTATATAAGATCCCTTATTATTCTATATGAATATTACACATTGGGATATAGCATCATGAAGTTATAATGTATGAATCCCTCCATCGAGAACATTTATATTTATATTAACATTCCAATTCATGTCATTTTATGTTTTTAACCACTCTAATATAGACCATCTACCAATATTGTTTTAATATCTTGGAATCCAAATTGGTACCACATCATAGTATGATCAAGGTGAACTTAAACTCCATAACATTAAATAAGTACTGAGTCCACGTTATACAACTTTAACTCCCTCATCCATGTGTCCTTTTTGGGCTCGAAACTCGTTCGAGATAGCTGCACATCATCAACATTTTCAATGAAAAAATGTGTAACACTTGGGTTCTTAGACCTAAATTTTTTCCTTTTTATTAAATTAAAAACTTTGTGTCCTTAGAACTTTAATGTATTCATCAAATCAATAATTTCCAAATTGAATCTTCTATGCTAATGACAAATTGCACGAAAAACCTGCCTCTCATCAAAGGCAGACATCCCCAAACATAAATGGTAGTAATATGATGGGCCCAATGTATTTAATTCCTGGACAATAGTTAACTTTTATTTTTTCCACAATTATTGATGATATGAAAATGTAATACTTATTTAATATGGGTTTAATGGTTTTCCAAAGAATATCCCTTGGTTCCCTTGAAAGTATTTTTTCATTCATCCACACCAATTTTCCAATGAAGAGTTATATAATTTTTAATGTTTCCTTTTCATACTACTCATTATATTTTCATGTTGACTATATTTATGGAGTATTTCCCAAATTGTTTCTCTATATTCATGGATATTCATAGTTTTTAACACACCATTATAACCCTGAATAATTCATCTTATCAATACTATCACATTACAAGAATATACTCCAATTACCCAATAATTATAACATTGAGAATTAAACCTATTGGATTATTTATTTTGTATTAGTTTCCCCATTATAAATATTGGAATTAAATCATATGTTTCTCATAAATGGTATTTAATTGTGAGTTCCATGACCTTTCCACGTGATATTGAACTTCATGGTGTTTTCCCTATCACATAAAGTATAATATGTATGATACCATTTTCCTCACTATAGATACCCAAACATGATGGACATGGAAATTACATTACTTTTTATAAATAATTAATACATAACAAAATAGACACCCAAGGACTGCAATAGTATAGTGTCTTTGGAAACTTGGAACATAATCATCTAATCATGGTGAAAGATCTTCAACATCTCCCATAAAGATCTTCCTTTTTTCATACCTAAAAACTTTCAATATATCCTGGATAAAAGAAAACATAAAAATGGGTTAGCTCAAATTTTCAGTAAGGGTAAACATGGATAACATAAAACAATACATAAACATTTGATCATAAAAACATGAACATAAAACATCAAAATCAGAAGTAATGATATAATTATTTGTGGTACATAAATTATTGATCATAGAAGAACATTAATCATGATTAAATAGCATGGGAATAAAACATGGCATTGTGGCAACAATTAATCACATGTTATGATTTACATAGTAGCCAAGGCATTTCTTCCAAGACCATCATAGTGGACAATGTCCATTACTGAATCAGGTTTACCTGCCATTCCAGATCTGTATTACTGTACCGTATTTACTTTCCGTTACCTCCATGTATATCTCATGAGATATAAGTCATTGCCTAATTAATTGGAGGGAGATATAGGTCCCACCCATCTCATAATTAAATCAGTATTACTTGTGCCAAAAAATAAACATAAATCATTCATCATAACCCAAATAATAAAATGGGTTTCATAAACATCATCCCATCATAACATAATCCTTATAAAACAAATGGATATCATTTCATCATAAGAAGAATAAAACCTAGTAAATAATAGATAAATTATACCTGAAACATAATCAAACTAAATAATGTCAACTTATATGGAAAATAGTTTTGGAAAAGCACTTGTAATGAATTCTTGAGGAAAATATCCTTTCTTCATCAAAATTATATTCTTTTCACAAAATGCCATGAAATTTTAAAACCAAAAGTATTTTGTTGGAAATAATAATTAAATCTTCTAGAGGAATCATCATTAAAATTAGGCGTTATGAAACCGTAAAAACCCATTCTAATCGTATAAGTTAAAAAAACATTCTCCTCGTAATTTTGATGGAAAATTCAAAAAGTTCCTCGGATGGTAAACAAAAGAAATATTCCTTCCACAACACAATGTAAAAGTCAATTAGGGGTAAAAATGACTATAAAAATACATGGAATAATATTAAAGACTTTAGGAAAATACTTTTATGGACATGAAGATAAAATATAATCCTAGTAAATACATACGTATAAACAATCTTGGATAAAAATGAAATCGCAAAATTATCCCTTACCATAGGTCGGATATGACTCATACGTATCTGAAACTCCAGTATAATGAATTAAATATTGTCATTTACATATTAAGGAATCATATTCATTGTTATGATATCATATATGGTTCACTTATGACTTTATATTACCCGTTCTTTTGTAAATTCCATCTTAAAGCAGAGTTTTTGGTAAAATTGTTTCATTTATTGTACGTATTTCGACTTGTTGTTCTTGATATTATTAAATATATCCTGATTTACCTAATTCCATAATTCAAAACATGAGTTAAATATAATATATATTCATCCTATAAATATATATGATAGATTGATAAATGGAATGAACTACACCGTTCATGGAGAAGGTAGGCTGTATGTACGCATGAAGGCTGTTTTAGTTTCCTTGTTAAATTGAATGGAATTAATTACATGAAAAATATATGTACATAAATACAGTATCATTATTATGTAATATCTTTCATTATTGTTTATTAATTATACTTTATAATCATAATTGAATGGATAATCATGGAAAATGAATCTCTTCGCGTTCGTGAAGACGCTAGTCTGTACGTACGCATGAGCAATGATATCATTATTTTGATATTAAAATCGTATATAATTTCATGGTATATGATATATACATAATCATAATAATGTTATATTTATTTTTTATATCATTTATACTCATTATTATATCAATACACATGATGAAATGTTTGAATAACAAACTAAACCATGACGTGGAGACTGTAAGTCATATGTACGCACTTGTGGTGACTTTTTGAGTCATAGGATGGATAAAATAACTAATATGGTTGTAAAATTTTTATAATAACATAAAATTATATATAATATATTAAATTTATTATTTTATAATTGAAAAAACAAAGACAAAGGAAGTGGAAGAAGAAAGAAACATGAAAGAGTTGGTAGAATAGATTGCATCTTCTTCAACGTTCCACTTTTAAAATTACTCTTATGAAAGTTGGGTTAGTATATTAAGAAGACCCAAACATCTATTATATTACAAGAGAGGTTTAGAAGAGAAATTTGTAGGATTTATCTGAGCTTGAAGGCTCAAAATGGTGTAAAGAGGAGAGGGATGAGGTGCGCTTTTATAAGGGAGGAGAGGAGCACCTTAGGAAAAAATTAAAATATTATTTTATAATAAATTAGTATTCGGTTTATAATTGCTCCAAAGTGACTTATTTCGAGGATAGGGTGGGTATGGGTCTCAATCCTCTCCGAAAATAGGTTGTAGGAATGTTTAGGTTACCATTTAAACCTTATCATTTCGATTTAATTATAAGTTAAATAATTTAACTTTTACTGTGTCTTCTTGTATTCTTACAAAATATGGTTACTAAATTTACTATAAACTACTAATATAACCCCAATTGGTTCACTAATGTCATATAATGTATTATATAAGTCTTTTGGCCGAACCATAGATTTTTAAGACCATTATATTAATTAATAATATAATATTTGTTTTAAAAACTCTTTTATGTCAATTTTCACACTATTTGGTATTATGTTTTTTCTAAATTCATAAAAGCACTATTTATTTGAAAACAATTCATCTATCCAACCCTAATATGTTATATTATACTATAAAATTAATTTAATTCATAAAAATCCTCAAATTACATTTATTTGGATATTTATAATATCAATTATTTTAATATTTCATTAATTAGGTAATTACTGCATAACTATTGTCTCATATATAAAGTAAATTATATAATGTTTAAAAATTATAAATAATATAAAATTATGTAAGAAACCATTTTATCTTTTTAATGAATACTTATATTCGAATTTATCTTATGTATAACCCTATTTTAAAAATGTTTTAGTAATTTAACATTGATTTTAACTATTTTAACTATTCTTTAAATAAAATAATATTAAAAGTCCTAATCTAATCCAAGTGGACCTAAAGGGTAATATTTTGTTCCTAATTATGTTTTTGGTCTAATTAAACTTATACAATATAGTTAGGACATGTGTTTGGGTAATAATAATATCATTTTTACCATTAATTACTCTATTTACCTTTGATCGTGGTAAATAAAAGAAAAAAGTTAGTATTCACCATAAATTATTTTTATCTTATTGAACCAAATTTTACTCCTTGATGTTAACTATGTCTCTAGGATTTCAAAAATTTAACTCACAGAAGCGGTAAAATTATGTTCTATGTAAATTTGCAAATTCTCCTAGGAGGTGCGTAAAAGAGGGTAAAAAGTTCAATAAACTGTTTATACATCTAAAATTATTATAAAATGACTCCAATGAAATAAATTGATCATATATAGGTATTATTTATCTATATTGAACTAAAATAAATTTAAATAAAATAAATTATTATTTAAATAAGAATTCGGTTTTAACCAATAACTTACTGTTTTCACTATTCATCTAAAATTGAATGTTTTCAGAAAAGTAACAAAAAATCAATCTAAATAAATTTCGATATTCCGAATCCAAAAATTAAGTCCATTTTGAAAGAAAAGATTTATAAAATTTCAAAAAATGTGTATTACTATTCAAAATTTATAGTTTATATATTATTTGAATAACATATTGTAGTTTAGTTAAACTCGAAATTGTGTACAATGCAAGCTATCGATGAAGGTTGATCATGTGTGTAACACAACCAAGATTATTGTTGCATATACAACAAGCTAATACGGTGTTGCGTATAGTGCAAGATAATCTTGGTGTAGCATACAAAAAAATACATCAAAGAAATTAAAAAGAATAATTCTCATAAAATCTCAGGGTGTTACATTCTACCCCCCCATAAAATGAATTTCGGCCTCAAAATTTGGCAGTGTTATAAATGGTTCTCTATTGAAAAGTTTCTTTTATAGAAAACGAAAATGTAAAAAGAAATAACAAAACTTAATTTTAAAAAAGTGAAGTAAGAAACATAATAGTTACCCAAATTAACTCATTACCAGGTTTCCACATAGGAGAACATATGTGAAAATATGGATATGGAAGAGAAATATTATCATAAACTTCTGATGAAGAGTGGTAGAGGACATGGATATGAAAAATAAAACAATCGAACAGCCATAAATTTGTGATGATCTAAGGTACCATCTGATTCATCAGATATAACGACACTTGGACCACATATTTGTTTTTCAAGAACATTTCCCAAATGTTGAAGAATATTTGAATTAAAAGAAATACATACTTGATTTTGGTATAATCTCACTATTTTTTGTTCCTTGAACAATTTCCTCTTTATCTCTTAAAGAAATGAAGTTGAATTTTTCTTTTGTGAAGTGTTAGAAAATCAAGCGATAGAATGATAAGTCATTCCATCTATCTGAAACATAAGGCTAGCAAAAGATAAATTCATAAGTCCTCCTTATGGCGAGATAAATCTTATATGGTTCAAAAAAATGGACTTAAACTTCATCTATCATACCACTTAATAAAATAAAACTAGTTTCTACTAATCAGAGATGGCATATAAGCCAGTGGTAGGCGATAAAGGCCTGTCACACTTTGGTTGTGGGTTCGATTCCCACATCCTTGTTCAACACAATAGGTTGTTGCTCATCCTACAGGTTGTCCTTTTTATAAAACTACACTATTATAACTTTACAGAAATAATATCCAAAAAAGTTATAGCCTTAAACAATACTATCTGATGCCCAAAAAAATCCATTCCAATCTTTAGACTTATCCAAAATACATCTTTCCAGTCTCATAGTATAAAGAAAATTATTACTGGAATGATCACATAACAAGAACATGAATACCATCATTTATCCCCCATATATCATAAGATATATCTTATTGATTGCATTAAAAAAATGTGAATACCTTAATCATGTATTCTCTTGTAACATGAATTACTATATAACCTCGGTGAGAACATGAATACTGTCAAAAGTTAACTCCTTCCAAATACCAAAATCCCAAAATTCAAATATAATCAAACCATGATGTCACTTGGTCCTTATATTAGTCATGAGCTCATTAATACTATCAAATATATTATTTTCACCTTATACCATCTTTATTCACATATCATCTGATTTCCAAAAATATTTCAATCACTTTTCATGGCTACTGGTACCATAAATTTTTTGAAAACCACAATAGTCCAATACATAAATATTCCAATACTCCATGATACTACAACATTAATTTGGAATCCCACTACATAAACACTTTATTATTCCACCACATCGTTGTCATACTCAATATCACAAATAGTGATCGCATTTGACTTCCCTTTGTATTTTTCATTAAGAGGTTGCTCACGTTGATCATCATTAATACCTAGATTAGGGAATTGATTAGCATAATGCCCCAGTTCTTTGCACTTGAATAATTTAAGTGTTTGTGGAGATTTCTCTGTAGTCATTTCTCTATTCACATAATTTGAATCCTTTTTCCCAATACATTGGCATTCATCTTCTCGATGCAATTATTTTACACACTTGAATCATTTTCTAGTACCTTTTAGACAATCTCTACCATGCTTCTTTCTAGACATTGAGAATAAATAAACATTCACATTCTTTTCACCAATGTTATGAGAATTTTCCTTGGACTCCCTCTTTCATTTTTGGGTACAAACCATGAGATGGACATGTAACACTGACTTCCATTTCTACCTTGATAGCACAACGCAGAAAATATTCATAGCTACTAAAGTCTCTTATAGATAATCCCTTTGAAGACTTGGTTTTAAGCCACTGAAGAATCGATAAACTTTACTTTCAGGTTGGATGATAAAGCCATATGCATACCTTTCAAGCCTTGTAAAATTCTTGTCGTATTTACCAACAGATTCATCATCCTTTTTTCTTAATCTCATGGAACTCATTTTCCATCTTTGTTCAAAGAATATGAGGGAAGTACTTATTGAAAAATAAGTACTTGAACTCATCCCATTCCATGGATTCAATTTCCCCTTGGGGCCTTGAATTCATAATTAGTGTTGACCACTAGTCTACTTCACCTTCTAAATGGTAAACAACCAGAATGATGTTTTCATGTTTTGAACATCGATGTATGGAAAATATCTTTTCAATGGTACTGATCCATTGCTCAGCAACAGCTGGATCAGAAGACCCATTGAAATAAGGTGGACGTTGCCTCATGAAGGACTCAATATAATATTGTTTCCTTCTCTGCTCATTCAAAAAGTCCAGAATGATTCATAGCTTGTGTATGTATAACAATATGTTTTTTCACTCCATCTCCCATAACATTAGTTTGTTCAGGAGGACTATCATTGCATTGCCCATTACATTGATCAACACAATTCCTTCGGGTTCCAACCATTGTCTAAAACCCAAAAAGTATAATGTTAGAGCAAAACCACATTCTAGGAAAAAAAAACAAAATAAAGGGGGAGTAACTTCAATATATAACATCTTAGGATTAATTCTAAGATCATTACCATAATTCTCGGACTATAACCTATAATTATACTCAACCATAAAGACATCCCTAGACATACCTTCGAAATATCTATAGGGATTTCACTAATGGTTTTTCATCCTAGTTTCCAAAGATTAACTAAAACTTTCCTCTGATACCAACTGTAGAGACCCAAACATGACGTACATGGACATTATATTATTTTTTCAGAATACTTTATACATAAAAAACAGACACCCAAGGACCGTAGTAGTTTAATATCTTTGGAAACTCGGATGATAATCTTCTAATCATTGTGAAATATATTCAACATCTCTCTTAAGGATCTTACGTTTTTTATATAAAAACATTTTTTATATCCTTGGGAAAATAAAACATAAAAAGGGGTGAGCTCAAATGCTCATTAAGGGTAAGCATGGTGAACATAAAATAATCCATAAACATTTGAATGTAGAAACATGAACATAAAACATCAAAATCAAGAGTAATGACATAATTTAGTGAAGTACATAAAGAATTGATCATAAAGAAACATTAATCAAGATAAAATCGCATGGGAATAAAAAATGGAATTGTGGAAACCATTCAGCACATGTTATGATTTCCATATTAGCCAAGGCATTGCTACCAAGACCATCAGAGTGGACAAATTACCTTACTGAATCGGGTTTACCTGCCGTTCCAACCCTGTATTACTATACTATATTTACATGCCATTACAGCCATGTCTATATCATGAGATATAAATATTTACACAATGAATTTGAGGGTGATAGAGGTCCCACCCATATCATAATAAAATCATTCTTACTAGTGCCACAAAATAAACATAAATCATTCATCATAACCAGAAGAATAAAATGGGTTTCATAAACATCATCCGATCATAACTTAATCCATATAAAACAAATAGATATAATTTCATCGTATGAAGAATCAAAAAATGTTAATAATATATAAATTATACTTTAAACATAATCATACTAAATAATGTCATCTTATATGGAAAACAGTTTTGACAAAACACTTGTAATGAATTCTTGAGGAAAATATAATTTCTTATTCAAAATCTTTTTTTTTTCACAAATTGCCATGAAATTTTAATAGAAAAGGATTTTTTTGAAAATAATAATGAAATATTTTAGATTAATCTTCATGAAAGTTAGGCGTTATGAAACCGTAAAAATCCCTTCAAGCAGATAAGTTAAAAAAACATTCTCCTCATACTTTTGCTCGAAAAGTCAAAAAGTTCCTCGTATGTTAAGAACAAGAAAGATTCCTCCCATAAAACTATGTAAAATTAAAAGTGGGGTAAACATGACTTTAAAAATACAAGGAATAATATTAAACACTTTCTTAAAAGCATTTTATGGACATAGATGAAAAAAATAACCCCAGTAAATACTTACGTATAAGAAATCCAGGATAAAAATGAGATTGCCAAATTATCCCTTACCTTAGGTCCAATATGCTTCATACGTATCCAAACATCCAGTATAATGATTTATATAATATAATTTACTTATTAAATAATCATATTTATTGTTATGACATCATATATGGATTACTTATGAATTTATATTACCCGTTCTTTTGTAAATTCCATGGTAAAGCAACGTTTTGGGTCAAATCGTTTCATTTATCATACGTGTTTCGACTTGCTGTTTTTCATACTATTATTCATATCCTGATTTATATAATTAAAGAATTTAAAACATGGTTTATATATAATATATATTCAGCATATGAATATATATGATAGATCGATAGAAGTAATGCAATACACCGTTCAGGGAGACGGTAGGCCGCACGTACGGATGAACGCTGTTTTCATTTCCTTATTGAATTGAATGGAATTAAGTGACTGAAACATATATGTACATAAATCCAATATCATTATTATGTAATTTTGTTCATGATAATTTATTATATATACTTTATTACAATACTTGAATGGTCAATCATGGAAATTGAATCTCATCGCATTCGTGGAGACGGTAGTCCATACGAGCGCACGAGTGATGAAATAATTGTTTTTATATTAAAATAATATATAATTGAATGATATATAATATATAAAGAATCATAAAAATGTTATATTTATTATTTATATCATTTATACACATTATTATACCCATCCAAATGATAAAATGTTTGAATAACAAACAACACCACGACGTGGAGACGGTAAGTCGTACGTACGCACGTGTGGTGACTTTTTAATTCATAGGATGGATAAATTAACTAATATTGTTGTAAAATTTTTATAATAACATCACATTATATAGAATATATTGGAGTTATCATTTTATAATGTAGACAACAAAGAAGGAGGATGTGGAAGAAGAAAGAAACTTGAAAGAGTTGGTAGATGAGATTACCTCTTCTTTGATGTGCCTCTTTTAAACTTCTTCTTTGGTAACAAGGGTTGGTCTTTTGAGAATAACAGAACATATATGATATAACTAGAGAGGATAAGAAGATAAAATGTAATGGTTTGTCTGAGCTTGAAGGCACAAAATTGTGTAATGAGGAGAGGGAGGAGGTTCCCTTTTATAAGGGAGGAGAGGGGAACCTTAGGAAAAACGTAAAATATTATTTTATTATAAATTAATATTCAGTTTGTAATGGCTCCAAAGTGACTTATTTAGAAGATAGGGTGGGTATGGGTATAAATCCTCTCATCCAATATGTTTTAGACATGTTTAGTTTACCATTCATACCTTATGAGTTAGATTTAACTCTATGTTAAATAATTTATCTTTTTCCTTATCTTCTTGTATTCTTACACTATATGGTTAATAAAATTACTATAAACTCCCATTAGAACCCCAATATGTTAATAAATGTCATATATATTATTATATAAGTATTTTTGCCAAACCATATATTTTTAGGACCATTATTTAAATTAATAATATAATATATTTTTTAGAAACTCTTTTATGTCAATTTTGACATTATTTGGATTTTTTTTCTAAATTCATAAAAGCATTATTACTTAGAAAAAAATTTATATAACCAACCCTAATACGTTATATTAACCTATATAATTAGTTTAATTCATAAAAAGTCTCAAACTACATGTATTTGGGTATTTATAATATAAATTATTTTAATATTTCATTAATTAGGTAATTACTAAATCACCATCGTGTCATAAATAAATTAACTTATTTAATCTCTAAAAATTATAAAGAAAATAACATTATGTAGAAAATATATTTTATCATTCTAATGAATATTTATAGATGAATTTATCTTATGTATAACTCTATATTAAAAATTATTTAGTTATTAAACATTGATTATGACTATTTAAACTATTCATTAAATAAAATAATAATAAATGTCCTAATCTAATCCAAGTGGACCTAAAGGGTAATATTTTATTCCTAAGGTTGTTATTGTCTAATTAAACTAATCCAATAGAATTAGTACATGTTTTAGGGTAATAATAATATCATTTTTACCCTTAATTTCTATATTTATCTCTAACCGTGGTAAATAAAAGTAAAAAGTTACTATTCAACAAAAATTATTTTTATCTTATTGAACAACATTTTACTCCTTGATTTTAACTGTGTCTCTCAAATTTTTATATTCAACTCACAGAAGTAGTGAAATCTTGTTTTATGTAAATTTGCAAATTCTCCTAGGAGGTGGGTAAAAGATGATAAACGGTTCAATAAAATTTTTATATATCTAAAATTATACTAAAATGAATCTGATTAATTACATTGAACTTATATAGGTATTATGTATATATTTTGACCTAAAATAAATTTAAATAAAATAAATGATTATTTAAATAAAAAGTGGATTTTAACTAATAACTTTGTGTTTTCACTATTCATAAAAAATTAAAAGTTTAAATAAAATACCAAAAATTCAACCTAAGCTAATTTCGATTGTCTGAAACAAAAAATGAAGTCCATTTTGAAGGATAAAATTTATAAAATTTTAAAAATTGTGTATTACTATTCATAACAGCTAGTTTATATAATATTTTAATAACATATCATTGTTTAGTGAAACTCGGTATAGCGTACAACGCAAGCTATAGAGGAAGGTTTCTCTTGCGTGTAACACAAGCCAAGAATAGTTTCCATGTTATGACATTGTCCCAATTCCTTGATATATAATATTAATATCTTACATCATTCTATATCACATGGTCTAGATGGAAAAAATTTCAACACAACACATTATCTAGATGATCAATAACATAGATAATTTACTCTAGAAGGGTGGTGTTGGGTTCAAAATTCATATACTAACACTCACCCATGTGACATGAGTTGAGATAATATCTCTTTATGTTGAATACATGAAACCCATAATGAATATATTTACAATTATTATATAAGGTTAACAAGTATTCCACATTACAGATATGAGTTGTGATATCTAATAACCCAACATATTAGAATATCAATATCAACTTATTTACTAATTAATGATGAATTATTTGAATATAAATGTGATGTTAATAAAAAATCACCACTGGAAAAAGATAATAAAAGATTATATTGGTCAAAATAATATTTCTTAGGACATAGTCATTTCTAATCTATTGAAAATTGATAAATACTTACTCATCATCTGCATAATAATGCATGTTCAATTAAAAAAATAAATACACAGTTCCAATCAATAAATATTGGGAAAATAAGGAAAATTATATAGATATAAAAAAGGATACATCTTTATTATGGAATGAATATTATAATTTCTTGAAAATTCATCTAATGATAAAATATTCACCTAAGAGATGATAATATCATGATCAATATCTCCTATAAAATCTTGGAATATATTTATTATATATTTATTTCATAATCTATCTCACTATAAATCTACAAATGAGAAGTTTTAGTCAAATTTTGCAATGAACCCATTACTTCTTTTATAACCTTCTTAAAATTGGATATAATTCATGGGTGAAAATTTAAAATAATGACCAATGGAACATCATAAAGCTTCCAAATCACTTTTACATATATGTGTCCATGATATTATAATTTATATGACACCTTAAGTGGAAATAAACAAGATGATTTCATAAATTTTTCATTAATGACATATATTTTTTCCTCCCCTTTAGGGACTAATGAAATAAAATTTCATGGTATATCAAGATCTCATCACCCTTCCACATCAATGTTTTATGAGATTTCATTAACCATGTATGATTAAGATCCTAAACTATTATTGTCTGAAAAGAAAAAGAAAAAGAAATTAGTATTTAGACAATTCATAATCATCCATTAATACCAAAATTTTTGTTCATTAAACATAATACTGTACCTATAGTGAAATTTGCATCCATAATGGTTCCAATCGATCATCACCTATATCCTCAAGGTCAACAGAACCAACATAATATACCTAAAAGGAGGCACCATTTCTAGATAGAGAAAAATCATCCAAGATTATATAATCCTATAAATTTATTATTTTAAATTGAGAATATAGACCCATTATCATATTTAGAAAAATATTATCATCCATAGATGATGTGACTTACCTAGTATCTTTGAAGACCATATCATCCTTATTTTTCACATCCATATTCATCTAATAAAATAAAGTATAAAAATTCTATTCATCTATGGGGTTTTAAAAAATTTAGTTTTCATAATTCTACTCAAGTAATCTACAACAAAAATCCCATTACAACCATTATTAGACAATAAAATTAAATGGTTTAGAGATACTCTATACAATGACACATATAATGAATCCAATCATTATGGGAGAATAATTATTTTATTGTTTTTTGATTTTTATACACAAAAACTTTTCATAATTATATGTTGGAGGAATGTCATCAAATTATGTATCGCCCCTTGTGACTCATGGTTTTGGGTGGGTATGTTCATCCCCTAAAGGTGTAATAGGATATACCAATAAACCAAAAAATGATCTTGATTCATCAATAGACTCTAAAAAACATATTTTAGAGCATAAAAATAATGTGGATAAGTTTCTACTATCCCATGAAGAATTATAATGGTATCTGATGTGAATTACACAATACAATCACAAAAATACATCATACATCTCTAATCCCATTATTGTATTTTTACCTTTTGAGTCATAGACATCTTGGGATACTCCATCATAGAGATGTATTGAACAAACTACATATAATATCATGTTAGTCCTAGAAATCCTCTAATATTGAATATATTATATGTTATTTTATAATATATCACCACATGGATCCTTCTAAATATATAAAAATTCTTTTCTAAGATACCAGATGAATAAAAAACATTACATCCAATATCTAAAAAATTTATTCAACATTTTATACAGAATTTGTTGGTTTGACGTATCCAAAATAACATCAATATGGTTAAAATGATTGCATTTCCTCCTGAAAAAAACTATGATACTATCCATGAAAAAAATAACAAGTACGTTATGATTCTGATAGAACCTTTAGTTCATCAATGGTTGAAAACATCAAGGGAAATAGTACGTCAAAATGACATAAGAAGATAATCATTATGATTATAACTTCAACAAAAAATAGACATATAAATATCAAATTCCATAATCTTTTAATGGTTTTGTCATGGTTTAATTCAAATATTTAAAAACCAAATCTCCCCCTGAGAAGTTAAAGAGATCAGAAATTCAATGAAATTAATAATTTTTCTTAATGTACACTTGATTGAGATAATCTTAATTAGTTCAATGTTCTAGACTTCCATAAACCTTATTCTAAAACTAGACTAGTGACACCCCTAGTAGAACAAAGTGACCAATATGATGTTTTTCTCTATATCCTCAAACTATAGATTGAATTCATTTATTTTGGAAGGATATATTTGATAAGAAGGATATGTAGTTGGGATTGTATACAAAAGTAGATGAATAATAAATTCTACCTCCCAATGAGTTCATAACCAAGAATAATCATTAGAGAAAAAATTTAGGATACCCATCCACTACCATATAAAACTGATCCTCTCAAAATAGGTGAAAAACAGGAAAATTAATAATTATATTAAAAATAAATGAAATAAAATACTGAGAAAATATGGTCACACCCTGCCTGTTTCCATATCTTAATGACCAATGAAATTCCTAGTATTTTTATCAATTGAAATGTATTGAACTCAATTAAATACACAATTAATATTATTTTATTTTAAAATAAAACATTTAATTGGTATGTGTAATACTTAATAATGATCCAGAAAGATAAAACCATCAAGTGAATAAAACCACTAGAGCTTGAATAATTCAAAATCAATATGGTCATACAATCAATTTTTTTTCCATATCAAAAATAAAATACAATCATAGTCAACATGAAATCGGCATGACACACACACCTATGCTCATCAAGACAATACCAATCCCCATCTGCAGTCTCATCCTCATCGCTGTCCTCGACTCCACAATCCTACCAATGAAACCCAATAACCATATAAAATTATAAAAATGAAAAATATGTCATACCATCCATATGAATCAATCACGAAATGATATGGAGATGCACATTATGAAATTACATAAATCAACCATCAAACCACAGTCATGATATATCCACTATAAACCCCCTTTGATGGCGTGATCATCATTTTCATCATTCTGGATCCCCTCTTGGAACCATCATCATCGCTGATAGTAACACCAACATCACTATCGAGAGACACTATCAAAAACCATCATTTCCATTCAAGAAGTGGTCATAAACTCCTCTCAGACATAAAAATTTGTCTACATCATCGTTGTATATGTTTTCAAGCCACCTAATATGTTGGAATCAGAATTATGGACATGAAGTCACTTTAGGAAGAACAACCTGAAGTGCCAGTTACCTCATCACCAAACCCACAAAACACTGGTGACATATAATGATAGAAATAAATATGGAAATTAAATCTAATAATTCTATATATACCAAATATAATACTTCAAATATCAAAATAATGTAATAGACAATATTGTAATACTTAAACATCATCAACTATGACATGAAACTCAAAGAATATAAATAAATATCCATTCCACTTATACATAGTAATTAAATGATCATCACATATCAAATCAGAATTGATCTCAAACCCCAAAAAAATAAATTAATATATATGTAATGACAAAATAGGACAAAATGATTTCAAAAAAACAATGTTTTATAGAATATGTGAAGAACACCTTACCTCTTAGGGAAATTTTTCCAACATAAGATCAATCAATACCGTGTTATGCCACATATAAATGCCAATATTCTAGATTACTATGAAAAAATATTGTAAAAATGATTATCCCTTAATTTGGAAGGGTTCTTCTAATATTTTAGGATGATACCGCAGTCCATTGGATGAATCTAACAACCCCCAGGTGCATCTTGTGTATAGATATCTAATCTTACTACTCTATGTATTTTACCTACAAAATAAACATAGGAAATGGAATCATACGAATTGCTTGAATGTCCTTTTTAATTCCTATAAAAAAATTTCTAGTGAAAAACCTCCCACATTTAATACACACCACCAACCTATGCCCTAAATGTCTCATGGGAGTATAATTAGAGTAGTGATTTACAATTCAACTATTACTACAACTTGAGCCCTCATGCGCCCTATTCTGAATAGATTGTGTACCTTGATTTACTTATATATCATCTAAGGAATCACTAAAACCCATAATCCATTTAATGCATATGATACCCATTAATTATTTTTGAAAACCACATCACAGGCCAATTGGATGAAAGAAAAATTCACAACCTATCATTTGTTCTCAAACTCTTCTAAAACCATAAATCCTAGAGATAATCATTCATTATAGGGTTAGGTTTAAAAAACCAACTCAAAAATCTATGTGATGTTTTGAATTATTGAATAATTCCCATACCCATGAGTTATTAACTTTCTATCCATTAGATTTTATAGGGTCTCTAGGGAAAAATACATATAGAAATTATCTTTGAACATACCCCAATTAAAATATTCATGTATATTTTTATCTTTGTTTTATTCCTAAAATTTACAACACAGACCCTCTAACAATAAGTGGAAAATATGACCATGAATGCCCTAGGGGTATGAAGAAATTCATATGAATGATCAATCCTCTAAATTATTTCACTATGATTCTTAAGGCCCTTAGACACAACATGATAATAATGGATTCATATTTTTAAACATATAAACATGAACAACCCCTCATTAATAATGTAAAATTCATTTATGACTGTGATATTTAATAGTTTTGATGACCAACTAGAGGAAATTTGTGTCCACCTAAAATTTTGCATCTGATATATTCTCCCATACTTCCTCTATATAATTTTATGAGGTCCTTCTAGGTTTCAATATATATAACACATGATACAAATAATTCAATAAAACCCAATTAAACAAAAAATATTATTAAATAAATTTATATGTTTAACTAAAAAATAATAAATAAGGACTAATAATACTAATAAAATTATAATATATCAGAAGGATTAGAGCCTAATTGGATTAATATTTTACCACTATTCATTTTTTGGACATAGGGTTTAGAGAAATGAGAATAATATTCAAATTTCATTGGTTTGGTTTTCGGGTTAAGTTACACAACACACACCCAAATGCATATTTTAAAAATGTGTCCATCCACTCATCTTTTTAGGGTGAAAAAATTCATAGGGATAGTCATTCATCCAGTACCTCCCACATAATGTCTTACCCATACTTTAATATGGGATTCCATTTCATATTTCTTGTGTAATATCATTAATTCATCTCCATCCATTATTTTTTCCTTTATAACCTGTAATGGTGTGCATTTTCATTTATTGGTTCTATGACTTTTACACCAAGACATTAGAGAATTCAATAATATGGATTGATATTTTATCAACATCCATAGTGTAAGACTTATGATTCTTTTTTATTAGGTCACATATTCTTTTGAATAATATTTTTCACCATATATTCTTTATTGTGGTTTTATGTGATCATATGTAAAATCAATAGTAAAATCAGGCCTATAAATTGATTATTTTGTATGATACAGTGTTTGGTGCATGTAAAGAAGTGAATACACTTCATAAATCATGGAATCACTAAGCAGAATATTCCAAATGAGTTTTTAGGTATTTAATACGATTTAAATATAATATTTTAATTAATTAGACATAGTTATAATTAACATTTTGTGACACATGGTTAGAAAAAGTTGTTTGGGAGCATGAAAAAGGCATAATGGAGCTTGGTGAGGGATTAAGTCTAGGTTTCAGGAAAGTGGACCCTATAAAACAAATTAATATGCTTATTTATGCATGGGTGTTCTTATCTACATAAATTACATGAGGACTAGTAGAATGGATAAGGACTGGGAATATACAAGGTGATGAGATTTGATGATTTTGGGTCTCCTATGCCATAGTTATGTTTTATTTAGCTCTCAGGTAATTAATAAACTCAAGGAGATTATGTATCCATAGGGCAAGATAAGTATTTAGAAAATTTGATGCCTTGAGAAGGTCTTGTGGTATGTGATGAGACATGGGAATCTTGGATTTGTTCTGAAAAGACTATTCGTATGTTTATAGGAAGCCTAAGCTAAGTGTAAATAGAGGGGATAACATTATAACTCATCTTTAATCAGTGAAACCCTCTTCAGGGTGGTATAAGGATTGAAGGATATTTATGGGAATATTAAAAAATGTTGGGTCTTGTTCACGATGAAAATACATGTTGCGATCTCACTATAAGGTCAAAGGTATTTGTTTCTATATACAAAAAGATACTGTTTTAGGTCTAGAGAACACATTGGATACTGTAGTAGTTTTGGTGAGAAGTCCTTAGGATGTGGGGTTTGGTATTGAGTAAGTAGAACCCAATTATCTACAGGAGAGCAGCGTAAAAGGATATAACACTTTTTTTCATAATTTTATATCCCCTTATTATTGGGGTATGGGTCATTGTAATAATGACCTCTCCATATTTTTATGGTATGAATCATTGCTCCTGTGACCTACTAGGAGTTGTATGGATGTGTAAATATGATTTATGGACCTTTCATTGAGAAGGGTTGGGTCAAAGAATGACCAGTGGCTATTCCATTTTCATTAATTAGACATTTTATTGTTATGTATGAGGTCAAGGTTCTCCAAGTGGGGATTCATCATAGGATAATGTGACAAAAGACTAATAGACCCTTCTTTAATTTAAATGGTAGTGGGTTGAGATATGGATGTATAATCATGCCCAGTTCCTAGGGTTGTTGGGTCAAGGCCGTGACAACACCCTTTGTTTTGTATATATGTATCTATTAGGAATTAGTATATCTATATAGGATGATTATTTTATGAGGTGGATTTTGAATAACACTAAAGGAAGTATGATTAAGTGTTTTCATGGAAGAGTCAGCAGACATTGAAATGATAAATAGGGGGTTTCGGTTCCTCAGTCTGCAGACATCACCTGATGTTATTGTGGGATGTGTTTATTATATTCCTCCTGAATAAGACTATTTGATGAATTATATTATGGAATTGTTGTGAGACCCTACAGTATTCTATTTCTCATACACATCAAAGGTACCCTGATGCCTCTCTCGACCTTATATCTTTTTTTAGGTTCATAACAAAACATGAAAGAGATATGAAATGAGTAAATAAACGATATTTGGAGATTGGGGTGTGTCCTAGGCTTGGAATAAGGGATGGTATATGTATTACTTTTTAAAATGGGTTTCTAATATTTGAAATCACATTTTCAAAATTCCTCCTTTGATCTTTCATTTCAATGAATCATGATCTTATTAATGTAATCATGATGCATGAATCATTGAGGATTAATATAACATCATCTAAATTTATTCTATTAAAACCTTATATTTTTCATGTTTATTAGTTTATTTTTGAATTTATTTGTAGTATTTCAATATCTTGTTCATTATTCTTAATTATTGATGACACACTATTTTTATATTTCCCTTCAAATATATTACTCCAGAATGAATCAGAAATAATTAATCTATTCATTAATGAGCTTCATACATCATTATTATACTGTATTTCTTCATTTATTGCTTCAAATTTTTTACCTTTAGGAATACATTATTTATTATTTTTTTCAATATCCTTTTATAATGCTCTTCCTTCTTCAAATCTAAATACTGTTGATAGTTCTTCAGTAGGATTGAATTTTTAGTTTTATTCATTGTTTTCCTTTATTATATGTTTCCTAAAATTTTTATTCATAACACTTAAGCATATTCTAAAAAAATATTCTCTATAGTGTTCTTTCATGGATTAGTTTCTCATTTTATAATATGCTATTTAGGTGGAATTGTTTCAACACATCATTAGGAACCTTTTAATTCAAGTTGATCATTGAATATAATATAATATATTGATAGAAAATAAAATATATCAACATCATCATTAGAAATAATTTATAATTTAGATGATATTGGTCCCCCTAAATCTATGATATATTACCAAAATAAACTTTCTTTACCAAAACCTAGATGTATGATCTTAAAAAGAAAACCTAAGTGGTCTGTTCATCATGAAATTAAACTATGAAAACTCATTAATCAGTTTTCCTATGACATTATCAATTCATTAGTTCCCATTTGGTCTGATCCCCAATTCATCCAAATAAATATGCCAATTATATAATATAGAAATTAATCTATATGAATCCCCCTATGATATCATCTATATTTATATTGACATTCCAATTCATGTTATTCTATGTTTTTAACCTCTATCATTTAGAATATATCCCTTATTCATCCAATATTTAGGAATATAAACTTATATAACTTCATATTATGATCCTAGTGACCTTGAACTCTAAAACATTTAGGAAAGCCATCCATATTGAACTATGGGGCCTTTGTCTATGTGTCCTTTGTAATTTATATACTCCATCAAGCCTTTTGCACCTCATCGACATTGTTAATGAAAAACCATGTAACACTTGTCTTCCTAGACCCCCATGAATTTTTTTATTAAACTCCTCACATTGTGTCTAAATATTTTTAAATTCTCCATAAATACATAATTTCCAAAATAAATCATCTATAATAATGACACATGGCACAAAAATCCCACCTCCAGTCAAAGGAATATGTCCTAAAAGAATACTGGAACTTATAATATAGTCCATATGTTTTGAATTCATGGTCAGTAGTTAAATTTTATTTTTGACCACCATTCTTGGTGATGTACTAATGCAATAATTTTTCATATCTGGTTAATGGTATTCATATTCCTATCCCCTGAATCCTTCTAACTTCTTATTTCATTCATCTACACATATTTTCCTAGAATAGTTCTACAATCATCATCACTAACCTTTCATAATATACATTATATTTTCATGGTTGACAAGATTTATAGAATACCTCCAAATTAGTTCATCCATATCTAGTAGTTATCTTACTAGAGAGTATATCAATATATCCAAGAATAATTCATTCTATTTGTATTATCATATAACACGAATAAACTTCAATTACCCCTTACATTTAAAAATTATTATGACCTGTAAAGGATTAGGTATTTCGGGTCAGTTTGTCGACTAGTATGATTGGGATTCCATCATATTCTCTACCAGAACATGACATTAAATTCTGAGTTCCATGCCCATTCATGATGATGTTAAAATTAATAGTGCTTTCCCTATCACGTGAATTAAAAATTTCATGATAACTTATTCCTCACATGAGGTCACATATTCTATGTATCATTTATCTTCAACCATGCCACCTGTAGGGAAATAGATATATTGATTCCAACATTAGATGATATAATTTAATGTTAAAACACACTTTCCTACAATGAAAAAAAATTCTATGTTTTATCCATCTTGGTGCATATGTTATTTGATATACTAATGTTGAGACCCCACCTAAAACAAAATTGGGGTGTTTCCTCATCCTATATGTGTGACATAGATCAACATAAATGATTTTATTAATTACAGTCTGTTGATGTGGCCATTCCTAATTCACATCATGAATTTTTTACCATTAAATCATTTTCTTTTTATACTATTCATGAGCCATATCTTCACAGATAGATACGGAGCAAGGAATTATGAACATAAAAAACATTTATTCATTGTCATATTTGTTCCTTTGAATTTGGGATTCCAATTCACAATAGGTTTTTTCTAATAGCTTTTTCCATGTAGACAACCTTCATCGCCAATTGTGCTTAGTTCATGGCATTAAATTCAAAGTATTTCTACTAAATGAACTTCATTAAAAGGTAAACTGGTTTTTTGATGCCACATGTAAATAAATTATAATACCAAATTTATTAAATATTGTAAGAAATTAAACATCAACAATTACCTAGGTCCATGAACTATGAAATTACATAATATGACAATAAAAATTCGATTTTTTAATAATCCCACAGATAAAAAAGTAGTAAGAATATATTTCCCCCTATTTATTTATATGTAATATCACACCCATATTATTTTTTCATTATCATAAAAGGAACACCCCTATGGTCAATGTTATTCAAATAACAACATAGAATCCTCTGGATCACCCATGATATTATCCCTAGTGAATAAATGTATCATATTACTATGACTCTTACCCAGTTGGAATATGAATTTTTTACACTACTTTAAAAACCATAAAAATGATTAATACATCCAAATGATAATATTGATGCATTATGGTGTATCATAAAGAGTTATTAATCTATTTTTCATCTCCCAAGTCTTCCAAAACACATTTCTTGTACATTTATTTTAACCAAACATCCACTCTCATGTCTAAATGGGCTCTCTTATGGTGATGGAATAACACTTCAATGGAAATCCCCCCATTTTGGGTACATACCATAGAGGATCCATCCATATTATATGAGAATGATCTCCCCAATGGTACTAGAAAATAATTCCAATTTCGTAACTCCCATAAAGCTGAAACATCCCAAAAGATATGTCTTCAAATCTATAGTAGTGGAACTCTTGTTTTGAATGCAATTTTTGATATTTCCAAACATATATTCCTCATAAATCCAACAATATAGGCCATAAATTTTACAATTTGTCTCCTTATATATGTACTTTTCTAAATGTAATTAAAAAACCCTTGTTGGTGTGTACTCATGAACCAACACATTGTTAGGGTTATCAAATACATTGAATCACAAAAAGCTAGATCGTATAATCTCAAATGCTTCCGATGGTAATGGACGAATTATTAATATGAAAAACAATATATACCAATAAAAGACACTTATTGAATTGAATAGACTTATAATTATCTCATTTGTCTCACAATTACTACGAATCATGTGGACCTATAATTTTTTAATTGGTAATTTAATTAATCTGATTGAGATGAAAAACATGATGTATGGAACTCAAGAAATTATTTATTATCATTTTTTTGAAGAAAATGAGGGCCATTTATATATTCAAACCTATATAATATTTAAAATAAAGATATCATCCTATGATTTCTCTAAGGTGATGAACTTCTTGAGGTTAAATAATAGTAATGATTATGACTAAAGAACCTCTTTCCACCAAGAAATACCTAAAGATATACCATCATCACAAGGAAACAACTCATATAACTAAAATAGATTTTTTTTCTTTCATGTACTCATACACATCCTCTTAAGATGGTTCATGGGACACCTAAGCATTGGACATGACCAATTGTATCACCGTGTGGTGGATATTCACTTCTCAGGAAAATTAGACAACTAGTTGATGTGTGCTCTATCTTATGGAAGAAAATATCCTATTTGGATACATGAAAGGGGTTATACCCCTTAGATATTGTGATTTACTGACCAATTTAATGTTTTCCCTCAAAATGAACCTACTCAATCAATATGTTTTTGTATGGAATGTGGAATTCACATTATTTTTCCCCAAAAATCCCAATGTTTACTAGTTGATGGAGGATAGATCCTATCAAGCCCACAAAGTCTCCCATTTATGTGTTAGTGATGAATTTATGAATTATATTCCATGATATTCAATATCATTCCACATTATCTTCAATAATATTCGAATCCAATTCATCCATTTATTTTGATACTTTTATATAATTGGGGAATTTGGTGAGAATATAAGTCGTGGTATCTTATTTAGTTATCCTCTTTTATGGGAAATGATATATGTTGAGGGAAGAAATAGAATCCCAAGACCCCTAATTAATAGCCATAAAATTATTTATAGGTGAAGGCTCTACAAACTCCACCAATTCCTTATTTGTAGTGGATAGTTTTCATAAAGGGATAAGGATGATTCATTTTAGGTAATTGCAATTATAGATCTTTGATCTTTCCCTAGTGACATGACAGTTCCACCATTTCTAGTAATGGATGTCCTAGGATTAAGACATACCTATAAAGATATATGGGTGGTAGAATAAGACACTATGAAAATTATAATTATTATTACTACAACCTTGTAAATTTATCCTTATGATCCAATATCATAGATGATCAGGTGATAATACAATTTGTTTGAAGATATAAATCATGAAAATAGTTATGCAGAGTTAAAAATTACATGTTATGAATCCTTTCACCTTTTTAGTCTTAATTAGGGGAATCTACCCTCTGAGTACGATTTCCTTATCATCATTCCTAAATGGGAAAATGCTAGTTTCCAAAATTTTAGATAGTTATTCAACCCTTAGAAACCCTTATTCATATGTAGGAGTCCAAATTATTTCTATAGGGTCCTTCATATATTAGAATACAATCCTTGGTTATTGAAAACCAATATAATTAGAAGAAAACTAATTAATTTCTATAAATATAAATGAAACTATATAAGGGATTATTGAAATTTGATTCTGGGACACAACATGTTTTGACGATAAACTACCTTGCATTCCTTACCCAATAATAAGATGAAATTTCACTAATAAAAAAAGGATATTTACCTTTTATATTATAGGGAGGGACTAATACTTTTTAGATTTCATAAATTCTTATTTAACCAAAACATCAATGGATTCCTTATCAAGGAATCATATGCACAATCCTCACTTTTAAACTAAATATAACATCTAATCAGTAGACCCTTCACAAATCAAGGAATGGAAGTCATTAAAATTTAAATCAGTTAAATAAATGTGATATCTCATTTCTAAGATTTAACTTTCATTTGAGGAGCTCAATAAATTTTTCCTAAGATGTGATCTCCTCACTCCCATCTAATGAACAACCTTTCTCGATATATCCTTCCCAAGAGAACTCATTGCTAGTAATTTTTTAATTTGTGTTGTGAGATAACATTATGGGGGTTATCACTTTTTGATCTAGAAATTCTTTATCTTGTTCCACTCAACCGGTTATATAAATCATATAGTTCACCTAATTAGGGAAGGATTATTACAAACTGTGATAGTATTACAAGGATGCTTTCTCTGAGATGTATTCAAAACCTTCATTCCAATGGATTATATCATTGAGTTTGGTGTGATTTTTTTACATATCTACTCTACCTTCTTTTCTTCTTTTTTCACAACATCTTCATTTTGAGTGTTATTTAAGTAGATTACATGATTCCTAGAGCCTAGGGAAGATCACATAATAAAAATCCTCTATTAGATCTCTAAAAGTATTTATTGAAACCTCACTAGTTCTGATTGTGCTAATATTATAATGGACACCTCACTCTCACTACTAATTTCTTTGGACTCCTATCAGGTCTTGGAGTGTGATCAAAAGATGATTCACCATGGTGTGGAAACTGACACCTCCATTCTACCATATTAATCAAAACAATTTATGGGACCTTATTCCCACTTTGGGAGTGCCTTATACTGCATCTAAAATGAACTTTGACTATACCTAGTCTTCATTTTATTGGTTTTACCAAGTTTCCCACAATCATAAAACCTCTCCAAGATACACTACTACCTATAATTATGAATTTTCATATATTATATTGATTTTAGTGTTGACTAGTGGTAGCATGATTATATCCCTAGAGCCTACATGGGTAAAAATTCTACAGAGTTGGTTTATATCATCATTATGTCTCTTTAGGAGGATTTTGGTTTAAAAACTTTTCCCCTAGAGATAGATTTAGATTAATAGATGAGAAAATAGTAACAAATATTAGGTTTTGAAAATTATATTTCCGTCTATTTTCAAATCCAATAACTCATCTTGGTAAACCTTCCAGTAAAAGAACTATTCAATGGTTCCCTGAAGGTTTTTCTAATATCGCTGGTCAGAATGGGAAACATATAGATATTGAATCTATGTTGGACATAGATATGACCCAGCACCCCAACATCATCTATCATTGCTATCCACACTTCAAAACTGATGAATAGGGATTTCATAAAGTCATTGTTCATAGGGGTCATAATATTAACAAAATATACAAACTTCAATGTCAGAAAATACTATGTCATAGAAGAACAAGGTGGGGGAACTAAGGCACTAGTGTATTATTTCCTAGAAAATGTTCGCCATATAGTAATAAATACTCCCCAATATTGGTATAGTGTTGTTTAACATGTTGATGGCCTCAATATTTAATCCCTGTCAAAAGAACAAATTCTCACACATAATTGAGTGTCTTTTATGGGAAATAACCATTCAATAAAAAATTATACTGGGAATGCAATGTATCTTATATCTAAGAGCTAATTACTTTAAATTGTGTCCTCACTTCTTGTAACATCCCAAGTAAGTAATGAATAATATATATTTTTATCTATGTCTATTAATGATTAAGATAGTGTTATAAAGGCTTAAAATGAAAATAAATACAATCTTATGCATGGAATACACTAATATTCTTAAAAGATTGTTTTACTGCCTTTTGATGGCAAACCATTTTTGAATCTATATTTTGACAATTTTATAAACTATGTTTGTCAAAATAAAGTTATCCTTTATGATTGGGACATCAAAATTTTCCTTGTTTGAATTTTTGGTATTTTTCTAACAATGTTCATTTTTTAATGAATAGTGAAAATACTGCATTTTACATCAAAACTGCTTTTTAATCTAATTTATTTATATGATTAGATTATGTTTTGAATTGGTTTTGAAGTGAAATTAGAATATATATTTACCATTTTATCCAATGGTGGTCATTGGAATCAATTTCACTTTGAAATTAGACTTAAACTGGTGTCAATCTTTTGATACTTATTGTTTTGTAAAAACACGCTATTTGCTCTGGCAGCGGGAATTAATTATTAAATTAATTAATGTGACTTATATGATTTTAATTTTTTAAAATAGACTTCATTTTTGAATTCGGAATATCAAATATATCTTAGGGTGAATTTTTGGTAATTTTCTGAAAAACTTCAATTTTTGATGAATAGTGAAACCACTAAGTGGTAATCAAGCAAACTGATTTTTTCAGTTAAATGAAAGTTTACCACTAATGTGTATTGAATTTTGAAAATCCGACATACATGGTTGTCATTAATAAGTAAAATGTGGTTCAATGAGATTAAAATAATTTTTTGGTGAATAGTAACTTATTAAGTTTTTAATCGCGATTAGTAGTAATTAGTGTAGTTTAAGGTATAAATAATGCTTTAATAATATGAAATGACCTAGACACATGTCCCAACCTTATTGGTTGTGTCATGGCCGACCAAGAAAAGCCATGAGTCAACATGGGGACCCCATGGAGACACTTTGGTTTGGAAATGACATAAATAACCTTTTATTTAATGTAAAAGCAAAAATGACACAAACATGATATGTTTTACGAAAAAATATTTTACATGGGGTTATAAAGATCATATATTTGATTATAAATAGTCATTGGAAACATAAAAAGATTTACTACATCATAGTATTTTTTTATTATTTTTAGACATTAAATAAATTAAATTATTTATGACAAAATAATGATGCAGCGATGACATCATTATTTGACGATTTAAATAAAATGGAAAGATTATATAAAATCTATGAACTACACATGTCCAAAACCAATTTTATGAGTGGATTTCGAACCATTATCACCTTATCCACGAATTATATCAATGTGGGACCTTTTAAACCGAAAAACATTTTCAAATAAAGTAATATTTCTTTACTTTCCAAAAGTGCCCCTCCTCTCCTCTTATAAAAGGCCCCCACCTCTACCTCATTTCACACACTCTTCAAGCCTTTGGCTCGGCCAAACCCTGCCCATTTACTCTCTCCACATCCCTCTCCTGATCCTATAGGATTCCCTTTGGGATGAATCCTTTCAAAGGAAGCCTTTAGGCTCAAATCAAAAGGAGTTACACTTTTTAAGGTAATTCATTCTCTCATGTTCATTTGTTTTATTTTGCTTCTCCAACCCCCTAAACTCTTTTTATTTACTCCTTTTGTAACAAAAAAAGTATATTCAATATAGTAGTATGTTGTTATAATATTTATTTGAGATACACTCTCACACAACTACATCAAATGGTTAAAGAACATACGGTTTCCGTGGATGGCGAAATTCTGCCTCCCGAAACGATGATTGTTGAATACTCATTTAACACCTTCAAAGGTGGCCATTATGAAGTCACTATTTTTATATATGATATATGATATGTTTATGTTTTCCTTAAGCTTCTGTTTTTTTTCATTTTGGGCATACCTTTATGGTTTCCATTATGGGTAAACACGATATCTTCATTTTAGGAAGTGCGGACTACCGCCCCCTGAAAGTGATTTGATTCGTTAATACCATATGTGGGATGTGTAAAGGATAACGTTAATGATATTATATATGTTATTATACTGGAATTATAATATACTCTTATATAATTATGATTCCATTCCAAAAAAAAATATGAAATAGAAATGGAAGTAGCGTTCATGCGTACGTACGGCTTACCGTCTCCATGAACGGTGCATTTCATTTCTTAACTCTAAATGTGATTTAATATTATAAATGCATGTATGTACTGGATATATATGACATATATGATATCTACATCATGAATAACATTCTGGATATAATGAACCTTTGACCAAATTAACAACATGTAAGTGTAAGAAGTCTATTTTTTACTTAAGAACCAAATACCGACAAAATGAACATTATTAACTTAACTGATTACATGATGTTCAAAACATGGTATAAAAGGAATAATGAAATTGAAAAAGATTCATAAGCAAGTATAGATTAACTCACGTTTATTATTCAGGAGATTAAAGAACGGTCGGGTCAAGTCAGATACGAGGTATGGGACCTTGTCTCAATCTCCTTTCATTGAGGCATATTTTATTTTATACACAACTTTCTTTTATACGGTGTATAAACCCCTTTGACTTTTACGTTTATTCAAAGGGAATATTTTTTATACCAAGCGTTTACTAAATGAAAAAAAGGGAATGTTTTTGTCGTACGTATGCGGCGACAACGACTTCTCCGCCGTCATGACCGTTATTTGAGTTTCGGCTTCCTCTACAAGCCATACCTTCTTTTTAAAAGAAAAATAAATACCATGTCTTACTTTTCTTTTATTTTGGTATTGAAAATGGTTTTTCATAATGTTTTTATATCAATGTGTTGTATTGATATCTCGTGATTGAAATGTGGAAATGTTATGTTTCCTTTATGCATGTTTTTGTGATATGATTATGTTATGGATCTTGGGCATTATTATGAAGACGGGTGGTTCCGTGATAAACTAAGGGTGGGTGAGCCCGTTATAGCTCTCCAATGCATTGGGTAATGCGAAGGAGTGAAACGTTAAGGTTTCTCCGAAGAGATTTTAGGTAATATACTGTGATGGGTATTTCAAACGTAACCAAGAGGGTTACTCCCTACGTAAGAATGTTATGAATGCCTCAAGTTACCTTTATGTCTTATGATTAATATGATTTATTCATGATTTTATGAGGTATGTTAAAGTGCCTATGTTTTATGGGTAAAGTATGAATTCATTCTTATGTATATATGAACTCATGTTTCCTTTCCATGTTTTTTTTATAACCCATACTGAGTTTTTATGCTCATCCCAAGTTTTTGAAATGTTTTTCACAGGTCAAGGGAAAGGTACATGATAAGATGATAGAGTCAAGGATGTGTCAAGAAATAATCCATGTTTTATTTTAAATGTGTTTCCATTGATGGGAATGAAGAATACTATCTTTATGTAACCACTTTGTTTATATGTGGAATGTAATGCATGTTTTATGATCTAATTCTCTAAAACTCTAAACTTGAAAAGATACTCAACGTGTAATCTTGTAATAACTCAAGATTAAGTACGGTTTAAGGCTGGGGCCTTATAGTTGGTATCAGAGGTCAGTTTAGATAACTTTAGGAGTTATAATTCTATTAAATGATTATCCAAAAATATTTTTTTTCGAAATGATATAGCATTTAAAGATTACCATGTTGCTTCATCTAAGACATGTTTGTTCAGAATGGTTTTCCGCAGAGGAAACATGGAAGCTGTGCTAGGAAGGCATATAGAAGGAAATAACCTTCTGAATCAGCATCCAGAAATGGTCGGAATTGGAACTGAACAGTTTGTTGCAGTAATGGCGCAGTTGACTCAAGCGATAAATGGCGGTGGTATCCATGCACGAGATCAGCCAGATCAACCGCAGAGTAACATGTCAGTGGTGGAACATTTCATGAGGCAACATCCACCATCATTCAGAGGATCATCTGACCCTGTGCTAGCTTAAGGGTAGATTAAAGCACTGGAGAAGCTTTTTGATGTCATGGGGTGTTTAGACAATCAAAATGTTAGTCTTTTTATTTACCGTTTGGAGGGAGAAGCAGATCAGTGGTGGTCTATGGTTAAAAATATCTGGGACGCCGATGAGATTGATTCTCTTGACTGGGATGAATTGAAAGGTATGTTTCTTGAGAAGTATTTTCCTAAGGCTGTTGGACTTAGGATGGAAAAGCAATTCTTGGAATTGAGGCAAGAGGAAGACTCAGTGGCTGCCTATGAAGAAAGGTTCACTCGATTGGCAAGGTATGCTCCAAATTTTATCCGGGACCTTGATAGTAAAATAAATCGTTTTTACTCAGGATTAAAGCCAAAATATCGAAGGGCATTAGCTTCTCGTGAGTTTAAAAGTTATGAAAAGCTTGTTCGATGTGCTGAGAATGTGGAAATGGAGTTTGCCGATGACCAAGTTTTCTATAACAACCAGCAGAAGAAGAGACCGAGGTGGCAGGAGAAAGGTAAGAATTCTTCAAAAAAGTCTGATGGTAAGAGAACTAAGTTTCCAGTTTGTGATAAATGTGGCAAAAGGCATGCTGGGGAATGTCTTCTGAATTCTGGGAAGTGCTACCGATGTGGTAAGATGGGACATAAAGCTCGTGATTTCACTGAAAAGGATCAAGGTGAAGGTAAGAACAAATTTTATTTACAGTTAGTGAAATGTTATAAGTGCAATGAGACGGGTCACTATGCAAACGAGTGTCCGAAAAGGAGCTTGAGTGATGGGAAGCAGTTAGACTACAAGTAGAAAGTGGTGGTGAAATCCTTTGCAACTACTTCAGCAGATGTCGGGCCATCAAATGAAGTTGTATCAGGTACTTTGTTTGTTTTTGCAGATTATGCCAGTGTGTTGTTTGATTCGGGGTCTACACATTCTTTCATCTCTGAAACCTTTTCTAGTAAAATGGGAATACCATCTCAAGAAATGACTCCTGAACTTTTGGTAAAAACACCTGGGGGGAATGATGAGGCAAAAAGAATTTACAAGAATCTTTATATCCTTATCTGTGGAAAGAACCTACTTGCAAACCTTATTGTTCTACCTCTAGTAGAGTTTGATGTTATCCTGGGTATGGATTGGCTCTCTATTTACCATGCTAAGATTGACTGTAGAGCTAAAGAAGTTTCTTTTCAGAAAGACTTTCAGTTTGTTTTCAAGAATGAACCCTTACTTTTGATAACATATCAAGAGGCCGAGAAACGTGTAAAAGATGGAAATGAATGTTACCTTGCACACGTCATTGAAAATAAAGGAACTATTCAGATTAATGATGTGCCAGTGGTAAATGAGTATCCTGATGTTTTTTCTGATGAGTTGCCTGGAATAATAACAGATCGGGAAGTTTAGTTTACTGTTGACTTAGTTCCTGATGCTAAGCCAATTTCAAAACCCCCTTATCGAATGGCACAAATTGAACTTTTAGAGTTGAAGGGGAAATTGCAAGATTTATTAGAGAAAGGTTTCATTAGACCTAGCACATCACCATGGGGTGCTCTTGTTTTATTTGTTAAAAAGAAAGATGGTTCTATGAGACTTTTCATTGATTATAGAGCCTTGAATGACATCACTATTAAGAACAAATATCCTTTGCCTCATATCGATGATTTGTTTGATCAGCTCCAGGGAGCTCAGTTTTTTTCAAAGATTGACTTGAGATCGGGGTACCATCAGCTGAAGGTAAAGGAGGCAGATATTCCAAAGACCGCGTTCCGTACGAGATATGGACATTATGAATTTGTAGTAATGCCTTTTGGGATAACCAATGCACCTTCTGTATTCATGGAATTAATGAATAGAATTTTCCATCAGTTCTTGGATATGTTTGTGGTGGTTTTCATTGATGATATTTTGGTGTTTTCTAAAAGTAAAGAGAAGCATGAAAAACATTTAAGGGTTATCTTGCAAACCTTGAAAGAAAAGAAAATGTATGGGAAATTCAGAAAGTGTGAGTTTTGGTTACAACAAATTTCTTTCCTTGGTCACATTATTTCTAAAGATGGAATAACTGTTGATCCTGCAAAAACAAAAGTTGTGGAAGAATGGCCAAGACCCACAAATGTAACCGAGATTCGTAGCTTCCTTGGTTTGGCGGGCTGTTACCGAAGGTTTGTTAAAAAAATTTCACGGTTATCTAGTCCAATGACTAAGCTAACTCGGAAGGGTGTTAAGTTTATCTGGACAAAAGAATGTGATGATTGTTTTCAGGAATTGAAAAGAAGATTGGTGAATGATCCAGTTTTGGCACTACCTTCCAGGAATGGTGAGTTTGTTATATACAGTGATGATTCATTGAAAGGACTTGGTTGCGTCCTAATGCAGAATGATCAGGTAATTGCTTATGCTTCATGACAGTTGAAAACTCATGAGGTAAATTACCCTACACATGATTTGGAATTAGCTGCTGTTGTTTTTGCTTTAAAAATTTGGAGGCATCATTTGTATGGAGTAAAGTGTGAAATATATACCGATCACAAAAGTTTAAAGTATATATTCACTCAGAAAGAGTTAAACATGAGACAAAGGAGATGGCTGGAATTAATCAAGGATTATGATTGTACAATTCATTACCATCTGGGAAAAGCAAATAAAGTGGATGATGCTTTGAGTCGAAAAAGTAATGCTTCATTAACAATGTTGCATTTGGAACGTGATACTTTGGTTAACGATTTGATGAACTTTGGCATAGAAGTTGTTGGTGCAGGAAGTCCTTCTGTTTCGTTTCAGGTATCAGTGAGATCTTCTCTATCAGATAGAATCAAGCAAGCACAGAAGCAAAACAGTGAGTTACAGAAAAAGGTAGAGCTGGTTCAGAAAGGTAAGTTGCATGAATTCAACATTGATAGTGATTGTGTTTTGAGATTTGGGAAGAGATTGTGTGTGCCTTGTGATTCACAGTTGAAGAGAGAGCTGTTATGTGAAGCTCATAGTTCTCCGTTTTCAGTTCATACGGGCAGTACTAAGATGTATAGAGATCTGCGGAAGTATTACTGGTGGGATGAAATGAAAAGAGACATTGCTGATTTTACTGTGAAGTGTTTGACTTGTCAGCAGGTTAAAGTAGAGCGGCAGCTACCGAAAGGGATGCTTCAGCCTTTACCAGTGCCAGAGTGGAAATGGGAGAATATATCCATGGACTTTGTTGTTGGATTACTGAAGACATCTCGAGGTAATAATGCAATTTGGGTTATTGTTGATCGCTTGACCAATTATGATCATTTCCTTACTATACGAGATACTTTCTATCTTGATCAACTTTCTCGTTTGTATCTTAAAGATATAGTCAGGTTACATGGAGTTCCTCTCTCCATTGTATCGTATCGTGATCCAAGGTTTACTTCTAACTTTTGGAAAGGCCTTCAGAAGTCGTTGGGTACTGAATTAAATTTTAGTACAGCTTTCCATCCTCAATCAGATGGGCAGTCAGAACGAACAATTCAGACATTGGAGGATATGCTACGATCTTGTTCTATGGATTATCAGGGAAGTTGGGACCATCATCTTTCTTTGGTTGAATTTTCATATAATAACAGTTTCCATTCTAGTATACAGATGGCACCATTTCAGGCATTATATGGGAAGCGGTGTCGAACTCCAGCTTTCTGGGATGAAGTGGGTGAAAGGAAGTTGATGTGACCAGAATTGGTAGAAGAGATGGCAGAAAAAGTTCAGCTGATTCAGAAACACATGAGAACAGCTCAGAGCAGGCAGAAGAGTTATGCGGATAACCGGAGGAAGGATCTATCTTTCGAGGTAGGTGATCATGTTTTTCTCAAGGTTTCCCCTTGGAAAAGTGTGATGAGATTTTGTAAGAAAGGAAAGTTGAGTCCAAGGTTCATTAGACCATACGAAATTCTAGAGAGAGTTGGATCAGTTGCATACCGAGTGGCTTTACCTCCAAGTTTATCTCATGTGCACAATGTTTTTCACATTTCGATGTTGAGAAAGTATATGCCAGATCCATCTCATGTTTTGAGTCCAGAGGTAGTTCAGCTGGAAGAGAACCTATCTTATGAGGAACAACCGGTCCAGATTCTTGACCACAGGGAGCAAGTGTTATGGAATAAAGTGATTCAGCAGGTAAAGGTTTTGTGGAAAAACCACACGATTGAAGAGGCAACATGGGAACCTGAAAATGCAATGAGGGATAAGTACCCCCATTTATTCGATAAGTAAATAAATTCCGGGGTCGCAATTTTCTAAAGGGGGGAAGGATGTATCATCCCAATTAAGTAATGAATAATAGATATTTTTATCTATGTCTATTAATGATTAATATAGTGTTATAGAGGCTTAAAATGAAAATAAATACAATCTTATGCATGGAATACACTAATATTCTTAAAAGATTGTTTTACTGCCTTTTGATGGAAAACCATTTTTGAATCTATATTTTGACAATTTTATAAACTATGTTTGTCAAAATAAACTTATCCTTTATGATTGGGACATCAAAATTTACCTTGTGTGAATTTTTGGTATTTTTCTGACAATGTTCATTTTTTAATGAATAGTGAAAAATACTGCATTTTACATCAAAACTGCTTTTTAATATAATTTATTTATATGATTAGATTATGTTTTTAATTGGTTTTGAAGTTAAATTAGAATATATTTTAACCATTTTATCCAATGGTGGTCATTGGAATCAATTTCACTTTGAAATTAGACTTAAACTGGTGTCAATCTTTTGATACTTATTGTTTTGTAAAAACACGCTATTTGCTCTGGCAGTGGGAATTAATTATTAAATTAATTAATGTGACTTATATGATTTGAATTTTGTAAAATAGACTTCATTTTTGAATTCGGAATATCAAATATAGCTTAGGGTGAATTTTTGGTAATTTTCTGAAAATCTTCAATTTTTGATGAATGTGAAACCACTAAGTGTTAATCAAGAAAACTGATTTTTTCAGTTAAATGAAATTTCACCACTAATGTGTATTGAATTTTGAAAATACTACATACATGGTTGTCATTAAGAAGTAAAATGTGGTTCAATGAGATTAAAATAATTTTTTGGTGAATAGTAACTTATTAAGTTTTTAATCGCGATTAGTGGTAATTAGTGTAGTTTAAGGTATAAATAATGCTTTAATAATATGAAATGACCTAGACACAAGTCCCAACCTTATTGGTTGTGTCATGGCCGACCAAGACAAGCCATGAGTCAACTTGGGGACCCCATGGAGACACTTGGTTTGGAAATGACATAAATAACTTTTTATTTAATGTAAAAGAAAAAATGACACAAACATGATATGTTTTACAAAAACAATTTTTACATGGGGTAATAAAGATCAGATATTTGATTATGAATAGTCATTGGAAATCTAAAAAGATTTCCTACATCATAGTATTTTTTTTATGATTTTTAGACATTAAATAAATTAAATTATTTATGACATAATAATGATGCAGCGATGACATCATTATTTGACGATTTAAATAAAATGGAAAGATAATATAAAATTTATGAACTACACATGTCCAAAACCAATTGGATGAGTGGATTTAGAACCCTTATCACCTTATCCACGAATTATATCAATGTGGGACCTTTTAAAACCGAAACACATTTTCAAATAAAGCAATATTTCTTTACTTTCCAAAAGTGCCCCTCCTCTCCTCTTATAAAAGGCCCCCACCTCTACCTCATTTCACACACTCTTCAAGCCTTTGGCTGGGCCAAGACCTGCCCATTTACTCTCTCCACATCCCTCTCATCATCCTAGAGGATTCCCTTTGGGCAGAATCCTTTCAATGGAAGCCTTTAGGCTCAAATCAAAAAGAGTTAGGCTTTTTAAGGTAATTCATTCTCTCATGTTCATTTGTATTATTTTGCTTCTCCAACCCCCTAAACTCTTTTTATTTACTCCTTTTGTAACAACAACAGTATATTCAATATACTAGTATGTTGTTATAAGATTTACTTGGGCTACACTATCACAAAACTACATCAAATGGTTAAAGAACATACGGTTTCCGTGGATGGCGAAATTCTGCCTCCCGAAACGATGATTGTTCAATACTCATTTAACACCTTCAAAGGTGGCCATTATGATGTCACTATTTTTATATATGATATATGATATGTTTATGTTTTCCTTAAGCTTCTGTTTTTTTCATTTTGGGCATACCTTTATGGTTTCCATTATGGGTAAACACGATATCTTCATTTTAGGAAGTGCGGACTACCGCCCCCTGAAAGTGATTTGATTCGTTAATACCATATGTGGGATGTGTAAAGGATAAAGTTAATGATATTATATATGTTATTATATTGGAATTATAATATACTCTTATATAATTATGATTCCATTTTAAAAAAAATATGAAATAGAAATGGAAGTAGCGTTCATGCGTACGTACGGCTTACCATCTCCAGGAACGGTGCATTTCATTTCTTACCTCTAAATGTGATGTAATATTATAAATTCATGTATGTACTGGATATATATTACATATATGATATCTACATCATGAATACCATTCTGGATATAATGAACCTTTGACCAAATTAACAACATGTAAGTGTAAGAAGTCTATTTTTGACTTAAGAACCAAATACCGACAAAATGAACATTATTAACTTAACTGATTACATGATGTTCAAAACATGGTATAAAAGGAATAATGAACTTGAAAAAGATTCATAATCAAGTAGAGATTAACTCAAGTTTATTATTCAGGAGATTAAAGAATGGTCGGGTCAAGTCGGATACGAGGTATGGGACCTCGTCTCAATCTCCTTTCATTGAGGCATATTTTATTTTATACACAACTTTCTTTTATATGGTGTATAAACCCCTTTGACTTTTACGTTTATTCAAAGGGAATCTTTTTTATACGAAGCGTTTACTAAATGACAAAAAGGGAATGTTTTTTTCGTACGTATGCGGCAACAACGACTTCTCCGCCGTCATGACCGTTATTTGAGTTTCGGCTTCCTCTACAAGCCATACCTTCTTTTTAAAAGAAAAATAAATACCATGTTTTACTTTTCTTTTATTTTGGTATTGAAAATGGTTTTTCATAATGTTTTTATATCAATGTGTTGTATTGATATCTCGTGATTGAAATGTGGAAATGTTATGTTTCCTTTATGCATGTTTTTGTGATATGATTATGTTATGGTTCTTGGGCATTATTATGAAGACGGGTGGTTCCGTGATAAACTAAGGGCGGGTGAGCCCGTTATAGCTCTCCAATGCATTGGGTAACGCGAAGGAGTGAAACGTTAATGTTTCTCCGAAGATATTTTAGGGAATATACTGTGATGGGTATTCCAAACGTAACCAAGAGGGTTACTCCCTACGTAAGAATGTTATGAATGCCTCAAGTTACCTTTATGTCTTATGATTTCTATGATTTATTCATGATTTTATGAGGTATGTTAAAGTGCCTATGTTTTATGGGTAAAGTATGAATTCATTCTTATGTATATATGAACTCTTGTTTCCTTTCCATGTTTTTTTTATAACCCATTCTGAGTTTTTATGCTCATCCCATGTTTTTGAAATGTTTTTCACAGGTCAAGGGAAAGGTACATGATAAGATGATATAGTCAAGGATGTGTCAAGAAATAATCCATGTTTTATTTTAAATGTGTTTCCATTGATGGGAATGAAGAATACTATCTTTATGTAACCACTTTGTTTATATGTGGAATGTAATGCAAGTTTTATGATCTAATTCTCTAAAACTCTAAACCTGAAAAGATTCTCAATGTGTAATCTTGTAATAACTCAAGATTAAGTATTGTTTAAGGCTGGGGACTTATACTTCCGGTATAAGCCTCTCTCAAGAGTGATGTAGTATAAACCCACATTCTAATGTTTCAAAACCATCGAGAAATACATTGGATCATTGATATCTGACCCTAATGAATGTTCATGAAATGGATGAGCCATACATTAAATACTATGTCTATCTAAAGAGATAGGTTATGTCATGATATGTATATGATGGATTCTAACATCACCTTACCAAGAATTAGTTTCTACTCTACATCCCCACATGCACTAGATACTGGGAGGCACTCATCATACTTGAATATAGTGGATGGTTCTGAAAAATTTAGTAAAAATATAAAAAGATGACCCCCAACTATTCATAGTAATGATGATCAGTATTCCACCCCAAATAACACATTATTAAAAGTTATGACATATAATCTGGGTTTTGGTACCTTTTGAACTAAGATATCCATGCTCTCTCATATATCTCCACTCCATAGAGCCCATTCTTGAATTATACAGATGTGCAGAGGACACAATACTACAAGAACAACTGATTAGTTGCCTTTAAACCAATAAAAATATCTCGATCATCAGACTAGCAGTAATGATATTTTGTAATTCTATTTTAGAAGATGAAATAATAATTGGATATAAACACATAATTTATTTTAGGAACCCCACAAATGATTTGGTTTAATTTACAAGGTTGTAGACAATTTTTACATGATGTTCCTTCACCATATGAATTGTAAAAGTAATGATATATTGATGGAGTTCTCTATTTATTGTAAAACTACACATAAGGGTGTTGAGATTCATAGATGATAATACTACATGATCGTGGAGACTGATTCCACACATTGTAAATTGTTTTCTCAATTAATACAATATATTTCCTTGGTTATTAGATTAAAAAATTCTTGTTTCTTGGATTAGACTATCCTTACTAAAGAGTTATATAGGTGTTCATACATCTCCATGTGACTTGGAAAGAACATATTTAGAGTCTTTTATATACATTATCCTTGTATTTTAAAATGTAGAGAATCATTTTTCATGTAAGTTTAACTAGATTCATGAAAATATCATATTATAAATATTAATTTAATAAATACATTTCCGCTTATTGAATAAGCCTTTGTGTTCCAATAAATGTAAAATATAACATGATTTGTGTAATGCAGAGTAGTGTGAACACCATGTATATGAATTATAGGGAATTTATGAAATGTCGTGTTTCTTAAAAAGAGGTATCTCAAAATATTTATCAAAATCTCAGTCTCTATTGTGGTTACTTCCATTATTTATAAGGGGGATGAATTGAGTTGCATGAATAATGAATTGATGTTTATTGAACTTGAAACAAGTTTTTGGAAGTATATGGTAAGTGGATAGAACTCGGTGTTATCCTCATAATTTGATCCTCCACTTCCTTATTGGATCCCATTCTCTCTATGTGTGAATGTGTGTGTGTTGGGGGGGGGGGGGTTGGTATAAAAAATTAATGATAATGTCATTTAGATATGTTCCTTATAATAATTGATAGATCAATTGGTCATTATAGAAATTTTAGAGAAGAGGTAAGCCCACCATGAAAAATCCATGAAATTCCCACAACAAAATATAATTAATTAAAATCATGTTTCAAGAGTCAATAAAAATATGATCAAGGAAAGTTATATTCATTCAGGTATTTCTTGATCATCACCTAAACACTAAACAATTTTATAAATGAAAAAACTAGAGATACATGATCCAAATTTTAGAGTACCATCAAAGTCCAATGTTACAAGATAATGGTTAAATTTGATAAGAAAAAAAATCCTAGATACATTTTCATAAAATAAATATTTAGCCAACATATTTATGTAATTACCAATGAACACTGAAACGTCATTATCTCAAATAAAGAATCATGATCTCTCATGAATTTTCCCAACCTGAGACCCCCATAGATTATTACATACGTTAAACTAGTA
Source organism: Viscum album (assembly GCA_963277665.1). Taxonomy (NCBI): domain Eukaryota; kingdom Viridiplantae; phylum Streptophyta; class Magnoliopsida; order Santalales; family Viscaceae; genus Viscum; species Viscum album. The sequence goes on from OY728138.1 coordinate 1,930,172,528, forward strand.
AGAAATACATCTTGTGTGTCTTTTAATGTATTTTAATTTAATTGATAGGCTTTAAAAAATATATTATTATTAAAAGAAGTTATTTTTTCCTAAATAATCCTCTTTATGTTACTCTTTGTTTCAAACAACACCAAATATGTGTGAAAATACTACCTTATAAATACATGACACAAACCTGTACATTGACACATAGTTCAAAAAAAGTTATTCACGCAACTATAATGTTTCATGAACCATAACTGAGGACCCCAATCCAACACTGCCTTATTCCAAACATAGTTTCACCAAAATTGATTGCTAATGGGTTGCACATCCACCCATTCCGGGATTAACTATAAAATAGGATATGTATAACTGGTATTGTAGGCCCATATAATGAATCCCTTTTAACCATGAATGGTTTAACAAGACCCTCTTTATTTTTATATTAATCATAGATACACTCATCTTTTAGAACATCAGACCATGTGTGGTCTAAGGATATATTGACTTGAATGAATATTTTTTAAATCATTATAAACATATTCTGAATATAAGAATTTATTTCATTAAAATATTATATATTACTAACATCTAAACATCCCAAGTGCTAAAAATTATTTTTTTCTAGAGAAAAATTTCGCTTGAATGATAAATAGCATTTATGAGAAACTCTTTTCTTATAATATGACATAAATGTTTTGGAAGATCATATGGATGATTACTTATTTCATCAGACCTTAATTATAGAAATTCCAAAAGTGAGAAAGAAAATGTTGTTTAATGGAAGATGTTGTATAAATATAGTTTGAATACATATATTAATTTCATTCAATGAAATTTATTTTTTAATATAAAAAATATATTTTCCCACAAGAATTAATCAAGGAACCTTTTAATGATGTTGAAACAAAAAAGCATCATGAAAACATGTAAATTAGAATGTTCTTATGTATAAATTTAGTTTGTGTGAGTTCATTTTAACAAATTTTGAGGTTGTTGGATATGAAAATAGACTAATTTATTATGCATAGAGATGTTTTATTCCGAATACCATAAAAATAATAATTGAATTCAAAATAACCTTATTCCTAGTATTATTATGATTTAAATTTCATTTTAAAATAAAAATATTGTTTATTTGATGATGATTATTCATTACAATGTTTTGAAGAAGATTCTATATATTTAAAATTGTTAGAATTGAAAAAATAATATTTCAAAAAATATAATGTTACTATGGAAGACCATTAAAAATATTAATCTAATATTTCAATATATTCCAGAGTAGTTATTAATCTCACTAAAGAATTAGATAATTAATCACATTCTAATTCAAATAATGTGGAAATGTATTTGGTTCTTAAACTAAATTGTGATATTTTTGTATGAAGAAGGTAATTTATAATAATAATAAAGGATATATTTTTTGATATTATTTCTAGGAAGACCATACCTTAAAAAAATTATTTTTTTTACAAACCTAAAATCACAATTGATGAATACTTATTTTCTCCCAAAAGGAGCACCGGTTTGTACTAACGTCATTGTTGTCGACATTAAAAAATTAACAGTATTTAAATTGAGTATAATATTTTGTATCTAAAATTTTTTTTACCAATAATATAAAAACTTAAAATAATAAGTGTTGGATAGATGTGATTTCCATAAAAAATATCTTCTAGAAATGCAGGACCAATGAATGTAAAGGTACCAAAATCATAAAAAATATTTTTCTGTAAAATAAGATGTGTGCCTATTGAAACCACATTTTCTGTACAAATAACAGCTAATCATGGAATAAGACTAGAGAAAATAATATAATATTGATGATTTTAAAGAATAATGTTGGTAAGGCAACCTTTTTGGATAATGCTCAATGAGAAATCTATGGAAGAGGTAATATTTTTATTTATTGATAAACAAAAATTTCAAATGTTTTCATTGTTGTATTAATTAAGAGAATACTTATAAGAATAATAAAATTATGTGATGATGGTTACCTTATAATAATTTTAATTTTAATCTTATTATTCAATGTTTGGAAGATAAATTCATTATTTATACTAACAGGCATGGGAAGGTGGACACTCTAAACGTAAAAGACCTTATGATCCAAGATATACCTTTCCATATGTAAATGGATGATCCATATTGGGTGTCGCATCAAATTTTAGTAAACTATAAAATAATAATACTAGAAAAAATTTATAATAAATGAATATTTATAGATCTGCCAATTCTTATGTTTAATTATTCTAAACATAGTGATCCTTGTAAATTTGGAATGAAATTAATGTCATGATTTAGATCTATTAGTGAAGCTTCAACTTTTAGTGCTTTATTGATAGTGCACATGGAAAAATTTTGTGCTACAAAAATGGAAGTATTTCTAGATGATATTATTTATATGTTATTGTTGATGACTAAACATGATATATACAGATCTATATTCTAGACAAAAAAATTAAAATCGTTTTTATATTTTAAAAATTATGTAGGATATGTCAAAAATGAAAAAATAAACCATTATTAAATTATCATAGTGACAATAGTGGAGTCCTTTTTTATTTTGAATTTGAGATATATTTATTTAAAAGGTATAATACATAACTTTTTAGTTTATATAAAACCTTATAAAATTAGTGTAGTTAAAATATGAAATATAGTTCTTCAAGAGATTAGTAGATCCTCTGTCAGTTCATACTCAATTGCTAATAATTTTTTGGGATAAAGAAATTTTTAATTCCTTATATTCAATAAATTGAGAATTAAATTTAATTTTTCTTAAAAATTATCACTATGAGTTGTGCATCGGAAGAAACCCAATACATTCTTACATTGGATTTTATGGATTAAAAAATTCTTGTAAAATACTAACAATAATTTAAATAAAATTTCTCAAAAATAAGATGAAAGAATTTTATGGGTTATTTTACCATATGAAAAGATTCTATATAATTTTTTAATAAATAGAATTAAAAAAAAAGAATCCTTCTAAGTGAAATATTATGAAACATATACGTTTTTAAATAAACCCCAAAACATATATTTATATGTTATTTGAAATACTATATTCAATCTATTTATATGAGAGAACAACTCAAGAAATTATTACTATAATTTGACTTCATGAAGAAATTTTACTTGTTGTTGAAGAAGAGAATTTTATAAACCTAATGGATTAGAAAATTATTCTGATTAATCAGAGTGATAACATCTTTGATGATGTAGATAAATCAGTTAAAATAATTTTTTAGATTAAGATGTCAACATTATGAATTTTTATTAAAATTAAAACCTAAAATGTCTCATGAGGATTTATGTGATGCATATAATATAAAATCAATATAAGATATACACATTGTGTTTGGATGGATCAATGTTTGGATCTTGTTTTGATGTCATGATTATTTTTTTATAATTGGTGATAAATACGTATTTATAAATAATTGAAATTATAATGATGTAATAGTTATCAATAAATCTATAATTTTTGTATCAGGTTATATTCATCAAGAATTCACTGACAATGAATAAACATATTCTCTAGTATATAGACATAAAGGGATTCTTATACTTCTTTCAATTTGTCCATTTTGAAATTTTAAACCATAGATGTCATGTGAGTATTCTTAATTATATATGTATATCACGATTTTTATTTTGGACAACTGCCTAGTTTTGGAAACAATGTTTTTTGGATAACATGTTTATACTTAATAAGTACCATTATAGAATTATAAAATCATAATTTATGTCAAAAGGTAGATTAACCACATTTATGATACAAGTACATTTTTTAAACGACGATACAAATCCAAATCCTTTCAATACAAATGTTTTTAACGATACTATAATTGTAAAAATTTATGGTGATTACATTATATTTGGTTCAAGCCAAAACTCTCTTATATATTTATTTATGAATCTTATAAAATCTGGGATTCAGATGATCATGATGATAGAATTACATTTTTTTGTTCGTTTTCAAATTTCTAAAAAAAATAGTAGAATATTTTATATGTCAATATATATATATATATTATTTAATTTTTTTGGACACAACTGTACTAATAGTATTATTTGTCCCATTTTAATGTCAATTATTTTAGATAATGATGAGTTTGAGAATCTATTTGATCAAAATATTATTTGAAGAATGGTGGGTATTTTAATATTTAACACCACTATATTTTAAAAACTATATTTTTTGGAAATCATTTGCAGCATGAATCATCGATCTTAAATGATCCATGAAATATATTTCATCAAATTTAATAACATTGATAGATTATGATACACAAAAACATAAGTATAATGAACCATATACCATTATAAGATCGACATTAAATTATATTATTTGAATAAAAAATTAAATTTGAATAATATACATCGTCAACATTTTTAAATAATATTAAATTGATATCTATTAATTATAAATAAAATAATTATCATCTAATAGAAAACTAAATATTTTCATAAAAAATATATTTTATAAAATTTTATTTTTTTAACAATTATCACATAAACATTGATATAAATTCTTCACAAATTTAGAGAACATATTTTTTTTAAAATGAACCTAATTTTTAATTCATGATGTCAAAATTATGTTAGAGTGAAATTATTAGAATTTTCAGAAATGTTTAATAATTTGATGAAAAGTAAAAATACCTGTTTTAATTTAAAACTCCCCTTTCATTAAAAGTAATTAAAATTTAAAATATTATTTTATTTATTCTAATATTAAATAAAACAAATTATATTATTATAAATATTATTTATGTCATATAAATCAATTGCATATTGACTTTGATATTTAATATTTTTATAAATATGATTAAATTTTTTTTGGGAAATTGTTTTTTCATCACATCTACGGGATTAATTTTGAATTAAATTCCATGGATTCATTGACATTAATTTTGAAAAAATGTATTAAATATTATTATTCATTTTAATGAATATTTTATAATAATTGAAACTTAATATTTAGTCAAAATTATTAGTGAAAATAATAGAAATTAATTACTGAGGTTATGGTTAAAAAGAGTTTAATATATGGTTAAAATAAAATGATTACTGTTAAAATGTCCTATAAATGTGCATTTTTTCTATTTTTTGCCACAAGTAGACCTTATATAATAAATATTTTCTAATGATCCTTTTTTTTGCTGTATATCATGTGAAAAACATAGGAATCAATTTTTCTTTTAAAAAATTTCATGAGTTTTCTATCCTCTGTATATAAAAGGAAACCCTATATCCTCTCCAATTACCACCATGAAATACATTTGGTTTAGAAAATTTCTAAACAAATTTATTCCTTACGTCATTACCCATATCGTTGTGGCCATTTTTTCATTTGATAGAAAATATCATAAGTATTTAGGAATAATCCTAAAGAGGTTGTCCAAAGATGAGGTAAAATTCATAACTATGCATTTGAATTTCAATTATTCTTCTATCTACATGAAATCATCTCCAACCATGCTAAAATAATAAAAAAAAATATAATATTTACATAAATTGTATTATGTAAATGAAATAACATATATTCATATCCATATCTATCAAATGAGAAACAAAACTGTCGATCGTGTGTGTGATGAACTATAGCCTTACGAACAAATGTAAACCTTTTTCCACCACCAAATCTCATTTATGCATATAATTATGGATTTAAAATATTTATTTTATATAAATTATATTAATATAGTTAAATAATTGTAAAATTATATTTAAATTATTATCTCCCAATATATGAGAGAATAATAACATTCATCATGTTTATATGTGGTCTGTCGTTAGAATTTAGTGAGGCTTCCGATCTTATGCATCTTACATTGATATACATATTCGAGAAAAAAAAGACATTGGTCGATTATTTTGATATTTTTTTGTATCAAAGGGTTTAAAGAGCGTTATAACATCGATCTTTTCATCTCTGAGTATATCATGTTGAGGTTCTCTTATGAAGATGATCTGATTCTGGACTGGTTGAGTGCACCGCACATCTTTAGTAGTGATCAGTTTCTCTTCTTCAACTGGTCTTAAAATATTCATATGAGGTTTGATGAACCTTTTGCAGAATTTTGGGTAAGTCTTCCTCATCTTAAAACCCCCCCTTCTTAAATCAATATATCCTACGTATGTTTGGTAATCTATTTGGGAATTATCTCTTTTTTAATATTGAAACTAAGGTAATTTTTCTTTCAGTTTCACTGAGAATCTGTGATTACATTCACATTCTGAATCCACAAGAAGAGTTATTTTGGGGGGATATTGGTGAGGATATCAAGTATAAATAATCTATTATTTTTTAGTTGTGTTATAACATTTTTCTACTGTGCAGTCATATAGGGTATAAGACTTAAGGCATGTACGTGTGGGAACCCATCTAGATCAAGGGAAACTAAATTGATGCAGTCCAATTTTCGGATGCCTATTGAAATTGGTATGGGATTTAATGCTTAAGGTAATATGTCTCTTGTGGATCTAGATGTATCAGCTTCAATCCCGACCATCCAGAATGTTGTGTCATTGAATTTAAGTGAAACTAGTTAGGGAAGGTCAAATCTGTCAGTAGCTATTCCTCATATGCAGATGATCATGGATGTATTCAGAAGAATTATTATGTGATCTTAATGGTATGATGCATCTAGTTCTAGTGGTTTCCCAGGGTAATGAAGTTCGTGGTTTCATTGATTATAATGTTGTGACTTTCTCTAGGATAAAAAGGGTTATAGATTAAACTCAATATGTGATTGAAAGAGAAATAGGTAAAAATATTAAAACTCATTATATGGTGCTAGGAGTTTCTTATAATCATGATGGGGAAGCTAAATTAAATGGGGAACCATCCAAAACACCCTTCAGTGCATCATTTGGAGATGTGTTGTGCCCTATGGTTGGTATTAGGACAATTCATAGTATGGAGGTGAAATCCATTGAGTTGGATAATCTATTGGAAATTTTTTTAATTGATAACCCATTCGAGAGTTCGAGGATTATTCGGTTAGTCATTCCATGGATTTGCATAAAGAAATTGGGTAAGAGTATAGTATATTCGAATTAAAGGAAGAGGTTCTGGGATAAAGGTCTCTAAGCTTGGGGAGAATTGAAAACTAGAAGGTAATATTTAAAGAAAGTAATAATTACACCCTTTTCCACCACTAATGGTGGCATGTACACAAAATATATTGTAATATAATAAAAAAGACACTTAATCCTCCAGTTAGCTATAGAAGTCCGATATAGAGCTTGATAAATCCTTCGAATTTCTAATGATCTTGGAAGAATAAGTGGTTAAATAGGTTATGGTACTCAATGATAATGAAGAGGAAGAAACTAGAATTATTCGGAGTTCATTGAGGGTGAATATCAATGAGGGATAATATAACAATAATGAAAAGTAGGACTAAATTCTCACAGGGGGATTCAATAATGGGATGATCAGTCTTGAGGAGTATAACTGGTCCTAGGTCATGTTGGACTTTGAATTTGAATATTTTCTAATACATGAACCAAACAATTAGGTATCCAATATCTCTTATTAATTATTTAGGTACATTAAATCCTATAGGCATAAATTGTACTTCACTTTCTCTGTTATTTCCTTTTATTTTTGACCTCATGGTTTCTCACATTTTCTTTAAAAAAATTTGGATAATAAAAATTTTATTTTCCTTAAGTCAGTATGTACATCCCCATTATTATTTGGTATAATGAGTATTTTAATCTCTATGTTATTTAATATTTCATTTGAAGGTATTTCATTCAGAGGTATTATGATTCAAAATCTACAAAATTATTAAGGGTTTTACGATTATAATCTCATCATTTATCATGATTATTTATGATTAAGGATATGATGATAAATTATTATGAAATATCCCTCAATAAACTCATTAATTTCACTATCTTATGGTTATTAATTCAGTTTTCGAATAAATGTACCATTATTCTCTATTGGGTAGTTAAAATTATTAAAAAATATATTTAAGAAAATATCACTTCATTTATCTCTTCAGATCAAAATCATGTTTTCTCCATAAAAATTGTTTCTAAAAATATTTTAATATATTTTTTTTAAAATTATAAAAATTATTTATTATATAAATTTTTTACCATTTTTGAATTTTTTAATTTTTTTGAAATAACTATCCCTATCATTTTCAGACTGTGGTACTTTTTATCCTTTTTAAAACAGTGTGATAAATATGGATTTATATCTTATATGAAATATATGTAATTACCCAATATAATTTCATCTAATTTATTTTAATATTAATTAAAAAGATAATAAGGATATTTGGAAGGAAAATTTTACTATAGTTTTGATTCAATTTTTTATTTTTGAAAGGGTTTTTCCAAATGAAAAAGGCTATTTTCCCAAAGAATATATTTAGTGAACTTTTTATGGTATTCATATTAATAAATAAAAAAACACTTATTATACATTCTTCTCTATTGGAAATATATTTTATTTATAAATTACATATTATTTCTTTTCATGATTAACGACCTCTTCGACTATGATGTTATATTTTTATACAATATTCTCTATTTCTTTGGATGGTTTTTGATTATGTTTATTGATTGGGGAAATTTTTAGTATTTAGTATTCTAGATTTTCAATATAATTGTTTATGTTGATTTTGAAAGAACACTTTCATAAGAGGAAATAATTGGACTTAGTATGTGATGGGAGGGGCCTACTATATCCCTTCGATGTATCGTTACTTCTGAAGACATAAAATAGATTGTTATTTTTCCCGAGTAGTTACCCACATATGTAATATTTGTTCATATGAGGCATTGAAGGTTTGATTAAGATGTAAAAAATAAGTAATTCCATAATTATGAGTTTATTTATTTACGTTCCATGTTTTTATTTGATTATTCATAATATACATTGTCATGTCTTGATATCGTGTGATTATATATATGAAATTATTTTATTATCATTTATTCTAATTATAGTATAGTTAATTAATTTATGGAATGTAATTCAATATATCTTTTCACCTAGACATATTTTTGTGAATTATATATTCATGACGTATTTTTATGTATGATTTCCCTTAATGATTATTTTATATCACCCTTACAAATGTTTCATTTTTCTCGGATTCATTGAAGTGTATTATGAATATTTTCAGAAATATTCAAAAGGTAATAATGGTGTTTTGAATGAAAATACTAGGTTATATTTAATGTTATCAATTTTAATCTGATATACATCTATATATCATGTTTTGGAAAAATATTAATCTTTTCAGTGCATCAGGATGTGATTCATTGTATCATAAAACAATTTAATAAAGTTACCACCATCTTTGGGAAACTAGATTCAGAGTCCTTACAGTTGGTATTAAAATAAGTCAATTAAAAACCTATTGAACTTTAGTTAATAAAAACTATATTAGGGAAAAAATCATATGATATACTTTTAGGATCTGTATATAATAAAATCCTATAGTTTTTGTGAGGAAGAGGTTAAATGAATTTTTCCATAACATTATATCCCATTTGGATACTACAAATTGACACTGTCTTGGAAAAATTATACCTTAGGGTAATTCATATGATAATAGTTCATTTGGATTATACATTATAATCACCTGGTTAATGAGAATGGGACATAAGTTACACCTAGTTTAAAACTCTTTAGGGATATGATTGAGATAATTCCCATTTCCAAGAAAAATATTATGAAGGTTTTGAATATTTTTATGATTTTAGAACTCTAAAATAAAAACCATGTTTATTATTATAATATTAGATATTCATAATGTTTTCAATTTATTTTATGTATTTCACTAGATTATTTGTTATATACTATGTTCAAAAAATTTATGATCTAATAAGGGTATTCCATTGTTTAAAAATGGAATATATAGGAAGGGGTGAGAACCATATCATGAATATAACCCATGAAGTTATTTCTAAAATGGGATAGATAATAATGTTAGAGATAAAGATATAGATAGAACTAATAAAATTTTTACCATATCAGGGTAGCTAACTCAAGTTATTCCCTATAACCTTTCATATATGATATAACCTACTGATTGACAATGCTTTAGAACAATGTTAAACCACTTCATGCATATGAAAACTATATTATTTATTTGGACTACAAATCCATTTGTAGTTGAGAAATGTATACGTTCCTTAGAGATTATATTTATCTCTTTTGGATGTAATTAATGAGAGAATGTCATCAGGTTAGAGTATCATCCCTCGGGAGATGTGGATTAATGATGATCCTTGATTCAGAACACTAAGGATTAGGAGGAAATAATTTTCAAGGAAGAAATGGATTTAATGTAATTTTCATTGAAAATTATTTTCATTGTGAATAGTGAATTTATTATGAGTGATAATTACTGAGTCCGGTAAATAAAATATAGGGAAGTTTCTATTTATAAGTCCTACTTCACAAGATTGTAAATACAAGATACAAACTATGTATGAAATAGAAAAGCAGGATTGGTCATTTTTTATAGGTGAAATCCAATACTGAGAAAGGAACTAGTTTCCCAAACCTTCCCACCATACAATAAAATTTTATCATCTTCTATAAAGATATAGAAGAAAGTTCTCCAAGAATTATGCTTTTAAGGGAAGTAACAGAAGAAGAGGACTGTAGTAAAAAATATAGATAAGTGGTGTAAATGAAAAAACAATTTTCTTGAATGTTATAATTGTATAGAGAATCACAATGGTGATTTAAAAAATTGAATGAGAGTTTGATTCAAGCATGGAGAGAGTGTCTATCTGGATTATGATCAATAGGGAAAGAAAAATGATTCTAATGTAGACTGTTTCCACTATAAGGATACGAGGCACTACTCAAACGATTTCCCCCTATATCAAGGGAATATACATGATATGAATCATAGTTATCAAGGTCAACCATATTTTATTAATATATTAGAGTTGAAATTATTAATGTTTTTATTTATTTAGAATCAACAATTATGTTGAAGAATTATTTTTACCAATGATATTTTTTATAAGAATCATAAAACATCTAAATATTTTATTAATTTTGGGAACATATATGTCTTAATGTAGTATTTTATTTAGAATTATAGACACCGTTAAATGCGTATGATCATAATTTTTATAATCATATTTCACAAATATTCCTTTTTTCATGTCGTATAAGATAAGTGTTTATCAATATTAAGGATGTTTTAGATGAATTTATCTAAACACAGTCTCTTAGTTTGATAAATGTTATGGTGGAAATTTTATTTATGTAATTGTAAATTTACATTCTATGGGAATAAGAATAAAAACTGATTACCATTAGGGTCAATTTGATCATTTATGTTAAAGTAATAATAAACATTTAAGATTATTTTATTTCATGGAAAAAAAGAAGTTGCATAGAAAACCTTTGTTGAAAAAATTTGTTTTCAAGGCCAATGATATTTTTACGATATTGGTCATTTATTTTTTAACATAATATGAATTATATTAATATGGTTTTAGAAAATGAAAAACATGCATTCCAGGTGAAAAAACGTCAAATCCAACATGGTCGTAAGGCATGAACCCCAAACATAATGAAAATAATTGTGAATCCCCTACCACTAGAATACATGATGTTTCTATTGATACAAAATTATTTTTACTTATACTTTTTAGTGGGTAAATAAATTTGTAATTGATTAAGTTAAGCATTAGGTTTTACTATTATGGTTTATAAATTTTTGTTCTATATTGGATTAATCGTATTAAACTTTTTGGTTTTTTAAATATTTAGAGACATAAAAATATAATATTCATTTTATTATTGGTTTTACATCCTATTAAAATAATATTTTATTAACTCTGGGGTATTGTTTTTTATATTAATCTGTTTGATAAAGAAATGATGTATAAATTGATCAATGATTAACTAAAAGATCAAATTTTAAGTATATTTTAATGTTTCCTCCATTATTATGTTAATATAATCCCATTACGATAAAAAATGAATCATATGAAAACCATTATTACATATTAACCTTATAACTGATTAATAAATTGTATTTTAACTAATCACAAATTTATGGTTTTGTGGTTTCTAATATTCTCTTGGTCATTCAATTTCTTATGATTAGTGATCTTTAATACTCTACGTAATTATTTCCACTTTTATTCCATGTCCGTATTTTCAATTACTACTAATTGTATCCTATATGGACACCTATTTATGTGTTATTCACAATGAAATTAATACTTGAATTTTTTTCTTACCAACAGAATTATTTATTAACCCTTCTTATGATATGCTTCATCCAGAAGTGTATTTTTAAATGATGATCCATAAATTTAAGAGGTCATGTTATATTTTTTAGGCTAAAAATTATAAAATATGTGGACAATGAAATACATAGATAACTTAAAATAAGAACATGAAATAAATAGAATATTGGAAACATGAAACTAATCATAAATGATCATTGAGATATATTCCATTAAACCACATCTCTATGGAAGCTTGTGAGATATGGGACATTAAGTCTAAATAAACTATATAAAGCTAACAAATATCCCCAAATTATAAAAATAACATGGTTTACACATGAATAAAATAAAATAATTGGTTATATATTTTTTATTAAAAATATTATAATCATTTACACGGAAAAATTTAATATTTTATAAGAAACTCTATTTTTGTAAAATATGATTTAGCCGCGCTTTATGCACATAAGTTAAAATTTTATCTAAACATTTTGAAAGTTTATTTTAAATAATGAAAATAATTTTTAATATAATTATTCAATAATTATCTTAGATATAATTTTTGATAATGTTCCATGAAGATTAATTTTTAGACAAATAATGAAAATATTAGGTTTTAATGAAAAAATTATTATTGTTTAATGCATTTAAAATTTACTGTTTCCTTTAAAATAATTTAAGATGAAAAATTAAATCAATAATAGTATAATAAATAAAATTTATGTCATATAAATAAAATTTATTCATAACTTTTATATTTTTAATTTCAATAATTATGAAAACCGTTTCGTTTGAAAATAACTTTTTCATTAATTCTGAATGGTTTAATTTAAATTAAATTATGATACATTTGTGAAACGAATTTCTTAAAAAGTATTTCATATTTTGAATCGTAATAATTTATATTATATAATATAGTAAACTTAGTTTTTAAATTAATGTACAATAAAAATAGTAAACAATAATTAAAGTGATTAACATTAAAATAGTCTTATCAAGGGGATTAACTAATAGTATAAGGGTTGAAATTACATAGTAGTTTTCTAATTCTTATGTAATGGACATTATTATGAATTTTATCATAAATATTTATATTTTTAGAAATTTTAATTCTATTCCATTTGAAAAACATGGGTATATTCATTTAAATAATTCCAAACATGTTATATCCCCCACTTATCATAGCCCACCATCTCTCCTCATCTATATAAAACAACAATCCTTTATGTTAGGCCGAAAAATAAAAACATATCTTACTCTAATTCCTCCACAGATCTCGTTGGAATATTGTTTATCATAAATCTAAAAAATAATGGTTGTGGATATAAACTTAATGTGGTTATCTGAAAAAATGTTAATGCTCTTAACCATGCATTTTAAATTTTCTTCATGATGTATATTTTTATAATATTCTACAAATATGATATCATATTAATACCATTATATCATAGAAACTGAAATTTAATTATTTTAGTGAAATAAAAAATATCAAACACTTATTCCAAAAAATGGGAAACGATATTGTCGATCGTGTGTGTGCTAGATTACCTCCTATTGAATGAATGTAATTCATTTCCCTTCAGCCCCACCCATGACTGGATATAGTGATGGATTTGAAATATTTATATTATATTTCTCAATTTAATGTACTTATATGATAATGAAATCACATATAAATTCTTACATTTTAATATTTTTTAAACTAATAATGTCGCTCTATAACTGAGGACTACGACCTGTATGTAGCGTTGTGAATTTTTTATTTTTATTTTGACATTTATGGTAATAATAATATATTTATTTAATATACATTAATTATTTTATATAATAATATTTTTGCAATGATTAACTATTATATTCCTTTTTATATTTCATTTGTTGGAAAATACGGTGGGTCACCCCCCCCCCCCGCCACTTCCAAGGCCAGTGCGTGCGATGGTCTCCCACGGAGCATGGATTCAAGATAAATACAGATTGTTCCTATAAATATAGCATTGATAATGGTGGAGTGGTTGTGCGGGACGAGAGGGGGGGTGTGGTTCTGGCCTTTAAATACCACTACTGGAATGGTACTTGTATTCAGGTCAATGCCAATGCACTGTTGTCTGGAATAAAGCGGAGCATCCAGAACACAATCAGGTTATCTTATGTGGAAATTGATTCCATGATTATTCTCTACTCCCTTCAAAGAAAAGACTGAACCTCATGGTCAATATCCTATATCATAAGAAAATGTAGATCTCTCCTCAGTAATGATATTAAGGTTTATCATACTTGGCTTGCAGGGAGTAAAATAGCTGCTCATTATTCCTCTCAAGCTGACTAAATCCTTGAATTCACCAGCTCGCTCGACATTTCATTATTTTAACTTAAGGGATTGTCTTTTATACGATGGTATACCCTAGGGCTGGATTATTTTATGCCTCTTTACCCCCTATCATCCTTCTTTATTATCTCTTTTTTTCTTGTCTATTTATTTTCTTTCAATAAAAATGGAATCGTTGATGATGATCTGTTGGAAGAAAATAATCATCATTCCTCTGTACATATGGCCTAATGTGTCCATGAATAAAGAAACTCATTTTTATATAACTAACTTTTATGGAATACTATACACACATATGTAAATAATATATATGATATCTATATAATGTATATAATTTTTGTAATTGTGTAACAATGATCAATGTAAGAGTACTGCAACTACTAAACATAAACATGCATGAAATTTGGAGCAATTATCACTCGAAAGAGTGATTTTATCAAGTATATGTTAATAAACTAGTCATATAAGAATATAAGTAAATAATATACGGTATTAAATAAATTATTATGGTTTTTTAGTATATGAATAATAAACTAATATTTATTATACAAGAGTTACGAACACAAGCGAAGGAAATAGACATGAGGCAAGGGTTTCTCGTCCCACTTTTACATCTATAAGACATATGTATTATTCAAGAAATATCCATTCTAGTGGTGAATATACATTACATTTGATATTAAAAGTGTTTAATATCATTATATTCGTGGCATATAATGTTTCATTATATTTTATTTCTTTTATGGTTTTTATGCTTCATAATTTTTCAATGTTGTAAGGGTTTTTTGATTAAAATCTCATGGTTCATCAGGATTGTTCATGATTAAGTATTTGATGACGTAATATTATGATATATAACTAAAATACACCTAATGATTGTTATATTATTAATATTAATTAATTTTAAAAGTAATAGTACCATTTTTCTCTCTAGGAACTTATTTTGATTAAGAAAATGTTTTCATGAAAAGCAGAATTCATTTCTCTCTATATGTCATAATAATTTTCTATCCGATGAATTGTTTTCTGAGAATATCATTACAAGTTTGTTTTTAAATTCTAGAACTAATTTTTTAAATAAAATTTAACCCATTATTAAATTTTTTTCAAGGGAATTTTCCTGTATTTTTTTGAATGCGGTTCATTTTAACATTTTTACAAAAGTTTAGAAAGAATATTTTTTTAACTTGTATGAAGTGAAAGGAATTTTCCACTATTATGACCACTAATTAAATTTAATATTAATTTAAAAGTATATAAAAATAATATTAACAATTTTTTTATTAATAATCAATAAATGTTTTATTTTTTATAGTGATTATCTAAATAATAAGGGTACCTTCCCCAAGACTGTTTATAAGAAATTTTTATGATATTTCCCTTAATCAATGAAAAATTCCCTCATTATACATTTTTATCCATTCAAAATATGATTTAATGAAACTGTACTTATCTTTTCCTAGATTTTTTTATGATCAACTTTTCATGGTTGTACTATTTTGATATCATTTTCCAAATTTATCAAAAGGTTTTTGATTGTGCTTATTGATTGGTGTAATTATTACCTGTTGATTTTCAAGTTTCTAAATTTGAATGTTTATGATGATTATCTTTCAAAACATTCCTATGTTGAATTCATAAGAGGCATTATGTAATGGACATGGACTTCTATATCCCCATGATGAATTAGTAGGTCTCACAAGTTAAACTAAGATTGGTTCATGGTCTTGACGATACCAATTTATCTTTGATTTTTAAGAATGAGGTCTTGATAATATGGTTATGATGTACAACATTATCCATTCTATATTTTAAGAATTGTTTATTTATGTTCCATTTTGTTATGAAATTACTTATGATATAGATTCTTATGTTTTAAGCTCATGTTAGTATTTATATGACACTGTTTGATCACCATTTAATTCTACCATATTATATCTACTAATTGATTGAATAGAATGTGTTTCTGTTATATATTTTGAAGTAAATATTATTTCTTATTTATTCAGGATATATTCTACATTATCAAAAAATTTATTAAGAATGTGATATCACCCCTTTTATTATTTTCTTCATTCTTGAGGATTCTAGGAAGTCTATTATGATTGTTTTGAGTTGATATACTAATGGGAATAATGGTTTACTCAAGGGAAATACTATTTTTTATTTTATCATTTCTATTATAAAATGAGATTTATCTTTGTATGTATTTTACTAAGACAAATAAACTATTTTATCCTTCTCGATGCGATTCCTTTTATTATATTTCAATGTAATAAATTAACCCCCATATCTGGGATAATATATACGGGGTAAAAAATAAAATAAATTAAATAAATTTGACAAGTTTTAATATTTTCTATATGATTTTTCACAACATATCAGTAAAATACCAAATAATTATATCATAAAGATGTAAAATGAATTTCTTATTACATTAATTGAAATATGTATCAATGCTGATTTTATACATTTTAGAAGTAATTTTTCTCTATTTCTAAGACGTTAATTTTTATGGATGTAAAATTGATAAGAAATGTACATCTGGAACATTCCATTAACTAAGATGAGTTTTAGATTCTTTTCCTGGTATGAAACAACATGTTATAGTAATTTACACTTCTGAAGTCAAATATATGGATGTTTGATGTTTTTGTGCTCATGTGTTGTGGATGTAACACACATTCATTGATTTTAAATAGTGTTTTAGAAAAATTTAAACTTTTTTGTGACAACACTGGTTCCATATTTTAAATTTAGCCCCAATAACATTACTCACAATATAAGAATGTGGATACAAGACAAATTTTCCGTTGTATCACCCAAAAAAAGGAGATGTATTCTTACAATTTATTAAAACATATGAACAATATTCTGATATTTTTAACAGACATCTAAATTACAATAGATTCAAATAAATTTAACATAAGCTAAGAATTTGGAATATAAAATCACCATTCATATAATTTTGATTTGAAAAAAATATCATTACAAACAATTACTTTTACAAAATGGAAATTAAAATTTTTTATGTTTTTTTCCAAAAAAAAATTACTTTCTAAAAATTATGGAATTTTTTAATGAAAATTTTCCAAACAAAAAAAGGATTTTATAGAAATTTTTCTCCCAAAATTATTATTAGAAATTTTTATGAAGAAATTTCTGTTAAAAATACATCATATAAATTTTCTTCTCTTCCGAACAATATTTAATATTTGTAATGTTTTTAAAACCCAAATAAGTTCATATTTCTAAATATGATTTCAAAATAATATTTTTTACAATTATCTAAAAAAGCTAAAACATAAATTATTTCTTATATAAATAATTTCTTATTTTAATTTTATATTATGTACACATCTTATAAACATATTTAACAATTTTAGGTTTTTTTGTATATAATGTTTGACTGATAAATAATATTATAAAATTCCTAAAAAATATAGAGTTTAGAAATATATTCCCTTTTTTGTGGTTTTATATGAGTTATTGATATGAATATGGTGTTTTTATAAATAATAAGATAAGTGTAATATGAAATTTATAATTATTATTTACTATATAATGGAGAATTGGGATATCTAATATTTCCTCAGTTTTCATTCTAAAAAGATATCTAGACCATCAATTTTTTCTCCATCCGAAATGTTATGTTTTATAATATACATTCATTATTTGTATCATATTTAATTTATTACTCTAGTAATACCTCTAGTAGAGTTTCTTATATGCAATGGTTCATTGTAATTTAATGGTTTTATAAGTGAAAATCAATAAAAAATGATGACAATATTTCAATGTTGGAAATCCTTATGTTTAGAAAAAATTATAATTTTGAAAATCCCAATTTAGTAAGATACATTTATAATGTGGAAGAAATTAGTGTGGTAGATGATTTGAGTGTTTTATATTTTTAGTATTTTATTAATTATTACCAGCTAAATATTAATAATATTTTCAAGTTAATTAAAATTTCATAGAGGAATTTTCTAACTTAGTAAATTATAATATTATATGCAGGATTTTACCTTTCATAAAATTTATATTTAAAACATATATTTTTTTATCTTCAGAAATACATAAGATTTTTTATCATCTTAATTTTAATATATTATTTTTTAGTTTGGTTTCGAATTTTAATCTTCTATAAAAATGGAGACAGGGAAATTTTGAAATTGCATGATGTTTTTGTCCAACAAATTTTGTGCTACATGAGAATGATTAATTTGGTGCAGTGTCTAATGACTGTTATTGAGGTTGTGAAGGAAAGGATGAGAAATTTTATGTTTCTTAATTTTCTATATATTATCAATAATTATTAGTAAATATTATATATTTATAAAAATAATTAATGTTGAAACATATATAAAAGAAAAGATATTTTTTATTTGAGAATAAATGATAAATAAGATAAAATTGAACTATGATTCCTCTAAAATGGTATTTTTTAGAAAATTATAAAAATAAACTTGAAATTTTTTTGTTCAGTGGCTCCACGATTAAATTAATAAGATATCAAAAGTTAAAAACCCTTATCCTTTTCCAGAAATTAGACTGAAGAAAAATATTGACGAATATTTTTTTTAATTTTATAAAGAATGATGAAAGTAATTTAGACGATCAATCTTTTGGTTTAGATAAGTATGAGGGATTAGAGATTATAGAAAACATTTATAAAGATCTCATAGTGTAAGAAAAAAATATTATGCATTATTAAAATGAAAATAAATAATAGTTTTGTAAGGATTTTATCAATTTAATGGATAAATTTTGACCAAGAGTTGATGTTAAAACAAAAAACAAATGTCATGATATTCCCCTAGAGAAAAATCAATCCATAATATATATGCAGAATCTATTCCAATATATATTGAACCATTGCCATTGGAAAAATGTATTAGGGTTATAGTTATAGATAATGTTTATTTAGTAAAACAAAAGTAATGAACTAGAAAATATTCTCTCCCAAAATATTTAACAGTTTTTCGATGCATTAAAATTATTTTGAAGAAATATAAAATATTTTATGATATAAATGAGAAATATGATCATTAATAGTTTCATGTGTACTCCAAAACTCCATTAATGTGAAATCATAGAAATGTTTCTTGTATGATAATACTGAATTAGAAGTATCAGTGAATGAATAACATGAAAAAATTTCAAATTAATAGTCCTCTTAAAAACCTTCTTCTGATGACTGTGGTGATGATAATCAATATATTAAATTTCTAGATGATAATAACATTTGAAAATGGATGTATCTTCTAGGACACTAGAGCCATCACTTCTATATGATTCTTTCGATCGCATATATTGTAATCCTAAAAATAGTCTAGATCAAATATAATATATGATAAATTTCGATAATTGTGTAATTTAATGGTTGTATGGAATAATGGAGTTTTTTCATAATATTTAATCTAGGTGAATATATTTCTCAAGGGAAGATTGATATTTTTGAAAACTTAAATTCATTAAATCATCTTTATGATATTTTTATTTTGAGCGAGGATGGATTTAATGATGAAAAAAGAAAGATAAAAATATGAATGAATAATTCTCAAAGAACATGTAAATTAGATAAAGAAAACTGATTGAGATTTTAACTTAAATTATAAATAATTATTTAGATTTTTAATGTCATATAAATTGAGCTCAAATATTTCTTGAAGTGTGGGTGTTGATGTATATAAAATAAAAAGGGTAGAGGATAATCTTTAGTTTCTTTTTTTGAATCCTGATGATGTGTTTTTTACAACGCAAACAATATTGGAGTGTTCTTTGCTTATGTTAATATACTAAATAAATAAATGGGTTTTCAATAAGTAGACCATGTAGAAATTAGAAAAGTATGATATATGGAAGAATAAATATCATATCTAAAATATCTAATGATATTTTATAATAAAATAAAAATTAATGTTTTAATAGTTATGACCTAGAAGAATATTTCTTGAATATGGAAAATAAAGATAAGAAGATTCATGTTCTTTTTGTTGATATTGACAAGTTGAAATTGATGTTTAAAGGGAGGTAAAAATATTAATTGGTTGTGAAGAATATGAATAGGATCATTAAAAAACTATAGATGAAATAATAATATTTTTTATCTAAAATATTAATAATTATATTTAGTAAATATAGTTTATATTTAGAATAATGTTTAAATTTTTATTGATTGATTATCTTTTCTATGTTTTATATTAATTCTTTAATTTTTTTTTGATACATTTCTTTCCCGGTCAGTTCAAATACACGTTCTGTGACCCATAAATTCGTATTTTCGAAAATCATAAATGGGGATAATTGTATATAACATTTGAATAATATTTTTTAAAAATTATAGAAGGTAGGTTACATATTATAAAATAAGGTGGTGAAATAATCAATGAACAAATTTTTAAAATGTGAAATTTTATAATACTGAGTGAGTAATTTTGTGTTTCTATTATTTTTTCTCTTTTAATAGTTTGGCTATATAATTTTTAAACATTGAGAGACCATTGAGTCCAAAAAATATAATTCAACACATTCTGTCATTATTTTGGAAGTCACAGATGATAACATTAAAAATATTAGAGATCATTAACTTTTATAATTCCCTAGTTTAAAGAATGTTTTTTAGAAACATAATTTATCAAAAGCTGAAAAATAATTTTGTCAAATAAAATAATTTTACATAATCGTATGTTCATATTATGGAGTATCTGACAAATGATTGGTTATTTCATAAAATAGTCATATAAAAATTTTGAAAATTCAAAATTATAATGAATTACATTAGATGAATTTATATTATGACTATTAGAGCACCAATTATTAAATTCACCAGGAAAAAGAATTATATTTTAGTAGAATAAAAAAAATGTACTCAAGAAAAAGGAATTCAAATACACTCTTACAATGTATAGATTTACGAGAAACGAATCAATATACATAGAAGAATACTTCTTATTTATGAAGAAGTTTCTTAAATGTTGTGGTAACCATCTTTTATATTTTACGATATTATCATTTGGAACATTACTATAAATATATGCAATGTTCAAGGAGGATGAATCATTTATGACCAAGACTATTTAATGGTTATGTGAAGAGTTGTTAATATCTTATTATTTTGAGAGAGATTAATTTTAATGTTTTTGAGATTCAAATTCACCAGGAATCCATGAGAGTATTCTCCTAAATTTATTATGAATTTATGTGTTTCTAATTGACTATATGTTCTTCCAGATTTTGGGATTCGGGGGATAAAAAATTGATATTTGTCCCATAATTTTATTGATGGAATTATTGTTGTAAGAAAGAAAAAAATTATAGTTAGATGAAAACCATGGATTCATAAATTTTAGGATTTTTACTTCCTTTAAAATTAATTTTAATTTGTGTAAGTATTTTTGTAAAACATTCTAAATTCATTTTTAGTCATTAATACTTTAATTATAGGATTTATTAAAACATTTTTCGATGAGTTAATTTATTATACTATGTATTTAATAATGAAATATTTCTTATATAGAATATGTTTTCTCAAAAATAAATATATAAAAACTATTAATAAATGTCCATATGTTATATTTTATTAAGTATATGGAAAATATGTCAGAATGGTTATGATTATAATATATGTTAATGTGGTAGTATTATTTTAAGAAAACTAAAATTCAAACCACACATGTAGTTAATTACTTACTAATTCGATCTAATATAAGCATCTATTACAGTTTTTTACTACTATTAGTTGTGTAGTAATTAATATATCTAAGATTAACAGATGATCTCCTAAATTTTGTGCATTGTTTTGGACCACATTTATGTTTAAGAACTAATGAGTTAATAATTTATGAAGACCACTTAGTTCACATGATAATATATTTCCCCACAAAGGAATATTATTATATTTTCCCCACTATATCTTCCATTGTATTCATTATCTTGACATGAATTCCCTTGAATTATAAAAATAAACAACAACCAATTTCCTACGTCCATGATGATAAACATTAGACTAATCTTTGTGATAAATGTAGGATTCCCAAAGTCAAAAGATCCTGATTTTTTAGGTGAAGAGAATAAAATTCCTTATGTGATGACAATACGATGATCCACATGATCCTAGATTCCCAATGAATATGTTTTACATCATAATTTGTTTTATTTCAATTTATTACAAACACATCATTACCACATGACATTAACATGAATGGTTTGGTCCAATCATGTGTCCTTAAAATATTAACCTAAAAAAATGAGGTTTGATCCCCTACATTCAATAGGGTACAATGCATTCCAATTTTAGGTTTAATTATGACATCACCATGACTCTACCATCCCCTAGGGGGAATTAAATAGAAATAATAATAATATTTTAAGATTCCAAAACCCACTAACCATAACATCCTATGTACCCAATAGAATTTATCATCTCTTCATTAAATTAACCAATTCATAACCCACTATAGGATGAGAATATATTAGAAGCATACACAATAAACATTAAGAAACAATTTTCCCCACTAGGAATTAAACAACATGTGTCCTTAGGTGATTTTAACATATTATTGGACTAATACATAATATGTGTATATGGGATGTTTCACCACATGTCTTTATATTTTTCATTAACCCAAACATGAGGAGAAAATATGGTAACGTACCCAAAAAAATTAAACCAGTTTGTAGAAAATATTTCAGGAACTTTTAGGGAACAATCCCCAATAAAATCAAAACATTTTACCCTCCATTATGTGAAAAGTATATTTGAAACCCCACAAGATGTATTTTAAATATATCATTAAGTGAGGAACCAATGGTGCTTCATGTGATGTGAGAGAGATGGATTATATAATTAGTATAAGAGGCATGTGAGATGTGGGATGTGTGTAACATCCAATATATTCTATGAGGTAAATATCACTTATATATTACATTTAATCGCCCATTTTTAGTTTATTCTAGAAACTAACTAGGTTAAAGTGGTTTTTGTTGTGTCTTGGGTTGTTCACGACCTGTATATCTTATTTTTAAGGAATAATCAGGAGGCACATAAATGGAATATGATTATTAGTAATCCCATAGCCCTATAAGAGGAGGTGTGTGGTTTTTTAACAACAAATTGGTGTCCAAATTTCTATATGGGGTGCTAAAAATTAAAATAGATGGGTTCTTGAGTTGCATGATATTTTAATAAACTGTACCACTATTCCATACCCTTAGTGGAATAAAGGGTGTGGTTCCACAAGGTTTAGACATATTGTGCATCCACTCCATGGGATGTATTCATTTAAGGTTAAAATAAAAAAAATTAACTCATTCCTTATTAAACTAATTTCCCAATATTATCCATATTTATCTATTAACTACCAATACATGAATACATATCATATCTATATTCTATAAGAATTAAATCATCTTCATCATCTTCACTTCAATCAGAATATCATTTGTCTTGTTTATTATCCAATGGTATGTTCTTTATTTCAATACATTTTTTACTTGGATTATCTCTTCTTATTTGGCAGTATTTATTTTTCATGATAATATTACATTTTTTGGTAATTCATCTATTTATCTATTTTCACTTACTCTTACTCATATCTAAGTCCATTATTTGATAAGGGTTCTTATAACAACATATGGTGGGTGCTTTATACAATTTACCTCAAGGTAACACAATTTTGTAATATTTATATTATGACTAAAACCTAAATCTATATGAATTTCCTTGTAATCATGAAATATATTAATTTAGTTGTGGTAACCACAACCTAGAACTATTATTAAACCCATTGACATGGCATGTGGTTGGAACCTCAATTATGATAACACCTTTGGGTGAGTCCTTACATATATTGTCATTTTACAACCATTACATGTGTTGTCTTTACTATAAAAATGGAATTTTAGTATGTTATAATAAATGAATAATTGTGATATAGTATAGTTAGAACATTTTACATGTCCCTTATTGTTCATGTACAACACTATTAAATATTCAGAGTTCACATAATGACCTTTTCATTTTTAAATGAAAAGTATATACTGGATTAAAAATATAGAGAAGAAGAATGTAATAACACATGGATTGTGATTATTTATAAATAGTCAGTAAATTCTATGGTGTTTTTTATCTATTTAAGGACTATAACATCTTCTTCCAACAGTAGATTCAAGATAGACTGTGTTGATAAATTAGAGGATGCCACCACAATTCATTATTTTGGTTTCCAATGAAGATACCCTACATAGAATTCAATCATACAATTATAATATTACGAATTACATAGTGAATTACCAATGATTAAAAATATTTATATCTATAAATTAGAGCTCATTGGATTATCTCTTTGGATTCATCTTGATGTTTTTGGACACCTGATGTATTGGATCATCGCCATGGGATCTATTCATTATTTTCTATATTTTTACTTTGCAACTAATCTGAGGTCTCATATTGGGACTTCTTAACCATGAAATGCTAAGGTTGTACTCCATTAGATTATCCTTTCCCCCTTTTTCTACACTACTTGGTTATTTACATTGTGATGGAATCACAATTTATGTTCAATATTTCCAAATTTTAACCATTCTTCCTACAAAATTATTATTATTACATGTTTTCTCTTATCATATCCTTGGGATATAATTTTTTCTAAATTACCTATTTAGATACATTTTGTCTAGAGAAAATGTCGGTATGGTCGATTAAGCTTCCAATGAGGAACCCAAGATGGACATATTGACTTTTTTTGTTATTTTCAACATTTTATCATATTTGTTTTCGTATCCCTTTATTTATTACCATAGGAATTACTTTTTATTGACAATATTAATTCTATGATACTACTTTCTACTGATACCATTTTCAGGTGGCCAATTTTCACCATGATTGATATCATGGTTACAAGTCAGTGGATGGATAAGGGTCTAACTATGGATAATTGATTAATATTATAGGATGGTGTATAAGAGATGAGGTTGTACCATATTTTTGAGAGTATTCTGGATTTTAGTTTTTTTATTTTTGTTCTCTTGAGAGATATATATTGTATGGATGATAGCTCCTTTTTGAATAGCATCATGAAATATAAATCTTCTTATATATAATACTAATTATTTTTGTTCAGTCTATTTTAAATATCTAGATTATTATCAATTCAATTATTTTGTCTGGCCATTACTATGATGTTCTATTATCTATTTATTCATAATAATCTATTCATTGAAATGAAATTATTTTATATTCTCTTGATGGAAACACCCTATGCCCTTATTGCTAGTTGTTATTCTATAGTGTACGAAGAGACACAAATGAAGCAATGTGGTCCACTATGTTCAGATACATATGACTAAATAGGGTTCAGGAAATCACAATAAGTACGTGATCACTTTCTTATATCTTTAGGTGTCATGAAAAATATTCATACCTTGTGTAATGAGAATATAATTCATTGAATAAATACCCAAGGATTCCTTAGGTGACTATCCAAATTAACTTTATGTTTTTAGAAAATCATGCCTCATTTAAAAAATATAATTATCCATAGTGATAAGGTATGATTTTCCTAGGGTGTCATCATAGGATTGCTTATTCAACGAGAATATGTTTTCTTGTGAGATAAATATAGGATTCCCAAGGATTTGATTATTTAATTACAAAAGTGGTTAACATAGGATTCCATCATAGCCTAATCCAAGGATAATATTCAATGATTCAAAATATACATAATCATGATTGTTGAATATTCCACACTTATCATCTCCAATAGAAGGTTATTAAACCACTTAGGCAACTAATGATGTAATTAACTGAAATCCACTTGAATGTGGTGTTGGGAATGAGACTCATAACATTGTATTAAATCTTCAAGGGAGACCCAGACTATTATAAAACTTCCCAATGTAGTCTATGGAGTAATGGAAAATAATCTATCATCTAGTTCTGTTCATTGATCCAAAACGATCTCCTTTAGAGGTGAAGTCTATCTACCTTTAAAATTTTGTTTTGAAGAACTAAAAGTATAACAACTAGACCAAATGCATCATGTCACTTGAATCCGTGTCCAAATAGAAATTATAGGAAAAATATGTTCTTACTCTTATTTCAGATGCATCACTAATTAAACGAGTTTTAATATATATATTTTTTAAAAATATAAAATTAACGTTGATTCATCATTTAAATATCATCAATTTGATTTATATAAATATAAATCACACAACACTTAGAAAAACAATTCATTGAAAATAAATCCATTACCTTAAACATAGTAATTTATTTTTACCTTGGTACCAGATTGTTGGGAATAAAAATAAAACTGAACATATAAAATAATCTATAAATTATATATCCAAATATGAAAACCATTTTATTATATTTGTTTTCTAAATGTGATAATAAATATTTTTCAATATAAAACCCCATAATGAGGGAATAATTATTTTTTAGTAAAAATGAATTTTTAGCATAAAATGAATTTATTCCGATTCCATTTAATTTAATAAATTATATATGGAAGAAAAAATTTTTTTGTTTATATATATTATAAATAAAATAAAATTGAATAACTATTTCATTATGAATTATTTAATTTATTATAATACAAATATATTAAACTCATAAACACAATTCTTTAAAAACATGCCTATTTGATATTAAATGATTTAATCTTTATTTATAACAATTTAATACTCAATTAATGTATGTTTATTAATTTTTATTTTGATATAAAAAATTAATTTCACTAAATTACATTCACCAAACATGATATATTTTTCTTTGAAATAATATCATATATAAAAAAAAGTGTAACTAAATTAAATTTAATTGTTTTGCCAAGAAATATTAGACATCTGTTATTTATGGTTTGGTAATTATTTACAATCTTTTATGGTTTCATTCTACCAATCATTCAATTAATTTTTTGAATACATTTAATTTATTTCTTTATATATTGCGTAATAAATTTATAAAAATTATATATATATATATATTATTTCAAAAAGTGTATTTCCATAAGTAAATTTGAATACTTTAATAATATTTTGGAATAATTTAATTTAATTTTAAAAAAAATACAATTAATAAAATTTATATTTTGTCGCTTTTATAAAATCAATATATATTGATGATATAATGGTGAATTGAAACTGGAAATATGTTTATAGGTATTATAGAAAATTGATACATTCCCATTCTAAAAAATATAATGAATATGCTTCACTAATTTTATCCCATATATTCATCCCTTAGTAACATATTAAATCACACTTATCATTCCATTAATTTCTTTTGTTATTTTATAAAATTATTTTTCCTTTAAAGATCTTTTTTCTTTCCTTGTCATCTTGGTTCTATAAATGGTGATTCCCACGAGTAATGATGATCTGGTAGATTTACTAGTCATGGTGATATTAATATTTTCTATTTTATGATCCATTTTGAATTATTTTTTTGTGAAAATATGTAATAGTCAATTTTACTTAGTATATCATCACATATAATTCTTTTTTGAAGTATTTTTGTCATTATGTTTTATAATGAATGAAATATACATTTTTAGTTTTACTTATATCTTATATGTATCATTACATAATAACGATTTATTATTTTTAAAGTATATAAAAAATATTTTATACTTACAGGAATGTATTTTATGGAAGGAAAAAATTTCATAAATTTTGGGGTGTTACACATGAAACCACTAGCCATTTTCAGATGGATAGACACTACTAAGTTTAGGGATCTAGTTCATACTATATTAGAAAATGAGTTTCTAAAATCCTAGAATATATTATTTTCTAATTCTATTGATTATGATTACTAGGAGATATATTATTCAAATATATAGTAGTTGAAAAAAAAAACAATATTTTTGAATCATTAACGATGATAACAATATTATTTTGAATGGTCTTGTGTAGATGATTAGTCTACCAGATAGAGGGACTGCAGGTATTCTTTTAATGATAATTCTCTAAAACACATGGTAAAGACTAATATATTCATTTTTGTACGAGTCTATAATTAAATATTCACAATTTCTATGATTAGCTTCACATTGATATCTCTATTGTATAAGGATGAAAATAAAGTTTCTAAAAGGGAATGGAAGAAATATTTTATTGAGGAAAAGAGATAATATTTATTCAGTACCTAGAGAAATGTATACCAATAATCTCTTCATAATTAATTTTAGAATATATTCATGATATGGAAGAAAAATATTAATTATATTTCATGGTTATAGGGTTCATCATAAAAATTACAAATGAACTAACATATGGAGATTTGATTGATACTTTTGAAACTAAATAGTTTAATCGAGGCCATTCATATAGAGCTGATTCATAACCTACTAATTATGGTTCTTGTAATCCATGAATCATTTGAAAACAATTATGATAAAGATGAAGAATTTTGTAGGAAGGAGATTCTATTATCATAGTATTAGCCTCTAAAATATCATGAACTATCATAGTAGGATTGGTTCAGACTAGAATCATTTGATCACTCACCCGATGTCTTAGGGATGATGAATGTACTCCAGTTTCCTTAACCATCACCCTTATAGGTACTAAGTGACATTCCAATATATCAAATGAAGGAGAAACCTCTACATGAGATCCATTTATTGTGGTGGGATAACCATTTCTTAGATAAAAGGATTTATGGAATTATGGATAGTTATTTGGATCTATCTTCATTGTTTAATATACTAGTTATGGGTATTAAATATCTCATGGAGGAATATACTAGAACAAAAAAACTACAACTAATGGAGTGAAATTCTCTTGGTAAGATAAAATAAATAATTCTCATAAAAAATTATTTTTTATTTTCCCTTTTATAAAAAAACATTTTATATTAGTGTTCCATTTTATGTATATATAGATTCAAATGTCATTTTTATAATAAATAGTACTAATATATGATTTGGAACCAATTTAGTAGTATATTTGTCCCATATATAAATTCATATATGTGAAAAGTATGTAATATTAATATTTAATTAGAAATATGTAACCACATTACCCTTGATTATATAGATTTTTGTTAATCTAAAACAATTGATAATATAATTAAGTTATTAAATTTTTTGAAACTTTTCTTAACATTCATAGTCATCATTATTTTCTAAAAAATAAAATTCCAAACCCAACGAGAATTTGTATCCTTTTTGTCACAATATTTTCATCACCTTCTAGGGAAACGTATTCAGAATCCTATATCATAAAAAATACTATGATTTTATATTATGATTATTTATATTTTAACAAAATTTCAATAATGATTAGGTTAATAGTTGATGCTACTTTAAAACAATCCATTATTTTCATTGAATAAAAATATTATTAAACTTTTATAATTTTTTATAATATTTTTTTAGAATATTGAAGGGATAAATCATTATAAAAAATATAATTAAGTTGTTGGGAATAGATTAATCCAATTATTTTAGGTGTACAGAAGATCATTTTAAGCGTCTAAATGTCTTTGAAGAGTACATTAATTTTTGGATCAAATCATTGTGTACATCAGGTGGTTAGTATCATTAAATCATTCATATTTACGGATATACATATATAAAAAATCATAACATAAAGATTTAGGTAATTTCATATAGATTGCATTTTTTGAGTAATTATTTTCCTCTACGGGGATTCTTTTCAAGGGGGTTACAATTTTTATGGATGAGTATTGATTTATGTATGAATGAGTGAGAAATAAGGAGAAAAAATATTTATTTTTTTAGTACTAAAATAATCTTTTGGAATAGACACCCAAAACTCCAATTTTTTTACTATTTATCCTTATTTAATGTTGTATATTAATTTTTCATTTCTGAGTTCTGAAATTAATTTCAAAAAACTATTATGAATAAATTTCCCTAATAATGGAGAATTTTTTTAATATTTTTACTTTATAGAGATGACTATGACTATAAGGTATGTCACAATGATTATTCATCGATGGTATTTGTCTTTGTGGAGAATGAAAACATAAGATATTTTATATGTAAGAATTTAATTTATATAATGTAAGATATTTATTGCAGATTACATCAATTATTTTAGAATAGGTGGTTTCCATGTAAGATAATTATGGTGGTAGTTTTTGGGTTTATTATTGCAATTTTCCCAAAGAAAAAAGGTTTATGTTTGGGGGAATTTTTGGCACAAATACATATTACAAATTTGGTATATTTTTTAATTAAAAGTAAAATATTTTAGAAACTAAATTAATTTTCATACATTATTTTGATTGGTTTTATTTGAAATGGATTTTATATGAATTATCATAAAACGATCATTTTGGAAGCATTTTATATTCTAGGTTGTAATTTTACTACACTACCATACAATAAATGGATATGTATTAAAATAAACAAAAAATCACACAGTTATTATGCTATAATTCCTTGGGACATTCTAAATAGACAAAACATTTCATATATTGACGCATTAAAAGTAGGTATTTTCTAGTAATCATTAAAAAAATTTCTAGAGGGAATGTCCAATTAACCTAAAATCATGGGAATACTCTTAAAACAAAATCAATTATATCATTATTGAATATTGTTTTTAAAAAATATTAACTTATTTTGAGGGATTTTTTAAATTGGGAAGTGTACACAATGTAAATGAGGTTGAACCCAAAAAGAATTGTGAAATGATTTTAATTGATTATTTTTTTACCCCAAGGATTCATTTATTGCCAACTAAACTAGTTGATATGGATGTTAGTATGAAAATAAATTGGTTCATTTCATATGGTTGATAAATAATCAATAATTATTAATAAATTTATTTTTATAATTTTTTATTAAGGATATCATATAGTTTATGTTAATGTAATGAACTATCTTGAATGTGGCCTTAATCAGCTCAATTATTGATAATTATTAATAGTAATAGATTAGGGATAAAATGAAATAGATTTTAGGTGGATATATGTTATTATTATTGTTCAAATCATCTAATTTTTCTATAAATATATATATATTATGAAATTTGATAATGATGTTAAAACCATTATTATTATACATAGGGAATGAAGACATTTTTTGGAATATGAAACCTCAATGTTGATATACTATTAGTATTTCAAAAAATCTACCAGTTTCTATTCTATACATTCTTTAAAAAAATATTTATGAAATCTATAACATTAAAATTAAATTTATAAATAATTACACTTCAGAAACCCATTCATTATTATTATATGATAAACTCCAACAATAATATATAATATTAAAGTGTAATAGATTTCATATTCATAAACATCAATGAATTTTTATGATAAATATGACAAAATTCAATAAACAACATAAAATAATGAAAAACCTCTGATTAAAAAACCAGATATATTTCAATCCATTTTCATTTCCTTAAATTGAATATATGAGCTATAAATATTTGTTTTTAACCAAAGTGTAAATTAATATCATAAAACCCTTCTGTAAATGTTTTCCTTAGGCCACCTAAACCATCTCTAATACTGTATTTATTTTTAACCCAATTATCATTTTAACACCTTCAAAACAATGAATCGAAGAAGTACACCCGATAAATTAGCATTGTGTTCAATAATCCACCCATTTTTTATTGATCATCATAAGTAATATTTGAACATAAAAAATATTACTATCATTTTATTTCCAATTATGATCCATTATAATATATCTTTTTTAATATGAATTAGATAATATCCTATTTTGGATAGTCCTTGTTGAGGCTACAATTAATTATATTTAAATTATAGAAAACATAAACAATGTAAGGGTTTTGAAAAAAATACATTGTTTTTTCATAATTTTAAATACTAAATGAGTAAATAAGGGACATAATAAATTTCCACATACACTATAATATCCCTTATTCTTCAAGAGATTCGAACATATTTATTTATAACTAGTAACCTAAAATCACACATATCTAACTTCAATTTTCCTTACACAATAATATTCATAGACCAAAACCCCTCATATTGAATGAACAATTTCCTAACCGTTTCCTGTTTCCAATATTTTCAATTAAACAACCGTTAGGAAATTTGTTTTCAACCTATTGAAAATATTTATATCTCTTGTTTTGAATCATTGACACTATAATGAATTAAATGAGAAAATGGATTTATGAATGTGGAAATAACATGCCCCAAACTCATGCATTTAAAATATATATATTAGTTAATGAATTTTCTTTAATCCCATATACATAAATACCCCTAACTATGTAGAAATAATTCTCTAGTACAATACTAACCATATACATCAAATTGTAAATACTAAATCTAAAACAATAAATTCCTTTACCTTCACAAAACATAAATTTTGGATACAGTGTTATATCAAAATCTAGGTAATTATTTTTAAACTTGTGCATAAACATATACGAAATAATTTTTTCAAATGTATTACAATTACTTTAATTGTAGATAATATAATACATTAATCCATTGAACATTTTTCATCGTACATAAATTTATAAGAGGTTTGGATGGAAATGTTTGTGATACACCACTAGGAAACCATTTTTAATAAATATGAGTATACATTTAGGGATCTTAAATTTTAGGCAATTGTGTACATTGAACAAGGTTCATATATTGATGTAACTTAGATTAAGTGTCAAGATGTAGAATGTTAGTGTAATTTAATATTATATACATATAATTATTTATTCCAATATTTCTTTCATTTCAAATTAGTGTACATCTATTGTGATAAATAAATAAATTTATATAATTGTGGATGAATTAGGGGAATTATATGATGATCCTGAGGCCAACTTTGATCCCACAATATTAATGATTTATCAGCTCTATAATAACTCTCTATAGGTTATTCATTATCCATCAACACCTCATGGCTACATAATGGTGATAAAAATTGCACTTCAAAATAACTAAATACAATCATTATTGATATTATTATATTTGAACATCAATAAAAATAATTTATTTTTTAATACAACACTATTTTGTTATATAATAAAAACCAATGTAAAAAATCATGAAAATGAATTATATTTCTTGATTGTGTATGTTAATAATGTATTTTGGTGAATATTTACATTTATATCCTAGGGAATTGTATTTTCGATTCTAATTATATAACACTATTGAAATGGGAGTGGTTGTTATTGTCTAGAAGATAAATACTTATAAGGATGCATTAACATCACTAGAATATCAAAATGGATAAATGAAATGACATTATATTTTAGACACAAGTGTCGTCATTTACATGATATAAATCTCCTAGGATATAGAAAAAATCAAATTAAAAAATGACTGAAACATTTATACAATTTCTTCTAATTTTAAAAACATGGCTTCAATATATTAATTTAATTTATAGATTATGACACATGTCAGGATGAAAATTTAATTTAGCATCGAACCATCATAATAAAGCCTACCTCCTTTAATAATTAGAATCCATAGTAGGATGTTTCTAACAAGTTTATAGATTCACAGACATATTCTAATATTCTCAACAAGAGGAAGATATTATCAAACCCAACACCACACCCACTATTGAGGTAATACATAAGAAACATTCCTAGGTCAACCATCAACATTTCTAGGATTTCCCCCACCAAAAGGCTCGAATCATGTTCCAAATATTAATAGGTTGTTGAAAATCCATGAGTCTACCAATCCAAATCATTTAGAATCATTTTCTCCTCAAAGTCTGATAAACCATAAAAGTTACTCTACATAGAAATATTATATAATGTATTAATATATAAAACATTTACGTATATAGAATCAATTTAATTTTTATAGAACGAATAGATAGTATAAAACATAGTGAAAATATTTTATCACTTCAAAAAAAACATTATAAACATAAGGAAAAGAAGATAATACTTTATATATGGGTGACTAATAAAATTAATTGAAGGCCAATGTTTATATAACATCCTGAACATAAAATAGCCATAGATGGGTCGAAAAAAAGACTTCATGAGTTTACTCCCCAAGAACTGTGGTCACCACCAACCACTATATATACAACAATTAAGTGGCATAAGTGAACAAAACCATAAGATATGTATTGTTTTTATTTATCTACATAAAATATAATAAATTCTACAAACACCTCGTGGATATATGTTCTCTCTAAAAAAATCCCAAGAGGATATCATATTGAAAATAAATACTATTATTTATAATAAAAATTGTTTTTTCATGTTTGAAAATATTTATTGTTAAACACATATTATAATAAAATAATTTCTTCATGAAATTAATAGTTTTCAAGTCCATTTAAAATTAATTCGGGCTTATAAAAAAATCCAACTTTATATTAAATAAAAAATAGAATGATTATATAATAAAAAATAAGAATACTATATAAACATGATGAATCATCTTTAATAATGGTATATATCAATAATATATCACATTATATGGGATCTATCCTCTAGGAAATGAGCATAAATGAAATAGAGTAAAAAGAAATCTAACTCCTAGAACACTGTATCCCATGTGAACATGAGGGAATAAAAATGGGATATACCTCCATATGTTTAACAGGGGAAATTCTGATATCCATTGAAGGGAATTCTAAAGGGGTACAATAAAATGTTGTAATTCAATCAATTATGTCACTCATCCATACTATCTAACAATAAACCTTGGGATCCCATGTATAATATATAAAACAAAAACAACTCATAATGTCATCAAAATAATGTTATATGGTTAATATCAAATTCAATTATTAATTATCACATAATAATATAAGCCTTAATAAAAGAGATTTCTTACAAATACACAAAATTAAATTCATAAAGCATTTCACCAATTTTTTTTAAATATAGTTTCAAAATAAAATGTATTTTTAAATTTTGTTTATAAAACACCTTGAGGGTGTAAAGTGTCTTCTAAAATAAATAATACATTATCGATAATTAAGAACATTATTTTATGCAACACACAATCAAAAATAATTGGAAACACCAATAAAATAGTCATTAATATATCATTTCGGCCGTAATATTTTATATATAGGAATACAAAAGCCATGTATTAAAGACATACAAAAGGAAAGAAAGATTATAGTGTGACTATTAACATTAATTCAATGAAACATCATCAATCTCTTGAATTAACATGAAAAAAAATTTGATTGTGAAACTCCTAAAGAATTTATGTCATACAAATTGATTTTTCAACCACCTATAGTAATAATCCTTACCTCTGTGGATTTTTAGGGAATTTCTAAAACCGAACCATGGATGAATAGATGAATTTAAGAAGAATATGGTGGGAAAAAAATTACCAAGACGAAATCCACTAAAAAAACCTGAAAATCCACCCAATAAGAAGAGATGGTAAGATCCCTTTCATGAGGAACATGTAGGTCAAGAAAATGGGGGCTTGGTGGAGAATTGTGATTAAAAGATGATTTGAAAAAATGAGGGATTTAATGTCACAAAAATATAGGCAGACCAAAATGTTTTTTCATACATATTGGGAATCCGTGTTCCAAACATAAATATGACACATTAAGGAAAACATATAAAAATTTGTATCTAAAAAAGTTTCTCATTATTTAATACTTGCCTATGTAAAAATCCAAACTACATTGTTATATATATAATATAAGTTCACACACTTTGGTTAGATGTTTTTAGATATAATTCATTAAACATCAAAATTATAAAAGAAAACCCCCTCCCATGTTCACATTTTGGGTGAATTATTAATATTAATGATGTAGTAAATAAGTTCTTAGTGTTGCAATGATAGTATTTCATTATTTTCATCTAATAACTCCCAAAATATATAAAGAATATATATAAATAATAAAAATTAAAATTAATACATACAAGTTACCCAACAATGTCACAATTCATTCCATCAGGACATATTGTCCATAGAAAATTATCATAAATCCTCCTTAGAGAACAACTAATTCAATTTCTCTGTCATTTTGGCCCCCTGATTCCATATATAATTTCTATATCAACTATATTATTCAATACCGCATTTTCCATAGTGAAATTTTACTATAAAAGACGCTATATATATGATACATGACATAGATAAGGTTGTTAGTCATGGTGGAGTTAGGCTAAAACATGAAATTCTTTCACTGAACTCTTTGATACACATTGTGATAATATATGAACAACTAAAATACTTAAAACATATCATTAATAAATTTCTATTATGAAATTATGTTCCAATGGTATGAAACCTTCCTAGGATTTTTTGTGGTCTCCAATAGCCTAACATAAAAAAATTCGACTTACCCATCTTTCTCAATCTACAATGTCAAATTTTAGAAGAAAATTGAAATAATACCACATCAACAATGGAAAATATTTATAGAAGATAATATTGGTCAGAAATAGTAATTTAGTGACTAAATTATTTTCAAATCATTTCTGAATAAACTAAAATTTAACTAAACATCTATTAAATTATTCTTAGTCCAACAAAGTAATTCTCACCCAATTATAATTACAAAAGTGGATATTAACTAGATCATACATACAAATATTAGAAAGGAGACATGTTTTTTCAGGATTGTTAAATAATATTTTAGGAAAATTATATTACTAAATAAGTCTTCCCAAAAGAGATTCCAAATTTATTAACATAAGATAAATTAATATACTGAAAAATATTAATAGCCTACTCCATCTGACTATCCATTTGCAGATGATAATATGAACTCAACAATGTCAGATAAGCCATTTATTACTTTAGATCATTAAATCAATGTTAAGTGAGGATTGAGTCTCCATAAAAAATAATTTACAATGGAACACCATAAAAATAAAAAATCCCTTTTACATATTGTTACCCATGATATTTTAATTTCATTGACTTATTGATAGGAATAAAATTTATTGATTTCATGATTAATTACATAATTACCCATATAACATTCTTCCCACTAAGGTACCATAGTATTCAAACCCCCAAATTGTATCATGATCTCAACCTACATTTATATTAGAAAGAGAAAGGACTTTAATAACCAGACAAGATTTTATTTTTCATATCTAATCAGCTGAATAGTACGTCAAACACAAAATTTTTTACTACCTAATAAATTTTAAACAATAATATTGACATTTTTGTTCATAAAATAGTGGCACTATTTTTAGATAGAGAGTAATTATCGAAGATATTATGACCCTTTATGATTTTTCTTATACATTTTGAATCAATATCTGATACCTTCTTTTGATATAACATATTATTAACAAATGTTTTCACTTCCACACTAGGTATTAAGAACTATCCATCCTTCTTTTTCACATCTATATTCAACTCATAAAATAGACTATTCAAATTCTGCATACCTCTAGATTCTTTCACAACTTGATTTTTCAACATCATACATATGTAATCTGCAAAAACGTTCACATTACCATGGGTATAAGATAATGAATTTTGAAGTTATATAGATGATCCACCTAGTAAATATTATAATGAATCAAATCCTTATATGAGAATATAAACATTAATATTTTATAATCAGTATTCACTATAAATTTCTCCATGAAGAGATTGTGGTACGATTTTTTAAATTATTGAATCATAAATAATAACACAAAGATGTGGGTTGAGAACTTTATCCCATGTGGGAGTGATAATAAAGAATAATATTATATAATATGATCACGATTCATTATCAAACACCACTATAAAACTGTAACATCGTCGTTTCTTCAGTGGGTCAAAATTAAAAATATTTTGGATTTTTTTGTTTGGTGGATGACCCAACATTATTATTGGGATTTGTAACTAAATTACAAGAGATTTAATGGTCCAAAAATTGTTTTTAGATGGTTTTATGAATTATCTAGTGTCTTTAGAGTTTCATTGAGTTTCACAAGCATCCTTCTCCAAAAAAACGTTTTAATGGAAATATAGACTGAGGTGCATGGTTGGAACGTGTTTTTTCTAATCATGTGGCCCAAAAAAGCATCTTGTTATTAAAGGGTAATGGTATGTTTAATCCATGATACCACTTATAGTTAATAATGTGGTTCCATAAATATGCTTCGATTCACCCACATTGTTGAATCATTATTTTTTAAAATGTTTGGAAAAACATTGGGAGGTGTCTATCATCTTCGATAATGAGCATCACATAGTTGGAATATGGTTTCCGAAACCATGTATTACCATGAAATGTTTTAAAAAAGGGTAAAATCTCCCTCCTTTCATATTTATTATGTTTCCTTATTCTTTTCCTTTCCTCCTCCACAAGTACCTCCTCCAGTAGTAGGGAGTTCTCCCATTCCACTCTCCCTTGGGAATGAAACCATTAGTCTTCACCCTCGGAAACAATTATTTTTAATAATGTTATGTATGGAAATTTATATTATGGGGAATAAAATTAGTGATGTATCAGCTTTGGTTGAAATGTTACACAATCATTTCTAGTTTTTGAGAATAAGTGGAGCGTGCTATATAATTTAACCACGTGTTGCGGCTACTTTTTTATGTATACATAAACTATATAATTATGGATGTACAAAATACATATATTTGTGATTTTTAACATAGTTCATGATTACACCCAACACAAGACCCTATGGCCTCATGAAGAATTTATGGTTTTGAGAGAAGGTTATAGACTAGTCTTAGGTGATAGACCATAGTGATTCTAGATACACAACATTTCCATGGGATAAAATGATGTGGAATAGGTTGTTCCTCTGTATCGAACATGACCTTATTTGTGGATTTCATATTTATGTGATATAATGGTTAGTGATATGTGACCTACTTTATCTATTTTGTATGACCCAACTGCTCAAGTATTCATCTGTTAATGTTAAGATTCCTTTTTTATTATTATTACTGAAACAACATGATATATGATTTAGTTGATGTTATTCTATTTCTTCTATGAATATGGACCTTCTTCCACTGTGTTATACATATATGAAAATTTTTTATTATCATAACAAAATTGAAATTTCACCCAACTATCAAAAAATCTGTCCCTTGATTCTAGTATGAACCCTTAGGTATATAGGGAGGTTTTCCTAAGGCTTGGTACCCAACCAACTCAGAACATAGATAATGTGGCTAACTGATTTGGGGTTCTACAACCATATATAATGAAATCCTAATACACTAAATACCATTATATTGGAACATGAAAAATTTTAATGGGGGTTGATCATAATCCTTCAATCAATTCCCCAAAAGACCACATACATCGCATATCCTATACAAGTCTCAGTCCCATTTGAATCACTGAAATGAAGGGTTATTCCATAATATATAAGTCCTAAAAAAACCTATAACATCTTCTTAGACTTAAAAATTTTCAAATATCAAATACATAATAAGGTATTTATAAAGATATTACACATACTATGTTTTTCAGATCAACAAAAAGTATTTCTCGGATACAACAGGACTGGAAAACAAAATTCCATGAATATATAACTAACATTTATACTACTAATAATACATGATATATTCATGATAATTATCTAAAAAACATTAACATAGTTATAATGATATTCTTTCGCCTTTAAATTATCTAAGATATCAGATAGAAACACCAAAACAATGATATTGAGATATTGTTGTAACATTAAATTTATAAATGTATAAACAATATTGAGATATTTTAAAGAAAACTTAATTTTTAAGATACTCATATGTATCATACCTACTACTAAAAATGGTTATAGGAATATATAATTTCTTCTACATTAGTTAGAGGAATCCTGGTCTGATTACAATCATTAAAAAACACCTCAGACACATGAGTACAGTACCCCCCATTTTTTGTATGTAACATTTATTTTGAGATATTTATGATTAAAATGTGTAATAGTGATTTATTAGAGATTTGGGTGTATTTTATACAATCTTTTATAGGGAAAAGGGGATGGACATAGGTTGCAAAATGTTTTCAAAACCTTACGGAAATCCTTGAAGAAACTAGGCACGATAGCATTTTGAGGCAGTAGTGTAACCACGATGTTTGAATAATTATGGGGACCATCCAATGAGGTCATGTGAGTGTTTTTATAGGGAAGTATCTAGTGCATGGTCTACACTATGATTGCTTAAATAGGTGAACTAACCATGCACAGAGTTAAAGTTAAAACCTAAAATTTAGGATCTCACTCGTTTTGCCTTTAATTCTCTCTTTTTCACCATGGTGTCCAACACTGGGGATTATTCTTCATTAATGGCAGGAGAAACACACCCAATTTATTTTGAATCAATCCAAATCCATCCATTGGTGATTTCAATCCAGATTATTGTGGAATGTGCTATTCTTCACCATTCTTGTCATGTTTTATTTGATCTACTTTGATCTACTTCTACTCTACAATAATTACCAAGATATACCCCCTATATATCTAGATCTACATTTTTAATGAATAATATGATGATATTTGTTCTTTTTGTAGGTGTGAGAAGACATTTAATGTGGTTTTATGGGGAAACAACCCGGCTAGATAGAGCATTCTTCATCTATTTTCAGTTATCATAAAAAGTGTTGAGTTAGACGACTTCACTCATGACTCCTCTTAGTAGAACCCAATGTTATAGTTTTAAATTAATAAGTTGTGTGGATTTGATTTTGAATTGGATAAATTTTTTTATTAAACACCCATATTGGTGATGGATATGGAAATATGGAAAATTGGTGCTTTTGAATAATGAATTTGATTCTTGATTTAATAATTTAGACTCTATAATGGTATATTTAATGAATTATGATAATTGGGTTTTATTTACATGTTTTCAATAGAAGAATTTTTTTTAAATGTAATGTTTTATTGGAATTGGTTTTCTTTATGATTTTCAATAAAATAATGGTTTTATTGATATGTCTAAAAAAGATAATTTGATGTGTTTTTGGCATACATCGGGTTATGTGAGTTTATGTTCAACATTTCACTGAATAAGGGATGTATACCATTGGTGTACCTAGTGCGAGACCACAGATTGGGGAATGTGTCATTGGGAGCTATGTTAATTTGACAAGATACCGCTCATGAGTATGAAACTATCATAACGAAGAATACAGTTTAGGGTGTGTGATGTAGTGGAATGGAATCTTTATGCCAAAATGAGATTGATAAATGGTTTCAAATATTTATTTGGATGTTTTTATTGAATTATGAATTTTTCTAAAAGGGGTTAACATAGAACTTGTTTAAATTAAGTTATAAATGGTTTGGTAACTATTTTATATTTAATTATAAATAATTTGTTTAATTGTTTTATATAAGCTATTTTATATAATTGCTTATAAATTCATCTATCATAGTGGAATGTGTAAGGAAATCATCAGTGAAAAAATATTGAGTTTTTATACTCACTCCTTCTTTGGAACATTGTTTCTTTTCCAGATGCTATCTTTTGTGACATAAGAAAAGGTAATTTATCACAATTTTTAATATGGCCTCATGATACATATGATGTTTAGTGATGATGTAACATAGAGCTTATCGATCATAGAGTCCATTTTTCATCTTGGAGCTTAAAAGATTCATTTACACTCTTTACATTGATAGTTTCTTTATCTTCCACAATAGCATACCTTAGTGTGGGTTTGTTATAAAGA
Organism: Viscum album; assembly: GCA_963277665.1. Taxonomy (NCBI): domain Eukaryota; kingdom Viridiplantae; phylum Streptophyta; class Magnoliopsida; order Santalales; family Viscaceae; genus Viscum; species Viscum album. Next base: position 1,930,214,675 of record OY728138.1, read on the forward strand.
TGATGTATGATTTTTTTTATCATGAATCATAATGTGGTTGTTTGGCTATGTGTTTTTGGTTTTTTTATTTATTTCTGAAAGGGTAAATATGACCTCATTTTCATTTGAATCCCTTCAGGATTTATTTCTTGACTTTATCATATTTGGGATTTTCCATAATGCCGCATAATGATTCTTTTTTGATTTCAATACAATGAGAATGTGTGCGTAATTACCAATTATATCTATATGTGTGATCTAAAAGATACTTTTATGCAAATGGTATCCGCTTGTTGCATCCCTTTTGAAATAAGTAGTCATTAATTTGTGTCGTCTTAGTGACGAATCTTATCATTGTCTATCCATTTTGATATGATCATATAAAGGAGTAGGATTTTTTGGATGTAAAATTTAGAGCAAAAAAAGATTTAGTTGACCCTTTTATATTGAACTTCTAGTTACAGAGGATTTGGGTATATAAATGATTTGGAGACACTTATAAGATCTTGGAATCTCATTATCATCATATTATCCAATGTGATGAGTATGAAATGAATTTTAGGGGATTGAAATCCCAATTTAATTTCATATTTCACATTGGGTAATGATTTATGTTATTTGGAAAGAGTGAAAATTTTATACAAATTTTCAAATTGTTTTCAAATGAAATATTTTGAAAAGAGTTTGGTTGATGCATTTTGAAAATATTTTAATTTTCAAAATAAAGGGTAAAATTTTTCCTAAATGGTTAACCTGGAAGAGGTTGTTTAGGACATAAATTATTTTATAGTTGATGGGATATAATTTTAAATACTAATATAATAATTTATAAAGAGTGAAACTTAATGAGTTTGTTGTCTGTTTAGAAAATGGCACCCGGTATGAATCCTAGAAACTAACAAGAAGAAGATGGGGAGAATGTGGTTACACACGAGACACAGGTGAATGAAGGGATGGTTTTGAGTATAGTCTATGAATTCTAAGATGTGGATTCTAGAAACTAGAGGGATGACCCATGTTATGTGTATCATTCAATCTGGTTCAGGAAGTGGAATCCACCCATCCTGTGGGGTGATTCTGAACCCCAAAAGAAAGAGGTGTAGCTGAATATGATGAATAATATCTTCATTTTCATTAGAAAACAATCAAATATGAAAGTAAATATGATGACTTATATGATCTAGGATCTCACATGTCGTTGGTGGGATTTGAAGGAGAATTATAAACAGGATCTCCATCTTTGTTTTGAGGATTTTGATGTTTATTTTTAAAAATATTATTATCCTCACACATTTAGGATCCAAACAATTATATAATTCTTTACTATAAAGTATGAAGATATATCTATCATAGAATATGCAACTAAATTTATTAATTTAGTGTGATTTTCATCAGAGGTTGTGTCTAGTGCATCCCAAAAAGATCAAATCATCGAATCTGGTATAAGGAATGTGATTCACTCAATGATTGGAGGGATCTGTATTACGAATTATTTAAGGATATTTAAGAGAAATAATGTTCCTATATTTGATATCTAAGCAAAAGTGGGTGGATAATGTATGATGATACCTATAGGAAATAGTGGGAACTCTAATGTTGGTAGCAAGCTGATAAGGAAAACTGAATTCCAAGGTGGGAGAGGGACGCAGAATCAGATGCTGGATCAGTGAAAATTTTAATAATTACCAAAGATCCAAAAATGTATGTCTCCAATGATGTTCCATTGACCACATGTAATGATAGTGTACAAACCGCCACAAGCATGCCAAAATTTCATCATTATTGGATATCTAAAGAACTATTGTCATTGTGCACTGAGGTCATGTCCTCAAGACAATACTCATGTGTCACATGAATCATATGATTTGACCAATTATGGAATGTAAAACCATTCATGTCAATTGAGTAATTTTATAAATGATGATTCTAGGAACACTATTACTCCTAAACATGGTCCATCTCAGCAAGGCAATAAAGGGAAGAGTGTAGGGATGAAGCAATTGTATGGAGATGATAAGATGAATGTACATGGTCTGGTTGGGACATCAATGATGAGAATTATGATTTTATTGAATTATGCCCATATGAATGTTCTATGTGATACTCATACATATCATTCCTTTAATTATTTTCATGTTTTTTATTTTATAGATTTAAAAATTAAGTTGATTCCCTCTATGATAAATCTTGAAACAACTCTCAGGGAAAGAGAATGTGGAGCCTTGATTTATAGAACATTTTCTATAACTATTGATGGATTTGAACTAAAATGGTTCTTCTTAGTGTTAGGTATTGACATCTATATTTTATTTGTAGTTATGGATTTTTTAACAACAATATAGGATCAAATATTCCACAATAGAATAATGGTTAGTTTCAAAACTAAGGATGGCCTCAAACATATCTCCTGATGAAAAAAATCTAATTACGGCTAGTGGAAAAGGATAGAAAGCACCATCGGTGGGAAACATATGTTATCAATTGGTGGGTTTGACATCGGCATTGTTAAAATAAATGAAGAATAACTATTTTCCAATAGTGGTGGATAAATTTCAATATTCCATTCCAAATAAATTCTTCAGGGTACCACTAATAAGTGGCTTTGATTTTTTGATTCATCTCCTCCATGGGAACAGTCCAATTTCCCTTCCATATTATAGGATGTAACCAAAAAGGTTAATGGATCTGAAAGTGTAGTTAATGGAGCTTGAAATAAATGGTTTAATTTTTCCCAGTACGTCTCTATGGGAAGAAACAGTCTTGATTGTAATGAAATAAGATGGGACTCTTTGACTGTGCATTCATTATCAAAATCTTAACCAAGTCACTATAAAGAATAGATATAAAATTCCACACATTAATTATATTATTGATAAATTGAGGGGATCTTAGTGGTTCTAAAAAATTGACTTGTGACCAGCATATCATCAATTATGAGTTTAGAGAAAATATATTCTGAAAACAACTTTTAGAAGATGATATGGACACTATGAATATATTGTAATGCATTTGGGTCCCACAAATGCACCATTGGTATTTATGGAATTTATGAATCGGATATTTCAGTGATATATGGATTATTTTGTGGTGGTGTTTTCAGATATAATTTTAAGGTATTCAAGGGAAAATGAAAATCATAAGAAATTATTTTCGAATGTGTTAGGAATCTTAAGATATTGTCTTTTTTATTCCATCCTATCAATGTGAGATTTTTGTGTATAAGAGGTAAATGTTCTAGGACCTATAATTTAAGAAAAAATGTGTTTTAGTAGAGCCTGAAAATACAAAAGCTATTGTCTCTTAGAAAAACCTGAATGATATCATTGAGATGCGATATTTTCTTTCTCAAACTAGTTATTACAAATGCATTGTGCATGACTTCTCACATCAAGCTTCACCAATGCAAGATTTGAAAAATAAGAATATATCATTCCAATGGACTGGGGAATTCTAGAAGTCTTTAAAAGAGCTAAAGGATTATCTTACATCGACACCTATCTTGATTTTTCCTAAATTAGGACATGGGTATGTGGTGTACTGTGATGCTTTGGGATCTGGGTTGAGATTTTTTTTCCCATGAAAAGTGACCATGTTGTTGCTTATGGTTCAAAGAATTTTAGAGTCCATGAGATGAATCACCCAACACCTAATTTGGATTTATCTTCAGTTTTCCATGCCTTGAATACATTTAATTATTATATCATTTTTGATAATTTTTTTCTGTTAACAGAGCACAAAAATATGAAACATATTTTATCAAAACGATATAGGAATTGGAGTAAAAGGATATGAGTGGAATATCAATAGATGATTGAATTTTAATTAATGTATAAACCATGAAATGGTAATTCAGTGGCTGATGTATTAATTATAAATTAATATGTGTAGTGGGTGAATGAAGATTTAGATGAGTTGAAGTTAATTTTGATCATAGATTACATGCATTTGGAATGTGAAGACTGAGGCAGTGTTGTTGTTTTACTTTCAATAACAGTGGTTACTTATTTGGTAAAACAGTCAATGTGGTACAAACATATGATCTGGGATTCCTAGTTATGTGTTCGAAAATCAATTGTGGGGACACCATTAAAGGATGGAAATTTGATTGGAGTTTAGTTTTTGGTTTAGAGATTAGATAGTTGTACGTATGGCGTGTCAGGAGCAACTTATTCATGCTTACCACCATTCGATATGGGCTTTACATATGGGAATATAGAATATGTATAAGGGGTTTAAGGTGTAGTTTTGGTGTAGATACATTCAAAATAAAGTTGATGGGTTCGTTCCATGGTGCTTAAAATTATAGAAAGTTAAGAAAGAACATCATGTATGTCACGACCCTTCCCAGTGGGGCCCATGCCGCAACTCCCCAAGCCTGCCTTCAATAGGCCAGGGGTTAGTGACTAGCACTGAGTAGGCATGTCACTAACATGGGAGGAATTTACTATAAACTTTTACACACACACAAAGATATATATAATCCCACAATGATGAAAAGTAAAAACTACAGAAAATGGAAATGAAAACATACACCAAAATCCCAACCAACAGAGTACGATAGGAAATTAATGTAAAGTAATGTAAAACCCTGGGCCAAAAGTACAAGCCCACCAAAGAGAGTCTGTAACAATGTCAACATGTAAAGAAAGGAACTGGGACTAAAATCCATAGCTATAGGAACACACTTAGGCCAGTCTGATCTCACTGAGCACCATTCGGTCCTGGTCCGCCTAGAATCCTGTCAATGGATCGCTCTTCTGAAAAAGACACGACACGTGCGGGGAAAGCCCATGCAGGGTTGAGTATAACAACACCCAGTAGGACACCACAAAACCACAAAGGAATACAACTAGGAAAATACCACAAAGTAAAGATATAGTCAGCTCTACACAGTATATGTTTACAGAACATATAACATGAATATCTAGATATACTCATACACGATCGCCCATCGATAAACCACCACAAAGATCCAGCTCGATGATTCCACTAAGCACATAAAAAGGAGAACAAACTCCTGGGTCTGAAGATAGAGATATGAAGTACTCATTTCTAGAGAACACACTCCTCCAGTAGTTGAGAATATGATGCTCAGATGATGATCACAACCAACATCCATGGGGTGATTCCAACAACTCAGTCTAAGATAATCCGCTAACCAGAGGATCAGCGCCCGGGTAAAGTAGGTCACATCGATACAAAGAACTCTACTTAGGGTTCCAGGAATGAATTGAGGATCTATCATTAAGTCTAATAGAGGGGATTCCGAAAGATCTATTCAGGAAGTCTTGCTGAATGGGTCATACTCATATACGTAGGAAATGATACCAGATCCTTCAGGGGAAAGACCAAGGGTACGAACCCTAAGAAATCTAGTCCATGTCATGGAAAAAAAAGTATGAAGACATTTCCAAAAGGATACATGGTGTGTAGTATGGTTACACGCTATGTTCCTTGACTCCGGGTACTGCCCATGTAAACATCCCATGTCATCCGTCCTAGCTTTGTAAAACTCAACTACACCACATTTAGAAGGATCACATGTTGTGTACCTTGACTCTGAGTACTGCCCATGTAAATGGCTTGTGTTATTAGGTTTTCCACGTAAAACTCAACTACATGTTGTTTATAATGATTACACGCCGTGTCCGAGCACCTAGGATTTGCTCCGTGTACGCTGGCCATATGCCCGTACACGGTCTCTGTCCGTGTCACCTTCCCGTGTACCAGTATATGGGGTACCCAGTGTATCTGTCTGGGGAAGGGTATACATGCCCTGTCCTTGGCCATGTAGCCAACCCGTGTCTGTGTACTCCCAGATTACACTCAATGTGGTCGACCAAAGAACACAAGCCGTGTAGCCCATACTACACGCCATGTTTTCGGGAAAAGTTCCAGAACCGTCTCTTCCTCCGCACCTCGGCCGATCTTCTAGGTTACGTTTCCGAGGTCCATTGGCCGTGAAACTCATGGTCGGGGGTTGCCTCATTGACATGATACCAAATCCGCGGGATTCGGGCCTTCGATCGGCTCCAAAATTTAAATCCTTCAACATGTGCGGAAATCATTTGAAGAATGATATCTTCCAATCCTCTTCGCTCCGTCTGACGAAACCATCATCGCACCTCTGTGGGGTTGTTCAAATTCTAGATCATTAATTTTGGATCGCTATATCGCGCAATGGATGCACAACGATCCATTTTTCATACCTCCGTGAAGAATGCGTAGAATGAACACAAAGAATGCGAAGAGAGAATCACAAAATCGAACAAGAGGGGTGACACTCAATCGTTGTTCGTGATGATCTGGGTTCATCTCCGTTAGATCAAAACCAAAATAATCAATAGATTATAATTAAAAGCATTGGATCTCCTGATAAAACCCTAAATCACACCTTCCCACAAAGCAATCGATCAGTGGGCTAATCGGTTCATGGATTAGTCTGCATTCATTGTAGGAATCAAGAATGGGGAAGGAATCACCAAGTGATCAAACGCCCTACCAAGATCCGCAGCATTCGTTGGCGATGATCCAGTCGCCACGTCGTTGTCGCCGACGAAATTATTCAGGAACGTCGTCACTGCATTGGTTGGTTTCCTCTAAAGCCTCCAAGGGTTTTAGGGTTATGATTTTTGTAACCCTGGACCCCTGAACAAATCTATATTTAAAAGATAAAAGATATTTACTGCAACATGATTTAATAAAATATTTTTTTAAATATTTTATTACGGTTATGTCAAAAAACTGGAATTCACCACCGACCTCCGCCAGCCGATGTTAGGCCTGGCCTAAGGTAAAATCACTGCTCTGAAGGCAACAGTTCCCTCAGATTTCTGATCTGATCACACGTTCAAGAGTTATTCCACATTTTCAAAAAAAACCACATGCGTACATAATTTAATTATTTAATTAAATTCAAACATTTGTTCCGGGCTCACCGGGCCTCAGAACTACACACAGTCTTAGAGTCTAGTCTCGAAATATTTCCCACATAAATATAAAACTAAAATACGGAGAAATATAGGACATTAAAACACACCCATATTAGGGATTTATGTCCCTAAAAATCCAAAACAAAGGATAATCCAAAATATGTGGGTACTGCACATGAATCTGAGCCTCCCACTCCCACCTTCTCTCTTGGAGATTCCCATGCTACCACCGGATAGACACCAAGGGAATAACTCACCAATGAATGATTTTCTCCTACTGATCCTCGATCTCCACTGGGCAGTCCGTAAAGGTCGCTTTATCATCAATGTCTATCTCACCCATGTCGATATCGTGCGATGGATCATGCACGTACCTCCGCAGCTGTGACACATGGAAGACGTTGTGTACCCAGTCCATCTGATTAGGTAGAGAAAAGCGGTACTCCACCTCTCCAACCCTACTCAGAATCTAAAAACGGCCGATGAACCTCAGAGATAGCTTGCCGCCTCAGCCAAATATTTTCAATCCCCGTCGCGGTGAGACCTGAAGGAACACATTGTCTACCTCCTCGAACTCCATGGGCCTCCATATCTTATCGGCATAAGACTTCTAATGAATCTTTACAATCTTCATCCGCTCCTGGATGACCGGCACCTTCTCTGTAGTAGCTCTCCCCATCTATGGGCCCATGAGTGTTGACTCTCCTGGGTAAGTCCAGGAATGTGGTGACCTCTAACGTCACCCGTACAAAGCCTAGAATGGTGCCATACCAATAGTGGATTGAAAACTGTTGTTATAAAAAAATTCCACCAATGATAGGTGATCCTCCTAGATACGACCGAATTCAAGTATGAAAGATTGTAGCATATCCTCCAGAAGTTGGATGGTCCGCTCTGTCTGACCATCAGTCTGTGGATGAATCTCTGTGCTCAAGTGTAATTGAGTCTCAAAAGCTTAATGCAATCCCCTCCACAAATAGGATGTGAAATGAGCATCAATATCTGAGATGATCGTGGATGAAACTCCATGAATCTGAACTATCTTCTGCATGTAGAGGCCTCTCAAGATCTCTACTGAACTCTGCTCCCATATTGCTTGGAAGTACGCCAACTTGGTGATTTGGTCAACGACCACCCAGATGGCATCGTTTCCCCTAGATGTACGTTTTAAACCCATCACGAAGTCCATAGATATCCCATCCTACATCCACTCTGGCACCTCAAGGGTCTGCGTCAAACCTGTTAGAACCTGGTGCTCAACCTTTACATGGTGAAAGTAAGGTACCAAGAAATAAACTCTGCCACACTCTTCTTCATTCCAGGACACCAGAACTGATGTCATAGGTCCTGGTACATCTTTGACATGCCTCATTGCATTTCCAAATGAGATTTATGGAACTCCCTTAGAACCTACCCCGCAATGTCACTGGTACTAATGTGCGCCCTATATGAAGAACAGCGTGCTCCCCACATTTTGAATATCCATCACCAGCATCACCTGTGGATATCTGAGGACGTAAAGTCTTACAGCTAGCATCCTCGTCCTTTGCTTCCCTGACTCACTATAAGAGTGGAGGGGAAACAACCATCAATTGAAGGTAATCTCCCTCATCTCTATCCACAAAGGATAAATGTAATGAGGCCAACTATCTATTAGCCTCATCCAGAAACTGCGAACTTGATTTCCTACTGAGAGCATCTGCCACAACGTTCCCCTTACTAGGAGTATAAACGATCTCAAAGTTGTAATCCGGGAGGAATTCAATCCATCACCTCTGTGTGAAATTCAGATCCTTCTGAGAAAAGATATATATGAGACTCTTGTGATTAGAGTTGATGGTAAATCGCTCACCCTTCTGGTAGCGCTACCACATCTTCAACGTGAAGACTACCACTCCCAACTCAAGATCATGGGTCTCATTGTTCTACTCGTGTGGCCTCAACTGATGTGATCCATAAGAAATCACTGCTTGCCTCTACATCAGGACACAACTAAGCCCGATTCCTATAGTAAAGCAGAATATCATGTACATGACACCCTCTTCGGATAGTATCAAGATTGGGGCACTCGTTAGACTCTGTCTCAAGTGCTTAAAATCCTGCTGGCATCACTCGGTCAATACGAAAGGTTTTCCCTTTTGGGTCAATGCTTTCAAGGGTGCTGAAATCCTAGTGAAAACAAGAATGAATCTCCGATAGTAGCCTAAAAACCCAAAGAAACTCCACACCTCCATCACACTCTGGGGTGGATCTAATGCTAACACTGCCTCAACCTTGGTGGGGTCCACTACTACACCATCAACTGAGATAACGTGCCATAGAAACTTGACCACTTATATCTAGAATTGAAACTTCAAGAGATTCCCGTATAACTGGTGCTATCAGAGTGTGTCCAGAACCATCCATAGGTGCCTCACATGATCCTCATTGGATGGATAGTACACAAGGATATCATCGATTAAGACCACTACAAACCGATCTAGATAGGGATGAAAGATCCGATTTATGAGTGCCATTAACACTGCCGAGGAGTTCGTCATGCCGAAGGGCATCACCAAGTACTCATAGTGACTGTAGCAACATCCGAAGGATATCTTCAGTATATCCTCATCCCATACTCAAAACCGGTGATAGCCTGATCGTAGATCAACCTTTGAGAACCATTGCGCCCCTCTTAACTGGTCCAAGAGGTATTCGACCCTCAGTAGTGGATAACGGTTCTTCACAGTCACCTGATTCAAGCGCCGGTAATACACACACAACATCAAGATCCTATCGGCCTTTTTAGCAAACAAAATTGGGGTCACCCAGGGTAAAACACTGGGTCTCACGAAGCCCTTTCTCTGCAAGTCTTCCAGCTACAGTCTCAGCATGTGAAGCTCTATAAGATCCATTGCATATGCTAATGCTGATATCAGTGTCGTCCCAGGTTGCAACTCAATGCAGAAATATATCTACCAACAGTGAGGTAGTTTGGGGAAATCCTCCGGAAAGACATCCTCATACTCATCCAGTACTTCAGGAAACTGGAAACTCGTAAAATATACTATGCCAAGTGCTAGGTTAGCCAACTGATGTGAAATCAGCTATACCATCCCATGCACGAGTCCATCCTGTGCTGCGTGGGTCCCTTTTTCACTGATGATAGATTAGCTCGTTCCATCACTGTGGACACACCGCACCCTTTGCCTAAAACATTCAATCTAGGCATGAATTATGGATTTCCAATCCATACCATTAATGACATTGTAAGGCCTCGACGCTACCACCAAGAGGATCTAACTGAAACTCTCACCTCCAAGGGTCAGGTCACACTGTCTACAAAGGTGTGTGATCTTTGAATCTTCTCGAGTCGGTGTTTCGAAGAGTAAGGTTCGAGTCAACGACCTTACTGGAATCTCAGGGTCCTAAAAAAGACAAGCAGCCAGAAAAGAATGACTAGCACCTGTGTCTATCCGTATGAAAGACAAAGTAGAAAAGACATATATTGTACCTCTAATCATTCTAGGAGTACCTGGGTCATAATCCTCTACTGCCTGCATCTGTCCATGCCTCTATCCACCAGCTCCCTAAGCCTGGGGTGGACCTCCTGGTGGTGATGGTGGTAAAAGGTCAAAATACTGACCACCTCCAGCTGCTCTCCCAGCTTCTCTACTACGTCAGTCACCCCGCGGATCAGTCTGCTCCACATGTTGCCTCTGCCTCGCTGGTCCATCCACTGCTCCCATGTTAGTAATATGGCAGGTTGAAAAATCTCAAGTGAGATGTCCCCTTCCATCACAACAGTAGCGTCACCTCTCTCGAGGCTGGATGGATGTGCCCTACAAACCCTGTACGGGTGATCCTTTATCCTGGGATTTCTTCTAAAAACGTCTCCCACACCTGGGTCCCTGACGTCGGCTCCCTCCTGCAGAGGTCTCTTCTCTAGCTCTCTCACTACTAACAACTCTTGGCTATCTCTGCTCCGCCAAGAATCTCTCGACCACCAAACACTACTCAATCACCCCAGCATATGTATGAATGCTCATAGGGATGATTCTAGCTCGGATGTCTCTGCGTAGGCCCTGCTCAAAAGTATGAGCTCTGAAGTACTGATCCCAGACTATATCCAACGAGTACCATGAAAGGCCGGTAAACCTCGATGAATAGTCATCCACCATCATGGTTCCCTAATAGATCTGAAGAAACTCTTGTATACATACCGTTCATAGGGTAACTAGTGAAAACATTTCTCTGAAGAGAAGCTCAAACTCTGACCAAGCAAGATTCGCCCTGTTGTGAGTCTGGATAACGAAACTCCACCATCGCCCTGCCAAGAATTTTAGAAGGCTCGCTACCAGGATCACCATCTGGTCTGCTGGTGTCCTGACCAAACTGAAGTCTCTGGAAACTAGCTCAAGCCAGTCCTCTACTGCCTGAGGATCAGGCTCGCCTCAAAACCTGATGGGTCTCTGTCTCTGAAACTCGTGCAGTGCACTTACCCTGCGATCCTCCTATACTGGTAAAACATGCATTAAACACTGCTCCACAGGTGGTGGGATAACTGGAACACCACCCAAAGGTAAAACTGGGGGATCTGGTCCCTGTACCGAAGCATTATCATTGAGGGGGTCATCCTCATGATCGATCTGCTAGATCCTAGTGGGTGCGCGCCACAGAGTCATCCAGTAAAGAAACAATATGTGTCTTAGTCAGTGAGTATATCTGGAGAGATAACTCAAGAAGGACATGGAAACCACAACCCAATCCTATATGATGAATGTACCATTATTTTTCCCATGCAACTAGTGTTCTCATGTTCCGAGTTGAAAATCATGTTATCAGAGTCCTGGTGTATGGATACGTCGGCTACCCCCATCAACACTCGGTTCCCTGGCCTGAAAGCCGAACATGAAACACATAACACTATTTCCCAAAACCAACTCACAGACTCTCGGCCCTATGGTAGAACCGACCACCTCTGATACCACTCTTTCATGACCCGTCCTAGTGGGGCCCGTGATACAACTCCACAAGCCTATCATTAATAGTCCAGGGGTTGGTGACAAGAATTGAGTAGGCATGTCACTAAGATGGGAGGCATTGCATATAAACCTGTACACACACACACACATCTCCAAGCCCACAAAGCTAAAAAGTAAAAACTACTGAAAATCGAAATGCATGCATACAATAAAATCACATCCAACAGAGTACGACATGATTGTAAAGTACAGTAATGTTAAACCCTGGGCAAAATGTACAAGCCCACCAAATGAATGATTATAACAAAGTCCAACCTATAAAGAAATGTACTGGGACTACAATACGTAGCCATAAGAATACACCTCGGCCTGTCTGATCTCACTGAGCACCGTCCGGTCCTGGTCCACCTAGATTCTTGTCAAAGGCTCGCTCATCTGCACAAGACATGACATGTGTCGGCAAAGCCCGTGCAAGGGTGAGTATAAATAATACCCAATAAGACAACCTGAAACCACAAATGAATACACCAAGAGAAATACCAAAAAGAAAATATACAGTCATCTTTACACATTATTTGTTTGTAGAACATATAATAAGAATATACAGACATATTCATACACAAACGACCATTGTGAAACCACCACTAAGATCATGCTCGAAGACTCTACTAAGCACATAAAATGTATAACACACTCCTAGGTCTGAAAAGAGAGATACGAAGTACTTGTTTTGGGAGAATACACTCCTCATGTACTTGAGAATATGATTCCTAGATGAGGATCACAACCAAAATGCATGGGGTGATTCCAACAACTCAGTCTGAGCTAATCCACTATCTAGAGGATCGATGCCCGGGTGAAGTAGATAACGTCGATACCAAGAACTCTACTTAGGGTTCCTGGAATGAATAAATGATATGTCTCTAAGTCTAACAGAGGATATTCCAACAACTCTATTTAGGAAGTCCTATTGAAGGGATCATACTCATGTACGTAGTAAATGATACCCAAACCTTCAGGGGAAAGACCAAGAGTACGAAACCTAAGAAAGATAGTCCAAGTCCCGGAAGATAAAAGGATTAATCCAGGTAAAACAGGTTACATGACATGTATTATGGCTACACGCTATATTCATTGACTCTGGGTACTGGCTATGTAAATGGCCCGTGTTATCTATCCAAGTTGTGTAAATCTCAACTACACGGCGTGTAGAAGGATCACACACCGTGTTCCTTGACTCCGGGTACTACCCATGTAAATAGATCATGTCATTATTCTTTCCATGTAAAACTCAACTACATGGTGTGTAGTATGATTACATGCCATCTCCGAGCACCTGGGTTTCACTCCGTGTACCCTGGCCATGTGCCCGTACATGGTATTTGTGTGTGTCACCTGCCTGTGTACCAGTACACGGGGTACCTAGTGTATCTGCTGGGGAAAGGTATACAAGGATTAAGTGTCCTTGGCCGTGTACCCAACTCGTGCCCATGTACTCCCAAAGTATACCCCAAGTAGACCCCGATGAGCACACACTGTGTAGCCCATACTACACACCGTGTAGTCGGAAAAATTTCCAGAGCCTTCTTCTTCCTCTGTCCCTCGTCTGATCTTCCTGTTTCAATTTCCATTGTATGTTTGTCGCGAAACTCAATGTCGGGGGTCACCTCATCATCATGATTTCTAATACGTGGGTTTTGGGTCTTCGATTGGCTCCGAAATCTGATTCCAGCCACCCATGATGAAATCGTTCGAATAAGGATATCTTCTGATCCGCTTCGATCCATCCGCCGAAATCGTCGTCGCACCTCCGTGGGGTTGTTCTGATGCTAGATCTTAAATTTTGGATTGTTGCGTCGTGCAACAGATGTGCAACGATCCTTCATTCATACCTCTGTGATGAATGTGTAGAACGCACATGAAGAACATGAGGAGAGATTCACAAAATATAACAAGAGAGAAGAACCTCCATCGTTTTTCATGACGATCCTGGTTCATTACCATTAGATCAAGACCAAAATAATCAACAGATTATAATTACGAGCATTGGATCTCGTAATAAAACTCCAAATCACACCCTCCCGCAAAACGATCGATCCTCGGGCTAATCAGTTCGCGGATTAGTCCATATTCGTCATAGGAATCAAGAATGTGGAAGGAATTACAAAGATATCAAATGCACTACCTGGATCCACGACCTCTGTTGGCGAAGATCTGGTTTCCGTGTCATTGTCGTCGGAGAAATTCATCAAGAACGTTCTCCCCGCATTGGGGGGTTTCCTCTAGAGCCTCCAGAGCCACCAATGGTTTCAAGGTTATGAGGTTTTTATCCCTGGAACTCGGCGCGAATCTCTATTTAAAAGATAAAAGATATTTGCTGCAACAATATTTCATAAAATATTATTATTAAAAAATTTATTACGGTTACATGTAAAAACTGGATTTCACCACCGACCTGCGCCTGCTGACGTTAGGCCTCGCCTAAGGTAAACTCGCTGCTCTGAATGCAACGGTGCCCTCAGATTTCTGATCCAAGCACCCGTTCAAGAGTTATTTGACTTTTTTAAGAAAACCACATGTGCATGTAATTTAATTATTTAATTAAATTCAAACATTTCTTTCAGGCTTGCTGTTCCTCGGAACTGCACACCATCTTAGAGCCTGGTCTCGAATGAATTCCCATATAAAATTATAAATGAAATAAAAAGAAATCCGAGGAATTATAGAGTACAAGTAAGTATGTTTTATTATTCACTATTCTAGTATATAAATGTGATAAGATAGTGATGGATTTTGATAAAGTTCTCCCAAGAATGGTTTGGAAAAATCATTCTATATTTGCCATAGTGGACTGATGTTCCAAGTCGGCCCATTTCATCCCTATTTTTGACACTCATATAGTGGAGGATATGTTAGAAATTTATATGCAAGAAGTTCAAAAGACTCACGGAATACCAATTTATATATTTTTAGTTAAATATTTGAGGTTAATTTATAATTTCATTAAATCATTATAGAAATACATTGGATCTTAGATGGCTGTGATTACGACATATCATCCTCTTATGGATGGGAAATCTGAAAGGATGATACAGATGTGAGAAGACATGTTCTGGGATTGTGTAATGGATTTTGATGACTCATGAGAGGAATATATACCCTTAATGGATTTCATGTATATTATTAGTTATTAGGCTTTAATATATATGGCTCCATTTGTAGTGTTTTATGGGAGTCCTCATCGTTCTCCATTGTTTTTGGTGGAAAATGGTGAGACTTCACTATTTTGTCCTAGAAGTTTCCATCAAATGACTGAGAAGATTTATTTTGCTTAGAAATATGATGGATATGGCACAGAGTCTTCAAAAATCTTATGGAGATCATCTCCTACAACTTTTGTCGTTCGTGGTGAGTGAACATGTGTTGTTGAGGATTTCTCCATGTCTAGTTCATCATCAATTTAGGAAGTAGGGAACATTGTCTCCTCAAAATATTGGACCTTTTAATATAATTGAATGTTTTGGAGATGTGGAATATCAGTTTGAATTACCACCATGGTTCAGTTTTGTGAACAATGTGTTTTATATTTCACTGTTTAAAAAGTATCAACCTAATCCTGACCATGTTGATCATATGGTCAACATTGACCTAGAGCTGAATGAATTATTGGTATATATACCTATGCAGATTGAGGATATGAAAGAGAATGTCTTGCATGAAAAAATCTTTGGTCTAGTGAATGTTTTATAGAAACATAGTCAGACTCCGAAAGAGACATGGGAATTATAGATGGAAATGAATAAGGAACGGATAAAACTATTTTGGGATATTGATGGTTTTCTACCATATATGAACAGAATGACAAATTTTTGGGAGAATATAATACTCCTAGGTGCTGTTATGTAGCCATTAAATTGTGATTTTTATGTTTATAAATACCAAGGGTGAAATATAAGAGAGTTGGTTGACCATTTGATAAGTATTTTGGAAAAAAAGGATTTGCATGGATTATGCACGATCTATCCAATCTGTGCGTAAATTCTAGAAGAAACTATAAATAGAATTAGTTTTAATGTATTAGTGTCCTAATGATGTGATCATAGTTAGGGAGATCATGAAAGGAGGCCATGAGAGGGTTTTTATAAAGTATTAGGTAATTCATGGTTAGCACATGGTTTCTATAACCATGCGAACTAACCATGCACATAGTTAATGTTTGATCCTAAGAAATATGATTTCACTCATTTTGCTTATAAATCTATCTTTTCATTCACCTTGGTGCCTCTAACTCAATATTCATCCCCATAGAAGGTAGGATAACCTCTCCCAAGTTACATGGAATTAATATAGATCTCCCCCATGACATTTTCATGCCTAATTCTTATAGTATATTTCGTTCATCACTGTTATTGTCAGGTTTTCTAAGATATACATAGATATACTTCTCATATCCTCTTGGTTTATCAAGTATTCCCTTTTTATTGGTATATCTATGTTTTTTAATACCAACTAGGATGATATTTTGTGTGTTTATTGGTATAATAAAATATCTATGGCAGTTTCATGGAGAATAAACCCGGTTTCCTTGATAGTTCATTGTCTATTTTCAGTTTCTGTCTAATCAGTTGAGGTATGTGGCTTAACTCTAGAATCCTCTTAGTAGAACAAAATTATATAGTTTTAAATTGAATCCTTTGTTTTATATTTTTTAATTGGATGTTTATGGTTGTTAGAAACCCTCGTTGTTGATTGTTGTGGAAATCTAGAGATTTGGTTCATTTGAATAAAGTGTCTTATTCTTGATTTCAAAATAGAGATTTTGAAATGGGATATTTTTGGAATTTTGATGATTGGATTTGATAAATGTGATTTCAATAAAAGGAATTATTATTCTTTGAAATGAAATCACTTACAGTAATTGGTATGTTTTATGGTTTTCAAAAACAGAAAAGGATTGTTGAAATGGTTTGAAATTATTATTCGAATTGGTTTGGACATACATCGGGTTGTGTGTGTTCATGTTTAATGTTCCCTAGAATAATCAACATATACCATTGGGATATGAGATGCATGACCTAAATAAGGGGCATGTGTCATTCGAACATAATGTAATTGGATGAGAGAGGGCTAATCAGTATGGAACTATCTTAAGGATACACATATTATTGGGTGTGTGATGAAGTGGAAAGAAATGTTTATGAATAAATGATATTGAAAAATGTTTTTAATTTTTTTTTTGGTTGTTTTTATATAATTATAAATTTCATGAAAATGGATATACATACAAATTTTATACAATTTTTTATAAATGGTTTTAGAGCTTCTTTATATTTAGTAATAAGAATTTTTTTGAAATTTTATTATTTATATTGTTTTATATAAATTTTTATAAATATTATATCTTAGTGGAATGAGTAGGTAATTCATTGGGAAAAACCTAATATGTTTCTTATACTCACCCCTTAATGGGTACATTGATGCTTTTTTAGATACTATCTTCAGATGATTGTGGTAAGGTAATGTATCACTCGCTTCTAGAACCACCTCATGATAGTGGTGATCTTTAGTGATGATAGAGCATACAGATTGTTGTGTATGGAATCTTTTTTTGTCTAATAGATTACTATTTTCTTTACACTATTTTCTTTAATAGTTTCATTTTCTCCCAATATAGCATACTTTTATGTGGTTTTTTATAATGATGATGGTTGAGATTTCTTGTTTTCATCATGCATCATATAGTCATCATTTGGTTATGGTTTTTTGGTAAGATGTTTGTTTAATAAAAGTTAAATCATCCACCACAGATATTTTAAACCCTTTAGAATTTATTTTCAGTATTTGGCATCTTTTGGATTTCTCTTAAGGCCTAGTAATGATTCATTGTGTTCCCATGACAATGAGAATAAGTGTGTCATTACAATGAGTTAGATAAATAGATCATTAATTCAAGGAAATTAGTAGAAATTCATGATTGTCACTATATTGATAAAATTTAATTATAAAAATGTTATATACATTCATCTAGAATATTTTTAATGTAGAATGCTAATACCCATGGTGAAACACAAAGATGAATATTATGATGCACTCAATATCTTTAGACTCAATATTTTTTTCTTTTAATGTGGAAGGATTTATGTGGAAATTTGTAAATGAAAATGGGTAAATTTATAAATGTAGATCAGTTGATAATTACACTCACCATTGGTGTGGAAACCTAGAAAAGTCATTATTGAAAAAGTCACGGTACATATTCACTTCCATTAAAAGATATCTTTATGAATATAATTATAAATAATTAAAAATAAATGTTTATATATGAAAAGAAATCAATAATATATCAATACTAAATGGTCATTACAACCCTACTTCTATTTCCTATTTAACCAGGAAATATTTATTTTTTTATTGATGTGATAGTAATTGAAATATATATTAATAGAAATCAATATGTGCTCAAAATATAACCATCTAGTTCATACCATATATAATATTGAAAATATCGTGATAAAAGAATAGATAGTCCCATGCACCCTCAATATCTGCAACTATAACATTAAACTCTATGAAAATGAAGACATGTCCTACCAACCTTTCCAAATAAGGGTAATGATATATAAAAAAATCAATATATCTGAAAACCCAAATACATAAATTAATAAAGATAAAAATAAGTAATTACAAATGATAGTTTTATGAAATTATTATTCCATATAATATGTAATAAACACCATATCTCTCATGGTTAATGGAAACAAATTAGTTCAATCATCAAATACTATTCCATATAAAAATTCCCATATTTATCATTACTATGTGAATTCTTATCACAATATAATATCCCATCATCTATGTATATTCTCCCCATTTACGAGGATGATACCCCACTCCCTTGGATATATCCGACATAAAATTTGATCCTCTTGTGTATGGATATCTAGTCTAAAAAATCTTAAGAGATCACCAGAAAATTTATTATAGGAAATGTAATCAAAACAACATATTTAATATCAAGGAATATTCTAAGAAATTTGATTTATTGTGGCCAAAATTCCCCCCCAAAATGCACACCATATCCCTATGACACAAATGTGTTGTGGAGGGTAAAATAAAAAGGGTGTTTCAAACTTCCACTACTACCTCACTAGGAGTCCTCATGCTTCCTCTTATGACTAAAAACTGAACAACGATTTATTTATTTTTCATTTGAGGAATTACCTAAACATTTACCCAAATGAATATCAATTATTTCAATAACTTCATTATTTACCACCTAATAGTAGGCCTCTTGGATAGAAATAATACTTTTATACCTTTAATCTAGTTAGAAGAACATATAAAACCATCAAGCCTATAGAAATTCATTAATTAATATATAAGGGTATAGTTTGGTGAACTCAACTATCAATGTTTAACAGTCCATCATAAAACAATTCCATTATCCATGATTCATGGACTCTCTATCCTTCATCACATTCATGGTCTCTATGTAAAATTAAATGTTGAACATATATATTAAAATGGAAGGTGTGATCATTAAGATGGATTCTCACCATTTATTTCATAATCCCTCCAACACATAACGGGAAAATACAACATTTATATTCAACGGGGTCTGTAGAATGATTTATACCTTCTCAATCAACCCTATAATTAATTAAGGTTCCTAAAGCAAATGGTCAGAACAATATACTAATGGTTTAATATTTATAAACATCTATTAATGACCCAACACTAAATAATAATCTAACATGCCTTCATGAATGGGATAATTAATAGTTTTAAAGACCGACTTAATGAAATTAGGGTCCAACAAATAGATATCATATGGAGTATTCTTCATAACTCCCTATTTATGATTCATTGATGTAATTATTAGAGGAATGGTTTCTAAATCATGAAACATGTAATCATATTATCACCTAATTATACTAAAATTATCATTAAATAAGTATATATATTCATTTTAAAACATGTAAATATAAAATATCAATATGAATAACAATATCAAATATTGAAAATTTTTAAAATATAATAATAAAATTATATTTTACCACCGTGTTCGGTTCAAATATACCTTTTTCTATACTGTGATAAAACCATGAAAATTACATGGGTAATGTGTATAGGTTTAGTTTCATGACATCCACTTTGTTTACAAGGTGGAATTTTAAATTCATGTGTGTATATTTTCCATCCTCTTTCCACCAGAAATGTTTAAATTTCAAAAAATAACTATTTGTATCACCTTGAAACATGAAATAACAACCATCCAAATAAAAACATAAAATTAAACTCTTTAATAGGGATAAATATGTGAAATAATTTTAAACCAACTGTGGTAACTAACTGTGTGGTGGATCTAATATAATCCTAGGAACATCATTGGTCCTATATCTTAGGTCTAACAAACCTATCTCTATAATACCATTACTCCGTCATTTTTTTGGATTTTATACATTTTCGGTATACTAGAGTTATATACCCAACCAAATAAACTTTATATATCCACCACCTGGCCCAAATATTATCTCCAATTTCCATGGGATTGAGATAAGGGATGTACGTAATCCAATTAACCTTGGATTTCCATGTCATTTAGTTGTATGGGAAATATATATTTTCATCTTTTGGATAGTTTGATTCAATAATTTAAAAATATAATGACCTTATATGTATTTTAATATCCTAAAATTATGTTTTAAGAAATCTTATAATGATTGGTGAATTCTAAAGGGCTTTAGAAGAGTGTGAGAGTAGAGCCAGAGATGTCTTGCAATGGTAGAGAGTTTTTGAGGTGAATTGACACCATTTAGGAGGGCTTCATAGTGTGAAAAAAATAAGACTGGGGACAATCATTCCCAATAATTTCATGGAATTTGAAATATATATTCTATAGTAATGTAACCCAATAACGATATAAGAAAGTGGAATGAACCATATTATTTCTAGGATGAAATCATCTACATGGTGGGTCATTCATTCATAGACATCTCTCCCTTCTCCCTTAATTACCATGAATATAGATTATAAATACATGGTGTTTTCATGTAATATAATAATACCATATTAATCAATTAATTATGTCCTTTTATGCCCCTAAATTTTTCAATTTTCATTTATGTTGATAGTTTCGATTCATCGAGGGTATAAAAAAAATCAATTAAGATGGGTCATTATTTTCTCAACTATTATAGAGGAGGACTTAAGATTCTATATTTACAGTTTCACAAGTTATCATATTGAAAACATTCTAAAGTATTTTTTTCTAGGTATTTTAGGTGATTTTTTCTCATATATTCCATCCAAACATGAATAGAAATTGGGGAATTTCTTGTAATTGGTTAGGTTTGATGTTAACAATTGACTGAACCTTATAGAATGAGGTTTTAGTGTGAAGAAAATGCCAGGAGAATTTTTCAAAATTTATTCCTTTCAAAATTTAAATTCATATTTAATTATAAATTTTTACATTTAATTATTGGTGACACATGATGTGAGAGAATTTATTGGAAGTGTGAATTAGGAAAACAGGAGATCAAAAAGTGTTTAACTACATGTTCCATGAAGGTGGTACATTTGATATAAATTCATATGATTATTATTCAAGGGTCTTATTTCCTACGTACATTTAATATGACCTTGTCGAATAGATGGTGGAATGTTTTATCCTAACTAGAAATTAAATTGGTATCCATTTGAGTGTCCACATGGACTCTAGAACATCTCCACAGATGTGATAGAATGCTGACTAGGTGAAAGGGAGTAGTAGTTGCATGATGGTGATACTATACCCTCATGGTTAGAGTCACACCATGGTATGATATGTGTAAATCAATATATAATAGAGAATTTATTAATAATAAAATCCAAATTAGTGGAAGATAAATGTAATGGTTGAGTATATTAAGGGGAAAACACCTATATATATAATAACACACTAATGTCTAGATGATGATAGAATATATAAACTGTATTTACAATAGGAAATAAAACACAAAAAGAGAAAAATAGAATAAATGATAACTCTATAAGAATCCTGAGTAATAGCTCAGTCTTATGCTCCCTATCTCGTATGTAAACAATACATCGCAAACAAAAAATCCATGGAACTGTAAAAATTAATATTTTTTGAGTACTCTAGATAAAAGTTGTAATGATAAATGTGTGAGATATATTCCCATTAGGTAACTGCAAAAGGAGTCTAGATAAATATAGTTTATTCATTATAAAATGGTTGGTGTTCTACCATAGGTTAATAAAAGGGGATAAACAAATAAATAAATATAACATCAATACGGGGTCCCAAATGGATATCCAAAAAATTATACCCCATTATTCTAATCTATATTTATAATACAAGGGAAACTATATAAAAATATTGTATATAAATGGGACTATATGTGAAGAAATGGATGTTTGAAGTAACAATTATTATGATTTAGCTCGGTGTTTCCATCCATAAGAAATAATTCTATAATTCCCTTATAATAATCATAGAAACTATAATCATGAATCAATTTTAATGCATGAACAATATCCAAAAAATCTAGTATTGAAATTCTTGACCAATATAATGTGATCCAAAACAGAATCCAAAGGGTCACTATAGGATCCCATGATATGTCCAATACAGTAGATTCCATTCAAGGAAACCCATAATGACATACCTTGCTTCAATCATGGAATGGTAAATATGAATCTATACTAGGGATCTCATATATGGGGCCTATAATCACACAAGGCATTGTATAACCATTTTTCCATTGATCCCAACAATGTTTTATCCCTAAGGGAACTGATGTCCCCCAAGAGCTTAAATAAATCAATATAAGAGCCCATTCAAAGGAAACCAAGTATCTATCATGGTGAGTCATGTAATAACAATCAACTTATGGAATGTCCATACATTAAATCATTAATTTAGGACACACATTATCTTCTATATCACAAGTAGATGAGGCATAACATTCCCAATCACATCTCATCATTATGTAAAGTAGTTATACATCATAAAAAATATAGAAAAATCATTTCATATAAGAAAAAAATTATTTCTTAAGGAAAGCATAATAGACATGGATTCTAATTATAGGAAAAATTACAAAATTTACTTAACACTTTGAAATATGTATAAGAACAACGATTTATTTATTAGTACAAGGAATTTAACATAGGTCATTATAAACAATTAATGAGGCATAATACAAATGAAATGATTATGATGAATAAAAAATAATATATAAAACATGAGGGATAAAAATAAAGCATCAAAATTATGTCCTAATAATCAAAATAATACAATTAATATATTTTAGGCCTTTATAAAATATGCAACACTCTAAAAATAGTGTTCAATCATTCAATGATCAGGGTAATTTTTCCAAAAGGAGTAACTGATCCAATAGTAAAGTCAAGAGTCATGGTAATCAAGTAATGTGTTGAATAACTGCTCAAAATGTTCCCATTTGATTTGGTAAAAAGTTAAATTTAATTAATTTCCCTAAATATAAGAGTCACATGAAGAATATGTCATGCAGCCCAATGGGAAAACAATGAAAATTCTATGAAACAATAGGATAGAATCCAGACCACCTACCTTTTACCAAGGAAGAACCACACGTCCAATATAAATGCTTGATTTTTTCATAATTCAAGGTAAATTAAAGAACTTAATGTATTAAAATAAAATATATTGAATTATGTCTAACCACGGTATCATAAAGATAGAGAATATAAACGAAGAATTGAAGAAATAGGAGTTATAGACATACTGAGGACATTCCAATGAAATTGATAGAACTATAATTAGAAAATCAATGATGAGGATCTATCTAAACATAGAAGAGGAGAAGAAAGACCCACAAATAATGCTACATAATGTGTAAGAATAATAAAATAGGGGGAGGGGAAATTATTTTTTTCATTGAGGGAAAAATGTAATTTCTCATTCAATGAATCGTGACTGTTTTTTCTACAGAGTTTGGAAGACCAATCTGCCATCCTTGTGTCTCCCACTACCTATAACTATAGCCTATATGGTTTTCCCGCATGGTTTTCCAAACTATTCACCACTAATGCATTATGCATTACACACATACTACCTAAATGAAATTACTCATTTGGGTTAGGCACACAGTTTGGGAAAACCATTCATAGCCCATGAAAAACCACTATTGAATACTATAAACACCACAAATAGACATGAAACACGTTCAATATGTTTAGATAAACCATTATGTTACCTCATACACCACTACAAAAGGCTTCCCTATTTCATCAAGGTGTCACATGGTTTTAGTGAAATATTTCTCCCTACCTACATCTTCCTCGAACTGGTATTTCTATCTCTAGCACAACCAAAACATTTGAAAAAGCTCTATGTACCCCTTAAGACTGTAAAGAAGATAAAAATTATATTTAAATCTTCCAACTCAATAAATTTCATTTCAAAACATGGATTACCAAATGGACCATCGATCAAATGAATAAAATTATAGTTCCTTCAGAATTTTATTTAGTCCAAAAACATGAGAAGCTACAATCTCCCCACCGTTGAACTTCTCATCCCAATTTATCCTTGGGAAAACAAAAAATATCCCTCATCCTACTCAGTTCATGATTTCATGTTCATATAATCCTTTTACCTTACCAAACATCTAATTAACTATCAATAGTCACTTTATCATATGGTACATAACTCGGAGAAACTCATGTGAATGCTCATACAACAAACTGATGAATTGATAAGGGGATACCTTAACCCTTCAACAGGACAAATGATATCAATATCAACTATTTAAAAATTAGTCATATAGTGCTTCCACTATATTTTATATCATTTAAGTTCTAATTACAAATCATGGTGTTTATGCCATCATAATTGTCTCGAAAATTGTCTGTGTAGTGTTCCTATGATTCCTATGGCAGAAAACATGATTCGTGATTAGATCGAAGGGTTGGATCCAAGATGTAATCATTTAACTACTAATGTCGACCTCTCCATGAAAATATGTGGTCAATATTTACATTTTACTCATAATAGCTTGATGGTGTGCCAAAAATAGGTCATCACCAACCACATTTAACGAATCTCAAAGAATATAGGTAAATATTTATCTATCATACCATTCTAAAAATGATTTTTATAGGTGGATAGTGTATCTTCAAACCTCTACATGATGAATTTTAAATGAGGTATCTCATGATTTTCCAAAATCACACTAACCGAAGCCCGTAACCATCTTCAAGTAAAATCTATGATGAAAAGGCTCACTTTAGTTGTCATACCTCTACATGAACACATATGTAAACATGACCTGATAGAATTGGATATTTCCCTCTTTTATAAATAGCTCATCCAAGCCTAACTGAGATTTGGTATAATAAATGAATCATTAACTGTAATCCAGTGAGTTCATCCAAGGAAAACCTTATGTGGTGTCTTCAAGAGATACATTACTACCAATCCAAACATCCATATACTAAGAACATTTAATGTTTTGATATGGGCATCCACGTGTCCATAAAGTCAAAGGGAACAACTAGTGTCCAAGTGTTTGATCACGGAACTACTACTTTGGATGCATGGTATCACTCATGACCAACAATTCCTCTATAGGAAACCACTCTTCTTGAGCTCATTCTGATAAGGACCACTCAACAAGACCAGTGGGTGTAAAATTTAGTGTGGTTTATAACTGCAGAAATCATGGTGTATTGAAATAATGTCATAATAGGGGACATGATATTCATTTAGATGAGAGTAAACTAAGAGGATATTGAATGGTAACCAAAGAGACATGATACACAATCACCAAATTAAGTAAAAAGTGCTAGGTAAAGATCTATATTGTTAAAAAACTATAACGCAAGGAGAATGTTCAGCAAGCCACCACATGTCGACTTCCTTTGAAGTGAATAAATAATAGAATCAAATAATTTATAATCATTAACCATGATTCTTTAACAGGACGAGGCATCCTGTGATCATTCCAGAACATCTAGAAAAGACAATCCATGGAAAACCATGTTTTTCAAAGGTTACAAACACATCAACCCATTCGACATTGGGCTGCCTCACATGCACCGATGTGGTTTGAAACTCACCAGAAATAACCACGGTCGAAAATAGATTTTACCATATCTGAGTGGTCTTAATGGTGGTTGTAGTACACCCAGTTTCAGTTATATAACCCATTTCATCACATCTTATTTATTGGGGTGCATAAGATAAATAGTTTCAATAAAATAGAGAGTTTCCATAAAATAGAACGTTTACATAAAATAGATAGTTTCTATAAAATAAAGAGATTCCATAAAACAGATAGTTTCTATAAAATGGAGAGTTTCCATAAAATAAAGAGTTTCTGTAAAATAAAGAATTTCCAAAATATTGAGAGTTTCCATTAAGTTGGGTGTTTCCATAATTTTTTTTTCTTCCAAAAAGTGGGTTGTTTCCATAATTTGAGGTGTTTCCATAAAGTTGGTGGTTTCCATAAAGTGGGCTGTATCCATAAACTGGGTTGTTTCCATACTGTGTGGTGATTCCATAGTGGGATGTTTCATAAAATAAATTGAGTTTCCTTAAAAAGGGTAATGGTGAATAATGAGAGAGTTTGGGGGTTTTATAAGGATTTTTAGGACAAGAAGTAAGTTCACACAATCCATACATGGTTGGCCCAAACAATGTTGTCCAACGTGGCGCAGAGGTCAAATATAGATCCTATTTTCTAAGAGCATACTCTTTTTTACTCAATATATTTGTGTTTGGCTTCAAAATGCACCTATTTAGATATTACTCTCCCTAAATTGCTGGAGAACCCTCCCCACACGATTTGGAACAATCCCAGAGCCTTCCCTTGGTGATTTTGAGTCCGATTATAGAGGTATGTCCCCATTCATTCCAGATTTGTCATGTTTTCATAGATCTGATTAGATCTACATCTCTAATCTCCATTAATTCTCATATATTAACTTATAGTGGGTATATCTACATTTTTGGATGCCAAATAATTCAATGTCGGGTCGTGATCTTGCTAGGATAAGATAACTAAAGACGTTCTTGGATAGTCGACCGACTTTGTTGATCATTCCACGTCTATTGTTAAAGTTTCGTCAAAACCATTGAGGTAGGTGGTTTCACTATAATATCCTCTTTCAATAATTTATTGGATTATATTTAAAATGTTTTATTAATTTTTAAATTCATGGAAAAATATTCATTTGTAATGATTTATGGTTTTTATGAAATTGTGTGATCTTGGTGAACAGTTGTGCAAAAGGGGGATTAATTTAAAATGTTGATTTTAAATTATGGATTTTCTGAAATTGAAAATTGGTTGATGAAAAATAGATTTTCAATTAAAATGGATTTTTATTGAAATGATTTGGAGTTGAAAGGGTTTGGCTTTGAAACGGTTTTGACGGAAATAGTTTTCAATAAAAAGTTGTTTTTATTGAAAGGTTTATTTTGGCTAGATTGTTGTGAATATGAGTTTTGTGTTCATATTTCCTATATGGGTCTTGGTTGAAATATTACTTTGTTCTTGGTCCCAAACGTTTAATAGAACATTGGGATCACATATATGGGGCTTGGTTGAAATATGACCTTGTGGTCAATGACAAAGGGTTAATGACACATGGGGAACAATTACATTGTGATGACTTGCTAGATCGATGAGAAATCGCTAATGAGTATGGAACTATCATAACATAGAATGAATGGTTGGTTTCATGGGTTTAGGAATGGTTGGGTATGAAGATAATAGTATATAGTGAAATGGTTTTAAATATTGTTTAGTTATTTATCTGAAAAAATAACATACTGGGAAATTGGTTTCACTTGCACTTGTATTATTTTGGTAATGAATGGTTTTGGAAACTTGTTTATATTTTGTTATAAACTATTTTTGGGAAGTGGTTTTATATAAAAAATTATATATAATTGTTTCTAACTCTTCTATCCTAGTGGCTTGAGTAGGTATGTCATTGGGGGAAAACCTACTGAGTTTTATAATATCCCCTACATCGGAAAATTGGTGCATCTTCAGATGCTACCTTCCCGGATAAGGGAAAAGTTAATATTTCACACTTGTTTAGCACTACATCATGATGCAATGGATTTTCGGATATTTTGGAGCATAAAGCTTGTGGAGCATGGAGTCTTGAGGTATTTGGTGAGTCATGTGTGGTTTTTCTGATGTTTACATTGATTCGTGGTTATTCATCTGTTGTTTCTTACACTGATGTGGTTGTGAGATGCACATAATTGTTGAGTTTTTTCCCATTTGTTCTTGCATAATATATTTAATTTTTGGTAGGTTTATTGGCTCATATATTAAAGGATAAATCCTCCCCCACTTGTATTTGAAACCCTCCATAATTTATTGTCATCCTTGGGAATCTTGGGGATGTTTCTTAAGGCCTGGTAAAGACTCGTTTTACTCTCAAAAAAATATCAATTGGAATGACATTAAAAATGGTATCAGCTTGTTTGGTCCTTTCCTAACAAGAAGTCATCGATGATTCTAGTTTTGGATATGAAATCCCTTTTGTCTATTCGTTGTGTGGGAATGTTAGGAAGGAGTAGGATTATCAATACTTGAAATGTATAGCATAAATGGACGTAGCTAACCATTTTGTGGTGAACTACAAGTTACCATAGAGTTAGGTAAATAAGTATTTGGAGATACATCTATGATTTTGAAATCTCATTTTCTTGGGTTTATCCAATGAGACGAGCATGGAATGCACTGTAAAGGAATGAAATCCCACTAGGAGTGGATATATCATTTTTAGGAATGATTCATGTTCTATAAAAAAAGTATTAATTTTTGAAAAAGTATGGATATGGTTTTCAAATGAATGATTTTGAAAATGTGAATGCATATCATATTTTAAAAATGGCTTAAATTTAATAAGCATGTGATGTGTTTTCGAAAAATGGTTTGACATGGGAAAAAGGATGTTTTGGGAAACAAGGTATTGATAGTTTATGTGATATAATATGAAATGCAAAGCCATCAGTTGTAAGAGAGAGAGACTTGTATAGATATTTGTTGTTTTAGAAAATGGCATCTATTAGGTATCATAAAAACTATCTAGAAGGGGTTGTTGATAATTTGGTTGTACCTGAGCCACAAGTGAACCATTTGTTGGTCCAAATCATCACTTAGGCTATACAAACCGTTCAGTTAGGAATGAGACCAGATACCCCATTTTTGATATTTTTTTCACTGCTGAAATTTCATTTGGAGGAAGTACAGTTTTCTTCACTGGAGGAGTTGATAACTCTATCACTAAGATGATGGGAAAGTGGGGAACATATTTTATATGTGTAAAACCTGAAATGATGCCTTCTATAAAAAGGCAGCAAACTCCTCTAGGTGAAAGATAATGTCAATCCCTTGTGTGTATAGCATGTTCTATAATTTTTAGTGGAGATGAGGTAAAATGGGAATTCTTGATGTTGGATATTGATGTATATGATGTTATACTGGGTATGGATTGGCTGAAATTGTTCAAGGATCAAATCATATGTTACAAGAGAATAGTTTGTTTCATGATTGAGGACGACATCAAGCATCTCTTTAGAGAAGAGAGTATTGTATAGATGGGTGAAAAGAGATTTTTGGCAGCAATGGTGGGAGTGATATCATTCCTGTTTGAAGTATTGACATTGGAATTAACGGAAGAGAACAAGGAAAATAGTTTTCCAGCTATTGTGGATTAATTTACGGGTGTCTTTCCCATGATCTTCTCAAGGTTACCACCTCTAAGGGAAGTGGAGATTACGATTGATATACTTCTAGGGACCAGTCCTATTTCCACTCCATATTATAGGATGGAACCAACGGTGTTACGATAATTGAATGTGTATTTATAGGAGCTATAAATCAATAGTTTCATTCAACCAAGTACGTCTCCATGGCCAGCATCAGCTTTGTTCGTGAAGAAGGTAGATGGAACTCTTCAGTTTTGTGTTGATTATCATAAGATTAACCATGTTACAATAATGAACAGATATCCACTTCAATGCATTGATGATCTATTTGATTAATTACGGAGAGCTTAGTGGTTCTCCGTGATTGACATGCAATTAGGATATCACCAATTGAGGGTACAGAAATAGAATATTTCAAGACAACTTTCAGAAGTATATGTTGACACTATGAATATATAGTAACACCTTTTAGTCTAACGAATGCACCAGTTGTCTTTATGGAATTGATGTATCAGATATATCACCAATATCTGGATTATTTTGTTGTAGTTTTTGTGGATGACGTTTTGTTCTAGTCAAAAACAAGGGATTATCATGAGGTTCACCTTGAAATAATGTTACAAATCCTGATATGTCATTGATTTTATGCCAAATTATCAAGGTTTGAATTTTGGATACAATAATTACGTTATCGTGGACCTGTCATTTCTATGAAAGTATTTCTATTAATAATGAAAAGATAGAATTCATTATATCATAGAAACCCCCCAAGATGTTTTCAAGATACGATGTTTTCTTGATCTAGCTTGTTACTACCGATTATTTGTGCATAATTTCTCATGACTAGCTTTTCTAATGACAGCTCTGACAAATAAGAATGCTTCATTCCAATGGATGGAGGAATGTCAGAAGTCTTTCTAGGAATTAAACGTTTGGCTTATCTCATCACCTATCTTGATCATTCTAGAAGTTAGAAAGAGTTATGTGGTGTACTGTGATGCTTTAAGATTAAGGTTGGGCTTTGTTCATATGCAAAGAGATCATGTTCTTGTTTATGGTTCAAGGTAGTTGAGGGTGAATGAGAATAATTTACCAACACATGATTTGGAGTTAGCCATAGTCGTCCATGCTTTGAAAACATATAGACGTTATCTCTTTGTTGAGAAATTTACTTTGTTTACCGATAAAAAAATCAGGACACAGATTTTCTCATAATGAGATTTAAATATAAGGAAAAAAATTTAGATGGAGTATCTCTAAATGTTTTAATTTGATTTTATGTACACACAAGGGAAAGGAAATTCAATGGTAGATGCATTGAGTAGAAATTTATATGAACAGTTGGAGAAATAAGCTTCAGTTGAATGGTAGTTGATGTCAGTCTGAGCCGACATATGTGTGGAATGTGATGCCCAAGGTGATGTTTTGTATTTCTTCTAAGCTACTCTTGTTCCTGGTTTAGAAAAAATGATCAAAGTGGCACAAACATCTGAATCATAATGTCTAGCTGTATGTTTAAAACTCAATGGTGGGAAGACCATTGAGTACTAAAATCATGATGGGGGTTCAATTTTATGTTTTAGAGATCAGATGGTTATACCAATGGGTTTTCATGAACAACTCCTTAATTACTACAACCAATCAAGATGGTTTGTACATCTAGGTACATAGAGGATGCATACGACATTAAAGGTGTAGTTTTGGTGGAGTGGCATGAAAAGGAATCTGGTCGAGTTCTTCTCGTGGTGCTTAATTTGTCAGAAAGTTATTTTAGAGAATTAGAGTCTAGCTGGAATGTTATAATCATTTTCCATCATAGTGTGGAAATGGGACTATATAAGAGTTGATTTTTTACAAGTCTTTCCAGAATAGTCCAGAAACACAATTCCATTTGGGTGATAGTGGATCGTCTAACCAAGTCGGCCCATTTCATACCAATTTTTGAAACTCATATGGTTGAGGATCTTTCAAAAATACATATTTGAGAAGTGGTAAAGAGGCATGGTGTACCAAGGTCAATAGTTTGAGATAGATATTTTTTTCATGTCTCATTTCTAGAAATACAAACAGCAATCCATTGGGACTCAGTTGACTATGGGCACTGCGTATCACCCTTAGATGGTTGGGAAATCTGAGCGGACGATACAAACACTATAAGACATGTTGCGGGATTGTGTAATAGATTTTGGTGGCTCATGGAAGCAGTCTATACCATTAGTGGAGTTCTCATATAACAACAGTTATCAATCCTCGATACACATGGATCCCATTGAAGAATTTTATGGGTGTCCTTTCCGTTCTCCACTATGCTGGGTGAAAACGGGTGAAACATCACTAGTTGGGATAACCATTTCCATGAAACAATTGGGAAGATCCTGTTGTTTTGAAAGAGGATGGAGATGACTCAGAGTCATTTTATTTATTATGCATATCATTTTCAAAGACCGTTTTCGTTTGTTGTGGGTGATCATGACTTCTTGATGATCATTACAATGCTTGGAAATTGTCTTTTGGGGAATTAGGGAATGTTATCTCTTAGAAACATTTCCCCCTTTGAGAAACTGGAATGGGTTGGAGAGTTGGCATATTGGTTGGAATTACCACCATAGTTTTGTTCGGTGCATAATTTGTTCCATGTATCTTAGTTGAAAATAGATCACCCAGATCATGACTATGTCATCAGATGGGATCTTGTTGAGCAAGAACTAGATACATCACTGATTCATATCCCAGTGTGGATCATGTAT
The DNA here is from genome assembly GCA_963277665.1 of Viscum album. Taxonomy (NCBI): domain Eukaryota; kingdom Viridiplantae; phylum Streptophyta; class Magnoliopsida; order Santalales; family Viscaceae; genus Viscum; species Viscum album. Next base: position 1,930,247,025 of record OY728138.1, read on the forward strand.
ATACAAGAGAGAGTCTTGTGTGGGAAAATCATCAGCCTAGTGCAGGTTTTATGGAAACATGGTAAGATTCAGGAAGAGACTTGGGAATGTGAGAAGGAAATTGAAGGAGAATTGGTCAAAACTCTTTTAGTCTAGTGATAGTTTTCTACATTATGAGGATGAAAAGACCAATGGTGGGGAGAATGTAGTATGCCCAGTTTCGGTAACATAACCCCTTTCCTCATGTCCTTTTAATTAGTGTGCAAAAAATATAGAGTTTTGATAAAATATTGAGTTTCCATAAAATAGAGAGTTTCCATAAAATAGATAGTTTCCATAAAATAGAGAGTTTCTATAAAATAAATAGTTTCTATAATATAAAGAGTTTCCATTAAGTTGGGTGTTTCCATAATTTTGTTTTTTCCTTAATGTCGGTTGTTTCCATAATGTGGGGTGTTTCCATAAAGTGGGTTGTTTCCATAAAGTGGGGTGTCTCCATCCACTGGGTTGTTTCCATAAAGTGGGGTGTTTCCATAAAGTGGGATGTTTCCATAAAAAAATGGGTTTCCATAAAAATGGAAAAGTTTAAGGAGTTGAGAGATTAGGTGTTTTATATGGACTGTTGGGACAAGATAGAAGGCCTCATTATCCATACACAGATGGCCCAAACTGCGTGGTCAAACCTTATGCCGAGGTTAAATCTAGATCCTATTTTCTAGGAGCTTACTTGTTTTTGCTCAATATATTTTGGGTTGGATTCAAAAATCCCCTATTTCTAGATTACTCTACCTAGAAGCATAGAGGAACCTCCCCACATTATTTAGAGCCTCCCCAAAACCTTCTCTTGTTGATTTTGAGTCAGATTCTTGAGGTATGTCACTATTCTTTCTTGATTTGTCATGTTTTCTTAGATCTTATTATATCAACATCTATGATCTCCATTCATTCTCAGATATGAACCAATAGTGTTGAGATATACATTTTTTTGCCTTGTAATTCAATTTTGAGTTGTGATCTTTCTAGGATAAGAGAACAAAGACGTTCATAGAGAATCGACACGTTTTCTTGTGCCTTTTCATCTGATGTCATAGATTCCTAAAAAACATCGAGGTAGGTGGCTTCACTCTCATCCCCCCTTTCTATAATTTATTGGATTAGATTCAAAAAAATTATTGATTTTTAAATTCCTATAAAATTATTCATTTATGATGATTTATGGTTTTTGTGAAATTGCGTGATCTTGGTGTAAAGTTGTGAATGGGGGGTTTAATTTAAAATGCTGTTTTTAAATTATGGATTTTATGGAATTGATAAATGGTTGATGAAAAAGGGATGTTCAAGTGGAATGGTTTTCAATAAAAATGGGTTTTTATTAAACTGGTTTCGAGTTGAAATGGTTTGGCATTGAATTGGTTTTTATGGAAATAGTTTTCAATAAAAATGTGTATTTATGGAAAGGATTATTTTGGGTTGATCGATGGGCATATTTGTTTTCTATTCATATTTCATATACAGGGATTGGTTGAAATATGACCATGTTCTCGATGCCAATGGTTTAATGGAACATTTGAATTGCATATACTGGTCTCGGTTGAAATATGACCTTGTGCTCGGTGCCAAAGGGTTAATGGAACATGGAAAACAATTACATTGTGATGACTTTGTAGATCAATGAGAAACCACTCATGAGTATGTAAATATCATAAAGTACCATGAATAGTTGGTTACATGTGTTTGAAGAATGGTTGGGTATGCTGATAAAGGGATATTGTGAAATGGTTGTAAATATTATGTAGTTTTTTTTCTGGAAAAATAAGTTGCTGGGAAAATTGGTTTCAATTGGACTTGTATGCTTTTTGTAATGAATGGTTTTGGAATCTTCTTTTTATTTAGTTATAAACTGTTCTTGAGAAGTTGTTTTATATAACACGTTTTATATAATTGTTGATAACTCTTCTATCCTTGAGGAATGAGTAGGAATGTCATTGGGGAAAACCTACCGAGTTTTATACTAACCCATGCTTTGGAACTTTGGTGCTTTTGGAGATGTTATCTTCTGGGGCAGGGGAAAGGGTAATTTTTCACATGTGTTTAGAACTATCACTTGATGTATGGGCTGTTCGGATATTTTGGATCATGGAGCTTGTGGAGCATAGAGTCTTGAGGTCGTTGGATAATCTTGTGTGGTTTATCTGTTGTGTACTTTGATTCAAGTTATTCTTTTGTTGTTGATTACATTGATGTGATTGTGAGGTATATGAAGTTGCTGAGATGACTCCCGTTAGTTCATGCATCAAATAGTGAATGTTTGGTAATGGTTGGTAGGTTTATTGGTTTATTTCATAAAAGGTAAATCGTCCCCCACTTGTATTTGAAAACCTACAGCATTTATTGTTATCCCTAGGTATCTTGGGGATGTCTCTTAAGGCCTAATAATGACTCATTGTATTGTCAAGCCAATGAGAATCAGAATGTCATTACAATTGCACCCTTTTATTTTATCGATCACATTTAATCAGTATTGATGTGACACCCCACAACTTATAAATTTCGATAACATTTTATTTAATGATAAAGGGATCTCATCCCAAGGTACATGATCCATTATCCACTAACTATGGGTCCTGGAGCTGTCCATCACTCTTTATCAAGAATTAAAACAAATTGATAAGAAACCACCTACGTATGTGAGGTAGATTAGGTTCATAATTTTTCATAGACGTGAACCTCCTCATTATTTTATTCCAAATGAACCATAACATTAGGCATAATAGCCATAATGATTGATCGACTTGTCAAAAGACCGATCCTCTTAGAACATTATCACATGAAATGGGATGAGTTTAATTTAATAAAATACTTATTTCATTCTACTTGTATATTACCTTAGAATATAACTTAATGGATCAAGGATTACAAGAGTACCAATCAAATCTAATAGTTTTCTATCAATTTTAACAAAACAATGGGTACCTTGTGTAAAAACTGATATTACCCTGATATTATATAGAAAATGAAACATCTATTATATTATCCATAGGATAAATAGCCTTATGAATTCATGTATCTAATTTCAAATAGAAATGAACAAACCTGAGTAGAATTACATCGTATGACAGTAAAATAGGATGATGACAACATGAGTCATTCATCACTTAAGAAGAAGAAAAATAAGTGTCATACGTACTACTTAGAGGCTGTACATTCCCATGGAATTTAAACCACACTAAACTGAGAATATTAAATAATACTTTTTTTGCTAGAGGAATATATTTGAATTATTAATTTTTATTTTTTCCTTTATAGTCATATTAAAAGAATAGTTCCAAAATTGGTATTATTGGGCTTTTCATAAACAATATATTATTAAATTAACTAGAACTCATAATAATATTATCATCATCCAAATGAATAGAATATTGTTTAAAATATCAACCATGGTAAATTTATTGTGCCACTTTTTCATTTATGAAAACAATATCAAACTTTTAATATTGAAATAGTTTTTACACTTTTTCAGGTATAAAATTGATAATGATCGGATTAATAAAAAATATGGTTTAAAATGAAAAAAAAAATCTATATAAATTTAATTTTATGTTTTTATTTCTAACATATCCTATTTTTATTTGAATTCAGTACTAGTTGGAATAATTTCTGGCAAATAATGACATTATTATCTTTCAATATTTTAATAAATTCTGATTGTCTCGTCTGCGTCCTTTTTTTAAGGACTTGTTATTTATATTCATTACATCCCAATGAGTCTAATATATCAAAAATAAATTTCCAAATTCCCTTATCATCTTCCCTAATTAAGGTATGAAATCGATATAGAGATTGTATTCTAGAGACACTATTACCTTTAGAATGTGAATTTCTATGAAATGATCACACTCATAGAAAGTGTAAAAATAAGACATTAAAATCCATGAATACAAGGGTGTTGTTTCATAATCATATATTCTTACATATATAACAACACTTGAATAAAATCACTCATCATAAATATCATTAAAATTAGAATATCTTTTAGTGTTCTGAGGGAACATCCTACTCTGGGATATCCCCTTGCAGAACTCAAACCATCAATAAAAAATTATGTTTCTATAATGAAAGGTCAATATGTTTAAGATATTGTCATTTTGGTTTAAGAGATATGGAAAGAGGCCTATAGGTATATCGTACATATATATTTCAAGGAAACTACTCTTGAAAAATATAGAATATATTTAAATAGTCCTTTCAGGATGGTTAATGATAAATGCCCCCATAAGATCTCATTGATCTAGTTCTTTTATGTACCATTGATATCAATCATTTTAATGGATCGGTCTTAATATAGAAGATACCTGTTAGAAGACCACATGAGTTGGTACTCAAATTAGATAATTCCACAAATAAAATTAGTATTTTAATTTAAAATTCCACCAAAAAAATTTATTTACTAACATCCCATTGTAATCTGTTAATTTTATCAACAAACTCCACTTTAAAAAAAAATCCATTTATTTACAGGGCTTGAGAGTTGGTTCAGTTATAGAAAATTTGAATTGAAATCTCTAGATGAAAGAACCATTAATGGTATAATTGAAATTTTAATTAAATTATTTCTCAAAAAATTTCAACTCAAGAATATTAAATATATTCTATTATTTAAATGGATACTAATAATAATGAACACCGAATTTTTTTATATATAAATCTATATAATGACCTATATTAACATTAAAAGTCCCTCAAAAATATCATAGTCACATGGCCATTGGTTTAAGCACTATGTCATAACTAATGAAAAAGGTGACCTATACGGGTCCCATTAATAAAATTTGGGTTTAATTAAAAACAAATTTTTTTCAACATTATTTATTTAAAACACAATTAGATGGTCACTTCTTAAGAGACATGCCTCAAATGACATACTTGGGGTATGATTATTCCTATAGAAATTTGTCCATATAGTTCATTAAGCCTAATAATTAGTGGTAGAAGACTTAATGTGTAAACCTAATCATTTAAGGTGAAAATAATTTATATTATTCAATATCATCAATGTATATAAGGCTTATGAAGTGTTTTATTATTATACGGATCACTTCATCTCAATTTATAAAGCACCCACAAACTTTTAATATTGTAGTAAGGATGCAATTTAACCACACAAAAAGACATTTTAAAATTCATAACATTAATTCTATAGGAATTATGTATATAAGGTGAAACTATAAATAATTTATTATATGGGTCACCTTGCTCAAATTCATCCAAAACCCATAGACATTATAAATTGTAAATTAGCTTCCATTTATCAATGAAAACAATGATTCAGACAATGAAACCAATGGTTCATAGCTCAAACTTGTGATAACTTATTAGTGAGGTGTAACCGTCAATAACATGTTGACCATTTTAAAATTTATAACATGGATTTTTTTAAAAAAATATTATTGTTTAAAAATGTAAGGGAATATGGAATCATTAAAATTAATAATGGGAGGCTACTACATACCTAGGTAAGCACAAACAACCTACTAATCAAAAAACTAAAATCATGGAACCATGGAACAATACTCATGGAAATCATAATATTCAAAGGATTTACCATGAAATATAATAAAAGAATGTTAATTCAAATTACAGATGCATACTAATCTAATAATGTTGTTGGGGAAAAAAATATGTTATTGAAATTCCAAACATGGAATATAAAAGGGAATTCTAATAACACTCATGGAACATCAAAGTAACGTCAGTATCTAAATAACGAGTTATACATGGAATGAAATATACAAGGAACGTGAGTCCCTACATACATATAATTATGTATGTAATGTTATCCCCTTACAATTAAAATCCAATGGAAAATTATAAATATCATAAATGTTTAAGAAGAAGAAAGTAGACCAATCATTTTAGGTGAATAAAAAATCAATGGAAATAACAAAAAATATGAAAATATTACCATCCCCAACCTTGTGGAATATTACACATATGCGTGTTGATCAATTCCATAAAATAATATTTACTAAAAGCTAAATCATTCAAATTATAATTTATACCAACCTCCAAATAGTATGAGAAAAGGAAACATAATGGCTCTCATACAACTTTGTAACATCCCGACCTGACTGGCCACAGAACATATATCCAACAAGAACACCACATGGACTCAAACATGCCTCCCCATATTCTAGAGGCTACTAATTAATAGTGAGGGTATAATGGTGTTATGTTGGGTGAAATATGTCCTCTTTCACATATTCACAAAATGGTATAAAAGGTTTAAATAAATTGACAATACCATATGCATTCATAATAATATTACAAATTATAAAAGGATAGATGTATTGTATGAGCATAATAATCATCCCACACCAATATGTATAACAATAAATGAATGAATAGATGATGATAAATGATATAAATAGGAGAAAAAATAGGTTTTATTTCAAAATAAGAGGAAAAGATCCCAAAGGCTAGCTTCGCGAGCATCCTGAGAACTATCTATGTCCTTTTCTCCCAATCCACCAAGTACACATCACATGAAAAAAATTAAATACAAGAAACTAAACATAGGAATATAGAAATTTGTATCTCAATGCAATGGCATCCTGGGAAGGGTATGAGATTCAATCCCAAAAGGAAACCACCAACAATGTCTGGATCAATCTAGTTCATTCACTATTAAATGGATAGTCCACTAGCATAGGTGAATACAAGGTTATAGAAAAATAAATAAATAAAAATTAATTATAGGTTTCTAAATTGACACCCAAATGATTCTTCCATATTTATAAAATTATGTATGTCTAATCTAATTGATCCTATAGAATAAATATTTTATATAAATGGAACCATATGTGAATAAATAGAAGTTGGTCAGCCCTCTGATTGTGATTTGCCTTGGCGATAACACCCATAATACATCCCTCATGTATACTCTCATGGAAATAATAGAACCACTAATAAGTTACCATAAGTAATCCGTTCATAGTCTCCATCCAATCTAGTAATAGAATCTGGATCCCATCCATGGTAATCTATAATGGAATCTGAAGGGTCACTACAATAGCCCTCAATATATTTAATACGAAAGAGTCCGCCCATGGAATCTCATAATAGAATGAATTATGTCTCTCTTAGTATGGTAACTCTAAGTTTTTTCTATGTATCACATATAGGGGGACCGAGTATCATCAAAGTCAAGGTATAAACATTTTTACAATGGCCCCATCAACAATTTATCCCCTTCGAAACTTGGGTCACCCAATAGTATAAATAAATTTCCCAAAAAACCCATACAAGAAAATTCAACTATCTCCCTTAGTGATTCAATTAACACCAATTCATGAATGGTGATTCCATCACTGACATATAGAAGTTAGGGCCAATGTTCTCTCATATCCCATAAGTATATTATGTATAGAGTTTTCAAACATAAATCATCAATGAAAAAAATCATTAATACATGTAAAACAAGCTATCCCAAACATTTAATAAAAGACAATAAAAAATGACAGATATCCAAAGTTAATATATATATATAGAATAATAACATTTATAAGGATACAAGTCAATGCACACATGGAAATAAGTATAATCACATGTATTGATTCATAATAACATAACATTTAATCCAAATAATTAATAATTAGGTATGAGGTGTAAGAAAAAATAAATGATAAATGTAATGTAACAAATAAAATGTAAAGAATTATAGATCAAGATCAAGGTTATAAATCATGGAAATCAATTATTTTAAATTCAATTTATAGATTTTAGGCCTTTATTAAAGTGTAATACACACAAAATGGGTTTCTAATAATCATGTATTAGTGTTATTTCACACCAATGGGGGAACCATGCTCATAGAAGTAGAAATAGTCATGTAAATCAACCAATGGGTTGATTTTCCACTCAGAATGGTCGTACCAGACATGATAACAAGTAAAATTTAATTTATTTGACAAAATATTGGCATCGTTTCAAGAGTCTAGAATTCTTCAAAATGAAGAACCAATAGAAATGTCACACGAATTTTGTAATGAATCAATACCACCAACCATAAACAATGTTTGACTTACATATCCAATATTGAAGCTTTATGTGGTCTAGTTTGATATAAATTTATTAAATAGAATAATGCCCTTAAAAAGATTAAATTGCGATACTCCAAAATAGAAAAAATGGTTTGAAGATAAGTGAATAATGAAAGCAAGAGCATTTATATTTTTACTGAAGGATTTCCAAAGCAATTTATGTCACTCGATTCCGAGACCAAATGAGGGAGATATAGAAAAAACTAAAAGAGGAGAATAGAAAACCATAAATAATGTTACTGCACATGGAGGATGAAGAAGTATGTAGGAGGAAAATAACATTATGTCATTATGTATAAAAATGTAATTTACACTATAAAGAGTGGTTGAATGGTTTGGATTCATGGTTTTGAAAATACATTCACCAATGATGAAGCTCCCACTAAATAGAACCATGACCCACATGGTTATCTATCAGGGTTTTCCCAAATGTACACCAAACATGTGCAAAATATTGCACACATACTAGGTAAATTGATCTAACCATGTAGGTTCGGAAAAATGTTTATGAAAACAATCTGTAGACTGAGTGTACCCTCTACAAAAAACAATAGGCACCTCTAATGACAATGCACATTATTAATAATGTAATTTCAAATAATGAGATTCCTACTACTATATTATACTAGGACACATGTATTCCTCAAAGGGCCAAAAATTTACACACTAACCATTTACCTCTACCTGCTTCTTCGATTAAATAAAAATTCAAGCCCCATAGATCAAAAACCTTGATGAAACACTTGAGAAACCTTTGAGGAATTAAATATTATAGAATATCACATTGAAGTGTTACAAATAAAACATTTCCAATATTATACACGGTTTAAAAAATGGACAATCCGCCAAATGAAAAAAATTCAGATTCCTTTTGAATTTCATCCAGTCAAAAAATAGGAGACACTATAGATTGGGATTTATAATTGAAAAGGAGAATATATAGCATAAAATTAGTTCATAAATTGTTTGGGTTAGTACTCATTAACACTTGGGTCAGTTATAATTTCTTGAATACTGTGTCTCTAATGAGAGATAGATATTCTCAGTTGATTTGTGGAATTAAGAAGGTCACATGATATGTTACGAGACATGGGTAGTATATGTATTTTATCCATATCCTTTTTAGAAGGATACATGATTTTTAATCCTAGTGATGATAGAGGGGATAATTGTACATCTCATATTTGAAGAGTGGAACCCTATTGAGTGTCATTTAATGATTGATGATCACTATGAGAGGAGTTTTTCTTTTCAGAAATAATGATAGAATAATGAGAATAGGTTCTATATGTGATAGGGTGAGGTATATCCCATAGGATATGTGATATGGGAATGATATTTAGGTCATAGGTATTTTTGAGACATGTAATTTGAATTCTATAGGGCATAAATCATGGTGACTTGGAATAGTCCTTACATAATATGACTAGGATAATTGATAGATTTATATGGAAATGTGGATTAGACCATTGAGTTTTGTTATGTATGAGAATAATTTTTAGGGAGTCATAAAGGGGTGTTGGGGGTTAATTATATGAGCTAATATCTATGGGAAGATACTTTGGAATGTAAAAATGACTTAGTGGAAACCATTGTGGTCAATGAAATACTTGTTTGGGTTAAGGGGATTGGTAATGAGTAAATCGAACCCTAAGATATAATAGATATTTATGTGACAGGCTATGACCATGTATTATGGATGTGAGATCCCTATATTCTATGAGGATGGTTCTATTTTATTTTGACAACCCTCAATTTTGTGGGGATGGTTAAATGTGCTTGTGACCTACATTGTGTTGTAGAGACAGCTAAATATGATTTTAGACCTTTTTTTGATAAGTATTGGGTCATGAAATGTACATGAGACTAGGTTGTTAGACTTAATTATAAAATTAAATGAGATTTCATTGTACATGAACCTTCCTCATTGATTTATTATGATTTGATGTGGCAAAAGACATATTTCCCCTTCCATGAGATATATTTCAGTGGGCCTAAATGTGGATGTATTCTTATTCCAATACTATATAGGTATTGGGTAAAAGTTCTGATTCCCTTCTACAATTAGTGTCTTGATAAAATTTATATATCCATGCAGTAGAATGATAATTGGAGGTATAAGGATTTATCAGGTATCATGTTTGTCAAGTTAGCACACATTGACATGTTGCATAGGGAGTCGTAGTGTCATATTTGGCTCATGAAATCACAGCTGAATCTGTGACATTTATATTTTATTCATCACGAAAACACATATATGATGGATTATAATTGCGGAACATTGTGATACAATTATTGGATGCATTTCCCACAATCTATATGGGCACCCTGGTGTGTGTCTGTAGACCATATATCTACTAACGAGTTCAACACAAGAAATGAGATAGAAATTGATGCTAAATATTGAGGATATTTGTAATGTGGGGTGAGGCTACATAATAGATATAGGGAACATGTGAGTATGTTTCATTTTTAAATGCCATTTTTTTGGCATAGTGGGTGATTAGTTTTTATATTATTATAAAACATTCACATGAAAAATTTATTGAAAAATTGTGTTTATTTATTGAGTATTCATAATAATATAATGTATGGGTTCTATACATAATTTCAGTTACTTGTTCACATTAATTCAAGGGTATAGTATCCCAGTTATAGGGATGATGCCATTATTCCTAGTTGATGACCTCTATGCAAAGGGGAGGTGCTTTTGAGGTCTTTTAGTGACCTCCAAAAAATGTTTTCATGTTTCCTGGGGATGGGGAATAAAAAACTATTAAAAAAAAATTATTTTATTTTATGGTTTAGAAGATGGTATATATGTGTTCCTTGAATATATAAGATCTTCTGATAGGCCTCAGACAGGTGAGTCGTGAAAGCATATCTTGTGGGATGTACTGATTACTTGGGAAACAATACTGTAGTTATTTATTAACATCATTAAAAATGATATTTTTTTAATATGATGTTTCTATTGAATATTTCATTTATATTATTTCTTCGTGGCCTTTTTGAATATGGTCATGTTCATGAATCAGGTTAGGCATGTATGAATCACATGACTTATGCCTGATTGTGTGTGAGTGAATTCTCTATTAACATGGGTTCAATTGTTTATATTTTTGAAAAGAACATATACAAAATTTTATTATATAAATTATTGGTGAAATTATTCTAAATTGGATCAAAATATTTAGATTAATGTATGGTGATGTGGATCAGGGTGTTGGATATTCTAAGATGATGGAAATGAAATGTATTCTCCATTATATGAATGATGATCATTAATGGGTATATGTATAATTATAATGCCTTGATAGAGGAATCCTGGTAAGTTCAATACATGAAATAAATTTTGGTATAATGATACAAGGATAATAAAGGATTTCATTATGTAGGCAGGTTTGGGTACATGAAGTGTCAATAATAATCTATATGGAGGATTCTCATATAGCAGTTGGATTCCAATCCACATAATTGAATATTGTGGTTATGTAGATATCTATAAGTGGGTTAGTGAATGGAATATAAATGACTTATAATTTCTATATAGTTTGGATGAGAGGTTAGGATAAGTTGGATACCCAAAACTGTGGTTCTTGGGATTCACTTTTGAAACTGTGGTGAGAGAGTGTGTATATTATCATGGTTTTTGAAATGTTTCTAATGTGGTGGGAGGTCACGTGGTCTACCTTGGTGAGAGGGATTAATTGGTATGTGGGGTTTGAATAAATTGTATTTTGGGATTGGTTAGTGTCTTATTATTATGATAATGTGATATATAGAATATGACTCATGGGAGAGTGGGTTGGGTTGTTTGTTCAGGTTACATAGGTGTGTGCAAATGTTGGGTTCATAGGAGACCATGTATAATGACGGGTAAGAACATTTTAGAGTGTTCCCATTGGGTAAATCATTCTTTGGTGGAGGAAAACAAATGTTATCATGAATTTTCAAAGAAATATCTCAGTTTATGATGGTAGGAATGCTTTGGGTATACACAGTGCCTATTGGGATATAGATCGGAAATTGAGATGCATATGAGTCCATTTAGGGTAGTTAGGATTATTGATTAAATGGAATATAGCTATGAATGTGGATTAATATTGATATAATTTTTGGAAGGGAATTAAGAGTTTTTTTTTTGAATTTATAGATCTCTCTAAGTATTGAAAGGTGACCTAAAAAATGGATTTGGGTGGCATGGAAAAGATGATATTTCGTTGGTAGGGTTTGAGAGGCATGCTATTGTTGTAGAGACACAAAAACTAGTATCCAATAGTTTTTGATTTCTTTATTACATTTTCCCTAGGTAGAAGTGATCACATCAAAAAGTAACAAATAGTATAGTTATCCTAGTAAACATGAATTTACATGATTCTAATATTACAGTTGATAGATAATGTAACATAGTTAAAGATAATATTCATCATTTTTTAAACACATTCAAATATTTCAACTTTATATCGTGGGGAATGGAAATAAATAAATATGATATTAAATGCTCAATAAGGGTTACATATTGAAGAATATATCTTGAGTAAATTAAGCATAATCAATATTGAGCATTAAATAACTGATAACAAATCCTGTTTAAACAATAACATGTTCATGAAGGATAATTTGAAAGGATTAAATAATGATCATATAAAGCCATATAATTAATCATATGAGCTTGAAATGTCTTCATAAATATCATAACTATTTAAATAACCACACATAAGTATATAAAATGATTTATACGAATATAATCAAAAATTTCAGTCATCACAAACGAACCAACAATCCCTATGAAAATATATCTTACATAAATGGGTAAGGAATCACACCAATACCCAAACTAGTGTATCAAATGAGAACTATAGATATATCAAGGGACTGTAATGATCCCGATAAGCCACAAAGTAATTTTATCACATTCATCATATTAATTAATAATAAAATGTAGTCATCATAACATAATCTTAAAAAATATGTCCGTATTTGAAGAAATAACTTTTGTATTGTTAATATGTTTTTCTGAAAATATGACCATAAATCTTTTAATGATGGAATAAATATGATATCATTAAAATATATTTCAAGTGGATAATATTTATAATAAATTATTTTTGTTTTTGATGAATATAAATACTTTAATAAGAGAATTAAAAACGTTCTTGAGGAATGTTCCATTTTCAAATTGAAAATCACTTCCATAAGTAAATATATCTAGAATAATAAGAAAAAAATTTCTACAGAATGAACTATGGAAACCTATAATGGAAGAAAGATATGTTTTGGTGTTCATAATGGGGATAAATAAAAATTATTTCATGGACATTAAAATAGAAATTCCATTCCCATTTCTTTACAGAAGTTAAAACTACCTCATTAAGAATGTAAAAATATTTTTCAAAACAATATAGTTAATAGTCAAACATGGTAAAAGTGAAATTAAAAACTAACTTGAGATTATAAAATCATTCATCTAAATACATTCAAGAAACCACTAAAATAGAAGAAAATGCCTCCCAACCAAAGAAAATATATTATAATTTTTTTATTATAATTATATATTCGTATTCTTGAGTACTTTTGGTGAAACATAATGGAAAAAAAATTATTTTGGGAATGACCATTGAATAATAAATTATATGATATTAAATTAAAAAAATAACTCCTCCAAAATGGATTTAGACATAAACTATCAGGAATAATAATCAAATTACGAAATAATACCATGCTGATATTGTAACTTTTATTCGTAAGCCACATTAAATAATGATATCAAGTTATACATTAAAATTCATAATTATAATGGGATTCATGAAATAATATGTAAACATGGATGTATATTCTTTTTATAAATCATATAGGTGTATAACATAACTAAAATTCCAAAAGTAGTATAATTTGATATGAATCATCCTTAAAAAGATTCATGTCATTGAATTAGTAATTAATTAATATAGAGAATATGTGTAGAAATTTTATACTCACAAAAAATAGCAAAAATTTATAAAACAAGCAATGATAATTTTATACATTATCATTTTATAAAATTATTAATGATTAAATGTCATCACACAATGATAAAATATTTACGAAGCCCTTATAATGATCATTTGTTGTCATCATGTGTAACAAATATAAATCCACAAAAATTGGAATTAGAACATTAATCAATAAATGGAAATTTTACTCTTAATCATGGAATAATAAATTATGTGAAGATGTGATATAAAATAAATAAATAATATTGAGTTGAGAAACCCATATCATTGCAATTCTGTATCCTCCATTAAATTAATGGTAAAGCCATTGTAGAAGAGGTTTATGACTATACATGTGGACATGGGAAATGAGAATTGATATTTGTTGAGATATTTGTGTTGTGGTTTGATAGAAAAATTTATTTTGAGAAATCTGACGACTATTGAAATGGGTCAGATTTTTAGTAAAAAAACAATGTTTCTCACAAATTTTCTATATTTAAGGGTCATAAATATTATTAGAATAATGAAAATAGGAAAAACTAAGGCCATGGAATGAAATGATTGAAAATTATATTACAATATGTGTTATGGTAGATATTTTTATAATGTTATAATGATTAAAACCAATTTTTAATCATTAAATACTATTTATTTTCTTTTTCATGACTATTTTTAGACATTTCCTAAAAAAATCTTGAAAACTATAAATTTGGAATATAATATCATCTATAATAAGTTATCATTCCTCAATATATAAATATATATTCATATACTTATAAAAAACAAAATATAATCCTTTTATATATTCATAAAATTATTTATATAATTATTTTAAGGTTTTCATATAGGCCGCATGATTGTTGAGTTAGTGTTTTAGATAATTATAATAATTATGGAAAATAAAAATAATTTTTATCATTTAAATTCACTAATAAGGAATATCTATTATCATTCATATATTGAAAACATTTTAAATATGTTATTTTGAATCTTCGCATCTTGGGTAAGTATTGCATATGAATTTGGAAAATATTCTTGTTATATAACAGAAAATTTTTCATAATCAATAATAACATCCTTTATAAAATGTATTTAATAAAACATTAATGAATGTAGACTTTTTAACACAATAATAATCACCAGGATGACAAAATTTACTTTTCTAGTTCTATGTCATTGGTGAATATGATTTTCATATTTATCATAAAGTAGATTATATTTTCTATGTTTTAAATTATTTTTCAACTGTATTTTAATTATATTATCATTAAATGTTTTTATATAAGTTCCATAAATTAAATATATTAATTATTTTATGATAAAATCACAAAATATATTGAATGTCATAAAAATTTTATTTTCCCACAATTCTCCAATATTTGAATAAAAAAAATCTATGAAAAATAATTTATTTTAATTTAATAATTTGAAATAATAAATAAAATTAATTTAAATAAATAATGAATTTTAATACCCTAACTTATCTAAAATACATCGCATTTAATACATTTAATTTTACATACCTAGAAGTTTTTACGTGTAACACCCCAAGCGTCCACAGTATGTTTCCCTTTGAATAATGCAATAGCTTGCATTGTACGCAACTTTGAGATTTTAACACACTATGGAAAATAAAAGTAGCTGTTATGAATAGTAATAAACACTTATTGAAATTTCATAAATTTTATCATTAAAAGTGGACATTATTTTGGGTTTTGAAATATCAAAATTAGCTTTGGGTGAATTTTTAGTATATTTCTGAAAACATTCAATTTTTTATGAATAGTGAAAAACACTATGTTACTGTTTAAAAGCTAATATTTAATTAAATAATCATTTATTTTATTTAAATTTATTTTAGGTCAAAATAGATACATCATACCTATATTAGTAAGTAAAATGTTGTTCAATGTGATAAAAATAATTTTTGGTGAATAATAACTTTCGACTTTTATTTATCACAGTTAAAAATAAATAGGGTAATTATAGGTAAAAATGATATTATTATAACCCTAACACATGTACCAATTCTATTGGATAAAATTTATTCGACCAAAAACTAACTAAGGAATAAAATATTATCCTTTAGGTCCACTTGGATTTGATTAGGTCGTTTATTATAATTTAATTCAATGAAGCGTTAAAAGAGTTAAATTCATTGTTTAATAACTATACCATTTTTAATATTGGGTAACACATAAGGTAAATTCGATTATAAATATTCATTAGAAATTTATAATGATTTACAACATAATGTAATTTTATTTTTAATTTTTAGATATTAAATAATTAAATTTATTTATGACACAATAATGTTGCTGTTATTAACACATGAATAAAATATTAAAATAAATGATTTGATAAATCTCCAAATAAATTTAATTTGAGACTATTAATGAATTAGACTAATATTATAGGTTAATATAACATTTTATGGTTGATTAAATTTATTTATGTTTAACTAATAATCTTGTTAGGACTTTAAAGAAATCAATTATTAAATAATCTCAAAATTGACATAAATGTGTTTCTAAAAAAATACAATATTACTGGTTGACATATTAATCCTAAAAATATATTGTTAGGCCAAAAGAGTTATATAATGATAGGTGTGTAATTAATGAACCACTTGGGGTTATTTTTGACGTTTATATTATGTTTATTAACCATATAATATAAAAATACATAGAGACATGGTAAATGTCAAACAATTTTACAAAGAGTTAAATCTAAAAGATAGTGTTAATATAGAGGCCCAAACCTGTATAAAACCTATTATATGAGTGGTTTGCAACCCCTGCCCACCTTAACCTCTAAATAAATCACTTTTGAGTAATTATAAACTGAAAATAATTTTATTATAAAATAATATTTCAATATTTTCTAAAGGTTCCCCTCACCACTTTTATAAAAGGGAAGATCCCATTCTATCAAATTCACACCTCCATATCCATTTGGAAAATCCAAACCCAACCCAAATATCCTCCCAACTGTCGTAGCTTCATCCTAGAGGCCTTATTTTCATTATAAATTCAACCTATGATGCCCTTTTGATCAAATCAAAAGGAATAACCCGAAGAGGAGGTAAAAATATCACCACCTCTTTTAAGTAATTTTCTTCCACATCCTATTTCTTTGTTTTTTACATTAAAAAATAATAAATCCATTATATTCTATATAATTTGATGTTTTTATAAAACTGGGAAAACTATTTTCATTATGTTATCCATACTATGAATAACATGTCATCATACGTGCATACGTACGACTTACTGTCTCCACATCGTGGGGTAGTTGTTATTCAATAAATTATTATTTGGATGGGAATAATAATGATGTTTAATTGATGTAAATAATAGATATAATATGTTAATTATAATTTATATATGATATAACACCCATTTACTTATGATTTTCATTACAAAATAATGATATTGTTGCTCATGCATAAGTACGGATTACAGTTTCCACTAATGTGATGAGATTCATTCCCCATCGTAATCAGTGAAGAATAATTTTCAAGTGAGGATTATAAATAACATTTAAAAAACTTAATATAATTATGTATATGAATCAAATACATCCTATCCATAATAATCATGGATTACGTAACTATGTATATAAATGAAAATGAATCAATTAACTCCTGAAACTATGATACTACTAAAATATCACAAACAAATCAATATTGGACGTTCATATATGATATCATATTAATGTATATAGTTCTTGTATAATTGAATAATAATTATTTCACCATTATACAGGAGGATAACCTACCTTCGACCAAAGAAATGTAAAAGGTGTCGGTGAATTTCCAATCAATTTAATATCTGAGGTTGTTTTCACGTAAGTATCTACTGGGACCTCTTTATCATCCCCATCCATGTTTCTTAATAATGTCATACAAATTTTTTTACTATTTAATATACTATTGTTTATGTCATTTATACTCTTGTTTTAAATATTTATAAAATGGTTCAAAAGGAATCTTTCCGTTGTTTTCCATACAAGGTACCTCATTGTCTTTTCAACAAAATTACGGTATGAATGTTTTTTTAACTTATACGGCGGGTGTGACAATTTTCCGCCGTTATAACATCGTCAAAGCTTCCCTTACTATCGTATAAGAATATCTTAAAAATTAATGTTTTCTTTTATAATTACATGACTTTTAAATGATCTAAAAATTGAAAGATATATTCCAATTAAATAATTTTCCTTTTATCTGTGTCAACATACTTTGATGGATTTTAAACTAGATTGAAGTAGATCTATTATGCTAAAAATATTCCATATTGTATTGAAAGTTTTCTGATATGTTTGACTAGGGATGCTTTATTTTTATACCATTCATGGTTTATAGTTAAATTATTCACATTCCGTCTTCTAGTTTTAATACGATTGTTTATGTTATATTTCAACCCTTTCTTATGAGGAGTTTATTGGACTCAGTAAGTGATGGGTGTAGTCTGGTTTAGATCCTCGGTGCATCGATAGGTCTCATAAGACAAACTAGTGTCTTGGAAGAAGGCCTTGACAAAATGTTATTTTTACTCTTGAAACAAGGCCTTGACTATGTGGTTATGAAGTCCGGCCTTATGCATTCCATCATTATTAATGTGGCTATTGATATTGTTTGTGAATATTAGACTAGTATAATTTCCATGTGAATAAGTAAACAAATTTTTTTAATTTCTTCTTTACCATATTATTCTGAAGTTCATGTTTAAAAGGATTTTGTTCTATTATTACATTGCCTTAAATATTTATACTTTCTCATGAAGTTTATGCTATATTGTTATCCTTACTAAGAATCTGAGATAACCCCATTTTATATTTTATTTTTTTATGATGCGAAGAAGTATATTATGACTAACCTGTAGGAATATTCTATTGGATATGAGTGTGGCCTCTAAGGACTATGATGTTGTAGTTTTTCATTTTATAATTTAATATAAATATTACGAATGTATCTTTTATTTCCAAGGCAACTAAACTAATTTGTATTTCGAGAGTTGATATTTTGTGATCATTCCAATGTTATGTAATAATTCACTGACTCTGGGTAACTAGGGTTGGGGAGTTACAGTTGGTATCAGAGGATGTGTATTATAAACCTTTGAAGTTAGATTTTGAAAAACTCTTATTATATAACAATACCCTATGATAGACTTTGAGGATTAGTGTAGAAACATTTCCTAGATTTTTGGTACTATAGAGATTTTTGAGTTTTCTAAGAAATACATACATGTCTGGATACGAGCAGGTAGAGGCGGCTTTGGCACAGATGTACCTAGGGGTAAAACCAGAAAACACCGCTTTGAGGTATACTGGAACGAGAACTGGTGCATGACAACGGGACTTGCTACACTCCAGGTTACGACACTACCATGGGATATACATAGGTTAATTATCCTTTTTTTTTAAACAATTTTGAAGGGTTTATGAGTATATAATTCCTAAAAGAAAATATTTTTAGGATTATGGATTATATCCATAAACTGTTCAACTTAGGTCAACTATCTTACATGATTTGATTTATTTATTTTGATTCATAAAATAATCTAGTGTCTGACATTGTTTAGAAATGAAAGCTAGTAGAAGGAATGGAAACTGTATTAATGCGCATAATCCATGTAGGGATTTCCCTACTACTCAAGATAATTATTGTGGAGCTGGCGATGCAACTGGTTCTGATCAACTTATCACCATACATGGACAACTCACATAGGTTATGAATAATAACATTACCCATATGGAGCACCCTCATCCATAATGTGGAGGATAAATGTTAGACCACTTCATGAGGCAACAACCACAAACATTCGATGGGTCTATAAATCCATTTGTAGCTGAGAAATGGATTAGTTCCTTAGAGAAAATATTTCATGCTTTGGGGAGTAGCGAAATGGAAAAAGTTTTCATGGCAGTTTATTTCCTCACAGGAGATACAGATCAATGGTGGTTGTTGATTCAAAACACTAAGGAAGATTAATAAGTATCAAACATGGAATGGATGGAGTTTAATGATATTTTCATAGAAAAATACCTTCTTTGTGACCATCGAGCGGATATGGATTGAAAATTTCCGAGTTTGAGGAAAAAGGGGGATAAGAATGTCCCAAAATATGAGGCTAACCTTACATGGTTATCAAGGCAAGAAACATATTATATATGTAACCCAATGAGTAAGATTAATCGATTCATTTATGGGTTAAATCTATTTCTTCATCGAGCATCGGTATCATAATACTTATCATCATACGAAGATATTGTCTCATGTTATATAAAGACAGAAAAGGAATTTTCTATGTATTATGACATTAAATAAAAGAAAGAGAAGAAGAGATCTGCTGAACACTCTGGGAATGGAAATAAGGAAACATGGATGAAGGGAAGAGTTGAATTTCCACCCCGTGATAATTATGGAAGGAAGAAACCAGGTTCCTGTCTAAAAGGAAAAGGAGTATACAACACATGTGGATAGAAAGGCCATCTTAGTAGTGATTTTAAGTGAAATAAAGAAGCTACCTATGCTCAATGGTAAAATTGGAGGGAGATGGGACATTATGAAGATAAATGTCCTAAGTGCCATGGAAACTTACCTCAAAAAAGGAAAATGGATCAAGGAAAATATTATGTGATCACTACTGTTAAGACTGAACCTCCGAATGTTATGGTGGTGGGTAATTTAATGGTTTCCACAAGTTTATCAAATGCCTTATCTAATTCTGGATCATCGCATTGTTTCATATCTTCCCAATTTGTTATAAAAATTAGATACTTACAATTTGATTAAAAAAGGTAGTTTTTAGTCAAAAATCATAAGGGAAGTATCATTTCCACAATGTTTTGAGAATCAGTCCCCATTAGGGCATATAAATTTTCTTTATCTACTGATTTCATTGGCATAACCATGAATGAATTTTATATCATCCTTCGTATGGATTGGATTTCGAGTCATGATGGAAATTTTTTTGTAAGAAGATGGAGGTTACAATTCTTGATGATGATAAGGGGTGCCTTATCTTCAGAGTATAAATGTCACAACCTGATTCTTATCTAGATCTACCCCCAGTTGATCAACTGAATTCATTTAATAGGGTGGAATAGAATGAAATAATTATGGGTAAGGAAGAGAATGTTCAAATTGAGTATGTAACTATTTTTCAAGAATATGTTGATGTTTTCCTATTAGATTTACCTCGACATCATCTAGAACGAGAAATTGAGTTTTTCATTGATTTAATTCCTGGTTCAATGCCTATATCGAAGACCCCCGATAGAATGGACACTATGGATTTGTGGAACTAAAGAAAAAACCAGAGGAATTGAGTAATAAGGGATTTATTCTCCCTAGTGTTTCTCCTTGGGGATCCCCTATCCTTTTTGTTAAGAAGAATGATGGATCTCTGAGGTTGTGCATTGACTACAGGGAGATCAATTCTATAACTATAAAGAAAACGTATCCCCTACCTCACATTGATGATTTTTTCATCCAACATTATGGAGCTCAATATTTTTCAAAGATTGAACTTCAACCTTGATACCATCAGTTGTGTGTGGAGAATGAAGAAATTTTAAAAACAATAATTCGAACGAGGTAAAGGTACTACGAGTTTACAATAATGCCTTTTGGGATGACTAATGCACACTTTGTTTTCATGGATCTAATGAAAAGAGTTTTCAAGGAATATTTTGATGACTTTATTACGGTATTTATTGCTGATATCCTGGTATACTCGAAAAGCTATGAAGATCATGAAAATCACTTCTGCACCATTCTAAAAACCTTAAGAAGAAATGAATTATACGATATGTTTAGAATGTGTGAATTATGGCTTCGAGAGATTTTATTTTTTGTCCATATTGTCTCTAAGGATGGAATCTCTGTTGATCCTTATAAGATATGAGAAATCCATGAATGGCCAACACCGACGAGTATAACTAAGGTACATAATTTAATTGGTTTATCACATTATTATCGGCATTTTTTCAGAATGTTTCACAATTGGCTAACCCATTAACCAGGATCACATATAAATAGGTTAAATATGTTTGGAAAAAAGTGTATGGAGAATGTTTTTAATAATAGAAGAGAATATTAGTCAATGTTCCTATCTTGACTCTACCATTGGGTAATTATGGGTTTGTTATTTATAGCGATGCATCAAAGAATGGAATTGGCTAGGTTCTTATACAGAATGATATTCTTATTCCCTATGAATCACGATAACTAAAAATTAAGGATCAAAACTATCCTACTCATGATCTAGAGTTAGAATCGGTAATCTTTTCTTTGATGATATGGATATATTAACTCTATTGTGAAAAATGTGAGATATAAACCGATCACAGTATTTTAATGTATATTTTCTCACTGAAAGAACTCAACATGAGGAAAACAGGATGGCTTGATCTACTCAAGGATTATGATTGCACTATACAATACCACTCAGGGAAGGAAAATAAGGTGAAAGATGCTTCGGGCAGAAAGGATCATGCAGTTTTAAACCAGATGAGAATAGAAAGGGATCCTATTTTCATGGATCTAGTGAAAATGGATATCAGGATTAATCATATAAGGTGAAACATCAATACTTTTCCAAATGGTTTCCAAACCATCTTTAATAGACAAGATAAAAAGTTCTTAAACTGATGATGAAGAGTTTCAAATGAAAATTAATGTTGTGAATGAATTGAGATTTATTGAATTCATATATGAAGATAGAATTTTGAAATTTGGGAAGAGGATTTGTGTTTCTAACATACAAAATCTAAAAAGGGATTTATTGGATGATGCTCATAGATCAAATTTCTCTATACACCTTGGTAGCACCAATATGTATAAAGATTTTATGGAAATTTTTTTGGGGGGAAAATAAAGAGGGATATTTCTGATTTTGTGTCACAATGTATGGTTTGTCAACAAGTGAATGCTGGAAGGCAACAACCTGGAGGATTCATGAAAACACTTCCCATAATTGAGTGGAAATTGGATAATATTACGATGGGCTTTTTCATGGGGCTACCAAAGACACCTAGAAGGAATGATGCAATATGGGTCATTGTTGATCGTCTTACCAAGTCATCACATTTTCTTGCTATAAGAGAAGATTTACCACCTGAACATTTAGCAAGACTATATATTAATGAAGGTGTAAGACTCTATGGTGTACCCCTACAAATTTTTTCTGATTGTGATCTATGTGTTACAACATGATTTTAGAAAAGTCTTTAGAAATCCCTAGATACTGAACTTCGTTTGAGCACTGCCTACCACCCTCCAACTGCTGGACAATCAGAACAGACTATTAAAACCATAGAAGACATGTTGAGATCTTTCTCACATGAATTTCAAGGTATATGGGATCAATATTTACCTATGGTTGAATTTTCCTATAACAATAACTTCAAATCAAGTATTCAGATGGAAACATATGAACAATTATATGGAAATAGATGTATCACACAATCTTCTTGGGATGATGTTGGTGAAAGAAAACTCATAGGCCCTAAACTTGTTGAGGAAATGATGGAAAAGGTGAAGGTTATCCAAACCCACATAAAAACAGCAAAATATAGGCAGAAGACCTATGCCGATAACTGAAGGAAGGATTTGTAATTTCAGGTAGGAGATCATCTTTTCTTGAAGGTGTCTTCATGGAATGGAGTTATACAATTCAGTATGAATGGTAAACTAAGTCCCATGTACATCAGACCTTTCAAAATTCTAGAACGGATTGGGACTGTAGCTTACTGGTTTGCAATGCCACAAAGCCACTCCAAAGTTCATGATGTGTTCCACATATCATTATTGAGAAAATACATGCCTGACCCAATGCATGCATTTACCAATGTTGAAATTGAACTAGAACCTGATCTGTCTTATTATGAAGATCCAGTCAAAATTTTTGATACATGAGAACACGTGCTGAGAAACCGGATGACTCGTCTGGTAAAAGTTATGTAGAGAAACAATAAGATGGAAAAGGCATGTGGTAACTAGAGGAACTAATGATTAAGTAGGACCCTAATATATTTTTTAGTAGTATTATAGAAATCTCGAGGAAAAAATTAATTGAAGGAGGGAAAAATGTAACACCCTAAGCTTCTATGATACGTTTCCCTTTGAATAATGCAATACCTTGCATTGTATGCAACTTCAAGATTCTAACACACCACGACCAATAAAACTCACCGTTATGAATTGTAATACCTATGTTTTGAAATTATATAAATTTTATCATTCAAAATGGACTTCATTTTGGTATTTGTAATATCGAAATTATCTTATGGTTAATTTTTTGTATTTTTCAGAAAACATTAAATTTTTGTTGAATAGTAAAAAACACTACAGTATTGTTTAAAACTGAATTTCTAATTAAATAATTATTTATTTTGTTTAAATTTATTTTAGATCCAAATTGACACATAATACATATATAAGTTCAATGTAATTCATTGGTGTCAGTTTATAATAACTTTAGATATATAAATTTTTTTTGAACTTTTTACCATTTTTACCCACATGCTAGGAGTATTTTCAAAATTTTTATAAAACATAATTTTATAGCTTCTTTGAATTGAATTTCAAAAATCCTAGAGACACGGTTGATATCAGTAAATAAAATATTGTTCAATATGAAAAAAAATATTTTTTGGGAATAGTAACTTTTGAATTTTATTTACGATGGTTATTAGTTAATTGGGTAATTAAAAGTAAAAATGATATTATTATTACCGTAAAATGTGTCCTAATTCTATTGGATAAGTGTAATTATACCACATATAACCATAGGAATAAAATATGATCCTTTATGTCCACATGGATCAGATTAGGACATTTATTATTAGTTAATTCAAAGAAGTGTTAAAAGTGTTAAATTCAATGTTTGATAAGTAATCCATTTTTAATATAGGGAAACACATAATATAAATTCCACTATAATTATTCATTAATAATCCAAAACTATTTCATACATAATTTTATTTTATTTATAATTTTTATACATTATATAATTAATTTTATTTATGACATAATGACGATGCAGTAATTACCAAATTAATGAATGATTAAAATAATTGATATTATAAATATCCAAATAAATCTAATTTGAGACACTTAATGAATTAAACTAATTTTATATGTTAATATGACATGTAATGGTTCATTAAATTAATTTATTTTGATGAAATAAATTTGGGAGGACTATAAAAAAAATCAAATATTAAATAATGTCAAAATTGACATAAATGAGTTTTTAAAACAAATTCAATATTATTGGTTGATATAATAATCCAAAAAATATATTGTTCCAAAAAAAGACTTATATAATGATATTTTTATCATTAATGTACCACATGGGGTTCACTTGGAGGTTTATAGTGGCTTTATTAACCATATAATATAAAAATACCAAAAGACATGGTAAATGTCAAACTATTTAACTAAGAGTTAAATCTAAATGATAAACTTAATATACTGACCCCAACCTATATAAAACCTATTGGTTGAGTTTTTTAGAACCATCCCATCATTAGACTCTAAATAAATCATTTTTATACATTATAAACCGAAAATTATTTTATTTTAAAATAATACTTCAATGATTGCCTAAGGTGCCCCTGACCCCTCTTATAAAAGGGCCCTTCCCCTTCTCTCTAATTCAAACCTCCAAATCCATTTGGATCGGACAACCAGTACCCATATATCCTCCCAACTATCCTACATTAATACTAGAGGCCTTAGTTTCATCATAAATCCAACCTATGGATCCCTTTTGAACAAATAAAAAAGAATAACCCGAAGAAGATGTAAATATCTCACCACCTTCTTCAAGATATTTTATCCACTTCCTCTTTCTTGGTTGATTCCATTATAAAATAATAACTCAAACATCTACCATATACTATGACATTATTATAAAAATGGTACAACCATATTCATTATTTTATCCATCCTATGAATAACATGTCACCATAAATGCGTAGGTACAGCTTTCCGTCTCCACATCTTGGTGTAGTTGTAATTCAATAAATTATTATTTGGATGGGTATAATAATGATGTATACTTGATGTAAATAATGGATATAACATGTTTATTATTTTGTATATATGATATAGCATCCACTTTCTTATTATTTTAATTTCAAAATAATGATATTGTCTCTCGAGCGTACGTACGGATTACCGTCTCCACGAACACGTTGAGATTCATTTCCAGTCATAATCATTATTGAATAATTATCATGTGATGATTAAAAATAATGTATAAAGAACATAATATAATTATGGATATGAATAAAATACATCTTTTCCATAACAATCATGGCATACATAACTAATCAAATAAAGGAAAACGAATCATTTAACACTTGAAACGATGATAATACTAAAATATCACTAACAAATCAATATTGGAAGATCATATATGATAACATATTAATGTTTATAGTTGTTGAATAATTTAATAACAATTATTTCACCATGATAAAGTAGGGTAACCTACCCTCGACCAATTAAATGTACAAGGTTAAGGTTAATTTCACAATATCTTTATTATTCGAGGTTGTTTTTATGTAAGTATCTACTGGGACCATTTTATCATCCACATACATATTTATTTATTATATATTCAAAAACATTAATACTATTTACTAGACTATGGGTTATAGTAATTTAAAGCCTTGTTTGAATTTTTATAAAATGGGTTGAAAGTAATCTTTCCGTCATTTTCCAAACAAGGTTCCTTATGACCTTTTCGATAAAATTAAGGTAAGATTGTTTTTTAACTTATACGGTGAGTACGGATATTTTCAACAATTATAACATTGTCGAAGATTCCCTTACAATCTTATAAGAATATTTTAAAAAGAAATGTTTTTTTATAATTAAATGACTTTGAAATGATTTCAAAATAGAAATATATATTCTGATAAAATAATTTTCCTTTCATTAATGTCAACATCCTTTGAGGGATTTTAAACTAGTTTGATGTAGATCTATTATGATACAAATCTTCCATATTGTAATGATGGTTTTGTGATATGTTTGACTGTGTTTGTGTTATTTTTATACAATTCATGGTTTATGATTAATGTATTGACATTTCATATTCTAGTTTTAAAATGAATTTTAATGTTATATTTCAACCCTTTCATAACAGGAATGTATTGGACTTAGTAAGTGATGGTTGGAGCCCGCAATAGCTCCTCGGTGCATCGATTGGTCTCATAAGACAAAATACTGTCTTGGAACAAGGCCTTGAAAAAATATTATTTGGTGTCTTGGAATAAGGCCTTGACTCTATGGTTATGAATTTTGGAATTATTCATTCAATAATTTTGAAAGTGGCTATTGATATAACATGTGATTATTCGACTAGTATAATATCCATGTGAATAAGTAAATGACATTATTTGATTTTATCTTTTCCAAATTATTTTGAAGTCCATGTTTAAATGGATTTTATATGAGTATTACATTGCCTTAAATGTTTATGCATATTTATGAATGTTTCCTCTGTATTGTTATGCTTACTGGGCATCTGAGTTCACCCCTTTCTATTTTTATTTTTCCCAAAATGTGAAGAAGTATATTATGACTGACCTAGATGGATAGTCTATGGGATATGAGTGTGGCCTATGGAGGCTATGTTGTTGTTGTATTTCATTTTAAAATGTAATTTAAAACTTATGAATGTATCTATTATTTCTAAGGCTGCTAAAATAATTGATCATTCAAGACCTAATATTTTGTGATCATGCCAATGTTATGAAATAATACACCAACTCTGGGTAACTAGGGTCTGGGCGTTACATTATGAGCTTACATAAGTGTTACATTAGTGATTTGTTACAATTCTAAGTAATTATATCATTTCTAAAAATTAAAAATAAATTAACATATGAAATATAATATGTTGATACCCAATTTTTTTATTATTTATCCTTCAAAAATTATTTTAATCCTTTTGATAAAATATTAATGTTTATTAAATAAATAGACCGCCATTTGGTTTTTATATTTAAATTATAATTTTGAATTTATCAATAAAAAATTACATATTAATAGTATACTTTTAATATGAAGATTTGAATGCTGGAACACCACTAATAAAATTTGATAATTTCGATTTTTTATTGTTTTAAGTTGTTACCCGATAGTCTTAAACTAATATTACCTATTTTACTAGGACCAATGTGATAAATTTTACAATGGATAAAATTGATAAATAAAATAATTAAACGATTTTTTAAAAATATTATAACATCTTGATTCTAAATATGAAGCCCATATTTAATTATTCATTTCTAAAAACTAGTAGAAATTAATTTAAGATATAAATGAAAAATGTAGTGAAAAATAACTTGTAGGAAAATGTGTTTTTAAATAAAAAAATGAACTTAAATAGAAACATAATAAATATTTGATTCGAATGTAAATAATTAGATTATATATTATTTTATTATTAGTATGTCAAATTTTGATCAGAGTCCACTCATAATTGGAATTTTTATGGAAAATTAAATTGAATTTTAGAAAAATTTGTATTTTGACTATTCCCAAGAAAATAAATCTTTTCTGAAAATTCCCAAAATTTCACTATGTGATAATTTTGTTCGTATGATTTTATCTTTTATATATTTAATGAAATAAAAATTTTAATTGTATCAAAAATTGACAATATTTTCCTTTCAAAAGAATCTTTAAAAATCATTTTTAGAGAAAACATATTTTTTTAATGATAAAATGAACTTACTAAAAATTGAGTACTTAAAAATTTTGAGTTAATCAACAATTTATATTGAATATTATTATTATTATTATTATATTTTGTAATTGTATTGTTTATTTTTATACCAAAAAAATTGTGAAAATTGTTTTTGGCACCAAATGTAAATATTAGAATATTTATAGTATATTACAATTGGATTAATTCATAGAGTTACATGTTTAAAAATATATCAAGATTATTATTATATTAAATTAAATTATCATGGTGTTACATTCTACCCAATAAATAATTTATTTTATTGAAATTTTATCTCATTCATAATTTTTTAAATATTTTAAAATAACTTTATCGAGAATCAACAATATATAGAGGTATAAGAAAACTTATTTTAAAATGATGTAGTGGACATGATAATGGTTACCAAAAAATCACTTAAATGGTTTACCATATAAGGATGAAATTAATTTTTAGTTACACTAATTACATGGATGATAAAAATACTATCTAATGACTAATAATGTGTGATACAAAACAAGTATATGAGAATGTATATTAAATAAATAAATCAATACTGGGTGCAATTACAATCAGTTAATTATAAATAAAGATAAAATGATTAAAGTTTTATCTAAAGATCATATTCATAGAGATCAGTGATAACATTACCATATAGAATAAAACATATGGAACCATACCTACATAAGGATTATAATTTCATACATTAAACCATTTTTAATAAAATATCATATTTTTCTCCAATTGATGAGTACTCAATAAGAATTTTTCAGGATTGCATAACTTAATTAATCTTCTAATAGATTAGATAATCTATAATATAATAAGAAGATATAACATTTTTTTCAATAGAAACAAAATACCAAAATTTTTTGAATAAGGTATGGTATTTCACAAAATTAAAAAACTCCCATATTAGTATCCAAATACAATGTTTAACTTAAATATTTCTATAAATAAATAACCCAACATAGAAAATAACCTCAACATTAAAGATTATTTTACCATCACTATTTTTCTTATACCCTTCATCATAAGCCACAAAAAAATTAATCGAATTCATCCCAAATAATCCATTACCTAATACAAAGGTTATATATTCCGCAACCTAATATCCTTTCATCTAAAATATCAATTTTCAACTCAAAATCCATGAAATGCAAAAATATTATCATCTTATAATATGTTTCCCAAAATCAACTTAATTAGTAACCATAAAATAATTTATGTAAATAATAATAGTTCCATAATAACCAGAACACCATGAGGGTTGTTGGTAGGCACTACACTATTTTCTCCCTTCGATTATGGTTTTTAGCCCAATGGACTTTATGGATGTGATGGGTTGTCACCAAGATTAGAAAGTTTCTTATATAAAACTATAATAATATAATTATTATATCTATCAAAAATATATGAAAAAAAACTCATAAATAACAATAATAATAAAATAAATTTTTCCACATAGGTATTCTTTTAAAAATAACATTGTCTTAATTTAATATTTTTTATTTAACATCAAGGATCATACAAACCCAAAATGTTATCAATAATGTCAAACTTATATCCATACTCAAATAACCATATGAATAAGAAATATACTAATAAAAAGTGTTCAATTTCCATATAATCTCCCAAAAACAACCTTAATTTTATTAATCTCCAAAAAAATAAAATCTCAAAAAGGGTATTAATGCCATTGAACATGTGATAAACCATTAACACAGAAACCCAAGAAACATTAGTTTTATACAATATCGTTATAGAAAATCCTAGTATTACAAAGTCTCTATTATCTCTTTCATCACAATGATTCATTAGGATAATGTAAATTACCCCATGAAGATCGCATGAGAGTTTCAATCATATGGTGTAGTAAAGACATATTGATTGTTTACAAGAATAATGATTGAGATATACAATAGTAAATATTAAATGGGTTAATTCTCCAAGATGAATCAATGATAAATCCAATTCTACTTATAGTATACATAATATATACATAGGTAAACCAAATAATTTATACTTCGCATAAACATTTAAGATAAAATCTTATACTTAGGGTTATCCTCAATTTCAATTATGGTTTTATATTAAAAATATATGTTGTACTAAATGTAGTCCCCTAGGATTCTACTAAAAATTGATTAATTATAACTACAGATATACAAAATCAAATAACACATATCTAGAATCAACTTTATTACCTTGTACTAGATACAAGAAATTACATGTCAATTGAATAAATAGTTTAGTATCCTTGAAAAACTATATAGATACATTCTTCCCATATTACATTGGATATAAAATAAAAACATAGTGAAGAAAACATTATTCAAATTGAACTCATTAAAAGATTTCTTCCACATATCCTTGGGAAAGGAATTAATATAAGGTGATATTAGATGCTCAATATTGGTTACATACATCTAAAGATATCATGATTAAATGAATAAAATTTAATATGGCAATATGATTAACTAAAAAAATAATATTTATTAAATAACATGGCCATAAAAAATAATATGTTCGGAATAAATGATGATAAAATTGTTCCATATATATAATTACACGATATTGAATCTTAAACATGCAAATCATAAGTATGGATCTACTTAGAAATTGGGTTCA
This sequence comes from Viscum album, assembly GCA_963277665.1. Taxonomy (NCBI): domain Eukaryota; kingdom Viridiplantae; phylum Streptophyta; class Magnoliopsida; order Santalales; family Viscaceae; genus Viscum; species Viscum album. Next base: position 1,930,278,471 of record OY728138.1, read on the forward strand.
AAGTGCAAATTTTTGGAGAAATATGAATTGAGAATCATCTAATGAAGAAGATGAATTATGTATGGGATACGAGGATGACTACGGTTATTATGATGTTTAACACTATGTTTTTTGTGTTGTTTGTTGTTTTTATTCTCCTGAACTGGATTAGTGTTGTATGTTGGGCACCGAACACCCTAAAATCGGTTTTTATATAATTAAAAAATGATTCTCTACTGAAACATATAAATTTTTTTATAATGATATAATGCTTAATTTTAGGCACCAAAAACTAACCATCAATGCCTTCTGATAATACATCACACAAAAATGTGAACGGATTTGACCAAATACACAAACTAGTTTGTCTTATTAGATATACTGATGAATTGAGGAGATATAAATGGACCCATCCTACAATTACTATGCATCTTGAATACTTCATATAAATAAACAGTAAAATGTAATTGACATGTCTTTATAATATAAAACTAACAATATTGAAAGAATTATAATACAAATAAAAAATACATTCCCAATTCAAACAAATCATAATCCATCAAGAGAAATAATAAGTATGGTATCATTACAACATATTCCTAGAGTAGAATAACAATCATATAGTCTTTTGATATAAATAAACACTGTAAAAATTACACTAAAACCAATCTTGTGGAAAACACCATCTTTATATTGAAAATAAATTTTTTCAAAAATCATTTAAATAAATTTTGGAAAAAACATTCTTCTAAATGATTCAGGAAATCATATAAATTAACAATAAAATAATTGTTTAATATTGACCGAATGAAAATCCATTCACATTTTCTATGTTAAAAGAAACAGTCATTTCATATTTTCTATAAAATGATAAATGAACAACATTATGAAAATTACAATATTGTACATTTTAAACAATTTAAAAAACATGGGTATAATAGACAATAAAAAATATTTTGAAAATATTAAAGATAACATTGAAAAATATCAAATAGAAAATTTGGTAATAGAAGAGAAAATCTATCATTGAAAGGGGAAATGATATATATTTTAAATATAAATTTATATTAGTCTATATAATAGTTAAAAAATATAAGTGAAAGGAAAACATTGAATTTAAAAAAAAATAGAGGAATAAAATAGAATGGTTTTAGTTAAAAAATTTCAAATTGTTCCACCAATAGTATCTTTGACATAAACAATCCCCAACAATTATTATACTGTCAAATAAGCCCTTGTAGCTATTGTAATTTCGAATCACAAGCCCCATTGAAATTATAACATCAAATGGATATTTAGATGTCATAATAATTAAGATATACATTATATAAAAAGTCAAATTATAATAATATACACATCATTTTACACATAATACTAGAATTATATAATCAATTAAGAAGTGATACAACCTAATAAAATAATATTGAGTTATGAAACCCACAAAAATATAATATCATTAAATTCATTATTATTCAACGGATCCATTTTTTGTATAAAATTTAATTTATAAATGTGGAAATATGACATAAATCAATTATCAGTAATTTAAAAAATAATATTGGAATATTATAATCAATTAATAACTGATATAACACAAAAAAATTAATATGTATATAGTAATCCCCTAACTTTCCCTTTATGTCACATCCCTTCGATTAATATTATATCCTTTTTAGGAGAGGATTATGATATTACTATTAAATATAGGGAAATTTTAATAGTTGTTTATAGGGATATTTGGTTGTAGTTATGAGTTAAAATATTATTTTATTTGGGTGAATGTTTTTGATGTGAGTCAATTTTAATAAGAAAAAATCATTGTCCGGTTCAAATATCATAATATTTTAATTTTCATAAAGGAAATTATATAAATTAATTATTGAAAGAATATGGAAAAAGAATTTTTATTATTTATATGTTTTTCTGAATATGATTCATTATAGACATTATTATTATATTATAATGATTAACATAATTGTTACACATTAAATACTATATAATGTCTTCATCATCACTAATAACAAAATATGACTTTATAAACATAAAAAACTACCAATTTAGAATATAATAATTTATATCATAACTTATAACACAAATATATATATATATATATAATTCATATGATACTAATAATAATCTAAATATTATCATTTTTAATAGTTTTAAAATTTTATATTTAATTTTATTACTATTTTTATATATGACATGCCATCATGACGTATGTGATTTAAAAAACTATAATATATTTAAAAATTATAGATATTTTATTAATATAATTTTTTATTATAATTATTTTTTTAAATTTTGTTTCATTCATAGGGATTATCTATTCTTAGTCATGTCATGACAACATATTTAATATAATAGTTTGTCATTTTTCACAATGTGCAAGCACTAAAAAAGAATATGAAAAATATTATTATTATATTACTCAAAATTTTAAATCAAAAAATAAAATTACTAATTTATACATGATATTGAATAAAAAATCCATTGATTTACTTTTTACCACTCAATTATTATCATTCAGTCACAAAAATGACTTTTCCAGTATTGTGCAACCACTTTGTAGGCACTAAACATGATTATCATATACACCATGAAATAAATAGTAATTATAGTGTTTAATTTTTTTTATGATATCTGTATTATTTTATGTTATACGAGTCATTTGATAAGATTAATAAATTTATATATCATATTTTACATTATGATAATATGAAAAAATATACTAAATATCCACAAAACTATTTTTCTTTCAATTATTGACCAAAATTTGTCTTTATAAACTACTTTAAAATAATGGAATTTTAATATATATTTTTAAAGAAATAATTATCATTTATTTTAATGAAATCTTATTTTTACCCTATGATATCAAAAACATATTTAAATTTAATACATTTAAATGTATTTACATTGATTTTTTATGAGTTCGTACAGGCGCTACATCTATGATTTGTATGTATCCACGGTAATTAATTCATTTATAAAATTTAAAAATAAATTTATATCATAAATATAATATTATCATATTTAATTTAATCATTTTTTAATAATTCATAACTAATATTTATCCTTAGAATAAAATATAATTATTTACTAAAACAAAGAGAGTGATATTTTTTCTACTTTACATAAATAATATTTATACCATTTTTAATGGGAATTTTTATAAAATTTTAATATATTATTAAAATAATTGAGTATGTTTGAAATAAAATCATAAAATTAGATTATATAAAGTTTTTTCATGATTTTTAGTGGTTAAACAACAGTTTTACACCAGTTTTAATAGTGTTATCCTTACTAATGTGAAATATTTCACTAGTAACTATTCACATTGAAAAAAAATTCAATATACCTATTTAAATATTTGAATCCACAAATTCGAAAATATTAAATCCATCTTATAGGATTCCCTTCCTGTAAATGGGATAAAATATTGTAATATAAAAATCAATAATGCAATGAAAAATAGTTTTTCAAAAATGGGATCTTAGACCCAAAAATGAACTTTTTTCGAAATTATGTATAATATAGATACTAATATAATTAATAAGAAAATAAATATTTAAATATTAAATACAATACTTTGGGATAAAATGAAATTAATTATGAGAATTTTTATGTATAATATTAGATAGATTTATAAAATATCTTTAGTATTTCAATATTCAGTAAAAAAATTAATCGTTTCATAGAAATCAACATAATAGTATCTGTGATTTTTTCTTGTTATGATTTTTAAAATGGTATCAATTCTATGAATTATCATTTTTAAATGTTTATAAAATTCATTATATTATTTACACAAAAAATATCTAAAAAATATTTTTTTAAACATCTTTGTGAAGCATAATATAAATTTACCTATAATTAATTACTTTTTATTATGAATCAATAAATTATTTTTTATTTATTTTTGATGTTATACATATCGTTCATAATTTTGTTACTCATTTTCATGTAAAAATTTAACATATATTCAATAATATTCTCATTTTGAAAAATAATAGTTTTAGAAAATTTTAAAAATCACTTAAAACCTATTTTTGTATGTTAAGAAATATGTTGAGATAATTATTCTATTAAAATATATTTATGAGTTATCATTTTTGGGAAACATCTTCAATCGTTGTTTTTGGAAAAATATGGTGGAATCAACACTATGAGGAGAACACCATTGGATATTTCTGAATGATGATCTCAGTGATGCATCAATATATGTATTGGGGATTTTTATTTTCACTTATGTGTGAGTTGGAAAACCAAATTAAATAATTTCATATTCTAATGTAAAAATTTTGGTTAAAAGTGAAAAAAAATTTTCATTGGGATATGATAAATATACTTCAATGGAGGGTAGATTCATGTAATCCTTAAGAGTACATACCAATTATTGGATGGGTTATCTGTGCAGTGAGACCAGTAGGTGGTTGGAAAATGTGACATCAAGGCACTGATGTGTTGAAATCTCATCTCAGACCAGGTTCTTCAATGGAAACAAGAATTGTTTATTTTATTTAATGAGTGTTAGAATTGGTGCATTGGGATTAAGATCAAAACATTTTTTTATGATCCTAAATAGATCCTTGGGCTGAACCACAATTCATGAAATTTGTATGGAGTTGAATCTTAGTTCATGAAATTGATGGGGGTGTGGTGTGAGTGGAAAGGGGGGGAGTTCATGAAATGGTTTATGAGAAGATATAGGGTTTATGAAGTGTTTTAGTTATAGAACTGTTATTTATATATTGATTCAAGGGGAAAATCAGGAAATTAAATACATTTAGTTGTTATTTTTCTGTCTCCACACATGGGTTAGAAGGTGAATTTTTTAACATGTATTGTGGTATTAATGGTACCATGGGAGTGAGGGATATTCAAGTAAAATGGCGGGCTAAAGGCCTGAGTTAATTTTTAGGAAGCATCAATGGATGTGGCCGAGAACTTGAGGGAATAACATCTATAGGTTATATAACTAGAATTTTTATTATAATTGGACGTAGAAAAATAGTAACCATTTCATGATAATACTAATGGATGTGTTTTACAGGGTATAAGGATATAATTGAGAGTTTTATGGTATTGAAAATGAATCTAGGATCATTGTTTGGAGTTCTACAGTGGTGAACATTTGGAATTAACAAATATAAAAACATTTAGTCAATGGTTAATTAATGACCATGGTACATCAAGATAAATCATGAATTTTTAACAATGAAAAAATGTATTGTGGGGAGTTTTTATTACACAATTGATTTCACATTCTTTACAATTCATAAGAATTTGAACCATTCCTTTGTTGAAAAATTTATTCTGATAACTAGAATATATAATGATATTTTTAGGGTTTGAATGTCTTTAGATAATCTTTTAAATGGGGTTTGAGGTGTGTTGGTTGAATCAGGGTTTTAGGAGAGAATTTTAAGGGTGCTATAGTGGTCGGGAAGTGGAGCGAATTGTTGCATGATATCCCTTCTGAAATGTAGGGCTTTAATGCACGAAATATTGATATTGGGGGAAACAACCTTACTAGGTGGTTCATGGAATGTAACTATGCTTCACATACTATGATTCCCCAAATAAAATTTTCAAAAAGGGTTTCAACCAATATTTGTTTGACATATAGAACATGGGTAGTGGGTCATTCAGCTATTTCCTTCCAATCTATTCATCCCTTCTTCCTCATGATCAATGGTGTGATTTTTTTATGTTTATATGTAATATATTCCTCCCCTTTCCCACCACTATTGTATTCTATTGTATCTCATAATTTCATGAGTTTTAATTTTGGGTTTCATTATCAATCTCACCTGAGTGTATTGGAATAAAGGCATATGGATGGGTTTTTTGTATATTCTCATTATGAAGGACTTTTAGTTGCTTCTACACAATGAAACATGTCAATTTATTGAATGTATTTCATATTTTTTTGATATTTTTCATATATTATAGGTAAAATGAGTCCTTAAATTTGGAATAATAGATGGGGATTTCCTTTTTCATACGTTTGGATGCATGAGAGGAATAGTCCACACCACATTAATCGATGTATCAATAAGTGAAATATGTCTGATGAGTTTTTTATTACTTAAGAATAATAAAATTAAATGGTTTAATTAATTAAAAATTTCAATTTTTGATTTTTTATGATTATTTGTGAATATTAGGTTTCTGGGAGCATGTTTGATACTGGAGGTGCTCAGAGATGGGTAAACTTCAGGTTCCTGGTTGGTGGTCTCTTTAATATAATTTCACATTCTGGTTTATGTATATGTGATACAACCTACATTTATTTCATGGGATCGAGTATAATGAAAAATGATAGGGAATGTGAAAGGAGAAGAGACAAGATGGTATTTGGTCTCCAATTATTTGGTTATGTACTCTTTAACATTTAGGTAAGATAGAAACATCTGATGACTATATATCTATAAGGGGTAACAACAATATTAACCAATCTTGAGTCATATAGATGACATAAAGAACATGACAATACATGGTTAATGAATATTGGTTTTATTATGGTTATTTGTAAGAATATTGGAGGTATATTCCCATCGATGATGGGGGTAAATTTTACATCTTAGCATTGTGGTGTTACCCCAACCTAAGGGTGATCTGAGGATTGATGGGAGATGTAAGAGGGTTTATTCCGATAGGAGTAAATATCGTTCTACATAGGGTTGTTTTCTCTATGTGATGTGTGGATAGGTCTACCATAGGAGATGTGAAATGGGACCCATGTGTGAGTTTGGGATTTTTCATTTTCTAGAAATGGTATGAGGAAGCCTTGAGGCTCTAAGAATAATAAATAGTGATGGTCTATAGGTAATGGGACATGTATTGTTGAGTTATATTTTTGGGGATGCCAACATGAACATTAGTTTTCGGATGGGATGAGAGAATGTGTTGTGGTTTCATTAAGGGGTAATAGTTGTTAGATGGTATGAAAAGGAAGATATATTTAGGGTATATAGTTCCAAATGAATTACATGGTGGGTGAGGTGAGGCATCTTTGAGATGAGGGGATCTATCATAAGAGACTAGCTTTCTAAAATGAACTAATGAAAAAATGGAGGCTTATAGAAATATTTTCTTTATTAAACCTCCCTAGAATCCATGATGATAGGGAACTGTTATTTTGAAAAACATAGAGTTCATATGGATGGGTAAATTTTGTTGAAACCAACCTTATATAATAGGCATGGGTATATATAATTGATTTTCCTTTTTTGAGATAGATTCTAGTAAGGACTATCTGAGGGGACAATTTATGTCCATGAATTTTACCATCCCGTGAGAAGGATTATGTAAAGTACTTCAAAGGGGATAGTTCATGGTACAATATGACACGATACAAATGGATCCCACCTTGATTGATAAGGTCGTGTGTTGTAATGTATATTTATTATTATCCCTAGTGTCTCCAGGTATTGGGTAATTATTCGGATGCTCAAATACACTAGGTCTTGAAGTATGGTATTGATAGTGGTATCTTTGAATAATATGATGATGTGAAAAGGTGTATTAAAATTTTCTAAAATAATGTATTATCTGGCGTTGTTGTGTTTTTATTAACACATAGTGACTTGATGCATAGGGTTTCATAATGGCCTTGTTAGCACATGATACAAATGGAAAATTCATGACATGTTAATTTTTTAACTTATATTGTCTTATATATGATTTATTATTGTAAGTGAAATTTGTGAGACCCTACTATGAATTATTGTTAACACAATTCATGTGAACATAAATGTGCTTGTAGAGCTTATGTATGATCTTAGTTTTAATATAGGATGTGTATGGGATCAGGAAAGATTGCCTCAATAAAATTGTGATTTTGGGTAGAGGCATGGGAATGATGGTAAAGATCATGTGCATTTTTTTGTGTTTACATTTTAATTGGGATTGTATAACTTTTCATTTAGTGGATACAAGATTGTATTACTTATACATAGTAAATTTGTTATAGTATTGTGTTTATTTATTTATTATTTATACTAAAAATATGGATCGGCATTTTTGTTATTTCTTTCACTGTGATTATTGGGTATAATGTCTCCATTAAATAGACTATGTCGGTGATTCTATTTATCAGCCTCTTATATAAGAGGATTCATGCTTATGTCCATATAGAACCCTCATATTGGAAATATCATATGGCCTTGGAGCATGGAATCCATGTTATATTATAAAATAGTGGGGAATACCTTCACCAATGAAGTAACATAAACCAATACATAAAATCAATCATGAATGTAAGGTGTACGCATATATTATTAATATTTTATTATAAATAAACTAAATAAACAACCAAATATATTATAATGAATTTATAATAAGTAAATATCCCATAAAAATTTATAAACTGAATTTTATGCGATATAAAACGTTACATAAACATGATTCTCAAAAAAAGAAAAGGAATAAGTGGCTACTATATACTCAATACTAAATCACCGTTTTAGGATCTCAATGATTATATATATTATCCATATCCTCATAACCCTTGGTAAACATTGAACATTATAAAAATAATGATGTAGTATAATGAAAATTATCAACTATATGATGAATATTTTTTACATTAGAATTATTAAGACATAACCAATTCTTTATACTGCCAATGTTTATAGGTATGGTGTGATGAAAATACCAATAAAATACAATGATGATTAAATATAATATCAATCACATTTCAAACTTTCAATCTCAATCTATAAATGTATTTTAGAAATAACCTTTTTTATAATGACTCCTTTTTTATTCCCAAAATTAAATTGGATAAATATATCCCAAATCCATTTCATTTTATATAGACAAACCATATGTATTGATTGAATTAACAATGTATATTTAAATCATTAGAAACATGAGATTATATCGATATATTCAATCATTATAGAAAAATGTTCATGTCAATAAAATATGACATCACATCAATTTTAATTGTAAGTGAATTTGTACAAAAATTGTGTATCCTTTCTCCTTTTACATAGATTTTTGTAACCAATGCATACTTTATAGAATTAATCATATGTATGAATCGTTTTCCTTGATTAGTGATATTCCTCTATCCATGTCATATAATTCCCTTAGTAAAATTTCATGTGTAATAATCTATGCAAGTGTAGAACTAAAACAAACCACCAAAATACGTACCCATGGGTCCCATATACAACTCACTAATAATAAATTTTGATAATTTAGTATCCATCACGTAATAATTTCAGGAAACATAGTAAATTTAAATTATCACATTATAACAAAATCCCCAAACATGTGAATATTGCTTAAAAATAAAAAAAATTCATTGGGTAATTTCATTTGAAACACCCTTTTTGAACACATATGTAATGAAAAGGATATCTATTTTTTATATCAAACTTATGGGTGTACTAAAACTAATTTTGAAGAAAATATCATATGAATGATACGTAAAAACCACACTTCAATAAAAACCCCATCAATAAAAACACGATTGATATATACAATTGTTTATAAAAATCAATCTCAATAATAAAACTAAAAGAGAATTCTGCAATAAAATCTTGCACCAAATATATCCCATAAAAAATTTCCATTATATAGAGACACAAACCTAAAATTTCTTGAAACATCATAACTCTATTTAGTTTACTTGATATTAGAGATAATGGGGTCCTTAAAAATCATAAATTTTAGTAAATCTAATTTTAAAACTATTCATAGTTATTATCTTCTCTGCAATGGACAACTTGTCATGTAATGAAATAGAATTATAAAAGTGATTGATATATGGAGAATATGAACTTGTAACCCCATATTTGAATTGATTTAATACTACGAAAACTATTTGTAAACCACTAATGATGATTGGTGGAGGGTAGTACCATGGCTAAGAATTATCTTGGGTGAGAAAATATGGAGGATAAATGGAACAAGGAATAATGATAAAAAATGTAAAATCTAAATTTCATGTATTTAAAATATGGATATACAATATGTTTTGAAAAACAATATTTCAACTATACAGATGTCACTATTTTGGTATCCAATACATTATGGTAACTCTCAAATATTCTCTTTGTACAGTACTGTAAAATTCAAGAACCGTGTGACTAACTATTTTATATCACACAATTACATTTTTTTGGAAACAAAATTTAGGAAATAATGTTCATATCATTCATAGACAACTATAAAATCCCCTTATACTATTAATGGTTTGTTTACATGGATTGTACAAATAATACACTCACCATGTAAATATTTATGTAGCGCTATTTATTCATTCATTTAATACACAAACACCTAGATGCTATGAAATAAAACTTAAAAATAAAATAAATGGGAATGATTATATACATGTAAACTAGTAGTGGTCCCATAATACCCCATGTTCGTAGTATTATTCCATTACCAACAATTCTAGAGCTTTCATATGAGGTATAAATGAATAAAAGTATAATTATGTTTTTTATAAAGTAAATATAGAGATAAAAAATTTGATAAATAATATAAAAGAAAATTTGATGTGGAAGAAAAGAAAATAATTTAATAAGGGAATAGGATAATTGTGTTTCTGATGATATTATAGAAGGAATATGTGGTGCTAGACCCTATTTATAATAATAAAATTCTATTACAGATATTATTACATGATTTCAAACATAATGAAAACCCATAACAACAAACTATAAGATATAGAGGACCAATTTAATTTAGAGGATATGTTCTGTAAAAAAATAACATAAAAAAACAAATACCATAAATATTTTATTGTATATAATGAAATAAATGGTCCCTTTTACTTTTAATACATTATAGTTAAAGTTGGTATATATATAATGAAAATGAAGACCTAAAAAATTTCTTATGGGAACAATCAGTGTAATGCATCATGACAAGTAATACAAATGATACATGAAGCATATCATGATTGCATAAAAGGTGGGAAACATATATAATTACATTTAACCATGTCATGATAGGATGAAATCCTAAGATCAAGAAAACAGATGGGATTTAGTGAAAAAAATAAAAAATTACATCATAATATTATACAAACACTCACTTTCAATATTACCTGACAATGTGTAAGAGGATAAGAACTTATGCACAATATATGGTATATCATGAAATTTAAACATTACCCAAAGAATTTCGGGGGGGGGGTTTAATTTATGAAACACTGGTCATAGTCAAAACTTATATAAAAATATGTCTGTAAGATGTGGAAATAATTAATATATAATAAACGTAAGTAAAAATCCTTAAATGGAAATGGGTTATATATTCTTATATTAGATAATAACTAAGTGAGATATCAAAAATATTTCCACAAAAGATGAAATTAATGTTGAACTATATGTTAATAAAAATAAATTTGTATTGGTAATTAAATATAATTTAATTAGAAGAAAATACATATAAATAGTTTAAATTTGTGTTTGTAAATGAACTACATTAGTCGGGGTATTATGAAAAGGGTAAAGAGCCTTTAAAGAAGGAAAGAACATAATATTTCCAAAAAATTTTGAAACCAAATGGTTTTCAATGAAATGATGATTTTATTTAGAATCCATAAATGGTAAGAAAACTTTTTGTCAAGTGGTATAGGAAAATATATTAGAATTAGGAAAGTTTCCTTTTCTGATTTTACATAAAATAAGGAATTACAATGGGAAAACGAATAAGAGTTTTTATCACAATGATGAATGGTAACGTAATTTAGGTATATATTTTTGGAAAATATAAAAAAAATATTAATTAAATCAATATAATTTTATGGAATAGTGACAAAAATAAAGAGAATTTTTACCCCATACATAACAAGGATGGATCAAAATATCCCTTAATATGGGTCTTTGAGTCTTTTAGTTTTTGTGTTTATAGCAAAATGAATAGGTAAATTGAATTTAATAGTTAATTTAGTGTGAACCATTTAAATTTTAATAATATTTTTTATTTGTTTTCATTATAGTATAAAAATTTATTACCTATTTTTATTTACGTCAATTGGATGGTGTTTTTTCAAAATATTTTCCAAAACTACTATGATGCGCTGATCATTGTTCTTGGTGATGTAAAATATTTTTAAAATATATATAATAATATAATTATTTTATATTATTTATTACAATAAAATAACAATATTAAAAAATTTTAGAGGAAAGTAAATAGTTCTAGATTTCAAAATTTATTCTAGTTAACTCATTTTACGAATGTTATAGTTACAAAGATCAACTATTCTTAATATCAATGTTGTGTTAAAAAGATAATATTTCAAAAAGATAATATAATTATAATGTATATATTTATCCATTTAATTCATTAAAAAACATCTTAGAAATATAATGATCTAAGGTGATGTGCCTAGTTCTTTGGGGTGGTGAACTAACTATAATATATATAACCAATTCATTATATAATAAATTGAATAAATGATAGGTATTCGATATTTCATTAATATTATTAAAATATTGAATTTTTTATCATACTAAAGCCCATTCAATATGTATTGAAGGAATATATATGAGGTAGATTAATATTATAATTTATCGAGTTGGGTTTAGAATATTTCTAGTTATTTTGTGTGTTCACTATTAGAAAACATTCTATAGAACCTTAATTTGGTCCTTTGAGAAGATTTAAACAAAAAATATAGATTTTGGATGAGTTATGTTCGAAATATAAAACAAATTAATTGTTTTTTCCACAATAACTCATCCTTAACGTTTTTTAGTAGTGTTGGAATAATTATAATATACATAAATGATCGGATAGAATACTTGAATCCAACATCCAATTATAAATTCACTATTATTTTAAGAAAACCATTGTATATTTACCCACTTAATTTTAAGGATCCACCACATTATTAGTGATAGAATAATACCATCCTTATCATTATGTATGATGAAATAGTTCTTATAATTTTCATCCATCAACTAATGTAAAGGAAACATTGGAATGTGAAAACTATAATTAATAATAATAAATAAGGAAAAATATAAACATAATACTAATAACTCATATAATGAAATATATTTTCTAGTATTTTAATTTATTGGGTTAAATATTGGTTATCAATGGCATATTTCATATTAGCATACATAATATAATAACATGCTTAAATTGTTGAAAATGGTTTTATAAAACATGTGAATCAATAAATCAATATACCATTATATTGTGATACCATTAATGCGGTTTAGTCAACGTTTTGGGAACTTATTGAAGAAGATATGAATACCCAATAAGGATTTTATAGGATTTCATCTCATAGGTGCATCAATTATAGATCCCACATAAATATTAAGCTTCTAGATATAGATATCATTTCAAGGAGACCATACACTTTTTAATATTTTAAAATGTTATGGTGTCTTCCCATATTTTTTTCTTATGAATACGAATTTCAGAAATGTTCTCTATTTATAATTATAAAACTTTGAACCAAAAATCGAAACCCACTATTTAATACAATTTCTCATCTATATATTTTTTATTTTCATTATTAAAAAATCCATTAACTCGACCAAGAAGATATAGTTGCCTAGTGTCTTTAAGAGACTAGTTATGAAAAACACAATCATAAAAATAGGAAATATCATATTTATTTTAATCTATATAATGTTATCATAGCTATATTTGAACATCTTATACTATATTTTATACCCTGCTGGCATACATAATGAAAAGGGTGAGCTACTAATCCTTTTTAATGGAATAATTAGATATAATCATGATGATAAGTAATATATATGAGACAAGAAGAGTACCATTGTAGTATAAAAGGTGAAAATTGTATAAAATAACATATCATAATTGAAATAGAATATGTTATAATAAAATTTTGATTTCATATGAAATATGAAAATAATAGAAAACAAATCATCGTAAGAATAAGACAAGGATTGTCATCAAGATAACGAAACATATTATATAAGGCACATAACCCGTGAACCATGCATTATATCAAATTAGTAGAAAATATTAACCAAACAATTATAGGGATGTATAAATGAGGTCAAAATTTATATTCATAACACGTAAATTCATATTTTATTCAACTTATAGAATTCAATAATAATGCATAAACATAATTGACACCCTTAAAAACGAATTATGTTACATAATCTTATCTTATAGAATTGCAAAATGAAATATCATAATGATTTTTATGAAAATATTAATTAAATAGTTAGTGTATTTATATAAATTAAATATTATGAATAGTACATGAAACATATATTCAATTGAATTTTAGTTATATATAATGTGTAGAAAATTATTTTTGGAAATGAACATCTTAGAGAGTGTTTTAGGAAAATTTTTTGATCCATAAAATAATGAAAGAGATTAATATTTGCATAAAACCTAAAATTAACCAAAATAGAGTTTTTATAAAAAAAATAAGGTATTTTACAATCTATTTAAGATTAAATAAATTAGTTAAATTGTAAATTTAAAAGATATAATAATTATACTAATTTTATTTTATCACGATTATATATAAGAAATAAATAATAATAGTGCTTGAATAACATATATTATCACAAATAATGAAAGGGGGATAAGGATAGGTATATATTTAATGAAAATATATGTAGAATATATAATAATTATATTATAATAATACAATTTCAAGTGGATAAAAATAATGGGAATTCATACCAAAGAGGTATCAATGGTTGTTCGAAAGATCAATTTCCTATAATCCTTACATCGTTTAGTGAGTTATTTTAGACTATAGAATAATCAAATTAAATTTATAAATTACTTAATTTATAATATTTTTTATGTAAATGAATTTTTTGAAGTCTAATTTCATTATATTTTTATATTATGTTTTTTACATTTGTAACATAGATTTGTTTAGATAACTTTTAAAAATGATCTTGGATGAGTAGATTATGGTTTGAGGTATATTTAGAATGTTCCAAAATATTAATAATTGTATATTTATTTTCAATTTATCATTTAATTTTCCAATTATTATGTTTATCTAATATATAATTATAAATAGCTCTAAATTTCTAAATATGTCATGACTGACACTTTTTATTATGGTTTAATTTATCACCATAATTTGTTCATCATATCATTTATTTAATTATATAATTTTTTTGTATAATGTTAATTGACTAATAAGTAATATATTTATTCATATAATCCTATTTAAAAATTAACCATGAAATTTAATTATGGAAATTGAGAATCATTTTTCATGGGGGTGATTAATCAGCTGTGATATAAACAATTCATTTATATTAGAATAAAGTGAGAGATTTTTAAAAATTATATATTTCATTAAAATGAATCAAAATTAGTATATTTATTATATTAAATTCATTACATTAAGTCATATGATATAATTAAATATATAGTAGAAGAAGAAAATAATTTAATGAGTTCGGTTTGGAATGCTACCTCCCCCCATGGATTCTCACTCTTATGTTGTACATTAAGAATACATAGTTTTGTGTTTTTGTAATTGAAAAATTCATCTAATGTTGAAAATATGGTGATAGATAGATTTAGTCTGATCATTGTCACTATATGTGTGATACCCACCATGTCACTATAGATTTTATATTATACAAATTTTTTGTAATTGGGGTTATTAATTTTATTGAAAAGTTTTATCTTGAATAAAGTAATGTTTAGATTATACTTTTATATAAGACACGTATGAATAGGTTATAAGAAACCTTTAAGATAAAATTATGTAGTTTATTTTTTATTTTTTTTATTTTCATAACAGATATTCATGGGTGGCACATAGTTCAATCCAAACCATACTGACTCTCATAGTGACAATGAAGGACCTTTAGTGTGTATGGGTAAGGGTGAATAACTGAGGAAAACCATTTAAGATGCATATGATTAATCTATATATTTTTTAGATCCATTTGGATTGGTATTTAATTGATAGTTAGGCCATGTTGGGACATAATTGGAATCATGCACCATACACATCGTTGAACGGTGAGGGGATCACATTTGCTGAATGTTTTGAAAATTTGGATAGTCAAACCATCCTACTTATTTAGATTCCTTAAAAAGAGAAATTTCCTTTCCACCCCTTTTTTATTTTGATCCTAAAACCATCAAATTATCTTATATATCATTTAAATGGACTAGGATCTCCTGCATGGTCTTCCTACCATCTTTTCCTATTATTCTAATAGCCATCCTCTGTTATCAAGTTAGTTCTACCTTGCTATATCCCAAAAAACCCCATTCTCTGATCAATTTTTTCTCTTTCACTTTTCCCTCTTTATCGTGCACCCTGATATCGGTATGGGACAATTTTAGTTAATGGATAGTTCTATATGGGGGGGATTTGTTCATGTCGGGGTTGTAGTTGCAATTCCTTGGCTTGTTTAAGGGTTATCAATAATAAGTGATAACTTCTAATTTGATCAAAATTGATATGAGGTGGTTATTTCTTTATTGTCACATGAAATTATATACTGTTGAATTATTTTTTAATTTGAACGTTTCTCCTTATTAAATTATTACATATCTATATACCTTATTAGAAGGAAAATGTGTTTTTATGTATTTTAAATTATTGACATGGAATTGAAATCAACTCCATGAGATTTTAGAAATTACAAATTAGATTTTTAAATATTTTTGGTGTTTCTAAAATAAGTTATTGGTTTTATTTTTAATTTTTCATTTTTCATTTTTCATTTTGTATCAATTTTTTTAACCTAGTGTATGATTTATTCTCAAAAAGTTCAATTTGATTAAATTGGGTATTTTATTTGAAAATCTTGTTTTAATACATGTGAATGATGTTTAAATCAACATTATAACATTAGTTGAATTAAAATGTTGTTTTAAGGGAAGTGTGGGTTCCCAAATTCTCTTTAGGAAATATAAAAATAAAATATATCCCGGAGAGATGTTTCAGATGAGTATGAAATATTTTCAAGTTATCTTTTCATTCCATGTGGGCTATTAGAAAAATACCATTGGGGGCCTGATGGAAAATCTATTTTCACTAATAGAGAGAGGCCCACTTAAGATTATTGTAATTTTTTTTGCATTAATGGTATACCATAAGGGTAAGATTTATATTTATGAAACATTATATAATTCATATGAATATATTTTAATGGGGATATTTTTTGTGTGGTAGGAAAATATAAGGTGTATGATACTTCAAATGATCTATGTTTTATTTATGGATGGTTTATTTGTGATATCCTCCATTTACCTTTTAATGGGAGAAATTGGCATGTGCGTAGGTGGATAAGGTGGTTTGAGTTCTGGAATGATTATTTAACAAGTTAAGGGATGTTTTCTATGTGATCCTAGGGAGCTGAAAGAGAAAAAATTATCTATGGGAACAAGAGATCCCATGATTTCTGTGTTATAATGGGGACCTTGGGGGACCATGTAATGGATGTTTCCAAATGGATCAAGTGGTCTATTGGAGGGTTTGTCCCACGGATTACCTTTACAACATCATGTATTTTTGTGTTATAGGAAAAGATATGTTGCTTCAAAAAAATATTTTACTCAATTGAATCTAGAGATCTAGTGTAATTTAAATTCATTCTAGAGTGACTTTTGTTTTCGCAACTAAAAACATGTAATTTCCCACTCCTTAACATCTTAATTTTGAATAAAAATTATTTTTTTGTTTGGTTTTCAGTATTTTTAGATTATAGTTATTTTAAAAAATAATTGAGGTGGTAATTTTTTGAAGAATGTGGGGCCTCAGTCAAATATCGAAGTACAAATTATAATATAATGAAAAAGGGTTTACATGAGTATGATAGATGTAATCTTTTTTCAAAACTAACCATAATGAGAAATTAAATCAATTTGAATATTATCCATCCCAGTTAGGTTATAGTTAACTCCATTATTAGAAATACCATTACCAACCACGTTAACTTCATGACTGGTATGGGTGAAAATGTAGCTGATTCCCATAAAAAAAAGGAAGTTCATCCAAAGGGTTGTGAGAGTAGAGGAAAGATTCACCACACCATTCCAAATATCTTGGATAATCGTGGTCAAATAACATTGAATCTATCAAAACTTTTTTTATTATAAAATGAAATGACATATATCACACAAATCATTTAATATTCTAGAGATGAGGTGATTCTACAGCTACTAAATATTCATCTAAGACACTGTCCAATGTGGTTTCTAAAAATACAACTATAATATGAGGGCCATATATTACCTTTATAAGAATAACATAAATTCACATTAATCCACCATAGGAGAATGGATTTCCATAAAACATCAATATTTTATATAGGTTAATGATAGATTCAAGCAATCTGAGGAAACTTGAGTTCAAAAAGTATTTAAAAGTGTTTTCACAATTATAATTCTTAATCAAGGAATATTATTTAATGGAACAGAAAATCCACTTCTAACATACATTTATATTAGAAGAAAAATTATTATTAAGTAGAGCATTTATAGCATACCATATCACATGAATAATATAAGAAAAAAAGCCTTAAGAAAAACTTATTTATTTTTTAGGATGTTTCTATATACAGAAAATGAGTTAGCTAAGAGTTGATCAAATCAATAAGAAAATATATACAATAAAATCTTTAAAAGAAATAGTTCCAAAGAGCTGGAGACAGATCAATAAATAGGAAAACATTATTATTATATTCTCTATGTTGGATATAATGATGAAACATTGAGAAAATTTGAATCCAAAAATACTAAAGATAAATGTCTATGGGGACACTGTTCTTAGTAATTCACCAAACAAGAGTAAGTATCGAGGGCTTAATCCATGGTTTTTCCAAAAAAATAAAAAAAATTCTATATAATTTTTTAGTGTACTATTTGTAAAAATTTTCAGAGTCTAGGATTCCATTATGAGGAGGTTCCATGATTCAGAAATCATTAGAATGAGAATAAGTATAATTTTCAAAAACATGAATAATGTTACTATAAAGGCACAAGTTTTGAGAATTTAAAACATCCCTAATAGTGCGGTTGGTGTGATCTGATAAATTATTGGTAGGAATTATGTAGATCAAAGTATCACCATTCTAGTTTTCTAACCAAATGTTCATGGGATAATTAGTACTAAACATCCATCTAGAGTTAATCATGATCTTCGTAAAATATTTCATAATGGACGACCAAATGAAAGAGCTACTATAATTGACATTTCCATTGTTTAACTTGTCATGGAATCCTTTTTTTAGAAAAGTAATGGAATCAGAGTTATTATGAAATATGTTCCAAGGGAATTTGGACTGTATAGAATCATTAAAGAATTTATGTTTTTTAATGACAAGACCACACTTAACTAAATGCTTAAAACAAGTAGTCCATTGAATCTTCAAAGGATTCCTTTCAAGAGTTATTCCAATCCATACAATGTTTTGATGTAAACATTTATTTTATTTAGGATACGAGCAGGACATTTTTAAACCATCGATGAGTATACCATTATATAGAAAAATTTAGATTTAACAAGATACATTCATCTAGCCGGAGAAAAATATTTATTCTTACAAGGGAAATGTTGATTAAGGATTTTCTCAATAGTGTTATGAATGTAACTAGATATAAGTCTTCCAAAAAATTGTTACACCGAGATAAGTAAAAGGGAAGGATCCTTCTTTGAATCCTAAATAATTTATAATATTACATTTTATATGAATTTATTTTTAATTGGTTTACTAATGTTTTTTTACAGAATGATTGAAAATTGGAAACCTATATTGAGTTTTACAATTGGTTGTTTCTTTATCATGTAATTAATTATGAATAAACTATTCATACATTTCAATTGTTTTTAAATATAGAATTTTTAGGATAGAATATAAATGGGAATACATGGAATCTTTGGGAGGTGGCCTATTGGGATATTTATGTCACAATTATGTTTTATAATTCGACATATGTTCTAGTTTGATTTCATTTATAGGATCCTTTTTGGAGACATTAAATTATTATGGTGATATCAAGACACTAGTAGGATCATTGGAGTGTTTTTGGATTCTTTTATGGTTTGATTATTTTCATCAGCCACATTGGCCTATCATATTAGTATCAGTCATCTCCATTTATATCTAATTCTATTATTGAATAATTTATGTATCATTAGTATATTTCTTCTTATTTTTTTTAAAATTTTTAGCTAATTTTTGAAAGACTATCACTTTTTACTCATTTATTTGTTTAAAATTATTCATCATGGAGACATTATTCCCACAATGTGTTCTATAATTCCCATGAAGTAGTTTCTATCCCAAAGTGATTTGTAATTCCCTTGGACCTTGTGGTGTGAACAGGCATGTTCCAATTTTTATAGTACCCCAAATAGCATCCTTATAAAAATGGTATAAATTCATAGGTTTTAATTGTGTCTATGGAATTTAAAGACCTATAATATTATTTTCGGTTTGGACATTTAAATATAAGGAGAATGGGACATGCAAGGTTGGTACAAATAATATTTAATTTGATATTTCTCACCTAGAGACTTTACCACTCATTGTTTCTTGGGTTTTATTCTTTGATCATGCCTTCCAATTTGATGGTGTTGTTGGATTATGATTTGATGCCTATGGAAGTGGTGTTTTGATCCTCATTGGTATTAGATGGATTTCATTGGTGATTATTTTTTAGTTGTATAGGATAGATATGTTATAGGTATTCAAGGGATAAGGTTTTCTTATAGGGCATGAAAAGTCATAAAGATACCAATAACCTATTTCCATATACAATTTATAGACCATTACATTATGTATAGGTGGACATCAACCACATGTCCTTGTTCAAATGGTTCCATATTCCATATGATTTTTATTATTTCTACCACATAATGGTTGATATTATATTTGTTGTTATATAAATGGGATAATATTAAAGGCACAGCCTGTTATATGCTATCATTATTGGATTATATTTGAAATTTGGCTAGTATTGTCCCTTTGTTTCGGTGATTTTATCATATAATGTGAAATCAAATTCATATATACTGAAAATGGATTTATTAACATATTTTTTTAATTTAACATATTCCCTTGCGTATTGTCTATAAATTTAAATTAAATTCATTAAATATTTAAAAATTGGTGGCTTCTTGTGGAATTGGGAATGTGTTTTGGATTTAATCTAGTTAGAAATGTTTTTAATGTAGACAGTTTTTTAGGTTTTAATGATTATAGAATCTTGTGTCAATGGTGTTTGAATTGTTTATATGGGTGAGGTGTTTTTTGTAAAAGTTAATTTTTAAAATATTGGTCTATCATCTTAATGAAATATATATATTTCAAATGATAGGTTTTGGGTCTTATTTTTTATTTTACCCCTCTCCCATGTTTAAACGAGGTAGATAATTTGATATTTTTCCAATGTATAAGTTTGTGTTTTTATCATAAAATATGAAACGATTTTTTAGTTTTAAATCATATTTATATGTTTTTTGAATTAATTTTTAAATTTTTTTAAATTTCCCATGTCAGGTTCTATCTTGGTGTTAAAATTGAAAAATATTTCTACATGGATTTTTGGGAATAATGAATGTATTTGAAATGGTTCATTGGTTTTAAAAATAGCTCTTGGGATTCTTTTCAAAAGGGTCCAGTGATATTTATATAGTGTGGATGATTTTATTAAATAATGTGATTATATTTTCCCCATATGAAATTTTGGGACTCCTTAAAATGATATCGTGGGAAATAATGTTTATTGTTTAATATGTCATTTTTTACCACAATACTCATATAAATGGTCTAATAAAAAATTAGATTTCTTTTAATAAGTTATGTTCTCTTTTTATTGTTTTAACACTTCTTAGGCTTCAAAATGAGAGGAATATATTGTTGTGTCCTCCATATGAAGTTTTTTAGATATATCATGATATAGATTTTTATTGGATTTCTTGAAAATTATATGGGATGAGTGTTTTGGACCCATGAACCTTAGTTTAATTTTTGAAAGTATGTTGGAAATTTTTAGTTGAGGCAGATATGTAAGGTCTTGTTTGGTTGTTTTTTGGGTTGATTAAGGATTCATTTGATATTTGATAGTGTAGCTTTTATTTTATGTTACAATGTGGTTCTTGGTTGTGTGTGTGTTTATTAAATAACCCTTTCATGATTTTTTTTCTCAGTTAGATTAGAGAAGAAATAGATTGGGTTGTTTATTTCTTTATTATTCATTAGGTTCAACCTTAATTTCAATTTATATGATATAGATGATGAAATTATCATTATGATCATTTTTATTTTTGATATTTTATTTTAATTTTACATGGTTTAAATAATGGTTTTGTTAATTGTTGTTGTTTGTATATGGAGGAAAAAATAGATTAAATGCATGGGTGATTGGGGTATGTTATGTTTCTAGTTAAACAACGAGAGCCATCAGTAGTGTTTTCTATCAGAATAACCATAGGATGACATTCCATGGGTTTGGACCTATGTTACCCTATATGGAGTGTGTTACCATAGGGTTAGATTTATATAGTTTCTTAGAAAGACATATCTTCGGTTTTTCAGCTCCTTAATATTTCAGATACCTTGGAATTAAGGATTTAGTTTGGCAGTCTATTTGGATATTTTATGGATTATTACTTCCATTGTGGATTTTAAGAATGTTTTGGATGAAGGGGGATGAAAGATTATATTTATTTCATTTTGGTAATCTGGATAATGTTACTATATGATGATATCCTTTTTATTTATAGAAAAATGTGGTTATTAAATGTATCAACATATTAGACTAGTTATAAATTGGTGGTATGTCAATGTTAGTACATTTACATAATTTAAATTCATTTGAGGGATGGTAGATTAGTTTTTGGACTTATTGTATCTTGTTGACACTTGAGGATGTATGATTTTGTTTGATGGTTCACCCAATTACTCAATGACTTATCTATTTTATTGGGTGTTTATTTTTGAATTCATTTTCCATAGAACTGAAGCTTGATACCTAAATTTCATTAGGAAATGTGGTATAATGTGGAGAATTATGACATATTCTATGTCCCTGTGTATTTTATTAAATTTTATTCTATGTTATGCATATTCTTTTTATGTTTATATGGTGTTTTAGTATAACATTGAATATATATTTTTTTTTGTTAGCACATTGGTCACAGGAACAAGTTTAGTGGAAAGGGATTCATTACCCTTATATAGGCCATTATTCTATTAATTTTTTCTATACATGGTTCGTCTATATAAGTGGAATAGGGTTTAGTCCAATCCATAAATATTCTAGGGCAATCCATATAGGACCTTTGATAATTAAGGGCAAGGGCATAATTTTTGGGAATGGCTAAGGTAAACCATTTGAAAATCATGAAGGTAGGATATGTAAATTGATAGGGACATATGGAACACATAGAATATAGTTATTAAGTGTTAGTAGTGACTTATGGGAGCTATTTCAAATTCCTTGGTGTGTGGGGGGTTGGGTAGAACGTTTTATCAATATTTGGAAAACCATGTGGTAGAATAAAGTGACCTACCCATATTCATCAAAATATGAAATTACCTTCCTTCTGTTACATGAATATAACACTACTACACAATTAATCTCAAAAATATCATTATAATTGAATAATAACCTCTAATTGCGCTTCATCCATTCTTTATCAATAATATTAATATCCATTCTCCCCAGTTTTAACTAGATTCCTCTTCGAAACATCCCAATAATTCCTACCTCTATTTTTTTAAATTTTCTTCATTTATATAAATCCCTAGAATCTTATAAATTTTGTTATTTTATTTTAGGTATGGTATTGGTCTAAATAATATGGATTTATTTGTAAAGGAATTATATATATCATGTCCTATCTACTTGGAGGTTTCTAAGTTATAGGTGATTATTTTTTCCTTGATCATTATTGAACAAAGGAAGGTATTTCATTATTATTATTTTATATTACGTTCAATTGAATGATTTTTATTTTAAAATTATTCCTTGTTAAGATTTTTCTTCTATATGTACCCCATAGGGGACACACATTTTGTTTATCTTGTTTAAATATAGGTCATGTAATGGGATTCAATAAAAGTGTTTATAAAAACTACTAAGAGTATTTCTGAATCTAGTTAGTATTTTTATATGTTGTATATGATGCCAACCTAAACATTAAAATGTAAATTTTGTATTAATTTATTTTAAAACTCAATGTTTGATGTATTTTAAAGATGTTAAAATATTTTATTTTTTTTTAATTTGAAATATATGTGTTAACCCATGTGAGTGGAATTTAAAAATATATTTCTATCCACTGTTGATTTAAATGTTGGTATTAAGGGAAAAGTGAGTTCCTAAATGTGTTTAAGGAAACGTATTAATTTTTTTTCTTATATATTTATTTGTAAATGTATGAAACAAATTTTATTTAGATTTTCATTCTAGGAGCATCATAAATAATCCCATTTGGATCTTTAAGAGAAATTAGATTTTAAAAAAAGGTTGAGAACCTATTGAGGCACATGTGAGTATTTATAATCCTATAGTTTTCTATGATCCCATGACTTGATGTATTATTTTGATGCATTTTTATATACTACATATTCATATAAATGATTGGATCTGTTTTTTTGTGGGAGTGTAGGATATGAGGCATGTGATATTTTCAATGCATTATATTTGATTTATGTGATGGTTTATTTGTGCTCACCTTCATTTTAATTATAATGGGATTCCTTCAATGTGTGTAACTGGATTATGTGATGGATATTATTTAATATATTTTTAACTAGATAATTTTACATTTCAATGATTATGTAGAGATCCCATTTTAGGGATATTCACTAGTGGAATGAGAGATCCTAAGGGAAGAGTGTTATCTTGGGGGATGAGTGAGCCTATGGAAAAGGCATAGCCTAAGATAATGAGTGAGGTCATGGAAGGTTTGTCTTAGGGATAACTGAGAGAGTATATAAAAATTATTATACTCAATTGTAACAAGTGACCCAATAGTATTTTTATGTTAGTCTAGGGAACTTTTCTTGAAGTCCACAATTCTATGAACATTCCCATGTATTTCATGGAATTTTATTTATTTTATTTGACACCATAATTCTTGTATTATTTCTTGAAACCTATGTAATAATTTTTTCTTACTTATTATCACATGGTTTGGTGTTTATTTTTATTCATATTTATATTTTAAGTGTATTTCAAATGTTTTCAATATTTATTTGTTTTTAGATTTATAATTAGGAAATGAAATGTTTGGTTTTCATAGATTTTAAATTTTTTTAAATTATTTTGAAGTTTGTGTTATTTAAATTTATAGAGTGGTTTTATTGATGATTTTGGAGTAAATTTACTAGATACTATAATTTTATAAAACTATTATATGCGTGTTTTAGAAATAAATGGTTTTGTTTTATAGAGTGGTTTTCGATGATGTTCAAATCAAATTAAAATTTGAAAACTATTCTGAGAATTAACCTATGTTTTTTGTTATTCATGTGAAAAACTATGGGATTTAATGTATAATTTTTTATTTTGTTAAAACTACCACTTTTTTGTTTCCATATGAATGAGACTATATAGATTTGTCTGGTGTAGATATACTAGGTTATTTATGTCATGATTTATTTTCAAATATCATATCCATTCTAGGTTGATTCCACCACATTAGATCTTTTGAGGGATATGTTACATTTAGATGGTGACCATCTGTCACTCAGAGGATTATTGCAACACTTAAGTGACTCATTTTTTTCTATGTATAATCCAATATTTCTTTTAATTTTCTCTCGTTTCATCTTTATTTATGTCCTATTTAGTTATTGATTTATGTATCATTTGAATATTTTCACTGGGTTTCCATTTTTCACTGATTAAGCTGGATTTTTTTTCTTTCGTTTCTTCTTTTTATTTATATTTTCCATGAGGATTAAATTATTCAAATAATTTGTTATGTGATTCCCACACATAATATGGAATCCCATGTGGCTTTGGAATTATAGTTGGACCTTGTGGTAGGCTAGATCTGGTGTTAGTTTTATGGAAACATCAGGCTGGATCATTACCATAAAGAACAAGGAGTGTATGTATAAGAGGTTATGTTATGGGTTATATTAATATATAAACGATATGGGCACTTTTGAATATAATATCCAATAATATTTTTTAAAGACTACCAAAAAGGATGATTCTTATGACTATAAATAGTAATTATTAAATTTCAGGCTTAGAGAATGGTTTCTTACATCACCGCACATGAGATTAATCGTGTGATTAACTTATAATTTAAAACATTGAATATTTCCATCTATTATTATTCACCAAAAATATATTATTTTACAAAAAAAAATTCAAAACTTTTGCCTAATATTATTTTTACATAATTATTCAAAAACTAGCATCTATTTATCAAAATAATTTTCTATATATGGAAAATTTAAAAATTGAATAATACCATTTTTATTGAAATTTTTTTTTATTAAATGGTCAAATTTATAACACTTATAAATATTTTTATTTTTTCAATAAATTATATTATGTCATTTTTGTAAATATAATTTTTTCATTTTGCCATTTCTTTAAAATTCTAATTTATTCATAATATTTATATTTTTCATAAAAAATATTTTATGGACCATAAATGATATATATTTCTTCACAATAATATGTATGATTTACTTACATCAAAAATATATTTCATAATATATGATATTGTTATCTAATTACATTATGATATAAATTATATTTTTTTTATAAAATAATATTTAACAATTCTTCCAGTCAGTTTAGAATTTTTAATTTTCAGATTACTGATCAAATGGTAATATTATTATTTTAACCATTAGGTAATGGTCATATTATGGGCATTTACAAAGAGTTACATTTCCATTTTAACTCTATATATAATCCACCATTCGCAAACATAATCATTAAATACATCACTTAAAAAGGTTCATATTCTTCTATTGACAAACCATTTCATGTTTTTAATTATTTTATTTAATTTTACAATCATAGTGGTAGGGGTGACCTTCATAGGACAATTTAGGACTATGTATTTGACATTACATTGGGAATTAGTGTTTTTCATTTATCTCCCTATTATATTTCTTGATATAATAGTAAATATTATTTCATGATGTGTATTGTTATTATGAATAGTAATAGTCATTCTATGTTCATATGTTGTAACACATAATAAAAATATAACAGTGAAATATGAATTATTTTACTATTTTTTGTATGTTTCATGCTGTTATAATGAGTGAAAAAATTAGGTCATATTTTCTGTTGAAAATAGAACTTCCTATCTATCCATTAATTTTCATATTATTTTTTTAGTGTGGATGCTACATATTATTCCAAATGTGGACGTTGTTACTTCCACACTCAAGGTGACAAATCCAATTATCTCATTTTCTCAAACATGGGTATCATTAGCTCATCGACATATAATTTCCATGGTTCCAACTACTAATAATACTCTTCATAAAACAACCTATATGATTTTCATGCATCATGATAAATAAGATAAAAATATTATGATGTTTTAATAAATGATACTATATAAAAATAAACAAGATTCCCAAGAAGATAAGGTGAAGAGGTGGTAAAGGAGGATATATCAATTAGACCAGATGATATTTAAGAATATCAATTTTTTTTACATCTTGGAATTCTTTTGTATTTCTTTTATTGTATTCAATTACATGTACTATCTATATAGATCATTAATTTGAGAAATATAGGGTTAAAATTAAATTATATATTGTATAGATTTAAATTTTATTAATTATTACATTATTATATTGTTTTTTTCGAAAAACTTTTACGATTGAAGTACTTATATTTACATAAAAAAATATAAAAAATAAAATCACAATATAAAGAAATAAATGTAAATATAATTAGAGATCATAAAATTATTTTTTTTGATCTTATAATTCTTTATTTACATTCTTTGAAAATTATTTTTTATTTACAACTTTGTTTTTTATAATTGATTCGATGGTTGAGTTTTAATAATGAGATTGTCCAATGATGTTTTCACATAATATTTTGGTGACCCACTGATAGAAGATATGTTTTTCACAAGAATGTTATATTGAAATGTAAAAAATAGTAAATATTATAGGGTTAAAATATTTCATTATATAGGTGGATCCAATTATTAATTCTCATGTTTATTTAACTGATTATTAAAATCTACAGAAAATGATTTGTTATGAAATGAGTTTTATTTGTAAAAACCAAATGAATTTTTAATAAAAGGTTACGGTTTTAGTGTAATTTTGGGTACCATATTTAATATAAAAAGATAGAAAAAAGTGATAAAAATAAACAAAAATCCACATTATTAATATTTAGCATGATACCTCCCTATTTTGTTTTGAAATAACTATTATTTTTTATTTGATATTGATGGTTGTGATAGAGGTGATTATTTTTGTTGAAATTTATATATATATTTCGATATTTAAGGATAATTATTAAAAAAAACAATGATCATGTTTTAACAATTATAATCAGGGTTTGGATGTGATAATTTATAGGAATATTTATGAATATGAGACTTTTTCAAAAGATGAATTTGATTTCATATAGTTAAAAGTAAAAAATATAAAACCAAATATTTGTGAGAGTATGATCCAACTTATGAAATACTATATAGATTGAAAAAAATTAATGATTCAAGGTTAAATTTATTTTTATAAATTTTAATTATTTTATTCTAGAAGAAATAGAAAGTGAATATATTTCTAATTTTTATGTTTATTTTTGAATCTGGGTGTTCAAATGGTTTGCATGTTTATACTTCAATACATCGTGGCATTGAACATGGATTACATGAATGGTTGAATATTATTTACTTTTATAAGTTGTTTCTATTAGATTTAATATTTTAAGAATAGAATCCTCTAAAAACCCTCATGGGATGATAATAAACCATACTGTTTACCAGAAAATTCAAAAATTAATTGGATACGAGTGAAAAATTAGTGACTAAGACATAAAAAATTAAATATTATAAGAATATTCCTCTATTATGACATGAATGAAGGAAAGTTAATCATTGAAAACATGAAAAAATTAATTTAATAAATTAAATATCAGTAAATTTTAAAATTATTTATTTTTATCCAAATATAAATAAACAAGGGTTACGTACTAAAAAGAATATATTGCAAAAAAACAATGACCACTACTATGTCCTCTAATCCGAAAGTCTCCAGTTAGTAATGTTTAGAACAATATCACACAATGTAGTATAAATGTATTTCTACATTAAATTGAATATTTAGTGAGAATAAATGTATATGTTTTATGTTTCACCCTAAAAACTCTCATCTTATCATGGAAGAAGTGAACTATAATATTTTGAGATTAGATTGTGAAACTCAAACATGATTTAAATAAATGTGTTTTGAAGCCCTAGTCTATAATGGAAACTTATCAAAATCATCATAAAATGTTTGAGTTTTAAATCATTGAAATAAAGTAAATCATATAATTAACCCCAATTTACTAGTGATTCAGTATACATATCGTCCAAAATGTTGAAATCCCTATAGCTAAAATTACATCACAAATACACATAAAATATCATACCTCAACTATATTTTAATAGTGTAACCTTGGGTAATTACAAATTCCTGATACACCAAAAAACTCTAACACATAACCACAACAACATTGTAATATTAATAATCAATAGGGATAGTTTGGGAGTTGTAGTAGTCATATATCAATTCCCATTATAATCAATACATGTTGGGTTAACATGATAGTAAAATTATATTTTATAATCAATTATGGTATAAACACTTCTACAAAATATATCCGATATTAACTCTAGAAATGTTGATTAACAGCACTAAAAAAGTGTAGTTAATTGAGGAAAGGATAAAGGGGGTCCCTTTTATCCGCGCTCCAAAAAGAACTGATAAAAGTTGAAAAAATATAAAAAATATAAAAAATATATTTTTTTGAAATTTGTGGGGGGGCTTCAACAGTGCTTGAAGCCAGACTTTAACCACACCCACCGCCATGGTAGCCCATGAACACACTAGGCAAGCTCCACCCAGCCACACCCACATTTAACAGTGCTAGGTAATTCCCCACACATCGTGCGTGACTTGGTTCCCCCATGATTCGAACTCGAGGCCTCTTGCCTGCGCGCCTAAGCCTTTACCACTCCACCTAATTTCTTTTCTTTTCATTTATTAATAAATATATATAGTCATATTAATATGTACATACATTTAATTATATGTATATATATGTATATATATCTGTATTAATATATATATATATATAGTCATATTAATATATACAAATATATTTAGTCCTATTAATATATATATATATATCTGTATATTAATATAAATTAATATATATGTATATATATACATTGATATAATTTTTATCCGTATATTTATTTGTATATTAATATATATTTATAAGATTAGCATTAAATAAATTTATAAAATATATTTTCTTATGTGTGTTTTTTTAAATAAATACATACATACATACATATATACAAATTAAAAACACACATATAGACAAATATATTATATATATATCTGTATGTATAATTATACTTATTTATATATACTTAAAAATATTTTATATTAATATGTATATACAAAAATGCTAGAAATGGGGTCTCGAAAAACCTATCAAATGACATAGTCACTTAAAAAGACACAACTTCTTATCCACGTGTCTGTTTCAGCTATGTGAATAGTCAAACTGAATCTCATTGAATGAACTACAATAAAAAAGGTTTCATAGGCCTAACATATACATATATTAGAAGTTATGACCGTTTTAATAAAAACATTTGGGTTCGGGACATGAAAACTGAGTACTCAAGGCCTAGTGGTGGTGTTTTTGGATTTTAGGGTCCTAGACATGACTAAGACTATGTCTGAGTCAAACTTCTAGGTATAACTCTTAGGTTCCTTCGATGTGATATGTGGTAGAGCCCAAACGGACACCCATAGAAAAAGTTATGGCCGTTTGAAGTTGGGGTTTTTTTAGAGTGCTACAATTGATATATCGTTCGTTCCTCTGATCTTCTGATGATTTCAATTGGATGTGGTCATCACTCATTTCATGATAATTGATTTGACTAGTCACAATGATGAAACAGACAATCGGAATAGAAGTTATCCCTATTTTAGTGAGTTGTCGGTTTCTTAGTTTTTTAGAAGATACGAGAGTTGAAAACCCACTTTTAAAAGTTGCCCTTTATCGGCACTTTTTTATCACTGATAAAGCCCCACCATTTATCAGTGCTTTTTTTAGTGCTGAAAAAGGGGAGGTGCTTCCCTTTCCCCATTCTGTGGTAGGAAAAACACATGTGCTACTATATAAAGAATAATATACTCATTAATAGTATATAATTGAATAAAAATAAAATCATTATTCCCACACACTAAAATAGATTCCTCTATAAAAATCACATCACATTTAAGATCAACACTCCCAAATTTGATATTCATTTTCCCAAATGAATAATTTATATTTTAAGAACGTACACACAAATATATATAAGATTTTAACATGGGATATTATTTTGGAGTTTTATATTATAGGACCTTCATTAGAAGAGGGTATATCGTATGCCTTGTTATAGGACACCCTGAGGTGTAATATATGATACAATGTATCAATACCTCTAATATGTCAAATTTTATGATTTTTTATATTTTAATAATTAAAATATGAATTAATCATATAATATAGTTTACAATAAATAGTATATTATTATGTATTACTAATATTGTCTCCTATGAGTAGGTATATCATTAATTTATTTAATGAATTATAGATTTAATGATGAATTCAAATTCAAAATATATATGCACAGTTGAATTGTTTAAAAAGTGATTATAATAAAAAGAGAATAATGGAATTTTATGTAATATTTGATAAAATTCGATGATGGATTTGTGATATATATTTTATTCTCCCAAAGATGAAACTAAATTATCCAACTATATTACATGAAAATGAATAAAAATCATAGTCAGAATCAAAATCCAACTAAATCATTGTTTGTTCATCAAGTTGTTGATACAATATAAAGAAGGAAAGTTTGGATGCATTATAGTGATCTTCATTAAATGTTTGGTTTTATAAAAAAGCACATATGTAATCAAAGATGTGTATATTATTATTTTCATATATTTAATAGGGTTTTCTTAAAATCATTGGTGGTATTGGATAGAGTTTCTTATATCAGATTCTGATTGGATTTTAATTATTTGATACTAATCAATCCAAATAGTTTTATCAAATGAATTCATTTCTTGAATAGATTTTTAAAAATCATTTTTAAGAATAATGGATATTATAGTATCTACAAAAATACATGATATTTTTATTATTATATTGTATCATATGAATTGATATATTATATACTTTTATTAGATCACACCCAATGATATGTGATGTTATATTTATTGATTTAGTGAAAATGTATTAGATTCATTATAGTATAATGTAGGATATAATTTTTTTTAAATATGGTATATCATTTTATATATATCATGTAATATGATTTCGAATCAATAAAGATGACAATCACATTTTACACTATTTTTTCAATACAAACTAGAGCATCATATCATCTTGACCATATATATGATATCATGTCATAATCATGATCTTGGAAATTGGCAATATCACTAGCCTCTATGTTTATGTCAAAAACATTGATATTTATTTTGAAGTAAGTTAAGACATATTATTAAGGATATATTATAATGTATTATAGAATTTTTTTAAATATTCATTTATTTTATGAGTTTGATAGTAGGTAAACTATTTTTAAAATATAGAAAATGATATTTTACATTATTTTTTCTTTTAATAAATTTATTATAAAAAAAATAATTATATACAATTGATTATTATTTATAATTTTGTTTTGAAAAATTTAATTATTTATTAAAATTAATAATATTTTTTAATGTAATATACATTTAATATATTTGAAATGAAATATAATTACGACAAAATTGTTCATGTTTATAAAATAAAAAATAATGTAAAATATAAAAGTGTTTGTATTTAATTATAAAATATTTTGAATTATTAAGGTAAATAGTTCTAATTAGAGGCCTTGCTTCAAAATTTATGTAAAAAATATCAACAAAAGTTTTTACAAAATAAATGACTAATGATATAAAAAATATTAAATGCTTTTTTACAACAGATATGACCAAGGATAGAAAAAATTATAAAATATGATATATTTTTATTATATTAATTGTGTACATATAATATAAAATTTTAATATGATACACTTATTTAGGTATTTTAATTTAATATTATATATTTAAATAAATTTCCGAAAAATAATATAAATTAGTTTATATTTTAATTATATTTAATGTTTTTATATTTATTTATTTGATTATATAATGGAAACGAATTATGGTCAATTATGAAAGTATGTACTTACTTTTTTTATAAATTTTCTATAAATGTTTATATCAATTAGAAATAAATGAAATGATCTGTTATTCAATTTATTTTGATTTTTATTCATAGATATAATTTTTCCCTTTTAAATTCTGATTTTCAGTTTTGTTAATATGACTTTAAACATATACATTCAGTTTAAGAATATATATTTAAGGAATAACACTCTATGTAAATGAATTTACTAAGTTATCAACCACATTGACCTTGGTGTGTTTATAATATATGACATTGATTTTAGATATAAATTATATTTTATACTTACTAGTTTTCAAAATTATATTTGAATTGACATCACTCTTGAGTATTGAATCATAGGTAATGGGAATTGGGGCTATATCATTGATGAGATAGGGGATTTTACTCTATCTAGATTAGTTGTGGCTAGTTATGTTTCACAATATACTATCTATTGTAGGATGATTCTTTTTACTTGATTCTAGTAATTTATATAAAATTGTTTTATATACCTAAATCATTTGATGTTTTAGGATATGTTTATATTTTGTTGGATTTTAATTTATTGTAGTAATATTGGACTTGAGTTGGATAATGATTTACATCTAAATATCATCTAATCCTATTGATTTTTTTAATGAATTTGGATAAAAAACAAAAAAAAATTATATGATTAAATAATTCTAATGGTAATAATGAATATATTCTGGTTAGAAAAAATGAATCATTGAAAATATTAAGTGTTTGATTTTTTTTAATGAAAACACCTTTCCAAACCCCAGTCATCCAAAAAATGTTTGGTTCATCCCTAGAATAGATCCCATAGATTAACCTATATAGGAAATAAAGTGATTATTTATTGTAATTGAATTATTTGATCATATATGAAATTATATTTAAGTTTCACATAAAATGAAATACTTATGTTATTGGATATAATAAGTATAGTGTTGATTTCATCTATAAAAATAATTTTGAAAAGGGATGTCCACTTAACTATCTATGATCCATATATGATATGATTGGGCTGTTAATCTACCAAAATATCTATGGGGTGAGAATACCACCAAAGATGGATCATTCCATCGTGAAATATATATCATTCATACTAATGTGTATAATCTAAAAAAATTATTATCATTTTAATGGGATAAATTTTAATACATGTATTTATTAAATGAATAATAAACTAATAGTTATCTGATATACCCTCATTCAGACTCTTGTGTGTTGTTTTGCTTAATAGAAGCTTTAATGCTTGCTTTTCTAAAAAACTAATAGTTATCCGATAACATCTTATGATTTTGAAAAAACAAATTAATCATTCACAAAATAGTACTTTGAAGTCATACATGTAAATGATGATGTTTAATTGAATAAATTTCCTAATATCATATATCAAACAAAGATATATTATTTTGAAAGAAATAAAATACTATGTTCTAGAGAAAAACCATCATGACTATCCCAATTATTAGGTTAGATAAAATTTGAACCTATTAAAGCTTATGATAATTATATAAGGATTAAATTTAGGATTAAAAGGAATTGATTAAAAATTAGATGATTGAAGGAACATTAGTCTATAATTACCCTATATTTTCATACATAGAAATTTCATAATATAAGTGGAATAAATGAAACACAATACAAAGAGATGTCCAAATACTGTACTAGTATAGTGGCTTTGGAAACATGGAAATATATACCCTAATACATAATTGTAATAAATTATCTCCCACTAGGTTTTTTTGACTAGCACCCTTATTTGTAGAATTAAAAAAAATACATATGTCCATAACCTAAGGGTAATGACCCACTTATTCTCATTGGATTGAAGATACAATGAATCACTACCAGGCCTTAGGCGACATCCCCAAGACTACAAAGGATGGCAATAAATGATGAATGGTTTAAATGCAATAGGGGATTATATTTTCTTTAAGAAATAAACCACTACCCAAACAACCAAAGAAAAATGACCACTATATGATGCATGTTAAAACATGAAAACTCAACCTCATCAATTATATCAAACCCACACACAAAGTGTACTATAATGGATGATAAAGAAACAATCAAAGAAAACAATAGATGATAACAATAAGAAACTCCAAGACAACCACAATACTCCATTCTCTAATATCACCCAAGATCCCCAGTATCATGTGGTGTAAATACATGTAATACTTTACCTTTTACCGTGTCATGGATGATAACATCTACAGAAGAACCAATATTCCCAAGTAGGGGTGAGTATAAAACTTTGTAGGTTTTCCCACAATGAGTTCAATACTCAAGCCACTAGGATAGAAAAGTTAAAAACATTTAAATAAAACTTTTTATATAAAATAATTTCTAATAAAGTTTATATGAAAATATAAACTAAATCCAAAGAAGATAGTCAACTATTAAAAGCACCAAAACAATCTTTTAAATCATTTAACATTATATTTTGTGTAACCATTCCACACATCCACACAACTAAGTATGTATGAAACCCAAAAGTGGGGGATATATGTGACAATTATTCATCCCAAAAAATAATGTTGGAGGCTTCATACCCTTATCTGACCCAAATAAATATGAATGTTTTACAAGGGATATCCCTAACCCTTATCCATCCCAGAAAGGATGGGAGAGACACCTGACTTTTATCCATACCAAATTAAATTTGAAAACACACAACCTTAAATCCATTACACCTTGGGAAACAAGAAGAAGGTAATATTTCGACGAATCCTCCTTAATATAATATGAGCACATATAACCATTATTCAATTAACCAGTGCCAAAATAAACATTTCATCCATTTCAATAAAACCGTTTTTCCTTTTGAAATCCATTAAACAAATAAATTTCAACCGACCATTTAATTTCATTGAAACCAATACTCATATTGAAAAAACATAAATTAAATAAAATAATAAATATTATAGAAATACCATATTTTAAAATCCAAATAATAAAATCAATAACCAAAGCACATTATCAAGAACATTATTTTTCAGGATTTCAACCATTAATCAAACCATAATAATATTGTTAACATAAATTCATTAATTAAATAAAAAATCAATTCATCAGAAAAAAATCCATTTAAATACATGAAAATGGGTTCTAATAAGAGAGGTCTAGAGTGAATCCACATACCTCAATCATTTTGGAGGCAATTGAAAACAAACAAAGGGATCTCATGAAATCAGGTTGATTCTTCATGAAACCATCATTGATATCTTCGCGAATATGATCAAGAACTCATATATACTAATATGGAATCCACAATGTTAGATATAACCTCTATTGGAGTAGATATATGATATCGAGAGAATTGTAGACGTGTATCTTAGAAACCATGGCGAGAACAATGAATAATGACATTTAATGAATGATTTGGGATTGAAAAAGACAAGGGAAGCCTTCATATCACCTCTAGATATATTGGAGAACCTACTTTGGCTGTATTAGAATCCAAATTCTCAGTAGGGACGTTTTAGGGGAAAATTAGTTGATTAGTGGGAAAGGAAACCTAGATCGCCTTTTTTAGGATCATATATTAACCCCATGCGTGATTTTTCTACACAGTTAGACAAACCTTGTGCTAAACATGTTCTAGTTATAGTATTGGATGACACTTTCATAAATCCCTCACATGGTCTCCCTAACCGTACACCAAATGTACTAAATCCACTTACCAATATTCGCAAAATTTCCCAATTTCCCTTATGATTTTCAGACGGTTTGTACAAACCTAGCGCGTCATATGCACCTCCCCATTATCTAAAAAACATTCAAATAGTTCTCCAAATTCTCCAAAAATTCACCCTCATCCTTTATAATCATGAAAATAATAAATAAAGGGTTATATACTAGAAATCAGGGGTTCTGAATTCTACATACAATTTTTCTTTTAGTCCCCAAAAAGTTTAAAACCATCCTTTCCCTAAAAGTGTTCTTACCAATACTCTTTCATTTCCTTCTTGTGTTCCCTAGACTATTCATTTATCTAAAAATGTTTCTGTAAAACCCAAAATATAACAATTATTTAACCACAAAATACTTTCTATTTATTAAATAAAATACACAATAGGATATGTACCAACGTATCATCCAGCTTTGGTCCAAAGTCATCCCATCTAAACCCATGGTCAGGATATCGTTGATACATTTTGAATTAAGATAAATGGAACACATTATGCACCGAACAGAATCATGGTGTTAATGGAAACTAATATCCCACTTCTAGAATTCATTCTAGTATCTCAAAAGGTCCTATGTTTCGAGGAGTTAACTTTTCTTGATTTCCAAAATGTTGACGTCCAAGACATGGAGAAATACTCAACAACACACTATCACTAAATGAAAAGGAAAATGTCCATCGAAGATGATCCACAAGAAAATTTCTGATGACAGTGAGCCATGTCCATCATTTTCATGATCAACTAAATCTTCTTCATTGTTTCCTTACAAGGCATAGTCCAATAATTTAATGTCTCACATGTTTCCACCCAACAAAGTCGAGAATGACAATGATACCCATTCAATGATTTAAACTAAGCCACGTGTATCTATGCCTGATATCATTTGTTATATGAGAACTACACTAAGGATATATTCTCCTCCTAGGAGCCACTAAAATACATTACACATGCTCGTAAAATGACCATTAATGTTTGTATCATCATTTCAGATTGTGTTTCCATCTAAGGATGATATGAATTACTAATAGTCTACTAAGTCCCAAGGGATTTATTTATGGATTTCTAGAAATGAGTTATGAACTTCAGATATTCTATTGAAATGATTGAATCTAATATGAAATGTCACCTTAAAACATCTCGAATTTAGATTTCAGATAGATCCTTCACCACATCGGTTTCAGGAAATGGTATAAAATATGTCGACATTGTGAGATGATCCACTATCACCCATATAGCATCATATTTTCAGACCCTTATTAGGAGATCGATAAAAAAATCCATGGATATATGATCCCATTTACACATTGGAATAGGTAAATATTTTAACATAACCAATGGTCTCTGATGCTCTCGCATAACCTCTTCACAAGTTAAGCACCATGAAATGAACTCTGTCATTTTATTTTTCATCCTCCTCCACCAAAAATATTCCTTAAATACCATATAATTCTTTTTTATTCCTAGATGATCAACCCATCTTAAAAGGTGATATCCATGTAGAGGTTTCATTTAATAATCCATAGGTAAAACCATGAAATCTCTAAACCACAAAACCAAACCCCCATCATGTTTCCAGCCTTCAATGGTCTTCCCACCATTGAATCTTGAAATCGTATCTAGAAATTTTGTGTCATATGATTGTGTTTCTTTCACCATAATTTCGAAATTAGGAATGACATAGAATGAAATGAAAACCACAACACCACCTTGGTCCTCACATTCAAAAAACCTGTTGGCTAGGAATGACATTAACTACCACACATCTGATGATTTCTTCACTAGATGCACATATGATGTTAAGATTAGTGAATCTTCCATAGAATTACATTTTATCTGTGTATAAATAAAATAAAACTCCATCATATTAAGATATATCATACATATACTATTACAAAATATTCTTTTCCCATTGAGATAAAATATGTTTCATGATTTTTTGGTCCATAAACACAGTAAATTTCTCACCAAATAGATAATGATGCCACATTTTCAAGGCTTAGACATTAAAAACTAACTCCAAATTGTTTGTTGGGGAATGCTTCTCATGAACTCTCAACTAAAATCACCAAAAGATACAACACAAACTACTTTCATGTGATATCCTCCCAACCCATATATTTAATCATCACAGATCACCACAGAGTCCTGTCCCGATTTAGGGAAAAATCAAGATAGATGTTAATATAAGACGACCATTCATCTATTAAAATGACTTATACCATCACTCCATACATAAGAATGAATAATTATAATTTTTGTTGCTTTCATCGATTATTTGAGTCATGATTATTCGCAAACCAATCATCGATAATAACTATATAGACCAATAAAAATTTGTATCTCAAAGCCATTCTTCATTGATTGATAAGAGATAACAACTTATATCTATTGCAAATCCACAGAAACAACATTTTGAAAAATTACATATCCATTAAAGAATAAGTATTTTATACAAAAATCAGTCTTTTTAATTTTGGAATACAAACAACAGTCTCTCAAGATTCCAATCACTTTATCCAAGTGTTTATATGGATCCTCACTTGTCCTCAAATACACTAATAATTCATTTACACTCACCACAACAAAATAATCTAGATATCATGAAAATATATGTTTAATAAATGCCACAAATTATACGAGAACATTCATAAGGCTACAATTCATGACTATGTATTCTTAGTAGCCATATCTAATTCTGAAAGCTGTCTTCATAATACCTTCTTTCTTGAACTGGTAATCAATGATATCATAATCAAAAGTTAATTATAGAGAACCATTGGTCTCCCCTAAATTGAACAAAATAGATCATCCTTTCTTGGATGTGGGTACAGATTCTTTATCGTAACTTTGTTAAGCTTATGATAATCCACACACAACATTATAGATCCATCTGTTTTCATCATGAAGTGGACTAGTTATTCCCATGGAGACGTGCTCGGCCAAATGAAAATTTTTCTTTCATACTCTTCCAACTATAAATTCAATTCACTTAACACTTTTGATGTCATACTATAATATAGAAGGTAAATGCCACTTGTTTTTAAGAGTATAAAAATCCTAAACTCTATCTCCATTTTAGTTGGTAAACATGAGAATATATTGGGAATGAAATTTAGAAATTTTTCCATGTCTTCTATAAAACTACTATCCTAGATCTCTTCAATTGATTCCATATTCAATACTACCAATTGGTTAGATATCTTTCCCAATTATTGTGATAAAAAACCATTGTACCTTTCTTTAAAAAAAATTTCCTCTAAGGTGAGGTTTGACACCAACCTCGGTTGTAAAACTAACTATTCATAAAAAAAATTGATGTGAGCTTTGATCATTTTTAACCAATCCATACTCAAGATTACTTCAATTAAATCCATAACAATCACATAGAATCCCAACATCATCTATGCTCCATAAATGGTTGTAGAGCATGATCTACACACAAAGGGTCTACCTTTTCATTCACCAAGAATGTTTTATCATTTTAAAATGAATGGAATTATTTAATTCTTTAATCATAGAGAATCGAAAAAAACTATAAGCATTGATGGAATGAAATGTGTCAGTATCAAAAATCACTTGTTTAAGGGTATTATTTAACATAATGGTGCTTATTACCATAGATGTTCTATCCTGATCATCCCAATCCCATAATTATATTCATTGAATTTCTTCATCATTGTTCTCTACTCCTAGTTTCCCTTCATATATTTCTATTGTTTATTCATAGCATATGATGCTTGTGTCATCTGAGAACTATCTCGAGCACCCAACCACCGAGCACTATGACAAAAGAATTAAAGATTCTATATTTTGGTATAATTTTTGCATGATCTCAGTTGTGATGTTCATTATAGCATGATGTGACTTAGTGAACCACACTTAACGAATCCATGTTTTCTCATGGGTTTTGGAGGAAGGTTAATTTCTCCTATTGTCCCATTTCGATGTTTTACTACTTCATAAAAATGGGATCCCCTCATTCTTTTTCTCTTAGTGATATTATTCTCATCCATTCTTGTGAATATAAATGTGATTCCTCCAAATGGATTTCCAATAGTAAGAAACATCATAAAAAGATTATCTAGATGCAATCATGAGTCAACGGTTCGAAAATCCAATGCAATGCTTTGGAAAAATGTTGTTTCACGTGTACCTTGAGTGAAACCAAATTCTCTACAGAGTTTTATTATTGGTTTCTATGACAGCTACCGGATATTGTTTTATATAAAAACAACAAACTATTTTAATTTCACTCACTATAAATTGATGGCGTAGCATTTCAAATTCTTTCACATCAACTGTCACAACATTTTTTTTCATAATCAACTTTTTCTTATTCAACGATTTTGGAAAAAATCCTTTCATTATTTAGAAAATTAAATAATTTTCATAATACGTCAATAATGATCTTTTCAATGCCTATAATTTGAAAACAATTTGAATATATTTCAAAAATTAACACCTTTTCAAAAAATCATAAATCATTTACCCAAAAGAAATATACAATCATAGTGCGAATCCAATCCTATATAATGCCTACCATGCTTGTCTCGTTGGATAAACCTCTGACAATGAGATTTCGAGATCCTATAAGTGTCTTCACATCCCTTATGTACCCAACTCCATATTAACTTTATGTCTAATAGAAAAATGTTATCTACATCTTTTTATTCTCTATGTTTCATGTTATGATAGTCACACACCTTTCTAAAATTTAAACAAAAGGAATGGATAAGAATAACTTCAACCCCAAGACTATGAAACTGATTAACACTTGTTAGGAAAGGAACTAAAAATCTAATACCATTTTTAATGACCCACTTATTATCATCGGATTGATAATACAATTAATAATTAATAGGCCTTAGGCAACACCCAAATGATGCAAAAAAATATGGGAATAAATGCTGAAGGGTATCAATGCAAGTGGGTGATGATTTAATCTTTAATAAATAAACCTCTAACCGAAAAAAATCCAAACAACCACTACATGATTCATATTAGAATAGGAAAACTCAACCACTTAAATTATATGAAAACCACACCGATGTGTACTATAATGTAACACAAAGAAACTATCAAAGTAAACAACGGATGGTAACAATAAGAAACTACCAAACAAAAACAAGCCTCCATTATCCACATGATACATTCTCCAACATCACCAAACATCCCATGTATCATGAGGTTGTGTTAAATACAAGTTATATATATTACCTTTTCACATATCCTGAACATAATATCTGAAAACCACAAAAACTCCAAAGAATGTGTGGGAATAAATCATAGAATATTTTCCCTAATGAATTCCCTGCTAACACCACTAGGATAGAAATTTGACCACATTTATATAAATTATATTATATAAAAAAATTTATAAAAAAACTTTATATAAAAATATAAACTAAATCCATAGAAAAAAAATACCATGGAAATCTCTAAAAATATCGTTTAGATCATTTAACTTTCTATATTGTTTAACCATTCAACATATCCACACAATGGACCATGAATGAAACCTATAATAGGGGGAAATCCCAGACTCTTATCCATCTAAAATTTTACGTGGGAGAATTATTACCCTTATCTGACCCAAAATGAAAGGACTGATTGATTGGGGATATCCCTGCCCCTTATCCATCCCAAAAATGATGTGGGATACTCATGTTCCTTATAAGTCCTTAATTCCATATTAACAAACACAACCATAATCCCATAACACCATTAGAACTAATAATAAGGTCATATTTCAACCATGCCACACTAATGCAATATGAACATGCACAACTATTATTCCATTAACCAATGCCAAAACAAATGTTTCACCCATTTTAGTAAAAATATTATTTCATTTAAAACTATTAAACAATACTATTTTAACCAACTATTTAATTTCAATAAACCCATTCATTTTATTGAAAATACAATTAATTCTATACAATTATTGAAACTCCAGAATGTCCCCATTTTAAAATTTACATTTTAATGTCAATAACCAAAGAATATTATTAAGAACACCAATTTTCCATATTTCCGCAATTTACCAAACCATCACAAAAGAGGGTTTCTAATAATTCATAAATAGACATATAAAAATAAACTCATCCAAATGAAATAAATTTGAAATCATTATAATCATTTCTAACAAGAGGAGTCAAGTGTTAATCCACTTACCAACAATGTTTTGGTGAAAACTGAAAACGAATGAAGAACGCTCACAAAATTGGGTCGATTCACCACAAAACTACATTAGATATCTTACCCTAACATGATAAATAAGAAATAAAAAATAATTTTTCATCAATAATATTTGATGTAACCATAATTGGTGTAGATATAGGAAAATGAGAGAAGAGGATAAATTGATCTAATAGATCATTGCAATAATGATGAATTACAGCACATACCACAAGAAAAAGTCTTGAAAACGTAGAGGGAAGTCATAATATCACCTCAGGATTGATTGGAGAACCTTCTATGACCTTGGTAGAAGAAAAATACCATATTATATCTATTCTGGGGAAAAAGGTGTGGCTCTATGGAAAATCTGACCTAGATCCACTTTTTTAATATCTTACTTTAACCATTCACATGGTTAGTCCGCACTGTTAGAAAAACCATATGCTAACCATGCATTAGATACTCTCTGGTATGACACTTGAATGACCACCTACCAAATTCTCCATAACCAGAACCACCGTCCCAATTCCACTATCTAAAATCTTCCAATGTACAATGTTTCTCCAAGGATTTTTCGCACATTTTATACAAACTGTCAACATCCAATACCATCTTTATAGTATGGGTTCACTACCCATACCATCTTCATAGTCATGGTTCCCTATAATAGACATCTTATTTGCATGAGTTCACTCCCCATACCATCTTTATATTCATGGTTCACTACTACGACCATCTTATTAGTAAAGGTTCATTCCCCAAACCATCAAAGCCTTTCTCATGAGATAGAAGTCCTTACCTAATGCATCAGGGGGGATACAAGCCCTACCAATCTCAAAATGAAATCATACATTACTGTTAAAAAATATAATAAATAATCATATCAAAACCCATGAAATTAAATGGGAATTAAAAATGTCTAGTCAAATCAAAACCTTTTAAAAATTAGGTTTCATAATAATTTTATCATAAACATAACCTATGAAAATATGCAGGTTACAAAATCTTATAT
Source organism: Viscum album (assembly GCA_963277665.1). Lineage (NCBI taxonomy): Eukaryota > Viridiplantae > Streptophyta > Magnoliopsida > Santalales > Viscaceae > Viscum > Viscum album. The sequence continues at coordinate 1,930,322,763 of OY728138.1, forward strand.
CCCATGAAAGAGAAACAGGTTTCGTCAACATCATGACATCAAAAATGTTACTTATTCATTGAATGAATTGGAATGGATACAGTGAATAATTTCCACATTAAGGTAGGATTATTTCTAATGGATATTATATTATATGGAAAACAACTTTTAAACAACTTCTAAAAATATTTGTTAGGGAAAATATTCTTTCATCATTGAAAATTCATTTTAAAATAGAAAAACTTTTATAAAACATTTATTATTGAATTCATCTTTGAAAAATAATAAAAGAAACATTCAAAACCATAAAACATTTTTTAAATATTTTTTTCTTGAAAATGGTCCTCTAATTTATTCTAAAAATATTTTTTAAAATATTTTCAAAACATTGTTTTTGAATACAATAGATCTCCCATCGGAGAGGGATATGGTCAGATATTACGTAAAAATACTATCATTGGCACTAAAGAGTGTAAAAATGGTACTAATACATGGATATATATTTTTATAAATATAGGATAAAGAAAAGATTTATTCTTCTTGAGATATGGATAATTTTATTTCGTCAAATGATGCATAAACATAAACAATCTCGAAAATCGATGAGATTGTTTCAATAATGCCTTATAACATGGTAACATGGGATCATACTCTCCATATAATAAATGGAGATTAGATGAAGCATAAAATATAATTAAAAGTGTTATATTAATGATACAATATCACAAATGGATGTATATACCCCTCAAACCAATTAAGGTTCCTAACAAAACAAGTGTCTCCCAAAAGGAAAATTGACACAAAACTATTTTACCAATTCGGTTAATTATGAAACTTAAACCCCCAAAAAGAAATATAATAAAATTTATTTATGATTACAAATAAATTTCTATTTAATATATATAGAATACATTCATTGTTATTACATACACCATAAAAATGGAATGGTTGGTGAATAAATATTGCATCTCATGAAAATAAATTATTAAATGAAATCTCTCTACCTTGTGTATTGAATCTCATAGTACTCATTTAAAGCAACTATATAATAAATATAAATTTATTATAAATCCGTAAAATAACCATATTATAATATATAATTACAGATATGATTTTATTATGACCATATATTACCCACTTGTTAACCATTTTTAGTTAAGGTTTCACTTCGGATAATATATGATTTGTTCTTCACATGTGTGTTAATTTGTAATACTGTTGGTCCTCAAAATTTTATCATAATTCAAGAATTTAAAAGATAATACAATTAAAATTTATATAATTAAAAATTTTATTATAATATTCTATATAATATTGATTTTAAAAAGGGAATACAACGTTCATGGAGATGGTAATCCATACATACGTAGGGATGTTGTTTCTGTTTTTAAAGTCATATTAAAAGAAGAAAACAAAATGAAATATATTCATATATTTATATAATAATAAAATTAGATTTATAATATCATATATATATATATATAATTTATATTCACTAAAAACATCCTTAATATATTTCAATTAGTGTATGATTTAATCATATCGTTTTCAGGGGGTTGTAGACCACACTTCCACAAATAAAATCATCATGTTGACACCAAATGGAATGTAAAACTATTATGTGTTATAAAAAGTATAAATAATATTAAATAGATAATAAATATAATATATTAAAAAAGTTTCTATAATAATTTTAAGCATGGGAGATGGAATATAAAAAATGAATAATCATCGTTTACCGAGGAAATTGTTCATCAAACATGTAAATAGTGTGCTCGTTACCCATTAGATGAAGGTGTGTGTAAGTATAGGATGAACCACTAGTATAACAACATCCTAGTATATTTATTATACTATTTTCAATATAATAACAGAATAAATATTTTGGATGGTGAGGGGAACAAAATAAAATGAAAGAGCTTTAGAGAAGATGTTACCTCTTAATCAGGTAACTCCATTAGGTTTGTGCCAAAAGGCTTCCATAGACTGGTTTCCGAACAAGGTGACGCCTATATGAAGAAGTGAGGGATTTTTTGAAGTTTGTTGGTAACATATTTTCCTCTAACATTTCATTTGAGAGGTGTGATGAATATGGATAGGTGGTGGCCTTTTATTAGAAAGAGATAGGACTCACTTGGTATTTTCCAAAACAAGGTTACTGTACCCACATTTTTACAAAAAAAAGATCATACCAAACCAAAAAATAAATAATAGAAGGTTAATGGCTGAATAATGGACATAAAATGTATTATCTATATGTTTTTAAGTCATTCTAGGTCTTAATTTTATGTTTTAGTCATAGTTAAACTTAATTTAACCATAATCAGGGTAATTAATTTTAATTACTTTCACAAATATTTTTTCATCAGAAAATTGGTAGAAATTATTAGAAATTAGAAATTATTTATATTAAATATATATAATCCATTTTTTCAAATTAAAATAACATAATTTCCATAAATTAATTTAAAATTAATATCATTGTTGTGTTAACTATGTGGGGTTTTAAATTAAAAATGATCAATAGATTGATATGTTTTTATATAAACATTCAATGGGAAATTTTTTACAATAAAAAAATGGATTAATTTATAAAAATAAAATCTAATTATAATTTTTAACAAAATAAAAAATATATATTTAACTTTATAAATAAATTTTTTGAAAAATCAGTTTTGAATGAAAATCCTATATTTTATTTACTGTTCATCCAAAAATGATGTTTTTCAAAAAAATAACAAAAATTCACTCTAATATAAGTTTGAAATAATAAATTAAAAAATAAAGATTATCTTATAACATTAATTTTCTAACTTTATCTATAATAAATTTAATTAATTTTCCCAAATGGACATAAAAGTAGTATATTTGAGAAATCACAATTTTTACACATAAATGGACATTAAAAAAATACTTCCATATAAATATGTTTTATTTATAAAAAACCATTATAAAAAATATTTTAAAATTTCTTATTACTATTCACATAACTATGTTTAATGGCTAGGTTATTGTTATATCATTTTAAGAATTTTAACAATAAAATGATTCCTTGTTGAGACATGTTCTGTGAAACATATGCTTAGTTGGTGTTGCATGTAACATACTCCATTTAGTTATTTAGTGCATCGTATGAGGATTAAATGATTCATGTAATTTATTATGAGCTGGTTCCATGTAACATAAACTTTTTTTGTGTCTTTTGAAATGGATGTTTGATATAGTTCACTATAAGTCATAATTAATGATTTAATTAATTCAAAAAAAGATCCATAGATATGCATTGTGATACCTTTTTTATACTCATATAATCAATATGATTGTCTAATTTTGTAACATTTAGAATATTGTGGTTAAATTTTATGCCAATTATGGCTAAATAGTTGATCTATAATTATTGTTTGAGGGATTTTAGTAGTATAAATGAGTATATTAATATTAAACACGTTCAGACCCAATTTTTAAGGATTAATAAGTAGTTTTGACGACGACTTTTCTGTGGTTATATGATTATATTTTGAAATTGATATTTTTTAATGAACAAGAAGATGATTGGATAGTAAAATTTTCTTTGTTTGTCATTTTACACTATGGGAGGTACTAGGAAACAATGTGTAGAGTCCAGGTTATGTATTAATGTTATTGAGAACAATAATTATACATTTAAATATGAGTGATAACAAATATAATTAATAAATTATATTAAAATACACAAAATACCTACGACTTGTTAATGAATTAATGGTTATGTTTGTTTATCTAATTGAATATGGCCTGATAGGGGGTGAAGATGGATTAGATAATGTAATTTTTTAATTTACCCATATACTGATTCTTCCTTTCAGCTATGAAAAAAACATATTCCTCTCTTTCACAAGAAAATATGTGTAAGATTAAACATTAATAGATACACATGTAATTATTAATCTGGTCACATTCATTAGTCTATATCCAAGGAGAATACAATGAAGATGTAATTATGATCCAATTTCAAAAATTGTATTTATTGTTTGTAATATATTTGGTGTAGAATAAAAAAATTCCATGGTTACCAACATCACAATGGTAGAAATTTAAATGATCTACCTATTAAATAAATCTCATTGCTCCTCCAACTAATGATTTGATCATTCAAAATCCTAGAACAAAATTGATCATAATAATGATGTTCTAATATGCACATAATTCATCAACGTAATGAATTTGTACAAACCTCTATCTAGACAAACTACATAAAATCCATCTTTTAAATCATGAGTGATCTAGAACAATTCTATCCACTAACTAGTTTTTATATCCTCTGTATAAAATTTTTTGTCCTCCATTATTTTCAGAGAAAGTTCTAAAATATAATTAATGGAGAGTAAATATATTTCTATTTCTTATGATTATAAATCATCATTTTTATGATTATAAAATTCATGAATAATAGTCTTAAAAATAGATTAAATATCATTCAACTGAAAACCCAAATAATTATTAAATGGTATTTCCTTTAATTGATGTAAATCTATCTGACATGATTATATCACCAAATGAAACCCACCATCATGGAAAACTACTTACTTACTATAATATTTTTGTATTATATTGTGAAATATATGGACATTCAATATTTCAAAAAATATAATTAACCATGACAACATTATGTAATATATGGTACCATTATCACTTATAAAATATCACAAGAATCCTACTACTTCTTATACACAATGTAATATAACCATTTACTTGTAGTTCTCCAAGTATTATAAGAAGAAACAAATCGATTGACCCTTTCAAAATTATTCAAAAAAGAGTTGGGTTATCATGAGAATCATCCAATTGAATGACTTCTACCAGAAATCCAGAATTTTTTTTACTATAATGATAAATTATAACATGGAATTTATATCTCAAACATAGAGTAACCATTAATGCAAGATTGAGATGGGAAAAATTACATGGTCCCACATACAACATTATATTCTTCTTGATAGTGTATTAGAAAAAATTATAGTTTTAATTTATTTATCATGTCTAGAATATATTATTGATTCCTTTAAACACAACCAGAATCATGGAGAATAATTATTTATGAATAATTATGTATTTTTGGAATATTACTCAACATATTGAACAATAAAAAAAACATAAAAATGAATCCACAGGTTTTTTATATCAGTATACCATTTTTTAATTAATATATCCATATCACATATTTAATTGAACACTTATTCTTCAATTAAAAATCAACCGATTTAATCGTGTATATTCTTAGAGGGTAATCAATGATTCATTAAGAATTTTTTCATAACAAAAAATAGCGCATTCATGTAATGAGAAAAATGGTAAATGAAATGTTCCACTTAAAATAGTTTATTCATAGGGAAGCTCATAGACACCACAAATATTTAGATGAAAACAATACATGCTATTGATACAACTTAATAGAAAAAATTCATTATAATACTTCTTCAAATAACTACTCCCCCAAATATGAAAATCAATCACATTCTCTAAAGAATCCAAAAATAAATATTTCAGCTCTTTTTTTTATAATTTAACCCCCCCCCCCCCCTTTTAAAAATAGAAGACATAATTTATTATGAGATTCTAAATCTCCACAAAACAATATCAGATACATTTACCCTAGACATTCGGATACCGCTTAGCCAACAAAACTAAAGATAACTTCTATCTAAGTTCACAATAAAGGATTAAAATACCATATAATTATTCAACTATAAATTTAACATCCTTCAAGTAAAAACTTGTGGATGATCACTCTTGTTTATAATATGAGTGGAACAAAACACACCAATGGGTAGTGGGGTTACCTTCTCAAAACCATCTATGTGAATGGAGATGGTTAAACTCTAAGAGGGTACCTATTGTAATAAGTTGTTTTGAATTCTCTTATTATCTACATCTATTGAAATTCTTGTTAATTGATTATGGTGATGGATGGTTATTAATGATATATTGGAAGATTATGATAAGTATTAATATGTTATGTAGGATTCCATACACATCAGGACCACATTCAGGTTATTATGGAAGCCTAGTAATGGTAGATAGAATTTTTATTATCATAATGGATATGGAATTTGTGAAATTTAAGATATATATAGAATTATTTATTATTTCTATGGAAGAGGTGATATAGTTATTGATGTCTTTTTATATTTTCTATAAATTAATAGAACAATTTATCATCTTTTAAAAAATTATAACATCTAAAATCCATAAGATTTGATATAGAAGTGTTGATCTATATGAAATGTATAGGATACCCCACATTTTTTTGTTTGATACATAAAGATAAATAGAAATTTAAAATGATTCATAATGTATTTTAATTTTCTATTTGAGGGGAAGAGCCAAGCTTCAATATGTTATATATGTGTTATACTTTCATACATAAAGGTTACTAATCTACATAAAAGAATATGAAATAGTCCTCAAGACAAAAAAGGGAATATAGTAAGGACACTAGGATACAATAGAAAATTCATATCGGTTATAACAATAGATATGAAAATATAATATATATTTTCCTCTTCTATAAAATTGACACAAACATGAATCCTTGAATTTTCATATGATACATAATTATAAGAGACATAGTTGGGATGCTACAGAATAGTAATAAATGTTATATAAGGGTAAACAAAAGATTAAAAATGATCTGAAAGTGAGACTTATATATTTCCAAATAAATATAATTCCCTTCTCAAAAATATAAAATGGTTATTATGAATAAAGTCATTCTATAGAAATAAACGCCCTATCACAACCGAGGCATCAAGAGATAACATTGATTTTCATGTTATGGAACCCATATCTCTATGAGGATAGAATAGTATTTATGTTATGAAGATGATTATTTTTATCTTAGTAGGGTTTCTTATTTGGATATTTTAATGCAAAAGAACATGTTTAAAGGATAGATATTCTAGGATCCAATGATTGGATATGTGGGAGTGTTTTCACACCACAATAGGTTTAGGGACCAAGAAGATTTCGATGATCATTCATAATACTCAAAGTAGTTAAATATAAGATATTTTGTTTATTTTTGGATCTGGTTATAATTTTTATAAGATAATTTTAAAAAATATTAGTGTCACAATAATTAATCATGAAGACATGAAATTTATATATAGAGTTGTTTGGAAATATAATGGAAACGATAGGACGAGTCTCAATGAGGATTGAATATATATATATGAATTTAATGATAATAAAATAATGAAAATTATTGAATTTTAAATATACAATGATTTAAGGGTGTTTATATTAAATATATGATAGAGAATCCATATGATATTTTTGAATATAAATAAGAATAAAATGAATATGTTGTGACATAGAGAAAGTGTCTAGATCATTAAGATATATATAGTTTAGAGTGGAATAAGAGAGGGTTGACATAAATTGATTGACATTGTGAATATAATTTTTAAGAATAACGGGTTGAGGATTAAGAGGGATACAATGGTACATCTAGTTATTAAATAAGATGTGAAACAAGATTATCATAGCAAGGATTAATCTGCATCTAGAAGGTGATGTTGTAATTTCTATGATTTTGTGGAAGACACAGTGTAAATACCAACATCATGAAGTTTATCTCATCTATCATTGATAAAATTATTTTATATAAATGAAAATATTAAAATGGTATCTATTTTTTGGGAAGGAAATAAGGTTCCTCATAACCAACTATAATCTAGAAGAGGCCTTCCTATCTATAAACTTTCAAAGGGTTTCACAAATCAATAAAATGAATTTTCCTTAAATGATATATTATTTTTAGAATAACATTTTGTTTCTCCAGGATTAATACAGATTCATTCATAAACATGAGATATAACCACATGTTATCATGGAGTGACATGACAAAAAAAGATCTATGAAACAAATTGTGTATTATTTTGGATTTTTATACACTACCATGTCAAAATTTGTGTTATTATTAGATTATAACTATTATTAATACATGTTAAATAAATATATATGCTTATAATTTACTTTATAAATTCATATGTAGTATATACTATGACCAACTATGTAAAAATCAACATTTAACATGACCCTAAGAATGATAGAATAAGATTTATACAAGTAATGAGGAATAAAAGAGTTAATTATTTATTAGGTTTGTACATTGATCCACCTATGTATGTATAATAATAGTTAGTTTTTTCTGAGTAAGTAGAAATGAAGCCTAAATTTTCTTATATAGTGTTAAATATAGAAAAAGTCTTTTGATATTTTTGTTCACAAGGATTCTGTGATGAAGGCTTGTATATTTATTTGAATTATCTTCTATTTCATGAGAAAGGATATATATTGGTGTCAATACTCGAGTGGTAAAGAGATAATAAAATATTCCTATCTAGATATTTGATTGGAAAAAATGAATGATTTAATGGTGTTGAGACACACAGAAAAATATAAAGAGATATATATTCAGTGAAAAATTATTGATAACAATTTATTTTTCTAGAGATTTTGATATAGAGGTATTTTTCTTGTATATTTATAGTCAATCAATAAGTGTAAATATTTTTTTTTGAGACTAAGACTAGTGATGATAATAAATATGGTTATGAGGCTAATCCCATGCACAAATATAAATAAATCAACATTATAACAAAACACAATAAGAAGAGGAAATAACAATTGTCTTTTGATGATAAAAACAATTTTTTCAATGTAAGTGAGGTCGAGAATAATAATAAATATAGGTCTAAAAATGTTTTTGAATATTTATGAAATAATCCAAAATTGTAATTCCACTATAGAGAATAAAATTTTATGATGATCCCTATGATGGAATGTAAAAATGTATAGTTTTAAATTTAGATAATTCTCTCAGAGAAACCAAGGATAGTGAAAACCCATCCTTGAAACGTTAGATAAATTAAATCTTATACATGAACTGAGACTTTAATCCCATTATGATTTATTCAGGAATAATTAAAAATAATAAAATTTATAGATATCTATGGATGACTATATAAAAAGTATTTTTTTATGGAACGTTCAATGTTTGATACAAGAAGAACATAAAACTTCTATAGTAGAATAAATGGCCAAATATAATGAACTAAATCCAATTACTATCCCTCTCAAAATAATCCATAGAGTTGAAAAAACATAAAGAATATAATGTCAATAATGGTTGAAGAGAATGGATGGTCAACTAAAGGAGAATGATGATTGTTTAGTGGAAGTGGAAATGAACATGAAATCCATAGAAAGGATGATAATGATCCCTCCCATGTCAGCCTCAAACAGTGGTGTATGAAAAAAATATAAGTTTTGAATTAAGAAGGAAATATAAATATCATTATTGATTTCGAATTTCATTATCTCAATGGAATATAGAAATAAATTTCATTTATTTTGGAATAATGGGACTCACTAAGGATGCATGTTGAGATGGTCTAGGGGTGAAAGGATAATGATAATATACTATAACGGTATCCCAATAACGAAATTACAACACAATGTCTGATTTTAATGGTTGATGTTTTTTATTACCATGGAAATATTGATTGGAATTGTACTATGAGGATCTAAATGTGTCCTAAATAATTCATTTTCTATAACCCACACAACTCTAATCATCTTTTCATTAGTAAAAGCATTATGAATCCATATCAAAATTCCATAGAAGATCACATAAATTATGAAAAATTAAAATATGATCTAATTGAAGATTCATTCAATTAGGATCATCATGTCAAGAACTCACTGAGGAATACTAGACAAGTCACCCAATATGTTCTTCCACTTGGTAAAGTATTAACAATGTAGAAGAAACATGTTTCATAATTAAAATTTTAAATGAAACCCAACTAGGGTATAATGTGGATATATGAGAAAATAAACTTGGGATACAAAATGTATATCCAAATAAGAAAAATATAAAGATAAAACATGTTTATCTCATTGTGTGAAAAATTTTCACCACAAGACCATCCAATGCTGAAGATGATGACAATAAGAAAATTATCTATTCTAACATAATTCTCTTCCCATTACCTAAGTACTATAATTAAACATCTACAACCACCCAAAGGAAAAAGTTTAGTGTGAACAAAAATAATCTAAGTATATGACAAACAAATTTCTAAAAGATATAATATCAAGTACTCATTTGATTTATATTTTAATAAAACTCATCTAGAGTGAATTTTTATACAATAAATCATTTTGTAAATCATTCCATTTTTTCATAAAATACAACATATTCAAAAATATGGGGTAAATTTTAGGAAAATATGTAAGAAACCATGAATATGGATTAATATGAGTGTAATGACCATTAAATATACAATCATCTGAAAACTGTCGATAAATGAAAAAGCCCAACTTTGGTCTCTATCATAAGGATTTATATTTTATATATGAAAAAATACCTATTATAGGCCTATGGTGGATGCAACCAATATAAAATCTTATAGAACTACACTTTCTATAGTGACTTACAACCCTTTATGGATTTCAATATAAAAAAGAGATAAGTATATTCCCAATGTTCTAATCCAATCAAAATCTACCTTAAAATAAAATATACCCTTTAGATAATTTAATACTATAAATCATGTGTGATAATATATTTTTAAAGAAAATACCTTTAAAAGTATTTATCATTTATAAAAAATCAATTTTAATGAAATATAAATCAATTTAAATGAACAAACTAAAGTAATATACAAGCAAATAAGAGAAATCATGAATAATAACAAATTATATAGGTACACCTACCTTAAGAATAGATTAAACCTAATTTCATTCAAAAATGGAGATTGAAAAAAAGAATATTGGCCTACAAAGGAATGGAATTGTGTAAAGCTGCAAAGGATTGATTGAAAACTAAAATCATTCCTATCCAAATCCATAAATGTATCCAACTCCACTTCCTAACTAAAGGAAGATAAGAAACAAGAAGACCACATACTAAAGAGAAGCAATAAACTAACACATGGATCAAAAACTCTATATTGTGATATAAAAGTAAGGAAATAACACAAAACCAAAAAAAACAGAACTAGTGTTTCATATAAGGTCTTTCACATAGAATTTGTTAAGAGTCATGTGTGCAGTGTGATTAAAAATTGATGTACCCAAATAATTCATCTCATGAACCCCATTCATGTTTCAAATTTTATGATTTTCCAAATAAAACAAAAAATGATCTATCTTGGATTGAATTTATCATCATTGAACAATTTATGAAATGATATTATTTCACATTTGGTAACATTTCACACTCTGAAATGGAATTACAATATATTCCATCTAATGGATTCATGTCATGTATTGAGTTAATGATGTTAATTTGTTTAAAAGGTAGTCCATAGTCTATATTTTATAGAATTACCTCGAAACATATCTGAATCATTTTGAAACCGTGGATAACCCCCTTAAACACATGATATATTTATACAAACACACTAATAACTAAATCAAACAAAGATCCCAAAACTCCATGACATTTTATAAAAAAAATCTCTATCCCAATAGGGATCAAAACATGACTAAATAAAATGGTAATGAACGATAGAGTTAAGATGTATTGGAATTCAGGTAATGTAATGTTTAAATATCCTCACTATAAAATGTTATTGACACTATAAATGTCTAAAGATCCTGGACTCAAAAAAAGATAAATCCATTACTACCTCATTAACAACTCAAACTCCCATGGTTCGTGGGTATCCCATCCACACTTCCATTTCACATTGATCATGGTTTTTTTAATTATATTGTACCTTCTCTCATAGATCCATAATTTTAACTAGTTGTTCAACCATAAATGTATTAGACTAAAGATAAAAATCCTTCCACTCAATCACATGGTATGTATCTGGTTGATACCTCCTCAGCTAGGAAGCATGAAACTCATCATAGATAGAATTCAAAAAATAAGGTAAGTCTAACTAATACTCTAACCTCACATGATTCTCCATAATCACAAAACTGTAAATATTTCTCAGGGAAAATGTACTATATCTACCCTATAGATAGCATCCCAAGAAATATGAAACACTGAGAAAAAATGATCAACAACCTAAAACTCTTGCAGAGGATAATGATTGTCTATATATAATATTTTATGACTCTATCCCATAACCAATATGCTCGAGATCAAATGCTCCATTTCTATAATTTCTTGAACAAGACTCATTATATTGAAGGACGCCTCTCACAAATCTTTTTATAATAAGGGAAATCTATAGGTAAACCCATAAAAATACTAAAAGGGATACATTTAAATCGATCCCAAATTTCTATTGTTATAGGAAAAAAACCAAAGGAAATTTCTTTTCCCAAGAACAACTAAAATTAAGAACATCTGTGCAGAGCTTGTCCTCATGAATCTGGATGTCCCTTTTTTGGTCTATTTGTTTGTAGATGATGCTCATACACAATTTTAATTGGGAACATGTCACTTATTTCAGAAAATTCCAAAATTTAAATGTTAAAATATGATCTATATAATAATTTATCATAGTGGGATCCCCATGAAGTATTAAAATCACAACGATATACAATTCCCCAATACCTTCCACTTTATCATCACCTTAATAGGGGGAAATGTGATAATTTCTTATATAGATCAATGACCACACAAATTAAATCATTCTCACTAAGATTCTATAGTAATCAAATGACAATTTCAATCGAAATTTCATTCTAATTACATTACAAAATGTGAAAGGGATATATCATTCCAACATGTCTATGTTGATATTCTTTTTTTCTTGGACCCATAAAACATTGTGACACAAAATCTACAATGGAAAAACTTTTCCCTGACCACCACTACTTATGTATCAAATCATGATACAAATTGGTTCTCCTTGGGTGTAAAAACAAAAAATAACATGGTTAAATTCCCAATGACCCCCACCATCTATAAAATTTAATAAAAAAACTACTTATGAAACAAAAACCAACACTGGGATTCAATGAACACTAAACTAAGGTCACCCATCATTTAGAATTTCACAAATGTTCTGAAAGTTAGTTTTAAGAACATGATTGGGAAGAACCAACTAATAAAAGTATTTTCCATTCATCATCGATGCCATTTACACCTACCCAGCATATTCTTACACTCTAAACATCATCTATTAAAATAAAATCATATGTGAACACAATTCCAATTATGTTTTCACAACATGTGTCAGTAACATCTTTCTCGGTGAATTGGTCACCATATTCACTTCCCCATGATTCTAATCAATATCAATATAAATTGTCTTAAAATTATAAAACCGGTTTATCTATAGTAGTTTTACATCCATTTGATTTAAAATGTACTTTAGGATTCTATTATAAAAATATATTTTAAACGATCTCCAAATTAGTAGTGATACTTTGTTATGAGTTCATTTATGATCATCTCTAGCCTGTAATCATGGGTATTTTATTTATTATCTCAAGGTAACGACTAACAGGATCCATTGTCCCCCACCTAATACCCCTACAATAATATAAAACCAAAAAAGATACCTAAGGCTTTGAAAAGAACATTATAACTCAAAACTGGTTCCATAAGAATAAAAAAAATATCCAAATCCAACATTACATTATGTTCCTCATAATATATCTGAAATTATTCATTCCCCCCAATCATTACACCCATATGGGATAAATTTTCATAAGATATGCAATCATGGAGATGTCTCGCTTGAAAAACCTTTAATAGCCAATAAAACCCAAGAAGTATTTTATCTCACACAAATTTTAGGGCTTCTCCCATGACATAACCGATTCCATATTTTTAAGATCCATTGAGATTAGTCCCTCACATATATTATTCCATAGAAATACTATTATTGAAACCAGAAATAACCTATGTAATACTTACCATACAAGCAATTTCCCATTAAGGTAATGAGAATGATATCTAAATAGTAGATGTTCTCCTCCTCTCATATATTGTAAACCAATATATCATCCATTAACACACAAAAACAGACCAAGAACCAATGAAATTTCCAATTCATAAATTAAATAAATACAATACGAGTATTATATAGATCAAATATAATAACTAGAAACCTGAAATTCCCATATCACCTCCTAAATGCTATCATGAGTATATCTTATTATCAGACATTGAACTAGAGGTACCCTGACTGAAGGGTAATAATTGAAAACCAACAAGTCTCTCTAATCTGGTCTAATGACAAAAAATCCTACAAATTGTTTATTTGTTTTTTACCATCATGTAAATAAATTTTATAATAAATAAAATGTCTAAGTGTCCTATATTCCTTTATAAAAAATAGGACATGAGAATCCCATTGTGACAAAATTGGATGAATAAGCCCATTAGGCTAGAGAAATGAAAGCTACAAATGATTTTCTACCATCTCAGTAGGTACCATATGAAAATATTTCAATGAAATGGGTATCAATTGCTTAATAAGTCTATGTTTAAATCAACCTACATCAATGGTGGTATACTATAAATATCTTCTGCAAGGACATCATATTAAATCCATGCTACCAAAGGTGGTGGAATGCTCAATCAAGGGTCAAAAACCAATAGGAACATATCCACTAGTTGACATGAGATAACACTAGAATAAGGATCTACATGTCTAATCCTCATAGAAATGGAATCATACTAAACAAGGAATACATGAGTACATCCATCCAAATATCAAAAATAAAATATATGGTGATAAAAATAAATATGGGGCATAATAATTATAATCCAATCGATTGTAATAATTAGTTGAAATATATCATGATCATGATATATGAAGTTCTACTCCACCTCGTGCTCTGCTATTATCATCCAACATGTTAAGCACTTGAATCCTTGTTCAAAACACATTACCAAAGGTGAGGAATGTTTGGATAAGAAATTCATAAGTGTCAATTTCAAGATCAAAAAATCATTTAACATTGAAGATATAAATGAATGAGTAGCACATGTATAAAAAAATAAAGAACCATAGAACAGGAAATAAACATCATAACTATAACTATAGATTCCCCTACATTATATCCCTCTACTGTATACACCACCACTTAGAGATGTATTATATTAGATTATCCCAGAGGTTTCGTTTCCACATGAATTTCTACTTTGGATATTGGCAAGGCCCACCTCTATGGAAGGAATTATTATTATCATCTTGTCCCTATGGTGAGAGTTCTTCTGTAAATCCTTTCAAAAAATTACCTATGAGGGTCAATGTCTACAATGACGACTAGTATGATATCCTTTATACTATTAGGCATGGTCTGGCCAGTCATTTCACATAGACAGAATAAACCAACTACAGTCCTAAAAAACCCATGAATCTAGACAATTTAAAAATAGATACCATTGTGCTTCCATTCATATAAATAATATACCACATTCTCATAATGGTACAAACTAAATCCGTTCCCAAGACTATTTTTTCAGCATTATAAACCTCTAAAAAATCTACCATATCAACATCCTCTATTATGGATATAAAGAACATGGTAATCAACATTGACCAATCATTAAATGTCAACCCCAATCAAACCCTTAAGCATTCTGTTAATATTTAGCGATGATCACCAGTTCTAAATACAAAAACATATAAAAATTGGTCCAATACACCAAAATGTAACCCTCTCGTTTCTATATTGAGATAAAAAGTGGGTTTTCCCTCTAAAAATGTATCAGGATAAAACAAATAGTTGATTATTTTCTTTAAAGATACATAGGTGAGTTCAATATGAACCTGGTTCTTCCTTTGAGGTATGATTATTTCCTTTTCAGTTTGTACATAATAAAATGATATAAAAGAGGTTAAGGTCTTGGTATATGCCTGTAAGAAGATATGATAGGGGAATACACACATGATATTTATAGGTAGACACTGTGTAAGTAGGGCTACATTCCATGTCATCCCGGTACATGGCCATGTAATGTTCTTGCCATAAATTGTATGGAGACAAAGTGTATTATCAAGTACACACAATATAATTTTTTTTTTAATGGAGAGCAATATAATTTTTTTTAGATGGAATGAAATGACACCCCAGAGCAGTGTGCCCAGGAAATGAAAATGGGAAGTAGCCTCCCGTTTTATCGTCTAATGCCTGATATGAACACCATCATATCAATTCAAATATTGACTGTGAGTTATTGCATACACTTGATCCTTTCATTCTGATTTCTCCTCTCAATCTAGTTATTTATGATTGAATTTTTACTCTCATTTTGTAGTTATACACTGTTCTAGGACGAATCAATGCTCAAATTTTGATTAAGAGAGTCATATGAGTATGAGGTAGGTGGTCTCATGCCTTTCAGAAATTTTCAAGGTTATTATATGTGCTGGAGTGTTTTGACCCAATTTTGGGTGTCTCCTAATTAAATATTAACCTCTGTTGTTACCTAATGTTGATTATGTAATTTATTAATTGATTATACGTCACATTTGGTATGGTTATCTGTGATTGAGGGACACCCCATTGGTGTGTTTCTTCTTGGATGACTATCATTTAGCCATTAGGACTAGAATTCCTTTGGGGATGCTTGTGATTCCCATAAATGGGTTATTTAAAAAGGAATTGTTCAAATTAATTATTTCCCCACATAGATTTAATTGTTATGAATTTGGATAGTTTCATTCACATGATAGGCTGGTGATATGAGTTAACCATGTGAGTTATAATTGATAACCCTGGTAATGGTTAGATTTCATGAAAGGTTAGTGCCATGTTTGACCCATAAGTTAGTTATTAGATTGTTAAACATTTAATATTTTATGATACATTTGTATTTCTTATATTCAAATGATTATACACTGAGCTTGTCATTAATAAATACTAAAATGATTATATTCTAGGTTATGACCCTGGAACATGCTGGAATGCGTATATACTGTGTTTTGACCCGG
This sequence comes from Viscum album, assembly GCA_963277665.1. Lineage (NCBI taxonomy): Eukaryota > Viridiplantae > Streptophyta > Magnoliopsida > Santalales > Viscaceae > Viscum > Viscum album. The sequence continues at coordinate 1,930,339,646 of OY728138.1, forward strand.
TTTGACAACTGTAATGCATATATAGCTAGATTTGATCTAGTTCGGTGTTATGATATACCATGGTTATATGATTTTGATTAAACACACATGGACTGATAAAATAAGTCCACTTTAAAATTCAAATTCTAGTCTCAGTTATAAATTGAATAATTTAATATGAAGTGTATTCCATGACAAAGAATAAGCATGGATTTAGTATTCAACCATACATGATTACATTTTATTATGAGACATATTTTTTTATTTCATTTGAGTACCTATTCATTACTACATTTACAATTTAACACGTCCTATAATATATATAATCACTGATAGATCTGAAAAAATATTGGGTGGTTTCATTTGAGATTTAATCTCACAACATTTTTGGTTGTTAATTTTATGTCCAAAATGATTATATGATTGCATGCATTGATCAGGGAAAGCACCCTTCTACTAGTAAATGATTTGATGTTTAGCAGTTGAGGAGCATGGGACGAAGCTGAGGATTATGATGATTCATATATTTCATTGTTCGTTTTTCCTTTTGGTACATATATTGTGTATTTTTATAGTGTTCATATTTTGGTTGTTTTCGTATAACATGACATGATGTATCCTATTTTGAATGGAATAATGTTTGGTTTCTTATCATTCATCCACTGTAAATTTTTGTTATTTTCTATTTAATATTTCCCCAATTATATTATTATTTATTCTATTGTGTTACACTCTACTAATGAGGTCATAGTTTCCCCACTATCACACCCTAGTCCCACACTAATTTTCAAAAGCCTTTTCCATTTATTGAAATGTGCTCTAGGCTATGTGGCCAATAGGGTATGGGGCCCTAGTTGAGTGGAACATGATCTGGGAAATTGGAAATTGGTATCAAAGTGGTTTTTCTATTCAGGTATGTCTTATAATTTAGTGAAATTAGACAGGGATAATAAGGAAAAGGGTTTTGGAAATAAATTTTGCTCAGGATTAGCTACTTCATGTACATGGAATATCCAAATTGCATCAAATATAATTGTAATTTTTTGATTTTTAATTTTTAAAGTTGATTCAATTTCACTGTTGGGTGAAACACTTGAATTGTGATATTATAATTGATATCATTATGGTTTGGTTTATTGCAACCCAATGAGATGAGGGTATGCCATGTCATGCCTCATATAGGAAATTATTAGAAATCACATGTCCATCTTTTTTTCCATGACATTTATAGTGCATTACTCGTTGCTTGATGATTTGTTAGATGTTGTGTTGGATATGAATGTTTTTGTGACAGGTATCGTGATGGAGGTGCATGTCGTTATGATATGATTATTGGTACGTGTCATGGTACAATTGGATGGACACCAAAATATAGCCCATGAGGAGTTTGGGGCCTATTGGATCAGGATTTAGTGGACTATGTTTTGGTAATGATCTAAAATAGGGTTTTTATGTTATCAATGTTATTAAAATCTCTGATTCATAGGGATTATGAACTCCATGGATTAGAATTTGGCACACCGTTGCATTACTTTGTAAAATAAGGGTTTCAGGGATGTTCTAATGTTTTACTGTCTTGAATCCCAAAAAACATGGTACATGGGTTGATGAACACACTTGATGTGTTCTTCTGTTTGGGAGGAAATGAAACATTTTTAATTTCATAGTATATTGTAGATGACTGTGCATCCGACCATGTGAGAGAGAACACTGGATGTTGGGTTTTGAGCAGAACACACAGTATGTGTTAGCTACACCCAATGCAGTTTTACATAGGTAGAACTTTTGTGAGTCCAGACATGTAAAAGTACATGACTAGGAGGGGAATACTTGAGAACATTTCATGTGTATTTGTAAAATGTCGTGTACCTTGGATGTTTACATGACCATGGTTGGCGAACTTATACTCCCATGTGAGAGTTTAAGGGGACACGCTGTGTTTAGGATCAACATTCCATGTACCCAAATTTCATGAACATTTGAGGCTTTTCTTTTTCTATTTAGTTCTTTTGTTCTCGAACTGTGTACCTTGATGAAAAATCTTATACAAAGTAGTATGTGCTAAACTTTATTTAGTAATTCCACAATGATGTCCTCTAATAGTACGCCAGTTGTGTGGTGATGGGAATATCCCAGAGGTTGTAGTCTATGGGCGACCAGGGAATCCTCAATTAGTGCAAGATGAGGAACTAGTGGTTCTCGAGACATAGGTGTTGAGAAACAGTTCCATGAAAACGTCATGCGCTTTATCCAGACATTACAGGGATCCCCTTAGCCAACCACTTACATGGAAGAGCTGACTATACTATTCCACCAGTAATACCCTCCCACGTTTAATGGGGATAGGAGACCTCAATCTATAGAGTCAAGGCTTGAGTCCATGTTATCAACCTTGGATCATAAAGTGATACCACCTAAGTGGATGGAGAATCTTGTTACTTTTATAATGCGTGATTCAGCTTAGAGATGGTGTGATATAGTTAATTATACAATTAATCATCGAGATATTCCAAGGGATGTCATCCATATTGTCTTTTATGACTATTTCTATCATGAGACAATGAAGGATGACCAAGCTCGAATTTTCATGAATCTAGACTTGGGGGCCCTATCAATTATGGATTACATATCTCATTTTACTGAGGTCTTATCCTTCACACATATTTTGATGGGTGATGATCTGTCATAGGCTAGGCAATTTGAAGATGGTATCAGGTATGACATCCAATCGAAAGTGAGTATTTTTCTTCTGACTATTATATCTGTAATAGTGAACCAAGAACTGATTATCGAGTTGGATCAGAGGGAATATATAGATTAGAGGTAGGGAAGTTAGGAATTGATGTATGATATTATCTCAACGGGTAGAAAAATGCATTATCTGGAGCATACACCCGAATAATGTAGTTTTCATAATGTTTTTTCAGGTAGACAGCTGAGGTGATACCACTACAGAAAAGAATGGCACACAGAAACATATTTCCCGACAGACCCAGTTCAATGACAAACATCCAGCAATATGTGGCAACTACATCGAATATGTTGGATGTTTCTGCTCGTGGAACATGAGAGATGAATTTCACAGACACCACATTCTGGATCATGATGAACATCTTCTCACTTGTCAGGGAATTGGAATATGTTAGGCCGCTCAATATGAGGTGGTGGTTGTGGCTACGGAAGCTGGACTCTGGGATTTCATAGACATCAGAGTGTATTTTCTTCGTGTATCCAGGCAGTTTCACAGGGTTGCAGTACATGAAAACTTTTCCAGTATTGTAGACCCAGAAAGAGAATGATATAAGACCTTCTATTGTAAGAGGTACTATTTTATTTACCTATATTTTAGGTTATGAACTTTTTGATATAGGGGTTTCACATTGTTTCATATATATTACTATTTTGTATCTCCAAGGGCTCTTTGTTTTTACTTCTAATGATGTTAGGATTCTAGACACTATGTTAGGGATTAAAATGGTAGGAGTGCGTCTTTGAAAGGAGTGCCCCCTTGAGGTTGGTGGGTGTCACTTCGTATGGATCTTCTAAGTATTAGAGATTATAGGCTTTGATTTCATTCTCAAAATGGACATGTTGGTATATTTTCAAGACTTTATCAACTACTATCATCATAGGGTGAGGTTTACGTCACCATAAGGTTGAAACTTGCTACCCAAAGATGAATGGGATGTCCTGGTGAGCCGAGCTGAACCCGAGCATCGTGGGTTCTGTGGAATGATAAATCCTATTGAATGTGTATATCTGGATGACTAGGAGACACTTCAGGAATATCTTACTCACTTATATGATCATTTCAGGGATATCTTCCATGATGAATTTTCATGCCCACCCCCAGTGAGAGAGGTAGATTTCATTATCAACTTGTACCTAGAGCTTCACTAGTATCCACTCCTATTTATAGGATGGGTACGATGTAGTGGAAAGAACTCAAAAGATAGCTAGAGGAATAAGAGGCTAAGGGTTTCATCCAACCCAATACATTTCCATGGGGTTCCCTGACCATTTTTATGAAAATTGAGGATGATACCCTCTGGCTATGCATGGATTATTAAAAGATGAACCGATTGACAGTTAAAACTTGTGTCCTCTATGCTAAATTTATGATCTATTTGTTTATCTTTGAGGAGTTTAGATATTTTCATTGATTTATTTGAGATCCAGCTATACTCATTTGCATTTTAGACCATCATACATACCACCAATAGCCTTTTAAAGCATGTATCATCTTTATGATTATCTTGATATGACATTTGTTCTCACGAATGAACACCTAGTTTTCATGGCACTAATGAACTGAGTGTTCCATCCTTATCTTCATATGTTTTCAGTGGTTTTCATGGATGATATCTTGGTTTGTTCTCATAATCGACAAAATCATGCCCCACATCTTTAGATCATTTTGAATAAACTACTAGAGAATCAAATATATTATAATCTAAATATGTGAAACATCTAGATGGATCAAATTCACTACAAAGATCTCTTCATCCCAAAGATAGAAGTATCAGTGGACGCTGAGAAGGTGAGAGAAATAGTTACCTAGGAACAACCTAAGAACATTTTTGACAAACGATGTATCTTTGGGATTTATGGTTACTACATGTGCTTCATACCAGAAATCATTGGTATACTATCCCTGTTGACATTCCTGAATAATAATGGAGCATTGTATGTATCGAAACAATTCCTATGATGCAAAATTTTTGGAGTTTAAAGGGAGACTGACTTCATCAACGATATTAATTTTTCCACATCTAGATAGGAGTTACACTGCATACTGTGACACAACGTGTATTGGACTACGATCAATTCTTATGTTGGTGGAGCAAGATGTTGCATACCGATCTAGGCAATTTAGCCCACATGAGAAGAATTAGAAGATTCACTATCATGTGTTATCCACATTTGTACATGGATTTCTTACATGATTTTCTAAGGATTCCTTTTTAGGATCTCTCTTATATGTACTGTTTCTTAGGATCAATGTTGTTGGATGCCTCTATTGTTTATCTTTCAATGATCCCATATAGGATGCCTTCTCTTGTGTTAAAAAGAGTATATCAAGTAGGCTTCCTCTATGTTTTATTATTCTTATGCATCATAAGGGAATATCAAATGGTAGATCCTTCCAATGTTGATATCTACCATGTGTCTTTGTCCCTAGTAGGATGTTTGACTCATTAAGGAATAATCCCTTGTTCTTAAGGGTGATGATTGTATCTAAACGCATGATAGGCGAATGAGCATTGGGTAATTCTCAGTTTGGATGGATAGACATGCCTTGAGCGCGGACATCTTCATAGGAGGTGGTGCGAATATCCATTTCCAAAAGTAATGGGGAACATGGTACGTCGTCATCTATTTAAATTATTGTGTTGATGATGTTGTTTTGGGCCAGTTTGTTGGGGATCCATCTTGTAATAGGACTCACAGGGTGAGCAGCATATCAATAGTACGTAGAATGTGTTTTTTATCTAGTAAACACATGGTAGTATCTATTAACATACATATTACCTGTCAGGTGATAAATGTTAAATTGAGTTCTTGAGTTTGGTTAAATAATTGAACATTGAGTTATTATGTATGCTCTCATGTTATCTCTGGAGTAGATAGTCCAGACCATGGTAGAACCAAGTTTTTCCCATTTCTCAAGTGAACAATCTAGGACATTGGTGTTTTGACATGTCTTCAGACTAACTTCGACATTCATTCCAAGTTATATAACTATGTGATCATGGAGCGTGGAATGACACTCGTTCGTTTATATTGGTTCTGAACTGGCACATTTGATAGAATTTGTTCCTTATTTTGGATGTATAGAATACACCTAGGAAGGGACCATCATGCGGGTTCTTTTTAAATGATTCCTTCCATGTGGAAGGATCCTAATCATATAGAATTTATAAATCATCATTTCTACTTGAATTCCACTGAGGCTTGTTAGTCTTGTTTCTTTTTGATGATTTCATAGAAGCATGACTTTGTTTCATTTTGGATGTGTGGTTTGACTTTATGATGCATTGATGATCTTTAATGGTCCTTGATGGTTAATCATGCACTATCACAAGAAATACTTGGTATAAATCAATTGCGTCAAGTCAAATTAGGATGTGAAGATAAGGGAAGACGTGTTTCATTTAGGCTTTTGACCAGTAGTGGTTCAACTATTCTTTTTTAGTGATCTTTGAAATCCATTTAATGTTAAATTTCATGAGATATGATCATGTAAAACATCTTGACATCATATTGGATGCAGTAAGATAGTTTTGGTTAAATGTCACACTACAATTGAAATCCATTGGGCTTGTTCATGATCTTTTATGTGTTATGAACTGATGTGATATTTTCACTAAGGCATTGGTAATCTTTAGTTATATTTGGTTTCCAAAGTAGAAATTCCTTGAACAGACTATGGATGCCTGCCTCTTTCGTTGATGTTACTAATAGGAGAATACCGATCAGGGTTATGTCAGTTTTATTATGTGGACCTTTGTCATTCATCCAAATTCTCACTTGTAATAGGGAGTATGGACCATATTGGGGAGTTCCATAGACTCTAGGTTGGCGAATATGAAGTTATCTCAATCTTTTTGTTAAGATTGGATGTGATGCTTTCAAAGATTTACAATCCCAGTGGGGTGGATCAGAAATACACATTTTCTCATTGTGGGCATGTGGTGCCTTTGGATAAGGTGTTTTGTTTCAAATATAATATGCTAGCCTCTTTTGCTGGGATTCATTGAGAAAAGTCATCCATTGATGGTTTGACTCGTTATAATTCTTGTTCCACAAGTATTGTTCGAGTGAACAAGTGTAACAACAAAAAATTTTATTAATGAAAATCTCTCTTGATCCAATTAATTGTATTATTATGTTGAATGATCGTATAAAACATATGAACTTCCTTGGTTTTATGTTTTCTGATTTCAAAATACTATTAAGAATTGTGACAGTTTCTAATATCATTTTCGATCAGTGATCACATTATTGGTATAAATATAGTGCTTTAATAAAATCAATTTACTCAAAAAAAGGAAGTGATGGCCTCATCCTGAAGACTTACCTCATACAATACCCATTTTTTGGATCTCGGAAATGAGGAGGCATCATTGAGATTCTCAATTGACCAACCCCTACCTGAGATTCAACACGTGAAGCTTGAACGGAACCACCTACAACAGTATTTGAAGTTAATAGAGATTACCACCCATGCGATTTTATCTGAGCTACCCCAAGAGTTTGTCACCATCGCACACCTTACCCTTCGGTCCTATTCTAGAGTAATAAGGTGTTATGTAATGAGACCCTGGTTCTATGATTATGTACACAATATTTTATATAGAATATGCATTGATTTTATTATTGTTAATTTGTAAATAGTTTTTAAAGAGAAAATATTATTTTTAGTTATTATTAAACTAAAGAATCTATTTTGATGAAATAAAAAAATTAAATAAATAATATTTAAAAAAAATATTATTATTAATAAATTAATTTTTATTAAGTACAAATGATCATATAATTTTTATGAATACAATTGAAATTTTTATTAAGGTTTGAATGATGTTTTTGTTAAAACCCATAAATCTTTTATAAATGTTAGTTTTTATTTTAGAAGTGAAAATTCTAATATTTTGAAAATTATTTGGATAAAATTAATTTTTTTGTTATTAGGATGCCACAATTATCCAAAGTTGAATTTTTCATAATTTTTTGCGATAATAAAATTTTTGGGTTAAAAATAAATAGCATGTATATATATGATGTGAATTATGCATCATAATGACCCAACAGTGATGTAACAAAATAATATAAAAAATATTTTCTACCAATATATATTTTACCATTAAAATAATTTGATTTGATGTTTGTTTCATTTTCTTACAATGCCTTACTGGACCCTCCAAGACTTATAAAACATTTTAGCATTTTAAATTTATTTCCTTGAGAGTGCTACTAACCTCCATATAAGAAACACTATTATTTTAAGATGTTATGACATTGGACATATAAAATATTTTTTTCAAATCCCTTTAGAAAATACCATGGGAAAAATCCATTGGCTAGTTTGTGTTTTGGATTAGATTAATGTGTGGTTCCCCAAACCTAAATAATAAAGATTTCCCTCTCCTTTCCTATATAAACCAACTGAATCTCCCACTTTCACTACACTCAAAGCATTTGGATTTCATCTAACCTCTACCCCACCTCTCTATAATACTCCCAATGTTCCCCAAGATCCCAATAATCCTTTCTCAATCCCCTTCCGTGCATTTTGGATCACACTTCAAATTAAGGGATTCATTCCTTTCTCATTTTCTCCATGTTTTTTAAAATTGTTGTGTCCTTTTATTTTCATTTATAAATGTTGGGGTAAGATTTATAACCTCCCCATACTGACTAATTCATGTTTTATTGATGATATACCCCTTTCCCCCTCATTAATTCCTCCCATGTACACCTGTTACCATACTCAAATTCCATAAAGAATTTCTCTATTCTCATTGATATTAAAGTTGTTATTTTTTATTATGAATCTAAAATTACAATACTCATGTTTGGACATGTATCTATATGACCCACATACTATAAATTTCATGCAAATCTGATTTGACACACCATTATCTCTCATAAACAATTTTATCAATTCTTATGTCACGTCATTATGCTGCCGAAAATCCACTGCGATTTTCCATGTCAAAGTCATTGTGTAGTGAATACCATGATCATTTCTCAATTAAGGGTATTCAACATTATTCATATTTACTAATTGTTTAAATATTTTCATGAATTTATTAAACTTTCTTTTATCGTGGAATAAATGATGATGTTGAATGATTCCATGTGGCAAACTTTTGCATGAATTTAAATTTTTAAGAAGGGTGCACCCAATAGCACTCCAATGCATTGGGTAAAGATTTGTATCATGATATGTCTAGTGCAATGAGGATTAATCATGATAGTTGAAGGGAAATGATTATTTACTCATGCTAATTCATGTACAATGAGGGTTTACTCGTGCTCCATGTGCAATGAGCCTTAGCTCCTCCTAATTCTTTGTTATGTATTGTTGCCACATTTCAATGTTATGATAATCATGATATATCATGACATTATGTTCATGTATCTTTTATGAAAAATTGGTATTCCCACTAAATATCATGTATTTCATTCATCATTTTATCACTTTTTTACTCCTATACTAGGCTTTATAGATCACCCTTTTCTTATGGATGTCATTAGGTTATCCCATGCAATGCTAAGAAAGTGGGAATATAGTAGTTATGTGATGGATGTTTTCAATAAAGATGTAGTGTTTCATGTTTTAAGTAATTATTTAATGTTCTTAAGCCCAAAATAATCTAGACCTCTTGATATTATATGTTTTATCAAGTGAAGGTTATATGTAATAAATCATGTCTATGTGTGTAATAAAAAATAGGGCTGTTATAGTTTGTATCAATGGATTTGTTTAATTATTTTTTGGATTATGATTAAAATACCATAGTGTTTGCCTTAGGGATAAGACTATGTATAATAAAAACATACTTATATTTTGGTTAGTATTGAGTAACTAGTTTATAAAGCAAATTCATCCATGTCTTGTTATGAGCAGGTAGAGGTAGCTCTGATAAAAATGTAACTAGAAGTGGAAACTCGGAAAAGGAGTTTCAGGTTTGACCAGGGGTATCATAGTACACAACAATGGGACTTACTTCACTCTTGGTTATGACACTCTTGAGGGATATGATTTGGTCAATTCATAAGTTAAAAATGAACCATTATTAAGGGATTTAAAAATTCCCCCTAAAAATATATGTTTGAAAGTAAATCATGGATTACAAAGATTGAAGCATATAGATTAATAAGGAAATAAAATATATTTATAATGCATTCATTTTTTACATGGATTACCCTTTATGTGTTACCCCTAAATTTACTTTTATTCCATAAAATGGCCGATAAAAGGAGGACTTGGGCTAACAAACGATGTGAAAACCAATGGGATGAATGTTCTAATGAGATTCCAAATCTGATGGGAGTAGGAATCATGAAAATTGTTATGATACTCACTTAGACAAATTATGATTTGAATAGAATCATTGGTCAAGAAGAACGTTCACCCCCTCTCCTCCCAAGAAAGAATAGGTCGCTATCTAATGCTTCATGAGAAAAAGGCCTCCAACTTTTAATGGGTCACCTGATCCCTCAATCATCGTACAATGGATCAAGTCCATTGAAAATATATTCTCCATCCTTAAATGTTCCAAACATGAGAAGGTACTTTTGGATGCTTATAGAATTGTGGGTGAAGCTATTCATTGGTGGTCATTAAAAATAAATATAAATCATGAGGAGGAGATCGATTCATTGGAATGGAAGGATTTCCAAAATATGTATTTTGGTAAATATTGTCCACGCACCCTCTGCCTTAAGATGGAAAGGGACTTACTTTCCCTAAAGAAAAAAAGGCAACGAATCCATTGGAGCGTATGAGGAAAACATCACAAGGATTTCACAATATGCCTCCGACATTATAGTCACCCCTGAATACAAGGATGACTGCTTCTTTGGTGTGATGAAACCAAGTCTGGAGAAAGCCCTGGCGATCCATGACTTTGACATCTATGAAAAAAATTCTGATGTTCCCTCCAATAAAAAAAGAGATCAGAGAATCCCAAGGGTATCCTGAGGATAAGAATAATAACATGGACATCAATTCTATCCTTAGTATGGAAAAATCCAACGGTGATAAGAAGAACCAACACCCCACTTGCTGAAGGATTTGAATGAGGCACCCCAAAAATTTCTTGATGGGGAGAATGAAATACTTTAGGTGTGGAAGATAAGGACACCAACATGTTAACTGCTGACAAGAAAACCATGCATTTGTGATAGCGGAGAGGAATGCTCTGTTCAACTCTCAACTCATTTTTCATTACTTCATCTGCAAAGAACTAGGGAATCATTAAGATCAGTGTCCTAAGAAAACAGTTTTGTGAGGAAACCAACAACCTCCAAGGGAGAAAGGGAGAGATTTTTGCATCACTGCCACTGTAGAGAACCCTGACAGCGACGTGATGATAGTTACAAAAGTAATTCAACAAAGAATAGAAAACATAATTTTTTATTCTAGTTCAACGCATTCTTTTATATCCTGAATGTTTAGTAGAATAATCCCAACACCACTAATAATCATGTAAGTAAAGATTTTGGTGAGTATGAAAAATGGGGAATCCTTTCATCCCATGAATATAACTCCCCCCTATAAAAATTTGCGGACTGTACTTCCTGGTGAACCACTTCATACACTCTCTTGGGGAATGTGATGCAATTATAAACAAGGATTGACTTTCCTTATTTAGAGCCAACATAAATTTCCATGAGAGGGAAATCAATGTCTATATGAAGAATCGTCCCCTGATTATATACACGTGTAAAGGGTAAGATGATTCTTCTTTAGCACCATCATTTCATGTGTGGATATTACAACACTATGAGCATGTATATCTATCTTAGTAGAATGAGTATAAGGAGGCAACCATCATTGGATACATGCAAATTGTGATGGAATTTTGTGAAGTGTTTCTTGAGGAATTTTAAGGTCTTCCTCCTAGAAGAGATGTTGAATTATCAATTGTCCTTCTACCTTGGGCATTGCCAATATCCATGACTCCATAAAGGATTAATGTTGGGGTGCTTGAGGAGCTGATGAAACAACTACAAGTTAATATTGATAATGTTTTTATATGCCCAAGTGCTTTACCATGGGGTGAACCAGTACTCTTCATCAAAGAGAAGGATGGGCCAATTCTCCTTTGCATTGATTATCATGATCTCAACAAAATCACGAAAAAGAACATGTATATTCTGCTTAAAATTGATGACTAGTTCGATCAACTACATCGAGCACAACACTTTTGCAAGGAACATTTTTAGTAAGGAGGATATCAGGTAAGGGTGAAGAAGGAAAATATCCCCAATACTGCTTTTTGTACCGGATAAGGGAACAATGAATTCATAGTAATGCGTTTCGAATACACTAATTTTCCAGAAATATTCATGGACATGATGAATAGAGTATTCAAATTTTACCTCGACAAATTTTTGGTTGTCTTTATGGATGATATACTAATATACTCCAAAACCATGAAGGATCATGAGGTGAAACTAAGAAATTCACTTGAGACCTTGAGAAAGAATAAGAACTATGAAAAGTATAGAAAGATTGATTTTTGTTTGAATTATGTCTCATTCTTGAGTCATATCATCACAAGCCATGGGATATCTGTGTATCCCTCCATGATAGTTGTAATTGAGGTATGTCTGTGGACAACATTGATAATGGATATCCATAGATTCTTAGGGTGATTTGGATATTATTTCTGATTTGTGGGATATTTATCATGATTTTCCAACCCTCTTTCCAATATCACTTGGAAAGGAGTGATGTGTTCTTTGAGTGATGAATGTGAAGAGTGCTTCAAGGAGTTAAAAGGAGGTTTATCACTACACTTGTGCTGAAATTACCAACAAGTGGAAAAAATGTTTTGGAATTTAGTGATTCTTCGAAGAAGGTCTTGGGAGGTGTGTTGATGAAGAATGATAAAGTGATAGCCTAGGCCTTAAAGAAGCTAATAATCCTTATGAAAAGATATCCTGCATGTGATATAGAGTTGGAAGATGTATTCACTGAATTAAAAATTTTGCAGCAATATCTCAACGAGGAGAAGTGTGAGATATTTACTAATTATAATATCCTAACATATATATTCACATAAAAAGTGGAGAATATGCACCAACAAAGATGGAAATAACTCATCATGGATTATGACCGCTCTGTAGATTTCATCCCTGGGAAAGCGAGTAAGGTGGCAGATTCTCTTATTATAAAATTTCCAACAATTTTGTCATTGATGAGAACTGGGAAGGATCCCATATTCTTATATTTGATGAAGATGGACATGTGAATCATAAAGAAGGTAATATAATAAATCCTTTCTCTAATGATTGATCAACAATCACTCATGGGTAAAATAATGGATTCTTAATTGAAGGATGTAGAAATTATGAAAAGAATAGAAGTTATTAAAAATGGGAAATCATTAGAGTTCATGGAAAGCATGGGTGGAATTGTAAGGTTTGGTATTTGATTATGTATACCATCCAATCCAAAGATAAAGAAATAGCTTTAGAAGTACACACATGGCTCAACCTTCTCTATTAACCTGTGGAGCAGAAACTTGTATCGAGATCTTTAAGAAAGCATTTCATGGGACAATATGAAAAGGGAGATTGATGAATATTCATCAAAGTTCCTTGTATGTCAGTAAGTGAATGTTGAGAGAAAAAAGTATAAGGGGATGATGCAACCACTAACCATACCAATTTGGATGTGAGACAACATTACCATGGACATTATCACTGGACATCTAACGAAATCTAGAGGGAACAATACTATATGGGTTGTTTTGGATCCTTTTATGAAGACAACACATTTTATTGCGATTTGAGAGGACTTATAATTTGATAAAATTTCAGGGATTTACTTCAAATAAGTGGTAAGGCTGCATGTAGTACCACTATCTATTTTCTTTGATTGTGATCCAAGATTCACCTCAATTTTCTGGAAAAGACCCCAACATGCTCTAAGCACAGAACTGAACTACAATACGACCTATCATCCTCAGACTGATGGCCCATCTGTGTGTACAATTCCAAAATCAGAAGATATGTTAAGATCGTGTTCTATGGAATTCAAAGGAGTATGGGACCAACATATTCCACTTTTTTAATTCTCATACAATAAATGATTCCACTCGCACATCCGAATGGAACCATATGAAGCTGTTTAAGGGAAATGGGGTTGAACACTGGTGTGTTGGGATGATTTCAGTAAGCATGAGATGATAGGACCATAAATGGTTGATGAAATGGTGGATAAGGTGAATACCATTCAGAAACATATCATGGAATACCAAATATGACAGAAGAGTTATACCGATAACCATCGACAAGACCTTCAATTCAGAGTTGGAGATATTTTATTTCTATTCATGTCTAAATGGAAGAAGGTCATGAGATTTGGAATGAAGGGGATGTTATGTCCTCGGTACATTGGCTGCTTTGATATTATTGATCATGTTGGGGCTATGGCCTATCGACTATCACTTCCACCTACCATGACCAATGTACAAGATGTCTTTCATGTATTCCTTTTATGGATGTAAATACCCGAACCTTCACAAGTACTCTCTTCAGATTTAGTACAGTTATAGAATAATATTTCTTATAAGGAGAAACCATTGAAGATATTTGAACGTAGAGAAAATGGTCTGTAAAATAAGTCAATTCCCCTCATCAATGAGTTGTGGAACAACCACATGTTTGAAGATGCAACGTGGTAATCTGAGGAAGTGTTGAAGAAGAGTTACCAGCATCTATTTTAGTATGGGAAATTAAAATTTCCTTGGAAAACCTTTTTAACGAGGGAAGATTGTAATGACCCAATATTTTATAAATGTAAATCCATCTTGATCCAATTAAATTTATTATTAAGTAGAATTATCATATAAAATATATGCACTTCCTTGGTTTTATGTTTTTTGGATTTGAAAATACCATTATGAATTGTGACCATTGCAAATCTAGTTGTTGAACTGTTCTCACAAGATTAGTATACATAAAGGGATTTAACGAAAACAATTTACTTAAAATAAGGATGTGATGGCTCCATCCAGTAGACTTTCCCCATAGGAAACCCATTTATAAGAGCTCATAAAGGAGGTGGTTTCACTAGTCTTTTCTTAGGACCAAGTCCAAGATGAGCTTCAATGCATGAATCTTGAATGGAACGACCTACGGGAGAAGTGTATTTTGATAGAGATTACAACCCAAGAGATGTTATCTGAGCCACCCCAAGAGTCTATCACCACCGCACACATTATCCTTAAGTCTTATGTGGGTGTTGTAAGGGGTTTTTATATGAGACCCTAGTACTATGATTATGTAAACTGTTTTTTATAGAGAATATGCATTCATTTTATTATTGTTACTTTGTAAATAGTTTTTAAAGCGCAAAAACTATTTTTTAGTTAATATTAAACATAACAATGTATTTTGATTAAATAATGGATTTTTTAATTAAATAAAATTTTAATTCAAAATTATTGTTATTAAATTATTTTTTATTAAGTATAAATGATCATATAATTTTTATGAATAAAAAATAAATTTTTATTATGGTTTGAAAGATGTTTTTTTCAAAACACATGAATCTTTGATAAATGTCGGTTTTTTTTAAATTGAAAATTCACATAAATAGAAAATTATTTGGATAAAATTAATATTAATTTTGGAATCAGGACGTTGAAATTAAGCATTAGTGAGTTTTTCCTAATTTTCTGAGACAATTCAATTTTTGTGTAAAAATTATATACCATTTAAATATATAATGTGTTTTATGACATCATAATGACTGAATAGTGATGTAAAAAATACTATAAACATTATTTTCTCCAAAGATATTTTTTACCATTAAAATTATTTTATTTTGGGTTTTCTTGAATTATTTTAGAAAGACTTAGTGGACCCTCCAAGACTTATAAAGCATCTTAGTTTTTGAAATTGATTTTCTTGAGGGTGTGACTCACCTTCACATAAGCAACCCAATTATATTAAGATTTTCGGCCGTTGGGATTATAATTTTTTTCACTCCCCTTTGGTAAAAACCATGAGTAATAAACGTGGTCTAGTTTGTGGTTTGGATTAGTTTAATGTGCGGTGTCCCAAATTTAAATAATAAACAATTCTCTCTCCTATTCTATATAAACCCACCCAAGATCCCACTTCCTCATCACTAAATTCATTCTGAGTTCGTCCAACCTCTGACCTCCTTTCTCTAGAATCCTCCCAAGGCACCCCAAGCACTCATTAAGCCTCCCTCAAGCCCCTCTCAAGCATTTGGGATCACACATCCAGGTAAGGTATTCCTTCTTTTCTCATTTTAGCCTTGATTGTGAATATTGTTATGTCCTTTTATTATAAATTTTAAATATTGGGGTATGATTTTTCACCTCCCCATACTTCCCTATTTATTTTTTATTGAAGATATACCACTTTCATTATCATTAATTCCTCCCATGTACACCCGTTACTATGCCAAAATTCCCTAAAGAGTTTCTCTCTCCTCATTTACATTCAAGAAATTCATTTGTATTATGATTCTAAAATTTAATTTAACAGGTTTGGACATGTATCTATATGACCAACTTACTCTCTATTTCATGTAAATATGATCAGACACCACATTCTCTTTCATCATCAATTTTTATGAATTATTATGTCATGCAGTTATGCTACTGAAATTGCACCGCGATTTTCCAAGTCAAAGTCATTGTGTGGTGTATAGCAAGCCCATTTCTCTATCAAGGGTGTTCACCATTATGCACATTAATTATTGTTCAATGAGTTTTATGTATGTATTGCAAATTCATTTATCGTGGATAAATGATTATTTTTAATTATTCCATGTTGTATGATCCATGTGGCACACATATGCATCAAATGAAATGTTTAATAACGGTGCGCTCAAATAGCGCTTCAATGCATTGGGTAATGATTAAAATCATGATATGTTAAGTGAAATAAGGATTTAATTGTGCTATTTCAAGTTCAATGTGGATTTACTCATTCTAATTCAAGTACAATGAGATTTTACTCATGCTCCATGTGCAATGGGCCTTCTCTCAGGCTAATTCCATGTTAAGTCGTGTTGCCACATTTCCATGTTATGATAATCCTGCTATATCATGGATTTACATTCTTGTTTATTTTATTATCCATTCAAATGCTAGCTACCAAAAATATATTTCATTATTCATGTTATTCTTTGTTTACTCCCTTAATGGTCTTTATAGCTCACCCTTATCTTATGCATCTCCTTAGGTTATTCCATGAACTTCTAAGTAAAAGAAAATCTAGTGGTCATGTAATGGATGTTTTCAATAAAGATGTTGTGTTTCATGTTCTAAGTCATTGTGTAATTTCCCATGCCTCAAAGACACTAGACCTCTCGATCTTCTATTTTGTATCTAGTGAAGGTTTTATGTAATAAATCATTTCTAAGATTGTAATAAAAAGCAGGGTTGTTATAACCAGTTTTAACACTTTGCCAGTTTAATGTGGATGTGGTGTGAATTTATGCAACATCATTGGATGGATGATTTAATGATAGGTTCTGCTGAGATTGATTGATGTTCAACTATCCTTTACTATGAGTCCATTGATATTACCTCATTCATGTTTGGGGTCACCAACTTGAAGTAAATCTTACCCGTAACATCAATGGGATGCTCATGGGAATTCCCTATCAGATTTTACGATAGAGGGGTTGTGGTAATGATTTCGTCAGATTTATTATAGAAAGATTACAATGTATGTAGAGACCCATATCTTGACGTACATGGACATTACATTACATTTGCGGAATACTTAGTACATAACAAAAACACACACACAAGGATCGTAATAGTTTAGTGTCTTTGGAAACTCGGAATAAAATCTTCTAATCGTGGGGAAAGATCTTCAACATCTCCCATAAAGATCTTCTTTTTTTTACCTAAAACCTTTCTTTATATCCTGGGGAAAAGAAAACATAAAAGGGTGAGCTCAAATGCTCAGTAAGGGTAAACAAAAGAAATATCAATCACATCATATACATAAGAACATATCTTTTGGAAATCTTAACCTGCAAAAGAGCTCATAATATCATAACATGGGATAAATCATAGAAGTGAAAATGAGATCCCCATAATCATAACATAAAACTTGAAACTTTGTGGCATGCACACATAATCATGGAAAATCATTTCTTGTTAGTCATGACTCATTGCCATGACTATCTTAGTGGACAAAGTCCCTTTCTGAACCGAGTTCACTCCTCGTTTCAGTCCTGTATCACTGAACCGAAATAACCTTTCGTTCCAGCCATGTCTATCTCATGAGATATAAAATCTTTACCCAATGAATTGGAGGGAGATATAGGTCCCACCCATCTTATAATGAATCCTTTCTTATGTGTGCCACATAATCATAAAACATACATCATCGCATAACACATGTAACAAAAATGGGATTCTTGAAACATCATGACATCATAAAACAATTCATATAAGATAAAGGAATTCATAAAAATATTTCCATCACAACATAATTAAATCCATGTAATAATAGGGATAAAAACAGAAACCTTTTATTATCTTAGATGGAAAATAATTTTGATAAAACACTTGAACTCCATTCTTGAGGAAAATATCCTTTCTTCTTCAAAACATTTTTCCTTTCATAACATGTCATACAACTTTAAAATAAAATAAGTTGATTAAAAATAAACTTGAATACTTGTAAAGGAAGCTTCTTGGAAACAATGTTTTAAAAATCCATTTATGCCGTATAAGTTAAAAAAACATTCTTCGTACTTTTGTCGGAAAAGTCAAAAAGTACCTCGTACGACAAAAGATTCCTTTCATACATATTACTAAAAACACACCGAAGGGTAAAAATGGGTTTAAACAATTGTAGGTGGATGGAAATAATATTACATATTGATGAAACATGGATGTGGATGATAAAATACACCCCAGTGAATACTTACGAATAAACAATCTCGGATAAAAATGAGATTGTGATATTTCCCTTACCTTAGGTCCGACTTGCTTTGTAAGTGTCCGAACCTCCTGTATAATGATTTAAATCATGTTATTGACTTATTAAAGAATCATATTCATTGTTATGATATCATATATGGTTCACTTATGACATTATATTACCCGTTCTTTTGTAAATTCCATGTTAAAGAAGCGTTTTGGGTAAAATCGTTTCATTTATCGTAGGTGTTTTGACTTGTTGTTCTTGACATCATTATTACTTATATCATGATTTACTTACTTCCAGAATATAAAATATGATTTATATATCATATATATTCAGTATATATATATATATATAATAGGTAGATAAATAAAATGAAAAACACTGTTCATGGAGACGGTAGTCCGTACGTACGCATGAACGCTGTTTTCCTTTCCTTATTGTCTTGAAATGGAAGTAAGTAGATTACATACATATGTATACATTAATCCAGTAGCTTTATAATGTCATATATTTCATTATTATTTTTTATATATACATTATAATCATTCTTAAATGGTTAACATGGAGAATGAATCTCATCGCGTCGTGGAGACGGTATTCCGTACGTACGCACGAGCGATGATATCATTTCTATAAATATTGAATTGAATTGGAGTGGATTATACAATATATCAGAATCAATATGATTTTGTAATAACTATGTATAGTTATTCTTTACACCATTATACCCATCCATGTAAGGTGGTGGTGGAAAATAGATTACACCACGGCGTGGAGACGGTATTCCGTACGTACGCACGCGCGGTGATTTCTTTTTCCGTAGGATGGATAGATGGTGAAATAGGGTTGTTTCATACTTATAATAACATATCAGTATATGAGTGATACTGATGTTATTACTTCATAATGAAACAACCTAATAAGAAGAAGTGGAAGAAGAAATAAAGATGAAAGAATTGGTAACGGTAATTACCTCTTCTTTGAAGCGCCTCTTTGAGACCTCCTCTTAGGGCACTAGAATTGGTTTTTGAGGAAGACCAGAACCTATAGGATGTTGCTAGGGAAGTGGAGAGGAGAAAATGGCAGGGGTTGGCCAAACTTGAGTGCTCAAATTTGTGTGAGGAGTAGGGGGAGGAGGTGTCCTTTTATAAGGGAGGAGAGGGGCACCTTAGGAATATCTCAAAATATTATTTTATATTAAAGTCAAAATAGGTTTATAATGGTTACAAAGGGTCTTATTTCGGAGATAAAGTGGGGATGGGTCGAAATCCTATCAACCAATAGGATTTAGACAAGTTTAGGTTATTATTTTAACCTTATCAATTAGATTTAACTCTAAGTTAATTAATTTAACTTTTACCGTGTCTTTTTGTTTTCTTACACTATATGGTTAATAAACTTACTATAACATGACAAACGAACCCCAAATTGTTTATTATTAATATATATATCTATATCTAAGTCATTTGTCCGAACCTTAGATTTTTAGGAATAAAATAACAATTAATAATATAATATTTGATTTAAAAACTATTTTGTGTCAATTTTGACACTATTTGATATATGATTTTTGTGAAAGTCATAACAGAATTATATGTTCGAACCAAGTTTATAAAATCAACACTAATATGTCATAGTAATCTAGAAAATTAGTGGAATTCATTAAAAGTCTCAAATTATATTTATTTGAGTATTTATAACATCAATTATGTCAATATTTCATTAATAAGATAATTACTACATCATCGTTGTGTCATACATAAATTAAATTATTTAATGTCTAAAAATTACAAATAAAATACCATCATGTAGGAAATCTTTTTATATTTCTAATGAATATTTATAATCGAATTTATCTTATGTATAACCCCATAATAAAAATGATTTACTTATTAAACTTTGATTTTAACTATTTTAACCCTTCTTTAAATAAATTAATAATAAATGTCCTAATCTAACCCAAGTGGGCCTAAATGGTCATATTTTATTCCTAAGTTTGTTTTTGGTCGAAATACACTTGTCCAATAGGATTAGGACATGTGTTAGGGTAATAGTAATATCATATTTACCCTTAGTTACCCTATTTACTATTAACCGTGGTAAAAAAAAGTAAAAAGTTACTATTCACCAAAAATTATTTTCATCTCATTGAACCACATTTTAGTCCTTGATATTAACCGTGTCTGTCATATTTTCGAAATTCCATTCACAGAAGTGGTAAAATTAAGTTTTATGCAAAATTCAGTTTTTAACCTACCACTTAGTGGTTTCACTATTCATCAAAAATTGAAAGTTTTCAGAAAAGTACCAAACTTTCACCCTAGGCTATAATTGATATTCCGAATTCAAAAATGATTTATATTTTAAAAAATTCCCAACATATAAGTTGCATTAATTAATTTTATAATTAATTTCCGCTGTCATAACAAATAGCGTGTTTTTAAGAGATAAAAACTATCAAAAGATTGACACTTGTTTATAACTGGTTTAAATGTGAAATTACATCCAATGTCCAACATTGTATTAAATTGTAAAAATATATTCTAAATATACTTTAAAACCACTCAAATTAATAATTTATCACTATTAATTAATTCGATTAAAAAAGTTGTTTTTAATTAAAATTTAGTAATTTTCACTATTCATCAAAATATGAAAGTTATCCGAAAATCACCAAAATTTCAACCTAAGCTAATTTCGATATTCTGAATCCATAAATGATGTCCATTTTGAAAAATAAAATTTACAAAATTTCAAAAAGTGGTTATTACTATTCATAACAGCTAGTTTTAATAATATCGTAATAGCATATCGTTGTTTAGCGAAACTTGGTGTTGCGTACAACACACGCTATCATGTAAGGTCGCGATTGCGTGTAATGGGAGGAAAGTCAAGGATGCGTGTTGTGAAAGCTTCTTTTGGTGTAGCGTACAACACAAGACTTTAATGAAATTAAAAAGAATATTTTTTCATAAAATCTCGGGGTGTTACATTCTACCCCCCTTAAAATTAATTTCACCCTCGAAATTCGTCGAGGTTATAAATGGTTTACTATTCGAAAGTTTCTTTAATAGAAACCCACATCGTAAAAAGGAATACCAAAACTTGGATTTAAAAACTAAAGTATGAAATGTAACGATTACCCAAATAAACTAATCACTGGGTTTCCACATAGGTGAAAATATGGATATGGAAGAGAAATCTAACCATCATGTTCTGATGGAGATTGGTAGAGAACATGGCTATGGAAAAGCTAGTAATCACAAATCCATAAATTTGTGACGATCTAAGGTACCATCTGATTAATCAGATATAAGAGCACTAGGACAACATTTTTGGTTTTCAAGATCGTTTCCCTAAAGTTGAAGAATTTGAATTAGAATAAATACTTACGTTATTTTGGTACAATCTCACTGTTGTTCGTGCCTTGAACAATTTCCACTTCATCTCTTAAATAAATGAAGTTGAATTTGTTATTCGTGAAGTGTTAACAGATCATGTGATAGAATGACGGGTCATTCCATCTGTCTTAAACAAAAGGTTATCAAAAGTTATTAAATATACATAAGTCATTCTATAGTGAGATTAATCATATATGGTTCCTAAAATGGACTTATACTTCATATATCATACTGCTTAATATAATAAAACTAGTTTCTACTAAACAGGGACTTCCTGTAGGCCAGTGGTAGGCGATAAAGGCCAGTCGCAATTCGGTTGTGGGTTCGATTCCCACATCCTTGTCCGACGCGATGGGCTGTCGCCCGTCCTGCAGGTTGTCCTTTTTCTAAAACTACATTACTATAACATCCCATCAATAATATCCAAAATCTTCTATCCTTAAACAATACTAACTTATGTCCAACATAATCCATTTTAATCTTTAGGCTTGTCCATAATACTCCAGTCCACTCTCATAATATAGTGAAAACGATTACCAGAGATTTAATACTATCGTTGATCCCCATATATCATAAGATATGTTTTGTTGGTCACATTCCAAACATTCAAAGTCCTTAATCGTGTATTCTCTTGAATACCTTAGTGAAAACATGAGTGCAGTTAAAAGTTAACACTTTCCACATACCAAAATCCTCAAAATTCTATATACTCAAACCATGATATCACTTAGTCCTTATATCAATCATGAGCTCATGAATACTATTAAACATTTCATTTTCTCGTCTTCATTATGCACATATCATCTTATTTCCAAAAAATATCTCAATCACTTTGAATACCACATCAATAAATATTGCAATACTCAATGATACAACATTATTTTGGAATCCCATTACATAAACACTTAATCATTCCACCACATCGTTGTCATATTCAACATTGCCAATAGTGATCGCATGTGATTTCCCTTTGTCCTTTGCCTTCAGTGGTTGCTCATGTTGATCATCACTAACCCTTGGATTAGGGAAATTATTAGCATAATGCCCCATTTCCTTCCACTTGAAGCATTGAAGTGTTGGCGGTGCGTTCTCTGCAGTGTTTGCTTTATTCACATCATTAGAAACCCTTTTTCCATTACTTCGACACTCAACTGCTCGATGACCTTCTTTTCCACACTTAAAACATTTTCTAGTCCCTTTAAGACAATCTCCACCATGCTTCATTACACACTTTGTGCATAAGGAAACATTCATCTTCTTTTCACCATTATTCTGAGATTTCTCCTTGAACTCCATCTTTCGTTTCTTGTCAAAACCATGAGATGTATATGTAACACCAACTTCCATTTCTACCTTGATAGTACAACGCACAATTTCTTCATAGCTACTGAAGTCTCTTATAGCTAATGCCCTTCGAAGACTTGGTTTTAAGCCACTGAAAAATCGATCAACTTTACTTTCAGGTTGGATGATAATTCCAGAAGCATACCTTGCAAGTCTTGTAAAATTTGCTTCATAGGTACCAACAGATTCATCGTCCCTTTGCTTCAGTTCAAGAAACTCTTTCTCCATCTTTGTTCGATGAATATGAGGGAAGTACTTACTGAAAAACAAGTTCTTGAACTCATCCCATTCCATGGACTCAATTTCATCTCTTGGCCTCGTATTCTTGATAAGATTCCACCATTGATCAGCTTCACCTTCCAAACGATATATTGCTAAGATGACTTTATCATGTTCAAAACATTGAAGAACTGAAAATATCTTTTCAGTAGTACTGATCCATTGTTCAGCCACAAGTGGATCAGAAGACCCACTGAAAGAAGGTGGACGTTGCCTCATGAAGGACTCAATAGAATATTGTTCCCTTATCTGCTCATTTGGAAGTCCAGAATGATTCATAGCTTGTGTAAGTATAGCAATAAGATTTTGCACTCCATCTCCCATAACATTTGTTTGTTCAGGAGGGAAATCATTGCATTGTCCATTGCATTGATCAACACGGTTCCTTCGGGTTCCAGCCATCGTCTAAAACCCAAAAATAATAGTGTGAGAGGCAAAAATAATGCTAGGGAAAACAACATAATAAAGGGGGAGTACCTTCAATATCTAACATCTTAGGTTTAATTCTATGACCGTTAGCGTAATTCTAGTACTATAACCTATATGTATACTTAACCTTAGGGACATCCCTAGACATACCTTAGAAATATCTCTAGGGATCTCACTAAAGTTCTCGCATCCTAGTTTCCAAAGGTTGACTAAACCTTTCCTCTGATACCAACTGTAGAGACCCGTATCTTGACGTACATGGACATTACATTACATTTGTGGAATACTTAGTACATAACAAAAACACACACACAAGGATCGTAATATTTTAGTGTCTTTGGAAACTCGGAATAATATCTTCTAATCGTGGGGAAAGATCTTCAACATCTCCCATAAAGATCTTCTTTTTTTTACCTAAAACCTTTCTTTATATCCTGGGGAAAAGAAAACATAAAAGGGTGAGCTCAAATGCTCAGTAAGGGTAAACAAAAGAAATATCAATCACATCATATACATAAGAACATATCTTTTGGAAATCTTAACCTGCAAAAGATCTCATAATATCATAACATGGGATAAATCATAGAAGTGAAAATGAGATCCCCATAATCATAACATAAAACTTGAAACTTTGTGGCATGCACACATAATCATGGAAAATCATTTATTGTTAGTCATGACTCATAGCCAGGACTATCTTAGTGGACAAAGTCCCTTTCTGAACCGAGTTCACTCCTCGTTTCAGTCATGTATCACTGAACCGAAATAACCTTCCATTCCAGCCATGTCTATCTCATGAGATATAAAATCTTTACCCAATGCATTGGAGGGAGATATAGGTCCCACCCATCTTATAATGAATCATTTCTTATGTGTGCCACATAATCATAAAACATACATCATCGCATAACACATGTAACAAAAATGGGATTCTTGAAACATCATGACATCATAAAACAATTCATATAAGATAAAGGAATTCATAAAAATATTTCCATCACAACATAATTAAATCCATGTAATAATAGGGATAAAAACAGAACCCTTTTATTATCTTAGATGGAAAATAATTTTGATAAAACACTTGAACTCCATTCTTGAGGAAAATATCCTTTCTTCTTCAAAAACATTTTTCCTTTCAAAACATGTCATACAACTTTAAAATAAAATAAGTTGATTAAAAATAAACTTGAAAAATTGTAACGGAAGCTTCTTGGAAACAATGTTTTAAAAATCCATTCATGTCGTATAAGTTAAAAAAACATTCTTCGTACTTTTGTCGGAAAAGTCAAAAAGTACCTCGTACGACAAAAGATTCCTTTCATACATATTACTAAAAACACACCGAAGGGTAAAAATGGATTTAAACAATTGTAGGTGGATGGAAATAATATTACATGTTGATGAAACATGGATGTGGATGATAAAATACACCCCAGTGAATACTTACGAATAAACAATCTCGGATAAAAATGAGATTGTGATATTTCCCTTACCTTAGGTCCGACTTGCTTTGTAAGTGTCCGAACCTCCTATATAATGATTTAAATCATGTTATTGCCTTATTACAGAATCATATTCATTGTTATGATATCATATATGGTTCACTTATAACATTATATTACCCGTTCTTTTGTAAATTCCATGTTAAAGAAGCGTTTTGGGTAAAATCGTTTCATTTATCGTAGGTGTTTTGACTTGTTGTTCTTGACATCATTATTACTTATATCATGATTTACTTACTTCCAGAATATAAAATATGATTTATATATCATATATATTCAGTATATATATATATATATAATAGGTAGATAAATAAAATGAAAAACACCGTTCATGGAGACGGTAGTTCGTACGTACGCATGAACGCTGTTTTCCTTTCCTTATTGTCTTGAAATGGAAGTAAGTAGATGACATACATATGTATACATAAATCCAGTAGCTTTATAATGTCATATAATTCATTATTATTTTTTATATATACATTATAATCATTCTTAAATGGTTAATATGGAGAATGAATCTCATCGCGTCGTGGAGACGGTATTCTGTACGTACGCACGAGCGATTATATCATTTCTATAAATATTGAATTGAATTGGAGTGGATTATACAATATATCAGAATCAATATGATGTTGTAATAACTATGTATAGTTATTCTTTACACCATTATACCCATCCATGTAAGGTGTTGGTGGAAAATAGATTACACCACGGCGTGGAGACGGTATTCCGTACGTACGAACGCGCGGTGATTTCTTTTTCCGTAGGATGGATAGATGGTGAAATAGGGTTGTTTCATACTTATAATAACATATCAGTATATGAGTGATACTGATGTTATTACTTCATAATGAAACAACCTAATAAGAAGAAGTGGAAGAAGAAATAAAGATGAAAGAATTGGTAACGGTAATTACCTCTTCTTTGAAGCGCCTCTTTGAGACCTCCTCTTAGGGCACTAGAATTGGTCTTTGAGGAAGACCAGAACCTATAGGATGTTGCTAGGGAAGTGGAGAAGAGAAAATGGCAGGGGTTGGCCGAGCTTGAGTGCTCAAATTTGTGTGAGGAGGAGGGGGAGGAGGTGTCCTTTTATAAGGGAGGAGAGGGGCACCTTAGGAATATCTCAAAATATTATTTTATATTAAAGTCAAAATCGGTTTATAATGGTTCCAAAGGGTCTTATTTCGGAGCTAAAGTGGGGATGGGTAGAAATCCTATCAACCAATAGGATTTAGACAAGTTTAGGTTATTATTTTAACCTTATCAATTAGATTTAACTCTAAGTTAAATAATTTAACTTTTACCGTGTCTTTTTGTTTTCTTACACTATATGGTTAATACACTTACTATAGCATGCCAAACGAACCCCAAATTGTTTATTATTAATATATATATCCTTATCTAAGTCATTTGGCCGAACCTTAGATTTTTAGGAATAAAATAACAATTAATAATATAATATTTGATTTAAAAACTATTTTGTGTCAATTTTGACACTATTTGATATATGATTTTTGTGAAAGTCATAAAAGAATTATATGTTCGAAAAAAGTATATAAAATCAACACTAATATGTCATAGTAACCTAGAAAATTAGTGGAATTCATAAAAAGTCTCAAATTATATTTAT
This sequence comes from Viscum album, assembly GCA_963277665.1. Lineage (NCBI taxonomy): Eukaryota > Viridiplantae > Streptophyta > Magnoliopsida > Santalales > Viscaceae > Viscum > Viscum album. Next base: position 1,930,366,885 of record OY728138.1, read on the forward strand.
TTGGGTATTTATAACATCAATTATGTCAATATTTCATTAATAAGATAATTACTACATCATCGTTGTGTCATACATAAATTAAATTATTTAATGTCTAAAAATTACAAATAAAATACCATCATGTAGGAAACCATTTTAGCTTTCTAATGAATATTTATAATCGAATTTATCTTATGTATAACCCCATATTAAAAATGATTTACTTATTAAACATTGATTTTAACTATTTTAACCCTTCTTTAAATAAATTAATAATAAATGTCCTAATCTAACCCAAGTGGGCCTAAATGGTCATATTTTATTCCTAAGTTTGTTTTTGGTCGAAATACACTTGTCCAATAGGATTAGGACATGTGTTAGGGTAATAGTAATATCATATTTACCCTTAGTTACCCTATTTACTATTAACCGTGGTAAAAAAAAGTAAACAGTTACTATTCACCAAAAATTATTTTTATCTCATTGAACCACATTTTAGTCCTTGATATTAACCGTGTCTGTCGGATTTTCGAAATTCCATTCACAGAAGCGGTAAAATTAAGTTTTATGCAAAATTCAGTTTTTAACCTACCACTTAGTGGTTTCACTATTCATCAAAAATTGAAAGTTTTCAGAAAAGTACAAAAATTTCACCCTAGGCTATAATTGATATTCCGAATTCAAAAATGATTTATATTTTACAAAATTCCCAACATATAAGTTGCATTAATTAATTTTATAATTAATTTCCGCTGTCACAACAAATAGCGTGTTTTTAAGAGATAAAAACTATCAAAAGATTGACACTTGTTTATAACTGGTTTAAATGTGAAATTACATCCAATGTCCAACATTGTATTAAATTGTAAAAATATATTCTAAATATACTTTAAAACCACTCAAATTAATAATTTATCACTACTAATTAATTCGATTAAAAAAGTTGTTTTTAATTAAAATTTAGTAATTTTCACTATTCATCAAAATATGAAAGTTATCCGAAAATCACCAAAATTTCAACCTAAGCTAATTTCGATATTCCGAATCCATAAATGATGTCCATTTTGAAAAATAAAATTTAAAAAATTTCAAAAAGTGGTTATTACTATTCATAACAGATAGTTTTAATAATATCTTAATAGCATATCGTTGTTTAGCGAAACTTGGTGTTGCGTACAACACACGCTATCATGGAAGGTCGTGATTGCGTGTAATGGAAGGAAATTCAAGGATGCGTGTTGTGAAAGCTTCTTTTGGTGTAGCGTACAACACAAGACATTAATGAAATTAAAAAGAATATTTTTCATAAAATCTCGGGGTGTTACAATGTACACTCTTTTTTTCAATCAAGTAGACCTTTTTGTTAATGATCTTGGAATGCTCTATATCTGATAGGTGGTACGGTCACATGGGATCCTTCACAATATTGTTTCAAATAGGGATTCTCCCTTCATGTGTTGTATCTAGAAGAATTTTTAGGGGGCGTTGTGTACACAGGTTCAATTGAGCATAGTTTACCACCATTTGACTACTGTCAAGTTATATCTTACCATATAGGTGCTATAGGACATGCAGAGAGAATGCATCATGGATTTTGGGGGCTCTTGGAAGTATCCCATTCCTCTGGTTGAATTCACCTATATTAATAGTTATTAGGAGATGATAAAATTACACCGTACGAGGAATTATACGGTAGGCCATTCCAATATTCCATGTGCTAGTTGGAGGCAAAATATACAGCTTTACTAGGATCGTGTATTCTTTAGGAGAATTCTGAGTGGGTCAAGTTGATTTATATGAAAATGGACACTACATAGTCTCATCAGAAATCATATTCTGATTTCCAACAATGACCTATGTAGATCTAGGTTAGGGATCACGTTTTATTTCTTTTTTCACTGATGTTGGGAAACAAATTAATTATGAGATAGAGAATTCCTTAACCGAGATTTTTCTGTCCGTTTGAGATTCGGGAGAGGGTCACACCGGTTTCCAATATTTCTATGTTGTCTAAGATGTATTGAGCTTTGAACGATGTATATCCCATATATCAGATATGATACTATCTCTAAGACCCCTCTCTTTCCATTAAACCCATCGAAGATGAGCTGTAGGCAGATGAACCTTTTTAGGAGCATCCTATTCATACTGTGGATTGTTGCACGAAGGATCATCATGTTCAATTTGTTGCATTAGTACAGGTGTAATGGTATCCTGGTTGAGTGTTAGATGAGACCTGGGAGAGGGAGGTCAACAGTGAATCGTAATATACAGAGTTTATCTATAATGTTTCTTCACCACCTTTGGAAGGGCAATTCAGGGAAGAGCTTTTTTAAGGAGGTATTTTTGTAAGAATCCATTTATTCACATGATGAAAATATCTTTCCTCTTCAGTTTATACTTATGAAAATGGGGTAAAATAGGTCAAGGTAAGGTTGTAGGCCTATTAGACATTATGACTGGGGCCTACACACCGTGTACTTATAGGTACACATTGTGAATTCAGGGCTACATGCCATGCAATCCTAGTACATGAACATGTAATGGCCTGCCCAAAAATTTTATGGACATGGTGTGTAGTCTAAAGTAAAAAATAGTGAATTTTTCATTTTTTTACTAATTCATCCAATAGTGTCATTTTTTCCAAACGGGAAAAAATGAACACCCCCCCCCCCTCGATGGGCAGCAGACCCAGGAAATCTGAAGGGGAATTTGACTAACATTTTATCTCTAATGCCTGATTCGAACACCACCGGATCCTTTGAAATCCCATCAGTGAGTAATCAATACCTTTTGAGAATTTCATCCAGATTTCCCTTATCGAACTAGTTATTAAATGTTGAGTGTTTATAGTCTTTCAAAAGATCAACACCTTTCTTGGGGAAATCAAAGAATGTTTCTAGATGAGGATAGTCTTACATGTTTTTGGTAGGTTGTATCATGCCATTCCAAAAATTTCAAGTACCTTATATGTGATGGAGTGTTTCAAGACCATTTTTTAGTGTCACTTAATTGAATATTTACATATTTTGATACCTAATATTGATCTGGTAATAGATTAATTGATTATAAGGCATGTTTGAGATTATTAGCCATGATGGAGGGCCACCCCATGGGTGCATTTTCCCATGGATGACCAACATTAACCCATTTAGCCTATGATGCCTATGGTCATGTCATTGATATAATTTTATGGGTTATTTAAAATGGAATTGGTCTATTGAATAACATTCTCAGATTATATAATAAATGGTTATTCCTTGTGATTGTTTAATTCACATTTTAGGCTTGAGATATGAGTTAACCATGAGAGTTATAATTGATAAGTCTGGTAATAGTTAGATTACATTAAAGGTTTGGGGCATGTTTGATTCCCACATGACTTATTATGCTTTTAACCATGTAATAGTTTATGTTACATTTGTATTTTATAATTAAATTCTTATACAATAGTCTTAGACATGATAAATGTTGAAAGGGTTATATAAAGGGTTTGGGCCCTAGAACATACTAAAAAGCTTATATACTCGGTTTTGACCCTGATTGACTGCTAAAATGCTTATATAGCTTGTTTGACCCAGTTTGGTGTTATGTTATACCAGGTATATATGTTTTTCATTGAATACAATTGGGCTGATACTTGAATCCCAATTTAGGATGTCATTTGAATACTAAATTATAAATTGAATAATTAAATGAAATGAATAATTATGCATCTTCCAAGACAAATAGAAATCTTGGATTTGGATTTCACCCATACTTAATTGCGTAGTCTTCTAATTCATATGATGTTATTAATTTTGAGTACCTATAGTTTATTACGTTCACTATTGTACACTTCCTATTGTGTATATATATATACTAATAGATCAGTATAAATTTAGGGTGGTTGCCTACTTGGATTTAGTCTAACACCATATTTGGTTCATGGATTTGGGACTAAACTGATTATATGATAACAATTGTTGATCGGGGAAACAATTGTATTATAGTACTTGATTTTCTATTTTGGAGTATGAGAGAATGGGAATGAGATGAGTATTGTGATGCTTCTTAGATTACTTTTCTATTTTTGTTATTTTGAATCATATATTTTGTATTTCTACAATGTACCTATTTTGGTATTTTTTTATAGAACATAACATGTTGTATCTTCTTTTGCATGTTATGATGTTTGGTTTCTTACTAATCTACTATGGTTAATTTTAGTTGTATGCTATTTAATATTTATGATATTGTATTATTATTGATTCTGATTTGTTTAACTCTTCCAATGTAGGAATAGATTCCCCACTATCACACCATAGTCCCCCATTGCTCATCAACAACCTCGGGAATTTGGGGAAATGTGACGAAGGCCAAGTGGCCAACCGGGTATAGGGAACTAGTTGAGTGGCCTCTGGATCTGAGAATTTATAAGTTCCCTTTTAAAAATATCCTAAATTATATACTCCCACCATATTCTTCTTGATCCCAAAAGAATATAAATGAATAAAACACCATATATTCCTCATGATCCTTTAGAAAGTTTAAGATCCCCCAACTATTATCATGACAATCATCAGAATCCAAGGCTCCAATATCACCACAATGGTTTAGAGGATTCTAATTAATAACATCTTATCAACTATCAAATAATCATATTGATTTCATTAGACATTCTTAAACCATATTGTCAATAATTCTATTTATATCTTCTATAAAAAAAGTGTGCGCATGATGATTCCTTTATAGAAAATTTATTTCCACTTTATCACCCATACTTTTCAGATTTCTTCTAGAATTAATTTTCTAATAATAACAATAAAAAAATATATCATGGGAATATTCAAAAATAATTATATGAGATTTATGTATCCATAATAATGATTGAAAAATAATTTAATGAAATTATAAATTCTCAAAACAATGCAGAATACTTAAGAATGTAACATGTCAAGTTAAATAAAAAAACATATTATTCAAATAACCCCATATAAAAAGTATAAAGGTTGAATAGAATCCAAAATAACTCTTAATAAACAAGATTTATTCTGTAAATTGAACTCTTCAGGACCCTTTTTCCAAAATAAATTTTCAAATTATAATGGTCATATCTGCAGTCTACCAAGATAGTAAACCAAACCCATGTAGTGTCACAACTCTTTAGAATGGGTAATGGTTATGGTAACAATTTTTCATGAACCTTATTTGGGAAAGTATAAAATCAACCAAGAGGGTCTACCACATGGTAATGTAGAAAAAAAGATGAAGCAACATGACTCATAATAATTCTACTCATGCAAGAATACTAGGGAGAAATATGGAAGTAAGAGAACATAACCATGAGAAATAAAAATCCAAACTAAACACTCTGTAACAGAAATATAAAACCTAATGAATCAACATATGTCATTTTATGACTATTCCTTACCACCAAACCATCGCATTAAAAAGATGAGGACATGTCATGAAAATAGAATAATATAAAATTCTAATCTTTTTTCCCATGTCTTATTAAACATCATCTACAGCTTCTTGAATGAAAAAATAGGTTTTGAGAAAAAGTCATGTTAAATACCACCATAAAATCTATAAACGTTCTAATATAATTAATGAATAATATCTTTATTTAAAAGAAAGGTACAATAAAAATATTTTTCATAAAATAATCATTTTTTGAAACCATTCCTTTGATTTTCATAAAACATACCATATTCACAAAATCATGGAATATATCAACAATGAAGGTAAAAAACCATGAATATTTATATACATCTTCAAAATAACCCTGAAATACACCATCATGTGATAAAAAATCCATAAATTAAAAAGAATATTATTTTGGCTCTAACTTATGGATGTACATTCAAGACATGAAATAAAAACCCCAAATAAGAACTATGATGGATTGAATCAATATAACCTATGATGTAACTACAGAAATAAAATATAGAAAACCCATTTCATGAATTATGAATATAGATTAGAAAGTATATTAGAGACACACCTATGGTGACCCAATGTCTTATGTTTCTCAAAATCCATTTCAAAACAAAATCCAACCGTTAAAAAATTTAATAAAATTACGTGTGTGTGTGTGTGTGTGTGAATCTATTTTTAATGTTACCGATTTAAAATTTGTACCATTTACAACAAATACATTCAAAATTAAATTCATCCTTCCTGAATGAACAACCCAATGGAATTGGAAAAAACATAAGGTAATTAATTCATTAGAAACGCATCTATAGATACACATACCTCAAGAATGGAGGAAACCTAATCTCTTTATATTATAGAGATGGGATAAAAATAAATTGTCCAAAGGGGGAAAATGAATGTTGTAGAACTATTATGTGTTGATTAAAAACCGAAACAAATCACAACATGATCCATAAACACATTAAAATCCACTACCACAACTGGTAAAAAAGAAGAAAAAGGATGAAACTTACCAATGAGAAGCAAGACAACCATTTTGGAGATCAGACACTGAATGGAGTGATCTAAAAGTAGGTAGATGACAAAAATCACAAAAAACAACCTTATGATTTGAGAGTAATAACATTAAATTGAATGGGATAAGATCCATATGTTATGTGTGATAAAAAACCACTTATACTAAATAATTCACATTGTGAAACAATTTCACAACATGAATTACTTAATTTTACAAATATGCTATGAAAGGCATCACCTTAGGATTTATTAATCCCAAAAAACACATTCATAATGTGGAAAAAGTTCATAGATTGTAATTTTTCAGGCTCATAACCAGACTCACAATATCTTTACCACAATATATTGACATCACGTAATGATTTCATGATAATTATTTTTCCCAAAGGGAGTCCGTAGTCCTAATTCTATAGAAAAATCCAAAATCAACATTGAATATATTTGATAATAAGTATAACCCCTTAATCCATTGACACACATATATCTGAACATCTCTATTTCAAACAATCATAAATCCCCAAAATAAAGGCCATTATAAAAAAATATCTCTATCCTCAGGGGTTTGCAACACATCCAATAAAAATTGAATGAAGTATAGCATTAACAAGTATCTTAAGGATGGAAACATAGTGTTACACACCTGAATTTGTAATCCATAACACCCTACTCACTATATGTACTCATATTTCATCTCATAAGTAAGAAAAATCATAATGATTTAAGGAATTAGGAACATAGTATCTATAAATAAATAGAGTGTTATCACTAAATTACGAAATAATACATGGGTTCAATCCAATCTAGATGATTTTCCATGTTCATTGGAGAAATTAAATGATTTTAATTTTTTAATATCTTAATGATACTTGTGTCGAGAATCATTAAAAAAATCATGTAGTTCTCAGAAAAATAACATGTATCCAGAAATGTTCGGATTGAATCACACATTTTTCTAATTCTTAAAATCACACAAATAATACGAATAAAAAAACAATCCAGTAAATTATTATCACATAAAATCCAATAAAATGAGGCGTGATTTCTTCATCTTGGCGATCAAAATTTTGACCCAACTATTTTTATGATCTTTATACACTTTAGTGATCCACTATATAACCATCAATATATACAAAAATATGATGGAAATTATACATTTGAGTAGTCATTCTACTTCAGTTTATACCTCATTCACTTACAATCATCCCAATGATAAAATTCATGTGAATTGTATTCTGATAAAAAATGATATTGTGAACTGAAATAGAGTTCTCCTCTCAAAAATCACCCGTATAATCTTTTTCCAATGTACTCCATTATCTATCTATGAAATAAAATGAAATAACATTCTCTATTCATTCTATGTTACATTCACCCGTGAACCACTAATGTAAGATGTTGACTCACAATTTCCTATGATATGACCTTGTTAACAATAATTGTATTGTTTTGGATTCCTTCCATATTCCATGGCACTAATTATTTATCATGTATAATTTTATTTGATTAAATGATACATTATGATAATGTTCTGAATTTTTTTATTTTATGTTATATTTTTATCCAAGTGGAGGACACGTTTGATGTCAATGAAAATAACTACTTCTTACTAAATCCATGTTTGATTCTTTAGATATTTTTTGTACCAAATAATTCAATTCCCTACATCAATAGAATCTACATACTAATATTACATTAAACATAGAACAAAAATGTCTTGTAAGATTAGTGACCAGCTGATAACTGTCCATTCAAATTTAAATGAAAAAAATGATTTTATTTTTCCTCATATATACGTCACCTGATATTTTTATTTCGAAAAACCTATTGAATCCTACCACTCCTAAATAATTTGGTTTCATCTACCATTAATATTATGAACCAATTAATAAATTTCATATCCTCCCAGTTAACTATTCCTTCCTTCATCATGAGCCTACTCACAACATCCAGCATATGTGAAATATCTGGGCAAGTGATAACCATTTCATACATCAGTCTTCCATCCATTGATTCATATATTTCCTTTACTGTGTTTTTGGCCTAATCACTGTTTTATATTTTCAATGACATAAATGATTTGAAATCTGACACCAGAGGTGTAAATACTAGCTAAGTTCTATTGACCCTAATTTGTTCCCCATTTTTCTAGATGTAGTCCCTCTAAGATAAATTATTTTTCTAGATCTAATATATATCTTTATTTCTATCCCTCAAATATTTCTTTCAAATTAAAAATTACTCACCTTCAATGTTTCAAACAAATCAAATTTCTAAATTTTTATTTTCTTTGAATATATTCCCACTATAAATATACTATACACATATTAATAAAATATTATTACTTTCCCATATTTCCAATCCATACAATATAAATACTGATATAATTTTATAATTATGATGAATCAGTCCATCATGAAAAAATAAAATGTTTTTTTCTATTATAAGAGGTCTTATTTATCACTAAGAGACTTCTCTTATTCTTATAGTCTATATTTTTTATTCCATTCTACTAGTAAACCTATAGTTTGATGCATGTTGATTTCCTCCATTAAATCATCTTGATGGAAAATTTCTTTTACATCCATCTATTCAAAATAAAGTTGTTCTATTTTAACCATGATCATCATTTTAAAGGTATTTAAATGACATCTGACAGATGATTTTTTTTTGAAGTCATATTTTTCCTTATATTGGTAATCATTCACTGTTAGATTTTCTTTATAGATTTAATTAAAATTTTCCACATATATAATTTAATAATACCATTTATTCTAAAATATTTTCCTCCATTTTCATAAATAATTAATTTTAGATGTTTCGTTGAACTTCAATGATTCCATTTATTCATGAATTAGTCACTATAATTCTAGTAACTCATTAGGGGATACCTCTTCTTCTAGGCATTCATGTTATCATATATCTATATGATGTTATATTTTCATGTCAGTCCCAAATATATGAACATGATCTCTTTCCTTTATTGATCACCGTAAGATACCTAAAAAGTTTCTCTCATTATTTCTAGAGAAATATATACTAGTAATCCCACTATCAATCCAATAGTTCATGACTTTTATTGTTGACATTCCACTGGTCTTACCATGAAAATTCTAATACACTCATCTGAGTTCAATTTTTTTTTAAAATTTTTATTCTTTTACTCAAATAAACATGGACTTTTATAGTTTATTTTATCACAACTTCCTTCTCCCCAATTTTTTATTCTTTCAATAAACCCTTCCATTAAGGTTAGAAACTTATTATTTGATGGATTTTTTCTTTTCTTTATCCCATAAAGTGCATCTAAAATTATCATCACCATTCCTAATGAATTATATACATTAGACATATACTCAAACATATCCCCATCTATAGAATCAATATGAATGTATTAAAGGATTATGAAAACAATAAGGTTGTTAACTAATATTTTCTTACTATTCCATAACAACTGTAGATTTTCCTTCCCAAATATTTATTCTAGACCTTTTTAGAGTAGATATGACCCAATGTTGACATCCCATGAACAAATTAAAGAATTCCATAGTGAATCCTTTTACCATTATAATTCTTATAAACATTTTGAATTATTCATTTAACAACTATATTTGTTAGAGGGGTCTGGATTAGTATCGTATCATGAATTATTCCATTATTATTTTAGAAATTATGGATATTGTATCTAATGTACTCAATATCCTTTTTGGGCCATAGTAATTTCAACATTCAGTTTCCCTCACATTCCACCATAATACTCCATTAAATGAATAAATGAAGAAAATCATATTTTTTCTTCAATATGTAAATCAAAATATTTCATGGTTCAACAACGATAAAAATTTAAAAAATATAAAGATCCCTTGAGGTACTGAAGAAGGGTAGGTTCTTTAACATTTTCATTAAAATGATATAACATTCAAGCCTTGAGATTCCATCCATCTAGATTTAAGGAAAACAACTTTTATTTCCATTAAACCATACTTTTACAAATTTTGATATACACATGATCAAAGATCAATATGTCTTTCACTATTTTAACATTCATGTCTTCCTCACTATGATGAGAAAGGATAAAATTCAAAACATTATAATTTTCAGAACTTTCATCCAATGAAATTGCATTTATACATCATATCGTATACCACATCCCATATTTCAATCCAACGGAAGACAGCATGGTACCCTGAGTAACATTCCATTATATGTTGGAAATGGTATTTACCTACCCTAACTCATCTAGTTTTCCATATGTAATTATGTTATTCGACCACCATATGATATGTGTAAAAATATCTAGCTTCAGGACTCCCCCAATCATCATATTACTATTCAAATAAAAATTTCTAATATCTCTTGTGATTCATTATCAACAAATTATATTTTATGAAATTTTTGGATGAATAAAATTCCATCAAACTTTTATCTCTCATTTAATATAATAATTCACTTGACTAAACTATGCATAACCACATATAAGTGGTTCCACATAGAAAACATTCACTTCCCCCTTCGATTTAACTAAAAAAATGAACTTCCAAAAGTTGATAGTTTTGCCATTATTTCATTATGACTCATGGGGTCCTTTTTGATGTTTTAGATTTTTCCAAACATCCTTCATATGAAGATTAGACCTTTTAAATTCCCTTGGATTATCACCCATTGATCACTTTTCTAAGATATCCTCATATAGAATTACTTCCACATAGATTATCACCCATGTCCCTTTAGATTAAGATCATCCATTAGCAGTTCATATAATTCCATCCACCTAATAACCTCATTGATTATCAAATTAGTGATATCATTGATCACCATGTCTATTCATTCAAAATAGTTAGTCAACACAGTGACTATAACATCCCGATTATCTGGTAGTGATTATCATGGTTGGGCTTCCTATAACTCATTTTTTAACATAAACTTTCACTAATTCAGTATAAACTATGATCAAATTAAAATCTTCCATGTGACATTATGTTTGTGTTACTTTTGATAACCATATGGTGAAAAACAAAATCATTATTAACACTTTTTCCAATGGGTTGGGTTCTCATACTGGTACAATAATTATATTAGAAAATTTTCTATTGTATTATTTAATATAATGAAGGAAATATTCCATTCCAATGGTAACAATACTAGTGTTGCTACATAATATTTATGTTATCAAATTGTTATTTCTCCACAATAATCATGTTTAATCCAATAAAAGGAACATTGAAATCATTGTGAAATGGATTATTTTCAATCTATATCCTCCCAAATTCAGATTCATGTCAATTAAAACTATCAATTCTGATTTGATATCATTCAATATTGTTACACCAATTAAGTATCTCCCATTCATTTAAATTAGTTCAAGATTGGTCCAAATCTAATTAATCCTCGGTCTCTGATACCACTTTTTTAGATATTGTGGAATTTAGATCATCTACAGAGCTGATAAAAACACATGGAATTTCAATATCAATAAACTAGAATCCCTCAAAAAATAATTCAATGTAAATTCCAAGCATCATTAATTCCTCCCAATTTGGTGGAATAAAAATTAAGTAGAATTATAACCCAAATCTCCATAAAATTTTATCCTTGATCACACAACAAAATAGACTATGCAACATTCAAGACATGGAATTTACATTCACCTAATATTCATACCATTATAATATAAAAAATATGAGAGATAAGATTTAAATTTTATCTAAATTATTCATGCTACATGCATGGTAGAATAAAAATTCTTCTTGTTTTACTATATAATTTTTTCCCATTTATTGGAAACATATTACACTATATATTTAATCATTACTAAATTCATAACTCTCCTATAAATCTCACGTTGAAAACACATCACTCCAATGTTTCAACATTCAGTAATACTAATAATAGAAGGTAAATAAAGTTAAAAAATTTCACTTGAAATCCCATTAAATAATGGATTCTACTTTTATATTGGATACAAAACCGACAACCCTTCAGTATTGTGAAAATTTCATATCCTCTATGACCCATCATAGAGACATTTATAAATGAAAACCTATATTTTGTAGTTCATCCATTAAGGAATTATTACTAATATTATTTTAACCTCATGTTTATTCTTTCATATTTTATATGAAATTATTCTCAATATAGTTATAAAATATGGAATTTTGGTTAACATTAATATAACTCACCACAAAAAATTCCATTATTCCATTGAAAAAATTTAAAACCACATAATAAAATAAAATATATTATACTAGAAAGAATATTTACTACTTATTATGAAAATAATTTTTCATCTCAATGATGGGTGTAATATAAAACAATAAAGTCAAAGGCATAGTAACCCTATTAGACGGAATCAAAAATCATTTATAGGCTAATGAAAGAAGTTATTCAGTTATGAGAAAGATGGATGAGAATGCTTTTTGAGGTCCTCCAAAATGATGAATTTCACAAATATGATTATAGATATTAAATAAAATAATCATGAAACATGACTAAGTGGGTTCACATATTATTCAACATGGAAAGAGGTGAAGATTCAAGTATGGTCACTCTTAGGGAGGAAGATGCAATGTGAAGGACAAAACAATGATGAATTGAAGGAGGAATAGAAAGAAGTGTTATTAGAATCAAAATATAAGTGAATAAAAAGTTAATAATGATATTGGATGAAATATAAAATATCTAAAATGGAATATATATGTTTAGTATTACAAGGATAACTATTCAAAAGGATTATAACCAAGTTGGAAGAAAAGTGATTATCTACCATGAACAAGAAAATTCTATACATGATAATATATGGAATCTTACACTCTCCCCATGTATATAAAAGTGTTCAATTTTTGATTAAATTGATATATATTCATAGTGGTGATATAATACATTTATTGAGTGTACAAAAAAATAATTTCTAATATTAGAGATGTTGGAGAAAAAACAATGGTATCAATTCCTAATATCACTCAACAAATGATTTCGTGCAATCTCCATATATTTAAAATAATAATTTACAATTCATTAATTGATGAATATGTTCACTTTTAGAAATGATTGATCTGAAATAATGTTTTTTTAAAAAAAATATAATTTATTTTTGATTTATTCAGGTCCAGCATAAGAAAATAGACAAGTTGTGAAATAACCAATGTATGGGTATTATTTTTTACACAATGAAAAGGAAGAAAAAGTGGAAAAGATCATGTAGATTACTTAAACCTCTAATAGACAAGAAATCACATTAACTCTAAAAGGTCATGAAAATGTGACATTAAAAACATGTGACATACATTAGATCATGTAGAGCCCCTTTTCCATGATTATAAATTCTAATGGAGGCATCCATGACACTTGCTGATCACATGATGACTTCTAGATAAGTTACACCATTCCATATGTCATGAGAAAAAATAGTCACCTAATAAAAAATAAAAAATCCTTATAAAATAAAGGATTGAAATATAAAGAATAGGGGATCCTATTATGGTCTTTCATATTCATTTGATATGATTATATGGTTCACAAGATGCTGCGAATCCACAGTGACATGTCAACCTTTTCGTATGAGAACTTGTTGAGAGGTCTCCCTCATGATACGAAGGGTTTTGAACATGTCAATAAACTTTTATAATACCCCTTCATCTCTATAGACAAAAAATGGATGTTCAAGATAGTATTCACACACCAGCATAGGACCAATTATTTGACATGTGATGCATCAACTGTAAGGAGAATGATTTTATTCGACAATACTCACAAATGATTATCATGCAACCAACTCTTGAAAAATAAAGATGGAAATACAAGAGGAAATGACATATACTTATTGGGGTGAATGAATAAATTTTCATTAAAGAGTATGGGTTTACACATTTAGTGTGATCACCATTGATGAAACGAGTCCCCCACTACATGTTATATTGATCCTATGAAATCCCCCAGACTAGACACAATTTTCTAATTGAAGACCATACAATTGTTTTAATCAATCATGTGACAACCTTTCGATTGGCATCCTGATCTCTCGAGGTCTTGTATACATATAAGAGTGACCATGTAATGGTACCTTGGCATGTCCACATGGTTAAGAATGATCCCTTTCATCAGCTTTGGTACAAAAAAATATCTATTGTGGAACCTTCTTATGGACTTTAAATGTTAGATGATTCCATTATATGAAATAAGAGAGACTAAATACCTACAATGACTCAATAAAAAAAATGAGATTTTCCCCATGAAAGGTGGAATATAACCATGAAAATTTAGGCCTATAAATACCCCCTATATAAAAAAAATCAATCAAAGATCCCTCACACAAGGGATGTGAAGAGAGGACTTCTCTGATTTACCCATCTGGTGATAGATAGGTCTTCCAGTAAGTAACAATCAAGGTAATGGCCTAAAAAATATGAATCATGTATAGTGACTTCATTTCATCACTCATTTATCATGGTAAGGACATATGGAATATCCATCCAATTATACAAAGGAGGCCCCTCATATCAGTTGGGTCACATGATACCAACAATATAAGAAAATTGGAAAAACTGTAGGCACTAATGAAATAAAGGCCTTAATAAGTACCAAAATATAGTCGACTTATAAGATATAATATTTTTTGATCCTTGTGTACTTTTCATGACATATCTAGATCATGCAATAAAATCAAGACATGTCGCTCAAATCATGTAATTCCGGGCCCAAATATTAATTGTATAATGCGATGTCCCTTGGCTGTGTCAATGTAAATCACATGATGCCCTCTATACATACAAGCCAAATCTTTCAAATACTCTTAGGATTTCCATCCAAATCATGTAATGTTCTCTATTCATGTCACCCATATTTTGTCGTAACACCAAGACATGTATTCAGGGCTCACGTTGGTACCAAGGCATGTCATGTTGTTTCACTTGACTTCCTCCAAACTAGTCAGATGTGTTTTCTGCAACCCACTGGACATAACATCTTCAGTGATGAGATGTTCTTAGGAAAAGTTATCCAGATCTTGCGGATCCTTCAAGATATGTTATCCGAGGTTATGCGACGTCCTCCAAAATGAGTAATCCAGGTCATGTGGAGCATTTCAAAAATATCAACATGGATCATGCGATTTAATCTATAAAATTAATCAATACCATGCGACCACTGGAAAAAAAATTCATCTAGGATCTTGAAATGGAATCTGGACATATCATTCAAGTTATACAACATTCTCCAGATATCTCAACTAGATAATGACCCTATCTTTGGACTTCTCCTCTAGTTAGCCAGTAAATGTCTGGACATCCTCTATCATTTTAGGAAATAGATTAAATCGTCTTTGGCGTACAATATAATGATTTTGTTGGGACAATAAAGACATAAGAAGATGAAATCTTAGGACATAATATCCTTTTCTAGTGGATATATTAGGACATCCCTAGAGTGTAAGCCTTTATTTGTGCTAAGATATGAAAGACCATATATTCGGGAAAACATAGAGTATAATTCATAATCAGTGGGATTATATGACTACCCCTATATTTGACCATCATCATATTATAAGCCCTGATCGGTGTTAAGAAAGCTCATATTTTGGTAGTCTTAGTGTGTATTCCCTTACTTGTGGATGGATTTGACAACTCCCATATTTGGCAATCCTTAGACTATAAGAACTGATCAACTGAACTACGAGAAATCTGAATCATGACGTAACAAGGATAGAAAGGATTCTTTCTTAAGGTCCCAAATCAAATGGACATCCCCCACCATATATTCCCCTCCATGGCTTCGACAATCGAACCATCATGATCCTATCTCTCCACGGATTTATCTTTCATTTTCATCCACTATTGTATTGAGATGAAAATAGAATTATGATGACTCTACGTCCTAATATAATAAGGATATATAGGACATCAATCCAATGTAATACCTCCATATTAATCATACAAAGGGATGTCCGGGAATATATGTCACTCCTCCTGATGCAGTTAGACTGACTACTAATGATACATTTTTTCCCAAATTGATCGATGATAACATGGGCTTATGGATTTTCAATGATAATGTCATTTTCATCATGAATCTCTACCTTTTATGGAAACATAAATGTGGAAGACCGGATTTGTGTAATGACATAACAACCCCCATACAAGGTCATGAGTGATCGACGTATGATGAGAATGATTCTTATCTGGATACATAGGACACATTCTTATGGTTTTATCTCAATTTTAGGTGCCTAATATCCCTCATATATTTCCCTTATATGTGATGTTATAATGAATTTTTTAAGCATTTATGTTATTTTTTTATTCCCATTATAATTAAGATATGTATGAAAACTCAAAAAAAAATCAATACCTTCCAAAAAATAATAATTTCTACCTTGTTTAAAATATCACTAGATAACATGTTTGAATGTAATTACTATATAAATAGCTACAGATTAATGGGAAATGAATAAATAAAAAAAGATATATATAGATGGGTTCATAAGTACACCCCCTACACATGTATGGATTTAGAATCAAATAATTATTTTAAGCTAACTGACCCCATATCAGAATTAGGTAGAGACTCTTGAACATATCATAAATATATGAGAGAGTCCCACAGTAGGGAACATTTTCCCCAAAAAGTGTGTGACTAGATCAAACTCACATCCTCGGATCCAATGTATGTTTCTATGTCTCAATGGTTCTAAAACCCCAATGGAACAACTACCCAGAGAAAGTGGGACCATACATAGTTATAGATGTTGGAGCCATTGGGAGTATTTTTTAGATATCAAAATGGTACAGCCAAATCCAATTACTATGCATGAAATTTAACCCCCAATAATGAAATCATCAAGATAAAACATGCTCATCATTACCAATAAAAAAATGGTAAACACATTTTGAAAGGATTTATTTTAACTTTTAAATCACTTTTTTATTCGAAAATGGATACATTACATTGTTCATGTGAGAAATATCAGTTCCTTTAATGTGGGTGGTTCTATATTTATTATAAAAAAATCTATCATTGAAATGAATCTCTCAAGTATAAAAATTATTAGTTTACCAAGAGTCAGGCCATTTTGTTTTCATATCCTTAACAAATAAAAGTGTATAAACCAAAATGAATATTCCAAATGATGGAAGTGATTGACCGATCCCCTATATCATGGTTTCTCATTAAGTAATCTTATTATCTCTTTAAAAAAGACAACTAGAGTATAATTAACAGACTACGAATTAGAAAAAAACAAATTCAACACTATTTCATATCAATTTGATCACATATCATTCTTATAATGGTGTATTGATTGGTGACAAGGATCTTTGTGGTCTTTGTGACTCTAGATACTTCTCACACAAACAACATAAGACTGATGATAATTTAATCATATAGTGACAGTTATTGAAAAAAATTATGACATCAACCCCCATAAGATTAAAAATGACCTCACATGTATAAAACCATGAATGTTATGTTGAAAATTAAATGGTTAGCATAAACATCACCAATGTATGATATCAAAAATTGAGGATATTAATGAGGTTTGTGAAATTCTATAATTAACAAACCTTCCTCATACTAGGAATGCTAAAGTAAAACCAGTGGTTCTAATTTCCACTGACAACTACATCAAAAACATATCCACTTAGAGTGATAATAACCAACATTAGTATCTAATAAGGTATAATTAGAAGCCATGTATGGATACCTATTGGATCATGTTACTCTAAGGAGGGATTATGTCAACTTCCGTCACCAACATGATCCCACTAATTCCCCTCAGTTTCCTGTGAAGGAAACAATATGAAACGCTACCACCTATGAGACCCATACATGGGAAACAGGGAAGAAAATTCCGGAACAAAAACATCTATATAACTGGTAGTAGACTCATATCCCTTCTCTACCACCATTCCTAAAGACCATCAACATATTCACATGGGAGAAGGAGGAAAAAACATGCATCCTACCCCCACATCAATTGATGTTATCTACTAATATATAGAGGAATAAAAATTCTTAGGCTTATATTCAATTCCCCAATTTGGTAAAGTTACACTCCATGTTAAAAATATCTAATGAAATCATATGTCATGTTTTGTAACTAGTATAGATATATGGAAAATAACATATTCCAATACCTATAGCAAGGGAAGAAAAATACCATGATCAAAATGATCTAGAGTTTGCTTTAGAGAAATAACATATTATTACTCCAATCGAAGAGATTTTTTTGCAAATTCACGAAAATAATGAGGCTTCTAACTGGGATAATATTCCAATTCCCACTAGGGATTACCATTTATGAGTGGAACATGTCTTAGGAAAGTCTCATATTCTTGTCACAAAAGACTGGTCGTATATTCCAAAGGACTTTGATCAGCCTCATACCACAGTTTTGGCCTAGGATCACTGAATGTAAACAACACATGCCTCAAGAAAGTATCATATTCCCAAAATAATAACAAAAAATACTTCAATAGTTTTGGATTTGGATCAAACTCACATTATAAATAATGCTCGCTATGTGAGAGTGGAACATGCCTTAGGACATGATCATGTTATTTTACGTGAATCTACCTAAAATATTACAGTATATTATACATTCCTAGTTCATATACCAACTTTTAATAATGAACAATAGAACTAACATTCTTCATAGTCCATAGAGAAAGAGGATCATATTGCTTCTTTCATTCTAGAGATCGATCTGTATATTCAAGAGAGGTGAAAAAATTCAAACTGAGGTCATAATCTTTTTCTAATTGGGTTCACCAAGTGAGATATGTACATGACTTGGGATAAACAGATAATCCAATAGAAAAAGACCAACTGTGAACGCTATAAGCTTCGGATCAAGACCATTTCCATGATATGGTTGTGGATCACCATGTAAGAGAGGAGAATGCCTCAGAACTAGATCATTTTCCTTTTGGTTGTGCTATTTGGAATATTACATCATATTTTCATTGATAGGATCATACTACCCCAATTACTTATGGTTACCAACATAGTCAAAAATATGTTATATAAGGGAATCATTTCCAAGTACCACCCCAAAAGGAAGGTAATTGTATTCCTCCATGATGAAAAATTCAACTCATATCCCAAATCATATCAATGAAAGTGTCCTTGAGGTTGTTTGAGACAATTTATCAGCACACCATGGTTCTTATAACACTTAAACCAATGCATAAGGTTATCCTTAACATGATATCCCACAGTTTGGTTATGTAGAGATGAATCCTAGGTAATCTAATCCTATCTTCTTCCCTGGTAAACCTCCCCATTGTGATACCTCCTATGGACAAGGAAATCCTCCCCATACCTAACCACCGTCACATAGAGAGGTGTTCAATACTCAGACACCTTTTTATAGATATGTTCATGAAAAATTGGAGTCAACCACTTATTGTTCTCTATGAACATACCACAAAACATCACTCTTGCCATTAGGAAACCCCAAGAATCACCATTTATTCTATGACCATATGGAGGCATATATGTCTGAATGGGATGAATCTGATATAGATATAAGTAAATATTTTTCTAGAAATAAAATCACAATATCTGTTGGCCCTCACAACTTCTAAAAATTAGATGTCTAATGATCTTGAGAAGTAATTCATGCCTAATAAATGTCAAGATATGTTGGAAACTCATCATTAAAAAAGGGATAAACCCATTCCTTATCAGGGATATGAGGGTCACCTTTATACCCAAAAGATAATTTATTATGAGATAGACCTATGTAGTATATCCATGGCCAGGGACCCGAAATGGTAAAAGCACAATTCAAATATACAACACACATTCAACTATTTCATTAGAACCATTCAGTAACAAATCATTGAGTCCATATCATATATCAATATTAATGAATGGGGAATGGATGATGTTTTACACTCCACCACACCTCTGGAACACTAGATCCCCTCTTTTACAAAATCCTATATTATCATAACATAAAGAGAAATCTTGTGACTAATGAACATGCAATCTAGTTAGTCACCACAATAGAATTCCAATGATTTAATTGTTCTATGAAATCATGAATGGAGGGATAAGAAAACCACAATATATATGAACTCATCCCCTAGAAATAATTCAAACCTATTTTCAACATAGAATGAAAGGATAAAATCAACCCAACATCTTCCTATATAAATTGACTCCTGTCATGGGGATCCATTGCACCCAGATACAACATGATCACAACTACACAACATCAAAAAAACCACAATAATAACCTCTATGGTAGATATCTTGGAGAAAACCTAGCATATCAGGTGGGTGGAATATCAACCACTTCCTCCACCCCTCAGATCATCAACCCTAGGGAGGATTCAAGATATATTGACAATAGCTACAAATGAAACAAAAGCCACTAGGTTGGGGGAATTTATATCTCAATTAGAATAACATTGTTCAGAATCACTAAATTTTTTACTGCAGAAATGAATGGAAGTCTTGGATAAACCTTTTCCTAGTAGTCTGGTGGAGTTTCATCTTAGTCTCAATATCACGAGTCATCAATTTCATGATTTGAATCATCGAATCCACAGTAATAGGATATAAAAACAATAATTATGGCCCTAGATAGACCCCAATCCACATGCATATAGGAATGTTCATCACCATCTTCACCATAGAAAGAATAAATTACCTCTACATTGGGAGGAAAATATAGATATTTGGGATCCCATTCGTTGTTTTACCCATAAGGGAAACCACTTATATTTGGGTATCATTCGAAAATCATGACTTGAACCATACTTAGGGTCCATAATCATAGATCAATATTGAAAAGGCATATAATGAAGTTAATAAAACATCTCCAGGGTAACCAGACAAAACGACCCAGTGTGGACATGGGCATGAGAAATGAACCAAACACAGGAAGTCCTAAATCACCCAATTAAATTGACAGAAATGGGGTGACAAATATTTCTCAATACAGATCTTTGAATATCTTTACTACCTAAAAACAAATAATTTGGATCAATATAAAAATTCAGATTGCTGTAATATGAAAAATATACGATGGGAGGAGGATCCTGGTTCAATAACTGGGGTAACATGTACTTGGAACCATAGGATGTTCCAAAAAGTAGATCCTCCATATATAAATTAGAATCCTCTATGGAAGAACATGTGTAGTGATAAATGGAATGGTTTGGATACATCCCAATCACTACCCAAAAAAACTAAAATTCTTTATATGGAGGAACTTGTGGAGAAATATTAGAATGAGATATAAAATATCAAACAAGTCAATTTGGAGGTACCGAGGGGTAAATTTACCACACGGTATCATATTTAAAAAATATGAATACCCCTTTTCATAGAATATTTTAAATATACGATCTGCCAATAAGTGAATAATCCAAGATTTACACCAGTGCTAGTTTCTAGCTTTTAGTACAAATAAATGGAGAAGTTAAAATTTATAGGATCATCCATCCATTACAGATACAACATCTCAATAAAAAATGAGTTCATTCAGTCCTATAATGTATTTAGAATCAAGGAGATATGATAATAGGACAAACTCATCAGGACCCACTCCTTTTAAAAGGTATGTGGCTTCGAAATAAGTAAATATAATATTGATCAACACCATCGAGTCAATATCTACATGAATGAAAACTATGTTGGGGTGAAATACACCTAGGGATCCTTATAAGATTCCACATACATAATGATATGTTTTTATATGAACTTATTGGACCAGCATTTTATTGGTACCCCAGCCTTCCAACAAGATTTGTTGCATGATTGGAAGACCTTAGTCATTAATTCCTCTACAAATTCAACACCATGTTGAGGAAAATGATTATTTATGACCTGATGGATTATAAGAAATGAAAATAATAATAGGATGTCTATATATATATATATATATATGGAAGGGATTAACCTATTTACTCATCATATATCTCCCATAGCACAAATTTATTGAACTCTATGTTGAATCATTCCGAATTATCTAATGATACCGAAGATATCAAGGAAGTGTCTAGGATGGTTATGTTAGTTCGATGAAATAGTGAAATAAAATAAAGAACCCTTTCAGTGATATCGAGATAAATATCTGATCATTCATTTAGAATAAGAAAAAAGGCTTGGAAAAGAATATATTACACTAAAAACACTAAAACTTATTGTTGTTCCCAACCGAGAACATATAGAACCTCTGAACTGCCAAAAAATTCTTTTCGGCTACACTAAAAAATTTCTCTTATGAAAAAAATCGATTGTGGTCACATGAATTTGAACAATAGTTGATTAACACATACACTTCTGAAATGAGAAAGTTCCTGAATATTTCTTTGTGGCCATTGATAATAACCTTATCAAGCTACCATTTCACAGGATGCCAAATGATTTCAACCTCACAAATAATCCTAACTACTTCACATTTCATAGAAGGAATGTTCAAGATATATTATATTTTTTCCTTTTAAAAGATTTTATGCAATCATGGTTTATTCCAAGAAGGTATTGTTAGATAAATCACTAGAATAGGTGACCAAAATAACCATTGCACATTCAATAGAATAAGGTGATTGTAAAAAGTTTTATCCATTCATGGAAAGATGTTAAAAAACTAAATGACACAAAATACACTTGACTAAGATCGTACAACCCAGATATCACAGCTTTTCAGACCCTGAATGACTCATCCAACAATGGAGGAGACATAAAATATGCCTCTAGAAGGTGGAAATGACAATAAAAAAATAGGAATAGATAGAAGATGAATAGTCATATTCTTCTCCAAAACAGGTTGTGAACCTTTATGATTTCTTCCCTGCTACACCTGAAGAATGGGAACCACTGCAAAGAAAAAAACCCTCATAAAATGTGCTTGTAATAAGTTATTTAAACCAGATAAACAAGGATTAACCCTTCCTTGATGATTCATATGTATTTTAGTATGATTTCCTCATATATGTACAGGGAATAAATGGTCACTTTTATATGTACTGCGGATATATAGGACAACATGGGTGTGGGAAAACCCAATATTTTGCTCATGTCCCCACATAGGACATATATACAACTGATACCCTTGGAAAAGCACTCCAGTAGGACAAACAGATACATCATGGTGCTCCAAAAATATCTTAATGTTGTCCCCACCAAGTAATCTTACAAAACTACATAGGGGGGTGTGATTGTATGATCATCATAGACTATGAGGAAGACTGACTCAACCTGTTCCACTGGTAGGAGATGATCCCTTGTCATTTTCCCATGTATCAATCATATCTACATTAATGTCCATATCCCATAAGCCACATAATAATGAGTAACTCCACCTTGGTACGTGATTTACTTTGGCACAAAATTACAAAATACAGAAATTGTTAGCGAGTTCTCCAACCAATCTATAAATACTAGATGAAAACATTTTTTAAAAAGAATTCCTAGAGGCACTTCTTGAAGCTCTCCAAAGACCACTAGATTTCAAAATATAAGTCACATTAACTATGGTTTAAAAATATTTCTTGGATAAAGCTCATCCAAATTTAGGCCACTAAATGTTTGGTTATTGCATTGTGGATATATCAACCATAGATAACACCATTAAATTTTTTGATAAGCATGAGCAAATACCTGTTTCAAATATCAATATCAAAGATTAGTTTGGGGATCACATAACTAATGATCATTTTATATTTATCCTGTAAGAAACTAAATAAAATATCTTTCTTAGAATGCCCTGAATCCACAACCACATCGTTGTACCTTCAACATTCCTTCGTTATTTGAAAATACTCATTGATGGTAAGGCCATCATACTAATTTTTTATATATCCTACTTCAAGACATGTAAGGCCACATATGAAGAAGTTTATTCTTAAAAATGATAAGGAAAATATCTAATGGGTTGTGATAATATATAGAATTCAGTTTCCAATATCTTAGGGAATAACCCTATAAAATTCTTGGAGTATTCTATGTACGGATTTTGTGATTACCATATATCTAGTTCTGTCAACAGACTTGATCATTGATGTAAAAGATCCTTATATCCATAGTGAATGTGTTAAATAAAATACGCTCCATAATTAATCTACAATGACTAAAGTAGTTGAGGATGACAATGTAAATCAAATTTATAATGAATCCCCAGTACTTGTAGATACAACCCTCCATGCTACAAATGTACATACAAAAGTTGAAGAATTGATCAAAGAATACATATTTTGAGAAGTCAAATACAAACGATGGATCAAAAAAATCATACCTATTGATAAAATGAATGAGAATATTAGGATCTGTAATGATTTTAGCGAACTGAATAAAAAAAACCCAAAATTAAATTCCACATTACCAATCACATGACTCTTGATCGACGAAACTGATCTCTTCTAGGATATTTCTCTAAATAATGGTTACTTAGGGAATAATTAGATAAATTTCGACCAAAATATGATGAATCCACTATATTAAAAGAACAATAGGGGTGTCTTAGTTTACAAGGACATTCCGTTTATCCTAATGAAATATAGAACCACTTATCAATGTGCCATGTGTCATATCATTATGACCATCTTGGGATGAATAGATGAATCTAAATATGATTACATGGAGGAAAAATCATGAATTTTCGGAACTCACTAAATAGATCATTAAACAATCTTCGAGAGGTTGAGTTATCATAGCATGAAAAGGAGTATGATAAAATATTATTTGGGTGTATCATTAATGAAGAACCATGGAATTTTAGTACACCATTGTGGCATTGAGGTTGAAATAATAAATAATAGTTTATTATAAGAAATACCCCCTTGGAATTATAAAGAACCAATGTATTTTTTTGGTCACTATGAACACATCTAGAATTTCATTGTCATCCTGGATTGAAATTCTATCCCCTTAACTAATATACTTAATAATGGAGGCACCTATAAATCTAATGAGTACTTCCATGATGTGTTCAAGAGTCTCATGTGGTATCTTCTACACCGACATGTCCTAATGTTGTTAGTGAATGTAAACCAACTTATTTTATATGTTGAAACCATTGAATGATGAAACAGTTAAATCCTCACATTACAAAATGACATGAGATGTGAATTTTTTTTAATAATTCAGATGAAAATTTTATTTACAAAGACCCAATATTTTTCGTTTGACAAGTACTAAATCACATTAATCAATGAAATTGAAAATACTATGAATTACTTGCACTACATAACATCAACCAGGTCTCTCATATTAACATACTAGTGCCCATCCATGTCCACCCTATGTTGACTGGTTGGCTGTCCAGATGGGTGGCCATTCTAAAATTATACAACATTCAGTTCATTTTATAGAAGTTAGAAAAAGTGAAATCTATGGTCGATATCCTTGTAGCACACCCCACTCAAAAACATGCTAGTTTAAACCATGATTATTGAAGATGATGTTTTCTAATCCCATATTACTCATTGGTAATGGAAGATGTATTTTGAAGGTATCTCCCTAAAAACTATTGGTAAGAGACTCAAAACATAAATCTCAATTGGGATGTCTTTGGTATTCTATTGGTTTCTGTTGGAAATTAAAATTTCCCTCCTCTCTCACAATCTGAAGGCTTCACCAATAATGAATCTGAATACCAAGCCCTCATCACCAGCATTAAATAGGCTCTATAGCTGCACAAAATCCCACCTGAACATAAATTGGATTCATTTCTAGTGATAAGTTATATAAATGGTTAATATTATATCCTAAAGGAAGAATTATCCACTTCCATTAGCTACATCATATGACTAATAGAGGAATTGCTTCATGATCCAATGTTGCATCATGTTCCCAGACCACAAAATTTTAATAACGACACATTAGCTAATGAAACCATAGTCTTGGATGGCCATGATCAATAAGAAGCAATATTCTACATCACACACTTATTAATGGTCTCGTCAATAACCATTTGTGACACCAAATAAATCAAATTATCTCAACACCACCTCAGATCATAATGAACAGACATCCACCCCGAGAATAATGGAGCCTATAATTGGTTATCTCTATAATGGGACTCTCCAATTAATAAAATATATAAGGAAATATATTCATTGCTAAATAGTTAAATTTACTAAATGTGGTGGTCCAATTGAAAAAAACACCCCTATAAGAAAGGATTTGATGGAATAATCATAAAATAAATAATATATAGAGAGATAACAACCATCATAGAAGAAGACCATAGAGGATCCTATGGTTTTTATTGGTCTAGGGTTCGACTCTCCCAAAAAATCATGAGGCTAGATTAATACTAGAAAAAAATGAAATAATATCATGTATAATTCACCAGGAAATGTCATACATTACAGACTTGTGAAAATTTAATCCACTACCCAGCCAAATTCATACTTACAGATAAATATTCATTGCCTTTTTATATAGGGGGAATGAATGTATTTGGGCCACATCCCCTATCCACAACTATATAGATCAAGTACATCCTTACTACTAAAATATTTCATTAGAAATGGATCAATGAAATAACCCTCAATGATACTTTTATGAAGAATCTCATCAACTTTGTGAATTACAATATCATCAAGAGATTTATAGACAATCTCATGATATTGTTGGAAAATGAGACCAAATTTTATTATATGGATTTGAATAAATTTTACCTGGAGTACATAATCAAGTCCAACCATTCACCCCATTATCTTCCAATGAAAAATGGAAAAATATATTCTTTCAATAAGACATTGTCAAATATAATCATGATAATAGTGAGTAAGGATAATAAAATTCATTGTCAGACTAGATTATAATGATTTATGGGGCTACTTTAACACCACATGTACTACTATAAAGGAAATGAATTATTTATTATTGTACAAAATTTAGGCAATGATTACAATAGAAGTCCATTTACACTATATTCTAATAGATATGTATGGACATATATTAGATGAAGTGAAATAAAAAAAGTGTCCATATATGTTGGAGTAAATCAAAAATAATAGGACACATACATTTCACAACCTTGATGTTTATTAGAATCCAATCGCATGATCCATCAATATAAAGGTTCTTTTATTACAATTGATCTTGATAACTAGAATCAAATGAGGGGGAATGAGTCATTCCCACTCAAAAAAAATATCTTATAAAGAAATAATTTCAAAAGATATAATGAAGCATTAATCATCTTGGTTGAATAATGATAAAAAATAAATAAATTCTAGGTCCCATGATGTAAAATTGAAAACCTGTTCCTTCTTGAATAATATTATACTATAAAAAATCATCCTAGAATCAAGAAATTAATCTATATTGTGTCACACCTCTTGGTTTCATGATTCTAAATAGAAAAAATATATCCAAATGTGACAAATGTTTATTAAAAAATACTCTTAGTTTTGGGATGTTAAACTAGAATAATTCAACATATAAGCAAGAAATTAAATTTCACAAAATAAATCATCCATGTTTCATGATATTAAACTGAAAAAATATATCCTTGCAAAAATACCTTAAACTGCATAGCATCAATTGTCTTGGATCCATGAGGTAAAAAACAAAAAAATGTCTTACCATATGATTTTAATCTATACAAAGTGTCCTACTGACCAAATGATGATAAATTGTATGAAGCTTCATCTAAAAACCATTTCTTTATATTGTACGATTGATGTTATGGAAGAAAACTATTAACTAACACAACTTATTTTTTCAATACCACAAGTCTTTAAAAAACATGGAAAAATTCATCATAAAATAATTTAAAAATGCATGTATCCCCAATATTCATCTTCTACAATGTGGTTTCATTGATGTCCACAACACCTGACATTAAAATTCCTGGATAATGTTCTTTTCACTTGTAACTAAACATCATGGTTTTACAAAAATATTTATGGCATTATTCTAAATCCAATGAGAATTTTAGGGACACCTCGATCCTATATATTGGTGAATCCACTAGATGATATAAAATTGACATATAATTCATTAATTTCCTCTACATGGTGGGATGAAATGTTGGTATTTTTTACATATATAGATCATAACTCATGTGAGTATAAATTTTTTTGTAATGTCGTCCCACACAATGAAGTCATATAAATACATGACAGTATTATGAAGGACCTAGATGCAAGAACATAAAATTAAAACCATAATTCATTATCCCAAGATGATAAAATTGATGGTTAATGTCTCTTGAATTATATAAAAACTCATTTGACCATGTGCCTTTCTCCATAGGACTGTTATCCTTAGGTTCAGTCTCCCACTACACCTTTGTTACAGAACAATGTGTGACATGATTCCATTAGTCATAGAATATATAGCGACACACATAACTCTATTCATGGAACCATTCAAAAAAAATTTCTTTTCACATCATGGTTTAAAAAGTACTATGTGTGGATTGGTTAATATCATCACAAGATACATAGTGATCCCCATATCGCTAATAATAGGCCTATATAAAAAAATTAATGGGAATAATGACCCACTATATGTATGGGTCATAACTGTGTAGAGTGTTTCCTATTCATGAACTACATGTGGCTTGATAAATTTTATAATAGGAAATGTAGTGACACCAAGATCTCCAATACTAGGCTCAACTATAACAATCAGAAATTAAAACTACCCACTTTTCATAAGTATCGTACATTCATAGAAAAAATTCAATCCATGTTTTATATGGCCCTTGATTATTTT
Source organism: Viscum album (assembly GCA_963277665.1). Taxonomy (NCBI): domain Eukaryota; kingdom Viridiplantae; phylum Streptophyta; class Magnoliopsida; order Santalales; family Viscaceae; genus Viscum; species Viscum album. The sequence goes on from OY728138.1 coordinate 1,930,395,982, forward strand.
CCTCAAAAAATACATAGTGACACATAGATCTCTGAATCTTGGCCACATCTGGGTGAGACCAACATAGGAAATATACATAGAATAACTCCACATGTCTTGATTTTTATCATCAGAGGACACACTATAAAACCTAGATACCTAATCCTGGGTTTATTCATTGGATATAAAATTATATAAATAATCCCTTAACTTTATATGTGATAGAACTATAGAATAAATGTATTAGACACACGATGTTAAATTTAATGAAAAAAATAATATATAACACTTTTAAGAAGGGGTCAATCTATGCAATTTCATTTTTCATTCTCAAGAGTGTAATCAATGTTTGAATGTATTGTATAGATGATACAACCACAGGAGAAGGTCTCCAACATAAGACTACCCACCAATAAGAATGATCATGGATAATAGATTCCCTTTGAATATAAATTCCGCCAACCAGTGTGCCATGCCCCTAATGAAATCTAGAACATTTTTTCACCTCAGTCCCCATATCATTATAAAAGGACTTTAAGATGCATGTAATTGAATAAGTCACTAACACATGACACTAAACATCAAGAAAATTTTCTTTGTCACGTGACAATAAAACTGCAGGGAAATTACATCCCCATTACATGATGTTAAAAGGTGACGCCCATCACCCATAATCATCCATTATAAAAATACCGCAAAAAATTGATCCTCGTCAAACACTAAATCGAGTGGTTCTTTCATTCTCTAAACCCTCGGCACATGAATCATGATTCTTGTCTTGAAAGAATCAGTTTTTTTGCAAATCTTTCATAGCCCCTTGAAAGGATAATAGGTCATCTTCTTTTACCTTTATATAGATGAATATGGATAAAACATACAAAACAAAGACATATTGTCAACATATGATGGGATTTCAAATCCTTATGAGTCTAATATCACCATATAAGGACTCATCACAAGATGGTGTTATGGTTCATCCCTAAACTGACTATCAAATAACATCACTCATGTACTTATAACGTTGAGCCAGGATTTATAAATTTTCATTTCCAAATAAGAAGGATGTTGTAATAATCTTAACCATGGGATCAGAATTAGGTTGTTTAGTAAAAGTTTCATCAATATTAGGTCTAGGTTCTTATTGACCTTAAAATGCATGCAATTTGTTTAATTATATATGACCCGAATCTTTTAGCCTATGATGGTTCAGAATAAATGATCCTAAAATATTTGTAAAAGAGGAAAAAAAATGTTAGGTGGGAATCCTACAATGGGAGGCCTGAGAAAATAAATTCTATGCTCACTAAAATCATCATCTCCATATCTAAAGAAGAAATATTTGTGAATTTCAATATTTTATGAAGCTCATTGGTCATACATTCTCTCCGTATTAAATTATAGTATTTTCTCATTGGACCCCTTCATCCATGGAAAAGTCATAGTAATGATTTTTCACATCTCTGAACTACGTGAATTTATTCTATAGGTGGAAAAAAATTAGAGTACTTAAACACTTATGAAATATTAAATTTTTAGCAAATTAGATATCATGATTTGATCACCATGGATCACCACTAAACTTCCTTGGCCATTGAAAAAGGATAATTGGCTTCAAGTTACCCTTTATTTTACTATGAATGTATGCCTATGGATCCTGCTTATGTCTATGTGGTTGTGAACCAAATACTTTATTACCATTATAATTGGATTTTCAATCCTTGTAAACCCAGGCATCATAGTGACAGAACCCATCACCATATAGTGTTTTGATCAATTCCCAACATAGTTTTCCCTTACCATCCTCATGACCTTAACACTCAGCACCATGATTTATTCTACCCATAACCATAATATTCAAGATTATTTGACACCCATGATTTTTTATAACTATGTTTTATACCATTTCACAATGAAATAACGAAATACTTCATTCTGAGGCCATTCTATGGCACACACATCATGACTCAAAATCAGATGTTCTAGGGACTGAGATTCCCAATAAAAAATATATAACTCACAAGGTTACAAAAACCTTTGGGGATTGATTTTTTTCTACATACATCTTCATCCTTAAGCCATTTAATTCTTACCAAATCTTTCATGGCCCTAAAAAAAGAGCAGATACAACACTATTTGACAATGGTGTCAAAATGTAAGAGCTCTGATCTACCAACCTATGGTTTTTCCACCTTATAGAAATTGACCTTCAATCCTCACGATCAATGGTAACATTTTGGAGGAACCCAAAAACTAAATGAGTTAGTGGTGTTATCTAGAATTTATACCTTATTCCATGTTTCATAACTCAATCGTTTGAGTTATTAATTTCTCAACCCATTCTCATGCTATCCATGTGGACTTGGCATCCTTAGAATTTTCCATTAACCATTATTACCCCAAATAAATCTCTTATCTCTCCGGGAAAATGAAGGGTGAAACTCTATTTTATAATGATAATAATGAATAATTTATTTTACAATCCAACCAGAGGCATATCCTCCTTATAAGAATAGAACTCCAATCATTGGTACGCCGTGAAACACTATGGAGGAACTCAGAACCTTCAGGTTTATTGATTCATCCCAGGAATGTATCTCCCATGTTTCATATTCAATAATAAATTCTTCTATGAACGGATTTAAACTACATTTCATTTCAATTTTTCGATCCACAAGACCCTAAAATACCACAATAGAATGACTAAGCTAGAGGACCATAGACTAAAACAACTACTGGTCCAAGACAAAGTACTCTAAAGTATTGTAATTGAAGGTTCATGATAAGAGACAGAAAACTATAAACATAAATGGTCCAATATAAAAGATTGAAAACTAAAACAATATAATATCCAAAACAAAAAAAAACCGAAAACTACTACAATAAAAGCAATGACCTAATAGAACCATATTTATATTTAATAATTGTATAATCTATAAGACACTATATTAAAATAACATAAAGCATGATCTACAAAATCCTAACCCACAAAAAACAAGGATCCAACTAGATGACCCTAAATTACTGAAATAGAAGGTATAGGCAAGAATACCCTACAGTACATCTATATATAGTTTGATCTATAAGAAAGTAATCTACCACAAAATAATGGTCTAGTTTGAAAGACTAGAAATGTTAATAAACCTTTATATCTAAAAACCTGATAAGGGAATCCGGGGAAAACAGATATTCCAGGCCCATGAATCCTTAACATATATGATGTATTGTAAAATATTTAGGAAATATAAATAATAATATACATACCTGGTAAGTCCCATCATATATCCATATAAAAAAAATCCTATTATTCTCTCTAAGTCCACTGGATTCAGAAAAAGATAACACATAATCCTTCTAAGACATATATTATATAGAAACTATAATTTTATGAATTAGGTAATCTCAAGATAACCTAGGCATATACATTAGTAAGAAATATTAGGTTGGTGGGAATTCATGATAATTTCTAGAGGAAAACCTATAACAAATTTTTCATATAATAATTCTATTATACCCAATATTATATTATTTATGGGTATTATTGATTATCTATGTAACATGAGATCAAAGAAATGTCATTCTCATCATGAATAAAAGATATTTGAACAGTGACATAGAACATTCGATAAATCTATTCTTTAATAGCATACAGAAGATGGTATCTCATGATTTTGGGGCCTCTCGGAAGATTCAATCAAAATAAAACAAACATAAATGATAAAAAACTAAAAAACATTGATTAGTAGAGCTAGCCAAGTAGGGTAAAATCTAATTTCAAGAAATGAATGAGATATCAAGTGGGACCCACCATGATTCTTCAACAACTGGCCCCAGATGAATGTTCTCAATCAGAGATGGCATCTCCTGAAATATTTGATAGCATTTTTAGGTGAGAATGACAAAGTAAAAATGATAGAAATTAAGAGAGATATGGAATCATAATATATCAATATATGTGGGCCAATATATCCATATGGGTGTCTAGCATAGATATAAACTCATAGAACTATTCAGATACCTCCAAATCTTACTTCATTATATTTCTTAGGGGAATCCCATTATCAAGGTTGAGAAAGACCCATTTAATAGTATCTAATTCATTCTACGTTTAGATCACATGGTTAAATAAAATGGTTTGATGTTAATGCCACCCACCCACAAATCATGAATGATCCGATAAAGACGTTCATCATTGTAATGAAATGTACTCATAGGAGTCTCAATAATCAGGGTCTGAATATTCTTCTAGGCTAGCATTCACCAGGTTTGAACCACTGTATCCTTTGGAATTGGTACATTAGAAGGGGGAACTACCAATAGAGATGGAAAAGATGTAAGATATGAATCCTCATATATTATTCTCATAACTGATTCATCAACTTTTTCTAATGTTGACATTTAATCATTATCAAGACATTCCCTAGTGGGCCCCCCGAAGAGAATCCCCAAGCCCGCTGTCAATAGGCTAAGGGTGGGTGACTAGCAATGAGTATGAATATCACTAAAATGGGAGGAATTTACTAAGTACCATTATGCACTAAAAAATATCCAATCCAACTAAAGGTGACATGTAAAATCCAATATGAAAAAAATGCATGCATACCACTATCCCAACCTATAGAGTACAATAGACATAAACCATGTAAAAAAACTAGGGCAGAATAAAAGACCACTAAAAAGATTCTATAAACCTACACGGACTGACCTATCAACAAAAAGGTTCTGGGACTGATGTTAGAGGTTTTAGAAGAGCCTTGAACTATTGTAACTGACAAGGTACTGTCTAGTCCTACTTTATGTCCTGGTCTTCCTAGAACTCTGTCAAAAGGCTGCTCGTCTACACAAGACATATCACGTGTGGGAAAATCCTATTTTGGGGTGAGTATAACAATAATCAAGATGAGACCCTGAAAAAAAGATCTATTCACAAGGAAAGGTATAGTCATATATTCATTGAATGTGTCTAGAAGGAATATAACAAGAGAAAATCTAGATATTCCCAGAATCTATACCTGTATTCTAGGGGTAAAAAACAAAAATAACATAACACAACTAGGAATTCAGACTAAAGATTCCATGAAGTTCTCATCTAGAAGAACTCATTTTTGAGTCTCATTACACTGATAACACCCACCCAAGAAGTATTATTCATCATAAGAGTCATTAAAGAGTGATATAGGTAGACCCTTTCTAGGATAACTCACTACTATCTATGATAGATCATGATACTCTCATTTTGGGAGAACACACTATTTATCCAGGTCATCCTCAGTACCGTCATTTCCAGAGAACAAACTCTTAAGTGTAGAAGGATCATGAAATTAGAACATATACACCCATTCTTGGAGAAAAAAACTCCTGAGTATAGAAGGATCATAATTCAAGAAAGAGGATCACTAGTATGGCCATGGCTGATACCAAGACTCATCTAGATTCCACCTAATATGTAGAGGATCGATGTTCTTGTTGGATTGGTCACACTGATACCAGAATCCACCTAGGTCATTGGATGGATAGAGGATCTCGCTCTAGTCCTCTCATAGGGATACATGACACTTTCCCTGAATGTCTTGTTGATGGGTTCATACGACTATGGATAAGAAGCGATACATGTTCATTTGGGTGAAATGATCGATGGGGAACTCACCCAAAGGAAAAATGTTCTTGGAATGGTGGAAAAGAGTTCAAATCCATATAGTAAAAGGTACACACTGGGTAAAAGGGTCACATGTTGTGTCCTATGAACCTGGGAACATCTTCTGTACAACGACCCGTTTTGAAATGAATGTCATTTAAAACATGATATACAGGGTGTGTAAAAATTGAACACATCATTTCTGGGTATCCAAAGGTTTCATCGTGTATGCTGGCCATGTGCTCATACACAACTCCATCCCGTGTATGCCAACCTATGTATCCGACCTTGTCTGACCATGTGGTGGAGTTCATGTCAGGGAATCCACCCCATGTCCAACAAATGAAGTTCCACTTGGTTACCTCAACCATGTTCCGGTACACAATGTCTACTCGTGTTCTTATAATTGTATATTTCGTACATGGGGTAAGCCACACTGCATCTTCTACCATGATTTCTAAGTGAAATAAATAGTGTACCATTGTGCTGTATTGTCCACCATGTGTCAATTTATCTCCTAGATACACACTGATTCCCACGTAAGGATCAACACGTCATGTGACTAGGTTCACAATCCATTCAATTACATTATTCAGCACGAAACCCTAGTTTCTGCCGAGTCAGCTTCAAAGGGCATGTTCTTTAAGATTTTCTAGAACTGATAGGCCTCCACTTTTGCTTCTACATCGATATTCGGATTCTTTTTCTGGTGATCCGTTTTGCACGTAACTTATGATCGATGGTCACCCTGCCATTCCATCGACATTTTGGGAGACTTTGGGTATTCTATCAGAAATGAAACCTCATTTTGATCCACCTGCATGAAGAAGGTTGAAGAATGATTTATCCCAATCCATGAAGATTAGTCATCTATCATCGATGTTACACCTCTACTAGGTCATCGTGAAGTTCGATCTCTAATTTGGGATCTTTGTTTTGTGAAATTAGTTTGCAACGATATTTATTTCTTCACCACACAATGAATGTAAAGAACACTGAAAAAATGGGGATGAAATAAAATAAACCAAATTAATGAAAAAACCTTAGCAATCGTCTATCATGTAATTGGTAATATCCTTTAGAAGGATAAAATTGGGTTAATAAAAAATAATCTTAGACAAGCATCGATCATTTCCTAGAAATCATCCCGATGAAAAATATAACCCTTCCATAAGAACGCACGATCATTAGATAAAACTATTCTTGGGATGATCTGTGTTCTAAATTTAATCGAATAATGTTGAACCAAATCAAAGTTGAAAACCCTACCCCTTTCATAGATGAAGAACTGAAGTCGCTTCTATCATCAATGAGCTCTGATCTCACGAAGCAATGATATACATATGATGGATCAATTGTCTTTCGTCCTAGAGATGTTATCCAAGGGTTTCCTCTCCACATCTCCTACTAATTATATGGTTATGCGGTTATAACAGTATATTCTTTTTAATATCATATTTAAAGTTTCCCATCACAGCATTGATGAAGATCAATAAAATAGAATATTTATATTATTTTATTTCTTTAAATGTACAAAAATATACATTTGAAGGTGACATATGCCCCTCGAACATAGGCCCCACCAAATGTATAGAATCTACATTGAATAAAATGGTGCCCCATATTTTTGATCCCAGCACCCAATTAGATGTTATTTAACTTTTATATGGAAATTCCACCTTAGTGATATTTAAAATATATAATTTTATTCAAACATTTATTCCAAGCACATTGGGCCTCAAAATTGAACGCTCTTTCAGTGCTTGATCTTGAAATATTCCTCTATAATATTTAAAATTAATTTTCTGAAAATTTGGGACATTAAATTTTCCCCACAATAGATATTTACTTCATCAAAATGTGAAAAAAAGGGTTATAGAAAGTACAGTGGGTATTGATCACAAACAATAGATTCATGCTACAATGCTCTTCCTATATGGTTCTCATGGAACCTCTGAACACACACCAAAGGAATTGTTCACCCACGAAGTATATTTCATCACCATTATAAGATATCTACTAGGTAATCAAAAAATTCACTCTATCCTTGATGTCCATCTTGCCCAAGCCGACTACGCACGACAGTTTAGGCACATACCACCCCAGCTGTGACATGTGGATGACAATCATGTACCCAGTGAAACTCCAGTGCTAGAGTCAGGAGGTATATCACCTTGATAACTCAATTCAGCATCTAAAAGGACTGAATATATTCAGAGACAACTGACATCCATATCATATTCTCTAAAATCATGTTGAGGTGCGACCTAAAGAAACACATTCCCGTCTCCCTCAAACACCACAACCGGGATGTTAAATGTGAATCATGATCTAACAAAAACATCGATGTCACCCAATGAATTCGAACTACCTATTTCAGGTAGAGGCATCCCCATAGCTCTACCAAACTCAATTACATAATGTTTAAGAATGAGGTTGACTTGGTGAGTCGGTCGATGATCACCCAGAAAAAATCAAGTCCCTTGGGATTTTGTGGTAAACCAATCAAAAATTCCACTGACTCCCAACCTCAATTCTACTTTGGCATTTCAAGGGTTGGACCAAACACAATATATTTTGGTAACCAGTATTCACTTTTCAAAAATAAATTCATTGAGGGAAAAACCATTCAACTCCATTTTCATTCCTTAATACACGAACCAATGTCGAAGGACTAGGTACATCTTGGCCACACCAGGGTGTTCTCCCAAAAAGGGGATGTTTGAAACACCCACATATCTATAGATATCTGATTACGTAGTCATCTCATAGTCGGTATCCCCAAATTGTGCCTCCCTAGATCACTAAAGAGTGGAGGAGTGAAAACCACTGACTGGAAGTACGCTATAACAACTCCATCCATGAAGAATAACTGCAACGTGTCCAACCAATTCATTTTCTATCCCTGAAACTACAAACTATGTATCATAACGACAGAGCCTACCACCGTGTTCCCCTTTATAAGAGTATAGATGAATCCAAATGTCATAATCATCAAGGAAAACTGTATACTTTCTTATATTTAGTTCATACTCTTTTGAGTGAAGATACATCTATGATTCCTTTGGTTATAGTATAAAAAACCACACACTCATCAGGTAGCCTCCCAACCTCTTCAATATGAAGACCACCACTGAAAACTAGAAATCAAGTGTTTCATAGTTCTGCTCAGGTTTTCTCAACTATCACAAACTATAGACAACCACCACTATCCTCTTCATCATGACACACTCAAGCATGGATCCTCAAGAATCAATGAATACTACGTACTCAACACCAATCTGCAATAATCTCAAGATTGGCATATTCAGATAAATCTGACACTACATATAAAAAACCAGCCAAAATCTTTCCATCCACAAGAAAGGATGATCACGTCATGTTAAAACATCCATTGGAGTTGATATTCTAGAAAAAAAATTGTGATGAATCTCTAGTGATAGTCTACCACTACGAGGACTCTCCCCATCTTTATTGCATCCAACGTGGCTTCCAAGTTAACACTGATTCCACTTTACATAATCTACTACCACTCCATCAGTTGATAGAACATATCCCAAAGAGTGTACAACCCAAATTTAGAGCTGGTAATTTGTGAACATCCCCCAAAATAGGTGATCTTGGAGTGAAATCTTAACCATCCTTAAATGACTCACGTTCTCCACCTCATATGCGGAAAACAAAAGGAAATCACCGATGGAGACTGCCACAAACTTATTTATATATAGAAAAAAATACAGTTCATGAGTCTTATGAATACTAATAGGGTGGTTTTCATGACAATCGGATTCACCAAGTACTCATAACAACCCCAAAAACATCGAAAGGTCATATTCGGTATATCTGCATCATGTAATCACAACTAGTGATATCCCAATCGAATATCATCCTTTGATAACCATTGTTCCCCTCTAAAGAAACTAGGTGTGCCTAGGGTGAAACTATATGTCCTAAAAAACCATCCCTTTATAAGGCTTCCAATTACATTCCTAGCTCGCGAATCTCTACAGGAGAAAAAAAATATTCTAGAAAACTGAGAACTGACAACCTCAAATGATCCGAGGGATAGACTAGACAATTTTTGTGCCATCGTCTGCCCTCCTACCATATATTAGTTCATACGTTTCTGCATGAGTTTTCTTTTTCACCGACATAGGTGTATTCCATTTCCATCACTGTTGACACACTATGCCCTTTTAAAATACTCAATATGGGCATGGAACATAGATAAATAATTCACATATAGGAAGACATCGTAATGCATCATCGTTGCTACCTAGAGATCCCAACTGAAACTATTGACTCCAAGACTCAGGTTGAACACTCTATAGTAGTGTGTGTTGATTGAGTCTCATCTGATAGGAGTCACTAAATATAAGGGTTAATACAACTAGTTAACTAGAGACTCCATGTCTCAAATAAGGTATGTTGTAAGAAAGGGATGACATATCCCCCGTGTTTATCAAATGAAACATAAATTGAAAAAGACATATATCATACCTTGATCCATCCTTGGAGCTCCTAGGTCACAAGCCTTGACTGTGTAAAGCTATCCATACCCCCATCCCCTAGTTCCTTGAGCCTTTCATGGACCACTTGGCGGTGGTGGTGGTAACATGTTGAATCATCGACCACCTCTTACTTCACTCCTACCACCTCTACCTCACCAATATCCCTATGGATTTGACTAATCCTATTTCCATCTATTCCTCTATGGTCAATCCACTATCTTTTGGTTCATAGTAATATGGGTTGGACAATTCTGAGAAAAAAGTCCCTCAATCATCTCATGCATAACACTTCCTCCCAATAGGCTGACTTGACCCATCGTGTGAGTTCCAAACTGCTGGTCCTTCATTCTGGGTCATTCTTTTGTGATGTTTCCCACATCCATGTTTCTATGGATGATGTTAACTACATACTACATAGGATTCCACTCATGATTTCCAATTGATGACAGTCATCAACCATATTTTCTTAGCCAAAAAAAATTGGACCACCAATGCCTGTTAAAGAACTCTAACATAGGTAGGAATGCCGAGAGGGAGAACACAAGATCAGATGTCTCCATGAAGACCATAATAAAAAAATACGATCCCTAAATTCCTGATCACATACCATATCCATCATGTTACTAGAGATTTTGGGGTGGCTCGATGAATATTCATACACCAATATGTCATCCTGTAAGAGTTGTCGAATCTCTTTGGATACTCATAGACCTTAACTAGTGAGGTGAGAAATATTCTCTAAGAAGGTTATCAAACACTACCCATGAAAGGGTTATCTCATCGTAATATCGGGTAACTAAACCCCACCACCTTCTTACTGAACCATGAATAAGGTTTTATTACAAGACAATAATCTAATCAGATTTGTCTTGAATAGATGGAGGACCCGGTCACTACCTCAAGACAGCCTTCAAATACCAGTGTGTCGTGCCCTCCTCGAAACCTGAGTGGTCTCTACTGCTGAAACTTGTGAAGCATGATCTTCCAGCACCCGTCATCTGCTGGTACCGTGGGTACCATGTGATGCTCTATAGGTGGGGGTACGACCGATGCCATGCCTATAGTTGTTATCTAGGTAACTATCCCATATATTAGAGCCTCATCAATAAGGGGATCTCTTACACTATTGAGCTGCTAATCCCTTGCTTGTGAGCCTTGTGGAGACATCCTACGTGAAAGAAAGATGCACCACATTCATCAGGTATATCATGATAGTTGACTAATAAAGGACATGAAACCACAACTCATTCCTATGTGATGCATGTACCATGGTTTCCCAAAAAACCAATGTTCTCATGCACTGAGTCTGAAAGTAGGTTATCTGAGCCTTTTGTGTTTGGATAGGTCATCCTTCACACTAACATTGGAGTCCCATGGCCTAAAATATTAACCCAAAACAATTGACACTATTTCCCCAAACCATCCTCATAGACTCTCACTCCCTAAGTGGAACTGACCCGCTCTGATAACACTCTGTCATGAACTGCCCCAGTGGGGATCATTCTATGACACAACTAGACTTTGTACAATTCATTCAGGTTATAATGAAGTCAATTGGATCATAGAATTATAATTGGACTTGTCCCATGGTCAATAAAGACAAGTAAAAACATCAAATAACATTTCATGAAGACAATCATAACATATCATATAGAAAATATAAACGTGTTAGGTCGAAAATACATATATGTTGATATGGAATATTGGGACATGATAAACTTATAAAGTGGATATATTATGGTAGCCTCATAGTGGAATCCCCAACTAGTGGCATGATATAATATCTGTAAAGACACGGAAATTTGAAGGAAATTTTTTTCCATAATACCTTGGAAGTTTACGAGACTGTGCCATGTAAAGGAAATCGATTCCGAGGCCCGGTGTGACTGGAATCAATTTATGATGTTTTTCTCAGGTACATTAAATGAACGAAGGAGCTGGGTTTTCTATCATTTGGACTAGTGCACAAAATTGAAATCTGAGGGCACCAATGAACTCACAGTGCCAGTAATTGCTTAAAGGGACCTTTACCGTAGTTGCGTTTTATGCGGGTGGTTAATTATTAATTGGGGATTTAGTTTAAAATAAATAAAATTGGTGGAGAATAATTTTATTTATATCTAAGGTAGTTATATCCTATAAAAGAGAGTTAACTGTGGGACCCACTACCACCTAACAACCCATGTGTGGATATTTGTGAGGTGGGGGCCACCCGAGCCCCAACATTTCACTTACCCTAAACTACTTAAACTCCCTTAAATTAATTGGAAACCCCCTTAATTACTGTGACCTTTCCACTACCTCTCTCCCCCTCTTTAACTCTTGCCAATGTACCTTATTTAATAAATTGAACCTCTTTAATTAATTAATCAAGTGTTTTGAATTTTGATTTTTAAATTGATTGTGTTAATTAAATAATAGCATTAACCAATTATTTTAGTTGAGAACATGTTGTGTTGGGAGAGATTGGAGAGAGATCTTGTGTTAAAGGAGAAGTAAGTTCCTCTTTCGTTGAAGAACATCATTCTCCTATGAAGAATGACTCCCCTTAAATGAAGAATGACTCGGTGAAGAACGCTCCACGTTCATCCAATTTTCTACTTCCTCCGAATCAAGGGAGTTAATACTACCATGTGAAACTCACCAATGATGACGATTCATTCCTAGCATTGACGGAGTGACAACTCTTTCCATGTCTTCGATGAACAAATCATAATCAAGATAGGGGTTATGTTCAATTTAAATGAATTGAAATGGTGCCTCGATTCATCGTTGTATATCTTTGATTGTCCCGACCTATGGTTATCTCTTAACACAGAGGGTGCAGGTTGAATGAACACGGGCCGACGACCCTCTAATAGGACTTCATCTTTTTAGAATCGACGATCGGAGACGGAATGCAGAAGAGACCTGCGGCGCAAGGGCCAATGTCGCACCCAAAATGAAAAGTCGTGGCCAAGCGGGCTGTAGTGGAGGTGTTGAGTCAGAAAAAAAACGGGAATGATGGCAAGAGGGGGGGGGGGTGAATTTCCTTTTTAAAAAGATTAACAAATTAAAATCAAAGTCAAGAATGCAGCGGAAAGTAAAGAGGCAAGACACAAGAAATTGATAACAGAGTTCGGCCAAAAACCAGGCCTACGTCTCCGCTCCCAACTCAACCGTTGAGAGTTTCCTACCGCTTTCTTTTCAATGGTTTTAGCAAGAAACCCACTAGGATTTGAGGTAGCACTAGGACCTATTACAGCTTGCTTTTAGTGGTTAAGCAAGAACCCACTTGCTTTCAATGGAATAGCAAGAACCCACTAGCCTTTTTAACGGGTGAAGGCTAGCTCACCGAAAACTCAAGCCTTTTAAAAGGAAAGGCTTGAAGAAACCTCTTCACACCTTAATGGTGGTGTGAAACCCAAAAGAAAGGGGGATGAGAAAAGGGTTTGGGGTTTGTAGGCACAAACCCAAAATTAAAGCTCAAAATAAATATACAATAAAAAACCGTATTTTGAGAAGCCTTGGGCGCCTTTGATTGGATGGAGATGTTGAAGGCCGCTTCCAAGCTTCTTTGGAGGAGCTCCTTGGATGTGGAAGTTGTTGGAGCAATTGGGGTTCCCTTGGAGGAATGCGCCGGAGGTACGCCAAATGATCAACAAGGTGTCCGTGGGCTTCCGTATAGTTCCGGTTGGTGTCCGGGGCTTCCATGGCCTTTATTTATAGGCATGGAACCCTTGGGGAGTCTTCGGAGCCGTTGGAGAGGCTTAAAGAGCCGTTGGAGGCCAAAAGAGGGTTGACTAGTCAAAGCCAACGGCTAGTTTGGCTGGGCTACCGGCTAGCCGGTACAGCTCCACCGGCTGGCCGGTGCATTGGAAGTTTGAGAGTGCTTCTGCCCAGGAGCCACCGGCGGGCCGGTGAGAAGGCCACCGGCTAGCCGGTGGTGAGACAGTAGGTCTCACTGTTCTGGCTGGGTGCCACCGGCTGGCCGGTGACAGAGCCACCGGCTGACCGGTGGAGCCTGGCAGTGGGCAATGCCTCTGCCAGGTCCACCGGCTGGCCGGTGCTATTACACCGGTTGGCCGGTGGACTGAATTTCAGTCCACTTCACCAGCTTTCTTGGGCCAATCTTTTGGAAGTCAATTTCCTATCATCCAAAAACACTTTAAACAAAATTAGACAAGAAAGAGGGTGATTGTGATCATGAAAATCAAACCTCGAGGGGTTCGAGAGGTACAACAATCTCCCCCTATTTTGATGATCACAATCACCAAAACAAACAATGTAAAAAATCAAATGAAAGGAAATTCTTAAGCATGATGAAAAGGATTCTCCCCCAATCAATCAAGAAATTTCTCCCCCTTTGTGATTATCAAAATAGCGTGGGGCATAAAAATTTGATTGAGGGAAATGTTTGAAAAACTAGATTTTTAAATCAATTGGAATTTTTGAAAATTAAATTGAAAAATTTGAATAACAGTTTGAATTGAAAGTTTTGAATCAAAAACCAATTGAAATTTGAAATTTGAATTGAAAGTTTTGAATCAAAAGTTTGAACTGAAAGTTTTGAATGAAAAATTCGAATTGAATATTTTGAAATGAAAATTTTGATACCAAGTGTTGAAATTGAAAGTTGGAATCGAAAATTTTGAAATTGAAATCAAAAGGGCTTAATTTGAAATTGAAAGTTTGAATTGAAACAAAAAGCTTAAACAAACCTAACTCCCCCTAAATAAAAACAAAAAGTCACCGGGGAGAGGGATTTTGAAAAGAGACAATTTTAGGCCCGGAGAGACTCGCTAAGGGGGATTTTTCAATCCACACTTGCCTTGTAGCGGGTCTTCTCCTATAGAATTAATCCGAATAAAAAATCGATTTGGGCCTACCATACCGGGCGTTTTTGCAATTACATTCATATATCATGTGCCCGTGTTTTTTACAATAATTGGAAAATTTAAAACTAGAGCTCCCCCTTACAAAAACAGTTGGAGCATGGTAGGAGGAAGCTTGGTTGGTGTATCCTAGCCCTTGGGTGGTTCTTGAAATTCGTTGGGAACCAAGCAATTTTGAAAGATTTTGTTCCCCTTGGGTGAACTTAGCTAGGGATTCTCTAAGGTCCTTGATGGTTGATTCCAAAGAATCAACATTGGGGAAATTTTGGATTTTTAGGGAGAGTTCCTCCTTCTCTTTAAGAAGTTGTTCTTTTTCGGAGGAAAGCTTTTATAAATTCTTTTTTAAAGCAACAAATTTTGATGAAAGCTCATGAAAACCATTTTCTAGTTGGTCTCTAGCGTGTGAGAGTTCTTCATAAGATAGATGATTTAAAGAATTGGAATTTGAAGAACAAGAGGAAGAGGAGTCGGAAGAGGAGGAAGATGATACCTCATGATTTGCCATTAGGCATTTTTTACCTTGGTCGCTCGAGGAGAAGGAGGAGAAGGAGGAGCTATCACTCCATGTTGCCTTTGAAGCCTTCTTCTTTTTCTTCTTCTTGGCCCTTTTCTTGTGAAGTGGGCAAACGGGCTTGATCTTTTCGTAGGGTTCTTGATTTTGATCGGATTCTTGCTTTGGAGCCTCGCTAGTACCTTCATAGGTTAGTTCTAAAAATTTCCAAATATCGTAAGAAGTAGTGCAAGAAGAAATACTATTAAATACATTTCGGTCTAGCCCACAATGTAGAGCATTCATGGCTTTGCCATCAAGCTCGAAATTTGCAATGTTGGCGGGGGTCCATTTAGACTCATCGGGAGAAGAGAGCGTAAAACCATGCATAACAATTCTAAAAATAGGATATCTAATGATTTTTAAAAAAGTGGCCATGCGGGTTTTCCAAAAAGAATAGTCGGTTCCATCAAACAATGGAGCACGACCCAATGAATGACCTTCGAGGGTTTGAGAAGAAGAAGCGGTAGAAGCCATCAAAAAGGATCTTTAATTTGAAACCGGTTATGGAATTATTCAAATACGTCCTCTGATACCAATTGTTGAGTCGGCAAAAAAACGGGAATGATGGAAAGAGGGGGGGGGGTGAATTGCCTTTTTAAAATGATTAACAAATTAAAATCAAAGTAAAGAATGCAGCGGAAAGTAAAGAGGTAAGACACAAGAAATTGATAACGGAGTTCGGCCAAAAACCCGGCCTACGTCTCCGCTCCCAACTCAACCGTTGAGAGTTTCCTACCGCTTGCTTTTCAATGGTTTTAGCAAGAAACCCACTAGGCTTTGAGGTAGCACTATGACCTATTACATCTTGCTTTTAGTGGTTAAGCAAGAACCCACTTGCTTTCAATGGAATAGCAAGAACCCACTAGCCTTTTTAACGGGTGAAGGCTAGCTCACCGAAAACTCAAGCCTTTTAAAAGGAAAGGCTTGAAGAAACCTCTTCACACCTTAATGGTGGTGTGAAACCCAAAAGAAAGGGGGATGAGAAAAGGGTTTGGGGTTTGTAGGCACAAACCCAAAATTAAAGCTCAAAATAAATATACAATAAAAAACCGTATTTTGAGAAGCCTTGGGCGCCTTTGATTGGATGGAGATGTTGAAGGCCGCTTCCAAGCTTCTTTGGAGGAGCTCCTTGGATGTGGAAGTTGTTGGAGCAATTGGGGTTCCCTTGGAGGAATGCGCCAGAGGTACGCCAAATGATCAACAAGGTGTCTGTGGGCTTCCGTATAGTTCTGGTTGGTGTCCGAGGCTTCCTTGGCCTTTATTTATAGGCATGGAACCCTTGGGGAGTCTTCGGAGCCGTTGGAGAGGCTTAAAGAGCCGTTGGAGGCCAAAAGAGGGTTGACTGGTCAAAGACAACGGCTAGTTTGACTGGGCTACCGGCTGGCCGGTACAGCTCCACCGGCTGGCCGGTGCCTTGGAAGATTGAGAGTGCTTCTGCCCAGGAGCCACCGGCTGGCCGGTGAGAAGGCCACCGGCTGGCCGGTGGTGAGACCATAGGTCTCACTGTTCTGGCTGGGTGCCACCGGCTGGCCGGTGACAGAGCCACCGGCTGACCGGTGGAGCCTGGCAGTGGGCAATGCCTCTGCCAGGTCCACCGGCTGGCCGGTGCTATTACACCGGTTGGCCGGTGGACTGAATTTCAGTCCACTTCACCAGCTTTCTTGGGCCAATCTTTTGGAAGTCAATTTCCTATCATCCAAAAACACTTTAAACAAAATTAGACAAGAAAGAGGGTGATTGTGATCATGAAAATCAAACCTCGAGGGGTTCGAGAGGTACAACAGGAGGAAGATGGCACTGTCACGCCAACTATGCAGCATGATCGCAACCCTCTTTGTAGGCCGCTTCGGCAGAAGGACCGGCTGGTTCGTCGGCCAGCCAGGCAGAGCAATGCCGCGGCACCAGGAGGTCACAGTGTCGGAAGACCTGCACCCCCCCCCCCCCCCCCCCGTGCGGGCCTCTTGTGCTAGAAGGCCGGCTGGCCGATCCAGCCAGGCCGCACACCCCGCTGGGACAAGCCGCGCCACTCGAGCCAGACCGTGTGACATACTGTGTTGGTCCGACCCCTTTGGTGGGTCAGACCCGCCAAAACCGAGTCGAACGGACCCGTCAGCCCTTCGGGCCAAATGGACCGGGCCCTTTTTCACTTAAACATGGATTACGTAAAAACCGCAAGTCCGATCGATGCGTTGTTTGCGGCACTATGACCCTTGTGATGAGGAAGTCCTTTTTTGTCATGCTTATTTAGTTTTAGACGACTTTGGAAAAATGGCCGGGTTGGTTCGAACCTGAAACCAATTGGGGCCTCGGAGAAGAAATGCTTATAACGTGAGGACATGATGTCCTATTGACATACTGTCAACTCAGTTGGATTCCTCATGGTGATATGGTTATTTTGGAATACTCCAAATGAGTTTTGGATGTAGTTGGAGTATAGTCGGGTTGTTTTAGCTTATAAAACAACAGTGCCCCTGGAACCGAAAAGCCAATAACTCTCAGACCAGACGTCCGTTTGACAAACCGTCAGCGGCGTTAGTAATCTCATTGAAAAATAGTTCCTTGGAGTATACCCCATTGTAGTTTGGGGGTAAAATTGAGATACGATCAGGTTGGTCCGTACACGAAACCAACCAGGCCCCCAGGACTAAAAGGCTAATAACTCACAGACCGGGCATCCGATTTAAGTGTCGTATATTGCATTGAGACCCCTATGATGAGGTAGTCCATTGTGATTTTTCTTCATGGGACTTAGTTAAACTTGGAGTGTCAACCAATAGCTCATGGAGAGGATCCTCCCGGAGACAAGCATACGGAGTACGGTGACCTGGTAGCTGGGTGATACCTGATGACTGGTTGTCCGATTCGATTCAGAGTGACTTGACTAAACCAGTGGGGAGCGCTACTATGTAGGGGTGGTGGACCCATGGTAGGGATCACTACTGTGTTGGGGCGGCATACCCACAACACTCGATAGGAGGAGTACCTCTAGAGGCTATTATGGGGAGCGCTACTCTGTTGGGGAGGCAGACCCATGGTGGGAGCACTACTGTGTTGGGGTGGTAGACCTATGACAATTGATAGAGGAGGAGTACCTAAGCAGTCTATGGGAAGTGAGTAGCACCTCAGAGTCATGCTAGGACCACTGTACTCGACCGAGGAGGAGTTTTCCAGCAGCTGTGTTTTCCATATCAGGAATAAAAATATTGGTTTGAGCTGAGTCAATGACCTTTGGGTTTACCTCATGATTGAGATAAGTTACTTGATAACTTAGGTATATGTATGATCATATACCAATGTAATGATTATCTGTTGAGAATTTTCATTGTGGTTTATCCTTGTTGGAATTAGTGAGACATTGAGAGTCTTGGGGTCTCTACTAAGTATCATTATACTCACACCAGCATGATCTATGACCACACCTCATTATGTTGGATGAAACTGATAGACAACACTGATCGTGGTTGAGGCTTATAGAGCTAGACGGTCCCCAAAGGTGGAATTCGTGAAGAAACTGTACCCGGGGGAGACAGATAGACATGGAGAGCTGAGGTGGCCATATGTACCTACCCTTCAGGTAAGAACTCTGGAGGACGATCCAGGAGCAACTTGACACCTTCCTACTATTTTGTCATTTCCTTGTACTTTACTGTTGGGATTATATTTCTGGCCCCTTTACTTTCCATCACTTATTTTGTAATATAGTGTTTAATTAGTATTTTATTCCACTTGTACTCTTATTGTATGTGTGTTTTTAAGTTTTATATAGGCAATGCCTTCCTAGTTATTGGGATTTACACCTTTGGTGCTAGTCGCCAGCCCCTGGCCTATGGAAGGCTGGTATGGGGTTGTTACGACTTGGGCCCCGGGGGACGGGTCGTGACAAATTGGTATCATAGGATTCGGTTCTTCAGCCGAACATAGGACTCTGATATTTTAATTTCTATGAAGCAATTGCGGTAAGGGTATTAAGTGTGGTTCTCAGTTCAGGGAGTCCAGTGTTGGTGTGAGAGGCCGATGTATCCTTACACCAGGACCCTAACTTCTGATTTACGACTCAGTGCATGAAAACACTGATTGTGTGTGTGTTTCAAAAAGTTTCTTTTTAAATCAGCACAAACCAGGTCAGCTCACCGGGTATAGTCTTTTGACCGTGTGACATCTATTTCTTTTAGGATGTCTTTACCCAGTTAGTCAGCTTGGGTACTGAGTGGAGAGCACGATGATATCCCACTGAGAAGTGATGCCTCATTATAGGGCCCTATCCCAGTTGACACATCAGTAGAGAGTGCACACCGCTTGAGCACGACACACAAGTTCCAGCGATAGAGGCTTCCGAGGTTTTGAGGAAAGTTGGATTTTTAGACGGCTGGGCACCGGCTGGAGTTTGTAGCACGATATTTCCGCACAGATGGGACACTCGCTGACATGATGGTGTACCTAGTGGTTAGTCTCTTCTAGGGAGTAGATGAGAGATGGTGGAGGCAGATTCTCTAGTTTTGCGACGAGACAACCTTCACCTGGGGAAACATTGAGACTTTTTTCATGGTGGAGTTTATACTAGGGACTCTACACTCTGAGTGTTCTCAGGAGCTACTACCCTTTCCACATGGTTTTCTGACCGTAGTGGAGACTTCTGCAGCCGGCATTAGACAGATGACACAGAAGTCTAGGAGGACTAGGCCAACATGTGGGCGACATTAGGATACAAGTTCCTTTGAGCGAGGCACACAAAATAGAACCATCCATACGAGGAGTAAGAAGTTCTTTGCATGCGGAAAGCAGGGTCACTTGGCTCGAGACTGGCAGACCTATCCATCAGATGAGTAGCAGACAGTAGAGGTGCCTACCAGAACGAGGCAGAGGAGCTGGCCGTATAGCCTGTGGTGTATGACGCTTCGAGGTGTCACCACCACCACCACCAAGAGGTCCACCCCGACCGCAAGGAATGGGTGGATATGGGAGATCGCAACTTCAAGCAGCTAAAGTATATGACTAAGGAGCTTCAGAAGCAGGTGGACAGGAGCCAGAATAGTTCCAGGCATGGAGGCCTTCGTTCATGGTGCTTCTATTTTCCGTGTTGTTGTTGTTTGTGGTTGTTATGTGTCTTTCTACTTGAGTTGCAGCAATAATAGACACTTATCCTTGAGAGGTTTACTTTCCTGTCCTTTCTGTATGGTTGATACTAAGAGGTTTTAGTTAAAACTATTGACTTAACCCTCACTTGCGAGATCCCTACTAGAGGAGACCCAGTAACCATGCACTGATGCCATCTGTGTGACTCAACCCTTGGAGTTGCGAATAACGGTTAGATCTCTCAGTGGTATAATCGAGGAATTCTAACATCATTCAATACATGAATTGTACCTTTTAATGTCAGGACTGACTGTATTAGGAAAAGAACATGGTTCATACAGGGGATGAGACCAGATTTATCTTTTCGGAAGAGGAGAAATCTCAGCATCTCTTTGGTAGAACGTAGACAATGAAGGGTGAAGATGTTTTCTTACAATTGGCTAGTCTCACCCATTATTCATTGAGAGAACGGTTTACGGTTCTCTCCAACTCAATAGTATCAGGTGTAACTTCTCTCAGAAGGACATGAACCTGAGACAATGATGATAGCTTGAATTACTCTAGGACTATGACTTCAAGATAGTTTATACTCCTGGGGATGGTAATGTTGTAGAAGATGCTCTAAGTAGGAGATCGGACATTCAGCTGTTAGGAATGGCGAGACAGCAGCTGGCCGCATTCCCGATATCCTTTGTGGGTAGTGATGGAGTCAGCACGTGTATAACCAGAGATGGTTTAGGCTCCGATGGAGATGCTGCAGATCATCCAGGAGCAGATGAAGACTGCATAGATAAGACAAAAGTCTTATGATTATAGGAGATGGAGACCACTGGAGTTCGAGGATGGTGATCACATCTTTATACGGGTCTCACCTTGACGAGGTCTACGTAGAATTGGCCAGGATGGCATGTCATCTCTACGTTTCTTCCGACCTTTCCAGGTCCCCAGAAGAGTAGGTGTGGTGGCTTACCACTTGTCCCTTCCACCTCAGTTGCACCGGGTGCACGACGTCATCCACATATCTTAGCCGAGGAGATATGTGGATGACCAGTATCACTTTACAGACCACATGGGGCTAGATATCAATGATGGGGATACATTTACGGAGGTTCCGGTGGAGATCTAGGATCTATAGGAGCGGGTCCTATGTGGACGGTTGATTCCTCTAGTGCACATTCCATGGCAGCACGAGAACCTCAAGTAGAGCACATGGGAGCAAGAGGTTCAGATACGTGCTCAGTACCCTTTTGTTTTACTCTAGTGTTTGTTGAAGCTGTATGGTGATGTAAAGCCCTGAGCTGGGAGTAATGTAAAGACCTAGGAATTTCATGGAATTTTTTTCCTAAATACCACGGAATTTTATGAGACTGTGGCTTCTGACGACACTCGATTACGAGGCCCGGTGTGCCCAGAAACAATTTTTTGAAGTTTTTCTTAGGTACATTCAGTGAAAAATGAGCGCGGTTTTCTATTTTTGGAACCAGTCCTCAGAATTGAAATCTGAGGGCACTGATGAACTCATAGTGCCGGTAATTTCTTAAGGGAACCTTTACCATAGCTGCGTTTTATGCAGCTTGTAAATTATTAATTGGAGATTTAGTTTAAAATAAATAAAATTGGTGGAGAACAATTTTATTTATATCTAAGGTTGTTATATCCGACAAAGGGGAGTTAATGGTGGGACCCACAACCACCAAACTACCCATGTGTGGATATTTGTGAAGTGGGGCCCACCCAAGCCCAAACCTTTCACCTCACCAAAAACTCCTTAAACTCCCTTCAAATAGTTGGCAGCCCCCTTATTTAATGTTACCTTTCCACTCCCTCTCTCCCCCTCTCTAACTCTTGAAAACATACCTTAATTAATAAATTGAACCTCTTAAATAAATTAATTATGATTTTTGAATTTTTAATTTTAAATTGCTTGTGTTAATAAAATAATAGTAGTAGCCCATTATTTTAGTTGATCACATGTTATGTTGGGAGAGATTGGAAACAGCTCTTGGATAAAAGGAGAAGGAAGGTCCTCCTTCGTTGAAGAACATCATCCTCGCGTGAAGAAAGACACCCCTTCAACGATGAATGACTCGGCGAAGAACGATCCACGTTCCACCAATATTCTACTTTCTCCAAATCAAGGGAAGAAATACAACCGCAGAAACCCGCCAACAACGACAGTTCTTTCCCAGTGTTGACGGAGAAATAACGCTTTCCACATATTCGACGAAAAAATCATAATCAAGGTAGGGTTTATGTTCAATTATAATGGATTGAAATTGTGCCTCAAGTCGTCATTGTATATCTTTGATAGTCCTGGAAAATATTTATCACTTAACGCGGAGGGCGTGGGCCAAACGAACACAGCCTGAAGACCCTCTCCTAGAACTTGAACTTTTTAGAATAGATGATCGGAGGCGGAACGCGGAAGAGACTGGTGGCGTAAGGGCTGTCGTCACACCCACAACGAAAAGCTGCGGCCAAGCGGGTCGCGGTGGAGGAAGCATGACGCCATCAAGCCATGTCGAGGATGAGGGGTCGCGGCCAGCAAAGGTTGCGGAGGAGGAAGTCGGCGCCGTTGCACCGACTGTGCAGCAGGAACCATTGCCCGCTTTGCAGGCCGCTTTAGTAGAAGGACAGGCTGGCCCGTCGGCCGGCCGGGCGGAGCAAAGAGGAGGCGCCAGGATGGTACCGCGCTAGAAGAACAGCGTCCCGGCCGTGATGGACGCTTGCTCTAGAAGGTCGGCCGGCCAAGCCGGCCGGTGTGGAGGGCGGCACAACCGGTTCAGACAGTCGGGGGGGGGGGGGGGGGGGCTGCGCCCCCTCGAATCGCTCACCCGGCTGGCCGAGCCAGCCCAGTTGCACGCCCCTCCGGGACGTGCCTCGCTGCATCATGTCGGGCCGGGACAAGACAAGCTGCATCGTGCCGGGAAGGGCCACACACCGTGGGGCCAGGCCGTGCCCCTTCAGTCCGGGACGCGCCGCATCAGGCTTAGCTGCACCACTTGAGCCAGGCCACATGAGTTACCGGGTTGGTTCGACGCCTTTGTCAGGTCCGACCTGCCAAAACCGTGTCGACCGGACCTGTCAGCCCATTTGGCCAAACAGACCAGGCACCTTTTCACTTAAACGTGAATTACGTAAATATCGCACGTCCGATTTATGCATTGTTTGTGGCAATATTACCCTTGCAATGATTTGGTCCTTTTGCGTTACTCTTAGTGAGTTTTGGACGAATTTAGAAAAATGGCCGGGTTGGATCGAACTCGAGACCAACCGGGCCCTCGGAGCAGAAACAGTTATAACATGAGGACCGGACGTTCGATTGACGTGACATAAACTATATTGGATTACTATTGATGAGATGGTTCTTTTGGAATACTCCACTTGAGGTTTCGATGCAGTTGGAGTACGGTGCTGTTAGTTTATCTTATAAACCAACTGCACCCCTGTAGTGGAAAAGTAAATAACTCTCAGATCAAACATCCATTTGAAAAAAGTCAGCTGCATTGGTAAACTCATTGAAAAACAGTTCCTTTGAGTATACCCCATGGGATTTTGGGGTATAGTTGAGATACAGTCAGGTTGGTTCGTACATGAAACCAACTGGGCTCCTGAGGCTGAAAGGCTAATAACTCACAGACCGGGCGTCCAATTGACGCTTCGTCTATTGTGTTGAGTCTCTTATAACGAGGTGGTACATTGTGATATTTATTCATGGGACTTCGTGAAACTTGCAGTGTCGAGTAGTAGCTCGTGGAGGGGATCCTCCTGGAGACGAGCATATAGAGAACGATGACCTTGTAGATGGCGGAGACCTAATGACTGCATGTCCGATTCGATTCGGAGGGACTTGACTAGCCCAGTGGGGAGTGCTACTATATAGGGCCGGCGAACCCATTGCGGGGAGTGATAATGTGTTGGGGCCGCAGACCCACAGTACTCGATAGGAGGAGTACCTATGTAGGCTATTAGGGGGAGTACTACTGTGTTGGGGAGGCAGAACTATGGTGGGGAGCACTACTGTGTTGGGGTGGCAGACCAGCAGTACTTGACAAAGGAGAAGTACCTCACCAGTCTAAGGATAGTGAGTAGAACCTCAGAGTCATGACAGGATCACTGCACTCAACAGAGGAGGAGTTCTCTAGCAGCCATGTTTTCCACATCATGATTAAAAATCCATGTTTGAGCTGAGTCAATGACCTCTGTGTTTACCTCATTATTGATATGGGTTACTTGATAACATAGGTATATGTATGGGCATATATCTAAGTAAATATTATCTATTGTGATCTTTCTTTGTGGTTTATCCTTTTTGGATTTAGTGAGACCTTGATGGTCTCAGGGTCCCTACTATGTATCGTTATACTCGCCCCTGCACGGGATAAGCCCTCACCTCATTGTGTTGGATGCAGAGGAAAGAAATTACTGATCGTGGATGAGGCTTATAGAGCTGTTCGGTACCCGGAGGAGGACTTCACGACGATACGTTACCCGGAGGAGACAGATGGACGTGGAGATCTGAGGTGGCCATCTATACCTACCCTTCAGGTAAGAACTCCATAGGACGATCCAAGAGAAGCTTGACACCTTCCTGCTATTTTTTCATTTCCTTGTACTTTACTATTGCGCTTCTATTTCTGACCCCTTTACATTCCAGCACATCTTTTGTTATATAGTGTTTACTTAGTGTTTTCTTCTTCTTGTACTCTGGTTGTGTGTGTGTGTCTACATTTTATAAAGGCAATGCCTTCCCAGTTATAGGGATTTATGCCTTTGGTTCTAGTCTCCAGGCCCTAGCCTATGGAATGCGGGCTTGGGGTAGTTACGACAGAGGCCCCAGTGGATGGTTCGTGACAATATCCCCATATTAGGGTAGCCTCAAAGGGAATGGTCGATCTGTGACATGTTCTGCCAACCCCATATTATGACAGCCTTAGAATTTAATCCTCTATCAGTGGCAGGATATTACTACCACAATATTTAATAATCCATAGATAATAATACCTAATCAATTACATGATATTACTATACCCATATTTGAAAAAATCCAAAGATTAATCCACAATAATATGAACGTTGAGAACACTAATTCCTTATATAAATATAATATTTAGGGTTCCTTTTTAAGGACTGATCTCAAATGGTAAACCACCTCAGTTTAATTCCCATAATGTCTCTATAATTATAACTATCAGAACCTTATATATCCCATGGATTTATCATTTATCCTCATCCATCATCAGATTGGGACAACAAATGACATATGATGACTATGAATCCCTTAATAACTATGACATGTAGTATGACTTAGCATGGTCCGAGATCGATATAATATATTGCGATGGTTATCCCAACACATAGTCCACCATCCATATGCAAAGAGATTTTTTTACTCAGAATCCCTTTTCCCAAACCATGCATGTCTCATGTGGGTCTAGGTATTTTCAATGACAATATAATTTTCATCCAGATTCCTCACCAATTATGAAAGCCATAGGGTATAATCCCCAATCAGATGAAAGATATAACTAACCCCATTCAAGGGAATCTAACTCATGGGAAGTCCCAATTGCTTTATTGAACTATAATCAATCTATTTCTTTCTATAACTAGTACAAATAAGACACCTCTTGAGATTCGAGATCAATACATGGTGCTTATGTTCCATCAAATATATATTATCTGTATGATGTTAAAATACGAGCGTTTAATGATCTATGTTTGTTTTGATTCATATTATAAGTATGATAAGTAGGATTCCTTAGAATAGTTCAATCCCATCCTTGAAATATTAATCACCTCCTTAGATGATAACAAACCATAGAGTTCTTACTTATACAGATTTAAAAAATATATAAAACCACACATTAATGGGGGATGGATACCAATATTCAGATATATATATATATGGATTTATTAGTATATCCCCTCATTTCACATTGAGGGATTCAAAAAATGATCATTTTTCTAGGGTAACCGCTCTTGTATCAGGATAAGGAAGAGAATCATGAAAATAACATAAATATATAAGAGAGTTTCACAGTAGAAAAAAATTTCCCCTAAAAAGGTTTTGATTATCCCAACCTCTCATATTTTAGACCAATTTCAGTTCCCATGCATAATTGGGTTTGAAGTACCATAGGACCTTCTTCCATTGGAATTCATGTTCGTACACTATTATAGTTGCGGTAGCCATTTGGAGATTACATTAGAGATAAAAATGGTCAACCTGACTCGAATGAGTTTTCAAGACACTAAACATCCATAAATAAAACCATTGGGCTAGTCCATCTGCATATTTCTAAAAACATTAAATGGAAATCCTAATATAAATTGATATAATTTAACTAAGACATACCCTCTACATGATAAAAAGGGTAAACATCCTAGTTCTCAACATACAATTTTATTCCAATCATATGAGTGATCCTATATATTTAATATAAACATTAAAATTCAATGTTATTTATCCATATTCAGTGAAAAAATTATAAGAAGATATACACCATGTTCTATTGGGTAAATAAAATTGGGAGAAGAAATCTCACGAGAATTTGCAGTGGCATTCATTGAATTAGTTTTTATATTTTCATGTGAAAAAATATTGAATCAACTATTTTTTTGGATTAAAAAACTTTCTTGGAATAAATTTTCCATAAAAAATTATTTATTCCCCATGATGGAAAATTATCCCATTACACGGTGTCATGAAATGAAGGAATTTAAGAAGAGTTAGTGAAATTAATTAAAATCTATTTAGTCTTCTACGATATTAATGAATATGTATAATATAAAAACCCTTGTCTTTATTTCTAATTAATTTATGATTTTTTACATAAGAATACTCATAACCCTACTTATATGATAAATATGACTATTTTACTAAGAAATTAGGTATATTACATACTAAAATAAAATAGGGGTACATCACCATTGTAGAAATATTTCTGAATATGATTTTAATATTCCATCTTACTAAAAAATTCATGGGATAACCTAGGGACACATATAAGAAATGTGTGAGATTTAAACACTATCAATGGAAGAAATATGGTATACAATGGTGAAATTATTACATTTTACCAAATATAAAACAAAATGGGACTTAAAAATAGTGAGAATCATGAACATGAATAGTTAGGAACATGATAACCTAAAGGTAACACAAAAATGTTGAATACAATTTAAACATTAAGTCATAAACATAAATAACATATAACCACCAAAACACCATTACATTGGAGAAAATAAATATGATATTTTTGGTTCTATCCCTAATACATTTCATGACTTATCAGTAGACAAATATATTACCCAATGCATTGGAGCACTATATAATTCTAGGAACACATCCTACTTTCATATCATGTACATTTATATGTGTTCCACATAGATAATTCAAAAAAACATCATATTACATAAAATTTAAATACATGATAAAGAATTGTGGAATAAATAAAATTATGTCCACAATTAAATAAATATTAGTATTTATAGGTTTATAACCTTTAGTGGATATAGTGATTGAATTCACAATAAATTTATTTGGCATGGAAAACTAGTAGTGAAATTTTTGCAGCATAACGAAAGTACATAAAGATTCATAAAATTACTTAATGATAGAGAAATGGGTATATAATAAATTTTAAAAATTAGAGAGTAATATTAACAAGTAAAAAATATCCATATATTAGGAATTGGAAAAAAAGACATAAAATGATGTAGATTATTGAATAAATATGTTAAGGAAAGTATATCTTACCTTTAAAGGGAGATTATAAAAACATGGGAAGAGTATCTTGAGAGTATGGGGAACCTTGGGATGAGTATACAGAATAAAATTATAAGTATGTATTACCTCATGGTTCATTTAATGTAAACTAATGGGATCCCGAATGGGTTTATATTTTAAAAGAGGGGGGGTTTCTTTAATATTTTCCAAACATTGTTTTTTGACTCCATATAATAATTTAATAAAAACCAAATCGCTTTGTATGGTTTTCCCAAATACTTCTACCAATGAAGAATTATTTTAATTAATTTTTATGTTCTAGGTATGAATTTATTAATTTATTACGCTCAGTGAAGTGGATACAAGTCATGTTCTTAATGAAATGTTCTTAAAACAATAAAATATAACACAAGTATTGGAGGATTCACATTGCATTTATAAAATTAATATAATAACATATAAATGGAATTATATTAATTAGGAATGATATATTCGTTCATTTATATATATTTTAATTTATTATATCACTTTTGTGTCATTAGTGTCTCATAATTCACAATATATACTTATACAATACTAAATTTTTTACTTGGAAATTTGATTACCTCAGAAAAATATGAAAAATTATATATTAGATAATTTTGTAAATTTGATTTGAAAATTTATATAATAATATTAATTCAGACATTCTATGTTTTTGAGAAGAATATTTTTCCAACCCCTATAAAAACATTTATGACTTAAGAATGTTTGATTTTAAAATAATAAATTTTTATATAATAATATTTATGGAAAATATAATTTATTTTCAAATTCAATTAATTAATCACATGTAATTTCATATTTGAAATTACATGTTACCACGAAGTATAATTTGAGTTTTATCAAATCAAAATGGAAATCATTTATAAAGTAACAATGAGAATAAGTAAGTATAAATATTATTATTTTGAGATAAAATATATATATGAATGATATTTGGGTCATGATAGTTTTTATTTTATTAAATAAAAAACCCTAAGGCTAAGGTGTAGGATGATGAAACATTCATGGGGGTTTTCAATATACATGGTTTGGTCCATGATCTTGATGATATTGAACTTCACATGTAAACAGTTTCACTCATGATTTTGTTGTTGCATATCATATTAGTCATGGTCAATGGAAATTACTAGCGATGTTTTCTCCCTTAGAAGTTATGATAAATGAGCTTCATAGGGTATGATCCTACTGGTCAACAACATCACTCCCTTTGTATGTTTCAATTGTATTTTCTCGAACAATGTATTTATAATAATCATATGATAAATACTTGATGTCTATATTTTAATGTTTATGATGAATTAAGGTCTTTTAAATTTTATAGAACATAATAAAACCAAATATTTGAATGTGTATTCTATAACACTAATACACTCTTGAAACACCCCAGCTAAATAAAGAATATGACATTTTAATATTTATCCATATTTGTGAATAAAATATTAATATAACTTTAAAGGGGATTCAATGCTCGATGGCGTACCCAACACGCAACAACAAGTTTCTTGGGAATCTTATGTTGCACTCTAATAATAAAATAATATTATTTTAAATGGTAGTTAACGACTAGATGTTGTGATGGCGGGAATGAATAGAACTTACTAAAAAATGATTATATATGTTTTTAAAATATTTTTACTTTTTAAAATAAATGTTAGAGGATTAAAAATGCGAATGAATCCAATTTTAAGCGTAAACATTCTAATATTCTTTAAAAGGTCGATTAACCGCCTTTTGGTGGAGAACCTCTTTTAAATCCACTTTTTGACAACTTTATGTGTTATATTTGCCAAAATAAAATTCTTCTTTAAAATCGGGACATCAAAATTTACTTTGTGTAAATTTTTGGTATTTTTCTGAAAACGTTCAATTTTTAATGAATAGTGAAAAATTTTGTATTTTAATTCAAAACCTCTTTTTAATATAATTTATTTATATGATTAGATTATCCTTTTAATTGGTTTTAAAGTAAAATTAGAATATATTTTTACCATTTAATCAAATAGTGGTCATTGGAATTAATTTCACTTTGAAATTAGACTTAAACTAGTGTCAATCTTTTGATAATTATTGTTTCATAAAAACACGTTATTTGCTCTGACAGCGGGAATTAATTATTAAATTATTAAATGAAACTTATATTTTTTGAATTTCATAAAATAGACTTCATTTTTAAATTCGGAATATCAAATATAGCTTAGGGAGAATATTTGGTAATTTTCTGAAAAACATCAATTTTTTATGAATAGTGAAACCACTAAGTGGTACTTATAAAAACTGATTTTCCATTTA
Organism: Viscum album; assembly: GCA_963277665.1. Classification (NCBI taxonomy): domain Eukaryota; kingdom Viridiplantae; phylum Streptophyta; class Magnoliopsida; order Santalales; family Viscaceae; genus Viscum; species Viscum album. The sequence goes on from OY728138.1 coordinate 1,930,426,670, forward strand.
AATAAAATTTTGCCATATTTGTGTTTCGAATTTCAAAAATCAGACATACATGGTTGTCATTAATAAGTAAAATGTGGTTCAATGGGATTAAAATAATTTTTTGGTGAATTGTAACTTATTAAGTTTTTAATCGCGATTAGAGGTAATTATTGTAGTTTAAGGTAAGAATAATGTTTTAATAAACTGAAATGACCTAGACACAGGTCATACCCTCATTGGATGTGTCATGTCCGACAAATCTAATCCATGGGTCAACATGGGGACCCCATGGAGCCACATTGGTTGGAAAATGACATAAATATCTTTTTATTTAATGTTAAAGTAAAAATGACACAAACATGAGATGTTTTACTAAAACAATTTTTAAATGGGGTATACAAGTCAGATATTTGACTATAAATAATAAATGGAAATATACAAGGATTTCCTACATCATAGTATTTTTTTTTTGTTATTTTTAGACATTAAATAAATTAAATTATTTATGACATCATGATGATGCAGCGATGACCTCATTATTTAACGATTTAAATAAAATGGAAAGATAATGTAAAATATAAGACCTACACATGTACAAAACCTATTGTATGGGTTGATTTAGAAACCTTATCACCTTATCCTAGAATTATATCAATGTGGAACCCTTTAAATTCGACACTCATTTTTAAATAATGTAACATTTCTTTACTTTCCAAAAGTGCCCCTCCTCTCCTCTTATAAAAGGCATCCACCTCTACCTCCTTACCCACACTTCCAAAGCCATTGGCTCAGACAACCCCTTCCCATTTTTTCTCTCCACATCCCTCTATTACTCCTTGAAGCCTCAATTTGGGCAGAATTCTTTCCAAGGAAGCCTATGAGCTCAAACCAAAGGGAGTTACCCGATTTTAAGGTAATGTCTTCAATTGAGTCCTTTTGTTTTATTTTGCTTCTCCAACCACCTAAAATCCTTTTAGTATTTTCTTTTGTAACAACTACAGTATTTTAAATATACTAGGATGTTTTTTAAAGAAGAATTCGAGCTACACTTACACACACCTACATCTAATGGTTAAAGAAGATACTGTTTCTGTGGATGGTGAATTTCTGCCTCCTGAAACGATGATTGTTCAACATTCTTCTAACACCGTAAAATGTGTCCATTAAGATGAAACTATATTTATATATGATATATAATATATTTATGTTTTACTTAAGCTTCTATATTTTTCATTTATGGAATCCCTTTATGGTGTCCATTATGGGTAAATGCGATATCTTCATTTAGGGAATTGCGGACTACCACCCCCTCAAAGTGATTTGATTCGTTAATACCATATGTGGTATATATAAAGGATATAATTAATGATATTATATATGATACCATACTGGAATTAAAATACTATTATGTATAATTATGTTTTAATTCCATTAATTATGAAATAGAAATGGAAGTAGCATTCATGCATACGTATGGCTTACCGTCTCCATGAACGGTGCATTTCATTTATTAACTCTAAATGTTATGTAATATTATAAATACATGTATATTATGGATATATATGATATATATGATATCAAAATCATGAATATCATTCTGTATATAATGAACCTTTGACCACACGAACAACATGTATCTATAAGAATTCCGCTTTCGACTTAAGAACCAAATATCGACAAAACAAACACTATTAACATAAATGATTAAATAATGTTTATAACATGGAAATAAGTGATATAAAAGTAATAATGAACTTGAAAAAGGTTCTTAAGGAATTATAAATTAACTCATGTTTATTATTCAGGAGATTAAAGAACAATCGAGTCAAGTCGGACCCGAGGTAAGGGATCCTACTCCTCTCTTTCTTTTTAAGTACACTCTTTTATGTCATTCCTTTTAAGCTCATCTTTCTTATGATTGGGATGTTATATTATATTAATCATACTGTACTTATTTTTTCATATGATTTGAGACCCTATTTTATCTCATCAATCCATTTTTGGAAGTTTTGAGTGGCGCCGTTAGGCTGCCGAATTTTCGTAAGAGATCTAACCTCTCTCTTTCTTTTTAAGTACTCTCCTTTATGTCACTTCTTTTAAGACCATCGTTGTTATGTTGAGGGATGTTATTTTATATTACTCTTGCTTTAAACATTATGTTAATATGATAAGATACCCTATTTGATCTCATCAATACATTTTTGTAAGTTTTAAGTGGCGTCGTTAGGCTGCCGAGTTTTCGTAAGGGATTTTTCATCTCACTTTTATTCTCGTGAGATTTATGCTACATTTGCCACAATTTCCTTTTAGTGGTGTATGTACTGCCCATTATTTAACTCATTGTGAAATATAATTTCATTTATGAGTATTTACATCAATGTTTTATTGTCCTTCTTTCACGGGGTGTATGTTTTGAAAGATACCCATGTCGGTAAGGGAACCTTTCACCCTCCTCTTTTTAATAGACTTATTTTGTTGGGTCTTTTAATTTACATATAGTTTTGTTGGGATATGTTCTTCTATATCCTTATTGATGTAAATTTAATGTCCAAGTGATGAGATACCCATTTATCTCTCTCATCAACCCTTTTTTGTATTATTTTATGTGACGTTGTTAGGCTGTCGAATTTTACCAAGGAAACTTCTTAACCCAATTTCGATTTCTTTGGGTTCAACATGTTGTTATTGAATATGTCATCCTTTAAATATGTGTGAATAAACATTGATTATTTTACACTTAATATCCACTTATATTGGGTTTATTTATATTTGTCGCACATAATTATGAGATTGATTTATCCTTAATTTAAGGATATATTCTTTATAATGGATTTCATCTCATTTTAAATTTCTTTTGAGACTTCATTGTTGTTATGCACCAATTCACTCTTATATGGTGTGTATACTTTCCTTTGACATATTATATCATGAATCCCTTTATTCTCATGATATTAAAATGTTCGGATTAAATGTTATTCCGTTATTATTTGTATACAAGAGTCTCTCATTTTGTTAAAAACTATTTAACAAAAATATCGTTTTAATGTTTTAAAGATTTATTATTCTAAATCTTTATCTTTAATGTCCATGTTTTCAAAATGGTTTTTAGTATTTATTTATATGGACATTAATGTTTTAAAATTATAATTCCATTAAAAGATTCAAAGTGGTATGGGACACTTTGATTCAAAAATCTCTTCTAAATGGTTTTTGAAAATGGATTGATTAATTCAATATCTGGGAATTACTTATTGTGACTGAAAATGAAATGTTGTTATTGAAATGTTTATATTTTCAGTATTTTATGTGTAATGATGGTACTTAAACATTTTACGGGTGGTTAAGTGATAAACCATATGATGGGTGGTGTCGTGAATACCAGGATGGGTGGTTACGTTATAACCTCCAATGCATTGGGTATGGAAGTCGGCCATATGGCTATTCCATTAAGTATTTATGGAAGTTGGACGTATGGCTATTCTATTAAGTGATATGTGAGGAAGTTGACTGTATGGTTATTCCACTTAAGTATGTATATCTCCCAAGTTACCCTTATATGTTATGTGATCTTTTTATGGGTTTTATGGTAATCTTTTGGTTATAAAAGGGTAAGTAATGATCTTTTATTCAGGGAAGAGTTTTTACTACTTCATAAAGTTGAATAGTATTACTTTGATAATCTATACATGGTTTCCTGGTTTTTTTGATAAACTAACAGTTTTCATTCTTTGTGTATCCCTTAATGATCTCTTTATGCTCACCCTAAGTTTTTTGAAATGTTTTTCACAGGACCTAATGTGGAACAGGGTCAAGGATGTGATCAAGGGAACGTCATGCTATATAAAACCTGGAACTAGACATGTTTCTTTTTATGAGTTTTTATTTTATGTAAACTTAGTAGAAGTATCTACTTTGTAATCTTCTGAGATGTAATAGTTATTTCCTAATTCTCTAAAACTCTAAACCTGAAAAGATCCTCGATGTGAATTATTCATTTAATTCAATATTAATTATGGTTTAAGGATGGGGCCTTATAGTTGGTATCAAAGGCCAGTTTAGATAACTTTAGAGGTTAGGGTAATCTTTAAGCATAAGTGATAGTACCATAATGGTTAGGATTTCAGAAAGAGTCATAGTTTTAGATAAAGTGAATGAGTATGTATATCATAGTGTTTATCTTCCTCATTAGTACATGATGGTTTTGTTGATATACTCACACTGACATTTCTTTTTATAGTGAAAGGATGGATCTATCAGGAACCAACGTGATAATAGGTTTGAAGGAAACTGTGGTGCTTCTCTGATTGAGAGACTGGATGAAATGGGGGATTCTATGAGGAAACTCATGGTTATTCTAAACCAACTATCCAGGAGTCATGATCAACCACTTGTACATTGGTATGTTCTGTAATGCATCATGTAAGAGATGACCAATCGATGTCTAAGTTCATGTAATAATTATAAAGGTAACCATTAGGGATTATATGATCCTTACTTTTGAGGTAATTATGGGTTGTTATATGTTATGATGGAAAATTAAAGGCATTTGATAAACTTGAGGTTAAAATATTTTATGATTATTTTTTTGAAGATTTTATCTCATTTTGGTTAATGATTTAAGAATTATGTAGTTTTGGAAAAAGGACAACACGCAGACCGTGTGACAACCCATTGCGTCGGACAAAGCTGCGGGAATCGAACCCACAACCAAAGTGCAACTGGTATTTATCGCCTACCACTGGACTACGTGAAGTCCCTGGTTAGTTTGACTGATTCTTTTTAGTTAGATGATTTTATGAATTAATAGTATGTTTATTTTGGGATATTTATGAAAATGATTAACCTATCATGGAGGATATGTGAATAGGTTAATTACTTTTCAATACGAGACTTTAGGTGAAACTGATGTTATTTGGAGATAAATGTTACGATTTAACATGGAAGACTATGTGACTAAATCCTTCAAATATTTGGGTTTCAATATTAGTTTGGGTTACTTTGAAGAATTTTATGGACAAATTTTTATCGAATAATCCTCGTTGAACTTTGAGTTTTGATGGACAAATTTGGGAGATTAAGAAAAGATTTTATTTTTATAAAGGATTATACTTTTGTGGATTATCTGATCTCATAATAACAATTTTGGTTTTGGATTTTGTCTAAAGAAATGGGAAATATATAGTTCTATTTTGTGGATTAGGTGATTCTCAAGAAGTTGATTATAGTACTCTTAATGCGAACAAGTCTTCATAAATACTCGTCTTTTGGAGAAAATATGAGTTTGATTAAGGAATCTAGTAAAAGTTGAAAGTCTACATGACAAGTAAGTATGTTTCATTATGATTTAGTTACGCTCAAAAATAAATTCCTCAATTAAGAGTAAGTTAAAACAAAAATGTTTTCTGTTAACTTTTCCTACTGGGGAATCTAATATCGTTTAACCCATCACAAGTTTGTGATTTTATTATGGTTAACTTTCTCCTAGATATATTTACTATCACTCTCCATTAGAACATGAACCTTTGTTTCTTCCTCCATGTCCATATTTTCATACTTGGAATCCTATTATGGGTTAACTCGGGTGACCTTTGTACTTCTCTTTCTTTATTTTAATGATATTGTTTTACAGAAACTTGTTCTGATGTGGGATTTTCAATGATGTTTCCAAGCCCAATTTTAAAATTGCGAGGACGCAATTCCCAAAAGGGGGGAAGGATGTAACACCCCAGGTAAATAAAGAATATGAAATTTTTATATTTATCCATATTTTTGAATAAAATATTAATATAACTTTAAAGGGGACGATATGCTCGATGGCGTACCCAACACGCAATAACAAGTTTCTTGGGAATCATACATTGCACTCTAATAATAAAATAATATTATTTTAAATGGTAGTGAACGCCTAGCTATTGTAATGGTGGGAATGAATAAAACTAACTACAAAATGATTATATATGTTTGTCAAATTTTTTTACTTTTCACAATAAATGTTAGAGTATTAAAAATGTGAATTAATCTAATTTTAAGCGTAAACATTCTAATATTCTTTAAAAGGTCGATTAACCGCCTTTTGGTGGAGATCTTCTTTTAAATCCACTTTTGACAACTTTATGTGTTATATTTTACAAAATAAAATTCTTCATTAGAATCGGGACATTATAATTTACTTTGTGTAAATTTTTGGTATTTTTCTGAAAAAGTTCAATTTTTAATGAATACTGAAAAATGTTGTATTTTAATTCAAAACCTCTTTTTAATATAATTTATTTATATGTTTAGATTATCTTTTTAATTGGTTTTAAAGTGAAATTAGAATATATTTTCACCATTTAATCATATAGTGATAATTAGAATTAATTTCACTTTGAAATTGAACATAAACTAGTGTCAATCTTTTGATACTTATTGTTTCATAAAAACACGCTATTTGCTCTAACATCGGAATTAATTATTAAATTAATTAATTCAACTTATTTGTTTTGAATTTTGTAAAATAGACTTCATTTTTGAATGCGGAATATCAAATATAGCTTAGGGTGAATTTTTGGTAATTTTCTGAAAAACTTCAATTTTTTATGAATAGTGCAACCACTAATTGGTACTTATAAAAACTGATTTTCCGTTTAAATGAAATTTTCCATCTTTTTGTTTTGAATTTCAAAAATCTGACATATATGGTTGTCATTAAGAATTAAAATGTTGTTCAATGGGATTAAAATACTTTTTTGGTGAATAGTGACTTTTTAAGTTTTTAATCGCGATTAGAGGTAATTAGTGTAGTTTAAGGTAAGAATTATGTTTTAATAAACTGAAATTACTTAGACACATGTCCTACCCTCATTGGTTGTGTCATTTCCGACCAATACAATACATGGGTCAACTTGGGGACCCCATGGAGCCACTTTGGTTGGAAAATTACATAAATATCTTTATATTTAATGTTAAATAAAAATGACACAAACATGTGATGTTTTATTAAAACAATTTTTACATGGGGTTATACAAGTCGGATATTTGACTATAAATAATCAATGGAAAGATAACGGTATTTACTACATCATAGTATTTGTTTTGTAATTTTTAGACATTATATAAATTAAATTATTTATGACATCATGATGATGCAGCGATGACCTCATTATTTAACGATAATAATAAAATGGGAAGATAATGTAAAATCTAAGACCTAAACATGTCCAAAACCTTTTGGATGGGTGGATTTAGAAACATTATAACCTTATCCTAGAATTATATCAATTTGGGACCCTTTAAATCCGAAACTCATTTTCAAATAAAGTAACATTTCTTTACTTTCCCAAACTGCCCCTCCTCTCCTCTTATAAAAGACCCCCATCTCTACCTCCTTACCCACACTTCCAAAGCCTTTGTCTCGGCCAAACCATAACCATTTTTTCTTTCCACATCCCTATATTACTCCTTGAATCCTCAATTTGGGCAGAAGTCTTCCCAAGGAAGCCTTTGAACTCAAACAAATGGGAGTTACCCAATTTTAAGGTAATGTCTTCACTTGAGTCCTTTTGTTTTATTTTGCTTCTCCAACCCCCTAAACTCTTTTTATTATTTTATTTTCAAACAAATCCAGTATCATAAATATACTAGGATTTTTTTATAAGAAGGATTCGAGCTACACTTACACACACCTACATCTAATGGTTAAAGAACATATTATTTCCGTGGATGGCGAATTTCTGCCTCCTGAAACGATGATTGTTCAACATTCTTCTAACACCTTAAAAGGTGGCCATTAAGATGACACTATATTTATATATGATATATAATATTTTTATGTTTTACTTAATCTTCTATATTTTTAATTTATGGAATACCTTTATGGTTTCCATTATGGGTAAACACGATATCATCATTTAAGGAAGTGCGGACTACTGCCCCCTCAAAGTGATTTGATTCGTTAATACCATATGTGGTACATATGAAGGATATAATTAATGATATTATATATGATAAAATACTGTAATTAAAATAATATTATATATCATTATGTTTTAATTCCATTAAATATGAAATAGAAATGGAAGTAGCGTTCATGCATACGTACGGCTTACCGTCTCCATGAACGATGCATTTCATTTCTTAACTCTAAATGTTATGTAATATTATAAATACATGTATATTCTGGATATATATGATATATATGATATCAAAATCATGAATATAATTCTGGATATAATGATCCTTTGACCACACGAACAACCTGTTATTATAAGAAGTCCACTTTCGACTTAAGAACCAAATATCGACAAAACAAACATTATTAACTTAAATGATTACATAATGTTTCTAACATGGAAATAAGTGATATAAAAGGAATAATGAACGTGAAAAAGGTTCTTAAGGAAGTATAAATTATCTTAAGTTTATTATTCAGGAGATTAAAGAACGATCGAGTCAAGTCGGACCCGAGGTAAGGGATCCTACTCCTCTCTTTCTTTTTAAGTACACTCTTTTATGTAATTTCTTTTATGCTCATATTTATTTTGATTGGGATGTTCTTTTATATTAATCCTACTATAATTATTATGTTCATATGATGAGAGACCCTATTTTCTCTCATCATTCCATTTTTTTAAGTTTTGAGTGGCGCCGTTAGGCTGCCGAATTTTCGTAAGTGATCTAAACTCTCTCTTTCTTTTTAAGAACTCTCCTTTATGTCACTTCTTTTAAGCTCCCCTTTGTTATGTTGGGGGATGTTATTTTATATTCCTCTTGCTGTAAAATTTATGTTAATATGATGAGAGACCCTATTTTATCTCATCAATACATTTTTGTAAGTTTTAAGTGGCGCCGTTAGGCTGCAGAGTTTTCGAAATGGATTTTTCATCTCACTTTTATTCCCATGAGATTTATGCTACATTTGACACAATTTTCATTGAGTGGTGCATGTATTGCCAATTATTTTACTCATGGTCTAATATACTTTCATTTATGAGTATTTACATCAATTTTTTATTGTCCTTCTTTCACGGGGTGTATGTTTCAAAAGATACCCATGTCGGTAAGGGAACCTTTCACCCTCCTCTTTTTAAAAGACTTCTTTTGTTGGGTCTTTTAATTTACATATTGTTATGTTGGGATAGGTTCTTATATATCCTTATTGATTAAAATTTAATGTCCAAGTGATGAGATAACCCTTTATCTCTCTCATCAACCCTTTTTGTAAAATTTTATGTGATGTCGTTAGGTTGTCGAATTTTACCAAGGGAACTTCTTAACCCAATTTCAATTTCCTTGGGTTCAACATGTAGTTAATGAATACGTCATCCTTTGAATATTTTTGAATTACCTTTGATTGTTTTACAATTAATATCCACTTATATTGGGTGTATTTATATTTTTCACACATAATTATGAGATTGATTTATCCTTAATTTAAGGATACCTTCTTTATAATGGATTTCATCTCATTTTAAATTTCTTTTGAGACTTCATTGTTGTTATGCACCAATTCCCTCTTATATGGTGTGTATACTGTCCTTTGGCATATTATATGATGAATCCCTTTTTTATCATGATATTAAACTGTTCAGATTAAATGTTATTCCGCTATTATTTGTATTCTAGAGTCTCTCATTTTGTTAAAAACTTTCTAACAAAAATATCGTTTTAAAAGTTTTAAAGATTTATTATTCTAAATCTTTATCTTTAATGTCCATTTTTTCAAAATGTTTTACAATATTTATTTATACGGACATTAATTTTTTAAAATTATAATTCCATTAAAAGCTTCAAAGTGGTATGGGACACTTTGATTCAAAAATCTCTTTTAAATGGTTTTTGAAAACGGATTGATTAATTCAATATCTGGGAATTACTAATTGTGATTGAAAATGAAATGTTGTTATTTAAATGTTTATATTTTCAATATTTTATGTGTAATGATGGTATTGGGACATTTTAAGTGTGGTTACGTGATAAACCATATGACGGGTGGTGCCATGAATACCAGGACGGGTGGTTACGTTATAACCTCCAATGCATTGGGTATGGAAGTCGGCTGTATGGCTATTCCATTAAGTATGTATGGAAGTTGGCCATATGGATATTCCATTAAGTGATATGTGTGGAAGTCGACCATTTGGTTATTCCACTTAAGTATGTTTATGTCCCAAGTTACCTTTATATGTTATGTGATCTTTTTATGGGTTTTATGGTAATCTTTTGGATACCAAATGGTAAGTAATGATCTTTTATTCAGTGAAGAGTTTTTACTACTTCATAAAGGTGAAAATTATTACTTTGATAAAGTATACATGGTTGACTAGTTTTTTTGATAAACTAATAGTTTTCATTCATTGTGTATCCCTTACTGAGCACTTTATGCTCACCCCAAGTTTTTTGAAATGTTTTTCACAGGACCTAATGTTGAATAAGGTCAAGGATGGGATAAAGGGAATGCAATGCTATATAAAACATGGAACTAGACATGTTTCTTTTTATGAGTTTTTATTTTATGGAAAATTAGTAGAAGTTTCTACTTTGTAATCTTTTGAGATGTAATAGTTATTTCTTAATTATCTAAAACTCTAAACCTGAAAAGATCCTCGATGTGAATTATTCATTTCATTCAATATTAAGTAAGGTTTAAGGCTGGGGCCTTATAACTATAGGGAATTTAAATCAACAACAAATGCAATATTATTTATAAAATTTACGGTTGTCACAATCTTCCCCACTTAAGAAATTTCACTCTCGAAATTGTCATTGAACAAAAAAATAGAATAAGGTAATTGTATTGAAAAAAATCCAATGTTTTCTATGTTATTTAATTAAACATATTGTTTATCCATTTCACATTGACTATGTGATTTGCCTTTTTTTAGAACATTGTCTCTATGATCTAAGATCTTCACCAGCTAATGCTTATATAAATGAACCCTATCCAATAGTTCCAACTCTAGATTGAGTGTCTGTGAGGAATATAGTATGTACATCTTGAAGATAGATACTTAGAATATGTCATGTATTTGATATAGGTTAGTAGGGTTTTCTAGTGGATAGGCTACTACTCAAATGTGATACAGGATCCCAAAGGGCAGATGTATCACTTACAAATATTTACCTTATTCCAAAATCTATTTAGTATATTCAATGATGATATTAAAAGGAATACCATATCTCTAATGTAAAACTCTAGGTCTCATTCAAAATTTTTAAAATAACTATTCTTTAAATAATAAGAAAGAATGATGTGATTCTATGTTGTCTTTACATTTTCCACAATTTCCACGACTATTTCAGGATCTAGTAGTTTGTGTTCCACAACTTTAACCCAGGGTGCTTGTATTCTTCACCTCCTACCATAAATAGATTCATTGGTTACCATTTTGATGATTGAGTGGAAACTATTATTATATGAGAAATTTACCAGAGTTTGATGTTGATCCCAAACTACTATGATTTTAATTGTGTATACTATCATCATCTTATTTAGTTTCTAGGTAGTGTACTCATATTTGGAATCATTTTGAGGATGATAGGATATGATGAAGTTCATCCCAGTATTTATAGCATGTGGGAGACTCTTCTCTAAATATTTGGTTATTCATGGACCATGGTCAAATAAAATTAATAGTGTTGTTACATAAAGCCTCTCCTATTCTCCAATGTATATATAATCCCATTGATCGAATGTTAAGTCATATCAAATTGAAATGAAGTGTGTTGAAATTTTAATATGATCATCCTCAACACATATAAAATTATTTTTTGTTGATGAATTTGGAAGACCATTGATAATTCCAATGGTTATATTTTATTATTTCTATGTAGGTATGGGTTATGATTTCCTCAACCCCTTTAATATTTCATTTCTTTATTTGCATTATGTCATAAAAATAACTATGATTTATATTCCATGATATCCTTATTCATGTTGTCCCACCAATAGTGATATTAGAGATCTTGATATATCATTGTACTCCCGGGATTGTTGTAGAGGTTCATGATCTATGAATTTTCCAACAACTATTCATTAACTAAGGATTTGATTGTATGCATAGTCTTGACCCAAATGTTACAGCTACTTATTCATTAACAATGAAATTTTAAAATTTCACATTTCATATAGCTTCTATCATCTTCATAATTCCAACATTAACTAATTTACAATCCCTAGTATTCATTATAAGGGACGGTTGAGAAATTATTTTTAAAATGATTATGATGTTCCATCCTTTTTGATACCCATGTCTATACCTTTGATGTCGAATATCACTGAATCCTTCTCAATTCAAATCAATGATTAAATGTATTAAACTTTATAGATATAGTGTTTACAGCCTTATATTCTTTAATAGATGGTAGTGGATTGTGTTGTCATAGTCCTTAATCAAGTCTAACCATATTCATTTTCAAATAATTATAACATTTGATTTTAATATATAAATAAGGATATTATTATGTGTATATATTTCAAACGTCTTCCCAAAGAGATAGTACTGCCATATTTTTTATGTAAAGACGAGGATAAGAAACTCTATACTACATGTTTTCTAGTCCTATTGGTGAAATATAGTGTTCCATTAATTTCAATACTATCAGTTTTTTCATTCTTTAATAACACAAAACCCAAAAACATTTTCCAAGAATCACTTTATATACTTATATTTTCCCACTTGTGGAATGTTTAATTACATGTGTAGTGATTATCTCAATTTAGAATCCATGTATCTCTCTTCATAATAAATATTCAAAAAAATAATAATCTCTTTCATGTCCATTTTTCTACGGTATTGAAAATCTTGAAATATTTTATACTAATTGATGATAATACCTGATTGATTAATGGAAACTACGAATTTCTATCGGAAATTATTTCCACAACCATCAATTAATTTTTTCAGTCCTTGAATGGTATATAGATATCGATTTTTTGATAATATTACATAATAATTCGAATTACTACAACCATAATTCATATTTTTAAAAAATTTGATATAAATTCCATTTTCCTAATGTTTTTCGAATAGTTATCAAATGGTCATAATTGTTGTCATTTTTTATATTATATTAAAATTCTGTCAATAATGATTACATAAAATATTTCAAAGTAATTTCAAAAGGATATGTTCATCAGTCCATTATGATTACTGATCTGTTAGTGATACCAAATAGAATTAATATTTACATATATTGTATATACATTTTACAAAATTTATTCATGTATATATCCTCCTTCTTCAAAAATACTTAATAATAACATTACTGAATATCCTCACTCGATAATCATTGGGCTCCATGTAGATTATCAAACAAGTCATCAATAATTGAATGTGAATAGATTTTTTGTATCACCACCTTGTTGAGTTATTAATTATCAATGAAAAGGTGCATTGACACATTCTTCTTCTTGAGTAAGAGGACTAGTTCACTCCATAGTGAAGAACACATGTGTATGAAACCTCTATCCATATTATTCATTAGTTATTTATCTAGATCCTCTAGTTCTAAAAAATCCATTCTATATTGAGTCTTCAACAATGGAAACACCACATGTTTATGATAGATTATATATTAATCCTCTCAAATAGGAGAAAGACTAGTAAATTATTTAGGAAATACATCATCGTATTCCCCTAAAATGGGAATGTCTTCAAGGATGCTCATTCCCTTAGATGAAATAATTTTATATGGATAATATTTCTCATTCGGTAATAACATCCATCCCTGAGATATTGGTTTATAAAGATGGTTCACCCCCATCCTTTGAATTATATAGAATCATGGGATTATCCACTTTCTGAAGAGTTAATTTTTTTCAAAAGATAAATTATTTTCACCCGATATAAAATGAAAACATTTTTTCGATAGGTTAACCACAAATTAGACTAAATATATATTAATAATATTTTCAAGTATCTCATTCCCAGAAATATTAACAATTGATAAAATAATCATATAATTTTTTTCCAGTGATATAAAATTATTTTGGGTGGAGACGTGATGTTCACAAAAATATTATAACATACTTTAATAGATAGAATAACCAAATACTTTTTTTTCATTTTAATCACATGTAGAAACAACCTACCACTAATTTGGACCATGAATGATGAGGTTTTTGTGAATCTCTCGTAATAATAATATTAAATTTATTAGGTATGTACTATACCCCATAATATATTATAATATTATAAACAAGGATCCCTTTTCTAGATAAAAATTCAGCCTCACAATTCCCTTGTCTCTATGTGTGAATGACCAAGATTTCATATTTTAAAAAAATTTCTAAAATTTATAATTATTTATGTTAGCTTCCAATGGTACATTTTCATACCCGGTTGAAACTCAATAAGTATAACAGGACCAGTTTCAAATCCAGTGGTCTAAACATTATACAACCAACACATCATAATACTGGTTTAAAAAGACATTTCCTCCACTAAAATGGAATTTTGATCCAAAAATAACTGTAAAAAAATCACTTGCATCAGCATTGAACATGACTTGATATGTTGTTGATTGATATTTCTTATTCTAATCCCACTTCTGAACCCCATGAATAGAGTATTGGCATGTGTAATGCCAAACATCTCCACATTTATTACATAAAACAATATATTTTACATTATATTGAGTTTTATTCCATCCATAAAATAACTAATTTTTCCATGAAAATTAGATACATTGATTTCTACCATTCTATACATAAAACATTTCATACATCATTTGTAACGTTTACCTTAATGCCACATTCAATTTATTTTCCCAAAAAGAAATTTCGTTTTCCTTCCCTAATCACTTTATTAAATGATCTTACTCTACATGACATCCCACAATTCAATGTTATATTTGAATTTTCAATTGTAGAGCTGATATTAATAGTAATTTTTGATAGTCGGTTTATCATAATCGCAATATAGAATCTCGGAGCTCCCCTCCAATTTGGCATGTTGTTTGGGTAGCCATCACATTACTCGTCACATTGGTTGTTTACATGGTTCCTCATGTTTTCAGATAATGTATTGAATAAAGGAAAAATCCAGGATGATTAATTTTAATGTACTAAACACATAAATGATAATTCAATGACATTAAATGGATAAATATTTATTGACATTCATTTCATAACCTATGCATTTATAGTCTTTAATATATTTTATACATGATATATTTACAAACAAGAATTTTTTTTTGAATTCATGGTCCCTTAATAGTGATTAATAATGATGTCATATGTTTACCAAATCATATCCCTTGGGAGATTCCTAAATGTTGTGCAACAAGGCACATTGTCAGGCTGCAGTTCTTGATCAATTCTAGCCTAATGTTGTTTTTTTATATTATCCCCACGTTCATCTATGGTAGATCTACATAAAAATGGAGTATCCTAACAAGGATGTATTTTCTTGGAAATCACTAACTGTATAATTTAACAAAATTTAGTGATGCATTATTATGTATTGACTTATACCTAAGGTTTCATATTGTGATTCCTAATCCTAATACCAAAATATAACTAATTTGTTTAATATATATTATGGAAACCCATGTCATTATTACACAAAAATTCATGTTTTATTACATAAGATTACAGATAACATAGTCAAGAAGATCAAGAAGTCTAATATCTTTGTGAAATTGGGACATTACATTACAACGTAAAATAAGGGGGGAATCTCCATTATTAATAAAATATTGAACAGGTTCATTATATTATATTGTAGATAAGACATCATGGGATAACATGGGGATCTACATTAGATAAGGGTAAGATTTAAAACCTAGTAAAGGAATACACATTGAGTAATATTAAGAATGTATAACATGTTAGAAAAAAGAAAATTAAATTATACATCAAAATGTTAAAAACATGATCATGAATAACAAGGAATAGTAAATCATTATAGCATAAAGGCAACATTGAAACATGGAAAAAAATTTAAAAATAAAATTATAGACATAGGTGAGGGATAAGTAGAAAACAACATAATGAAAAATGTTCCATGATGCATTAAGATCCCTTCCAAATCCCTTTCATGATGTCTCATGAAACTTAAACATTACCCAAGGAATTTTATCACTATATAATTCTATGGACACCCATAAATTTTATATCATTTACATCTAGAAGTTTTCGACATAAATCATCAAATATTAGAGCACATTTCATCACTCTTAATTCCACGATAAAAGAGTGATGAATAAATACATGGAAATTCCCAATCAAACAAGTATAGGTATGTCTATGTGAATTACATTCTATGTAAATATTGATGGTATTCATATAAAAATGATTGGTAGAGAAAAATCCTAATCATATTTCAGCATCATAATTGCGGTACATAGATATTCATATAATGGATTAATAAGAGATAAATGGATCTATCATCATTTGGAAAACATATAGATTGTAAGAAGGTTGTGGAAAAAAATATACTGACATTTTGAATTTGACATAAAAGATTTAAAAATAATTAAAATGAAAACAATTATGATGGGGAGAAATAGAAAATTGATAAAAATACAATGGAGAAAAATAGATAGCCTTAATATTCAAAAATCAACCCTCCCATGAACAATAATATCGAATAGAAACAAAATATTATAAAAAAATTAACAATTATAGGAAAGGGAAAATAGAAACATGAGAAAATTTGAATTAAATAATGAGTGAATAAAGTTGAGGAATTTATAAGATGTAATATTAACATTATAATAATAAGGGGACTATTGTAATATTAACCCAACTTTTGAGAATATTAATATAACCATTGGTAATAAAATAATGACAATTAGAATTGTAATTTAAAATAAAAATAATAATTTATTATATAAATAACATTTATCATGATTAATTAAAGTAAATAAAAATTTTATCTTTTCCAATATATGTATATCATGATTATAAAACTCAATAAAAATGTAATAACATTTTTAATAAACTACATTTTAATATATTTTGTAAAAATCATAATTTTTGAATTGACAATTAAAGTTATCTATTAGAGAAATTTATTTTCATAAAATTAATGTCAATTTATAAATAATTATTTAAAACACAAGCAAAGATTATTTCTTGGCAATTTTATAAAATACATCAATTTTCATATGAATAGTAAAAAGTCAAATTTTCTTGTAACCGATGTATCTTAAATTACATCATTTATGAAATAATAATGACGTCATAATTTTTATAATTTTTTTGGTAAAAATATATTTATTTTCCTAAATTATTCATTAAAATAAATTAAACTGTATTTATAATCCAAAAAATAATTTTCCATCAACACATGTTAATAATATTCTCTAAAACATTTTTTTATTTTATTTTCTTCCACATTTTTTTCTAATGAAATTAATTCAAATTATTAATTGGTTAAAGTTATAAAAAAATTATATTATATTGGTATTTAATTTATTCTGTCAAAATTTTACCATTACATGATATTCCTTATATATAGTATTTTATTAAAAAATTTATTATAAAAATACCCCTCTCCCTCCCCTTGGAAAACCACTCCCAATGATTACAGGAAAATATATTTCATACCAACTATATTAATACAATTAGAATAAATAGTGATATTTTAGAGTAATCCCACTCTGGTTTAGAATGGATTCATTGTATCTTATAGGGGAAGAAACACCACGAATAGGGTATGTTTTTGTTAACTCTTCTATGTGATTTCCTCACTTCTTCCAAATTTTCCCTATCCCTATCTAAACAAAATATTATTTGATTAAATAGACAAAATTATGCCATTATATTAATAATTTTCAACTTCTATAGATCTTTTATTTTTATTTATTTAAATTTTATATTTCTTATTCCCATCCTAAAGAAATCATTCCTTATAATAATCGGTGAAAATCTAATGTGAAATTTTATAACTATTTTCCTTGACACAAAGATTATGAATTGTTAATAATATTGTTAATTTTACATATATTAATAAATAAATGTATTTTATTTTTATATAATTTATTATACACATATATATATATTATATTTAAAAATAAAGGAATAGAAGCAAAAAGATTTTTTAAGGAAACATGTTATCCAAATGATTCACCTACAATAATTGAAATTAATAAATATAATAAAATGATTATAATTGATATAGTGGCATAAAATAACATAATAAAATACAGTTTCAATGTGTTAATAAATCTATAATGACTATTTAGGAGGTGTCAAATCGATAAAATAATGAATGGTTTAATGTAAGTGGATTCTTGACCTTAACTTATTTACATTAGGATATCCTTATTTCAATTCATTTTCAATTTAGATATTCTATTAATTTTACTTAAATATCCTTCAAATAATAATCATTTTTTAAACATATAATGTTTTCCACTAAGATTTTTAATCATAATACAGTTATTTTTCAAAAATCCATTTCTTTAAAAACATACTTAACTCATATTGAGTAGTTTTATCTTTTGCAGTAATGAAACCCTAGTATTTAGAATATAGTTTCTTATTTAATAAATTGTTATAAGATAAAAATAATTTAATACAGAATTAATTAATATTTTAGAAGTATTGGTAAACAAGATACGAATATGATTTTGATATTACATTTGTATTCAAAAATTACAACATAATTGTTTTTGTGAGTATCATTATTTCTTCATGAATACCCTTGAATATCATTAATTGTATATTTCATGGATTCATGGGAGGATATTAAAATAATGGTGAACTAAAATTCTAATAAAGGGTTAAGTAAATAATTATCTATCATGAAAAAATAAGAATCATCAATATGAAAAGGTAAATAACTAAACACACATACCATGTATACAATTAATTATGAAGGAAGTATATCCAGATAAAACAACAATACAAATATATATTTATAATAATCCATATGTAAAGGTAAATAATAGAACACTCATCTTATTTAATCAATAACTAGGAAATCATAATTAAATAAGGAATAATCTTTATTGTATGGTTTGAAATCGAAAAAAATAGAACTTATTCAATAAATTGAAAATAAAATTTATTGAGAGCAAATATCTTTATGAAAAATATTATGTATATTAATAAAAAAAATCAGGTAAGGTAATGTATAAATATTGAATGAAATTATCTTAGGCATCATGATACCTTAACTATCAATACCTTTCAATGGATGATTTAAAAAATTGGTACACATTGTTTATTGCTACATTACTGATATGTCTCATGAAACATACCGATGCATTGAATGGATATATAATACATGGTCCCACCCATCAATGTATGTCCAAATAATTCATCATATATTGAATAATATATTTACTTCATTAATCTATATGAATTCTCAACAAATATCCATATTGATTAATGGATACTTATTTATCAATATTTCTGCATTAATAAGATTACCTTCGATGTAAACAAATTCTGTAAAAATTGTATAATTTTTTTTATAGAAGATTATCCATGATATATTATATAGATATTTACTTTACATTAAATGTCTAGTGATCATAGGAAAGTGAATATTTCATGGGAAAGAAAATGACTACAAAAATGGTTCAAGAATGTGAATGTCGATACCTTCTTGTCATAAAATGATCATAAATTATCTTTATTAATAATAGGGAAAATATCAATACAACAAATACCTAGTGGAGTAAAAGTAAAGGGTTGTTTATTATTAATATAAATTCTAAAAAAACATATTTATAATTTTTTTGGAAAAATTTCTTCTTTACTTAGAGAATAAATGTTTAAATATTTATACATTTCAAAATAAATTTTATTTGAAAATCACATTAAGAAACTATGATTTTCTACATTATTCGGAAAAAATTCCTTCAAAAATAACATTGAAAACATGAAATATAATCTCCAAATAGATCATGATAATGTCAACGGGTAATTATTTATATGTCGTATCAGTTTAAAAGAACATTCATTTTGAACTATAATAATGCTAGAAAAAATGACTTGTTAAAAAACGACCACAAAATTCCAATGAAAATAATTTTTCTGAAGAAAAATTATATAAAAAATAATTTAAAAATATTTTTTTGAATATTTTGAATGTTTTTAGAAAATACGATATTTTATGAAAACAAAAACCCTTCATAATAGATAAATGATGTCAAGATGTCTTGAAAACATATTCCAAATCATTTTAAATACAAATGAGTTAGAAAATAGAATTATTACATGAAAATATCCTTAATAACCAAATGATAATAAAATGAAATATGATTGTTCTTAAATGATAAAATAATTTCCTTCAACTAAAATTCATGAATAAACAATATTGATTAGAATGGGATTTGAAAATAAACCCTTATAATGATCATAATGATGATGTCAAAATTAATCAATGAAATAATTATATCTATCAACTCTAAATATTCATAAAACAATATTATTGACCACATTACATAATTATACTACATTATATAGAAAATAATTTAATACTAAGTTCATCCAATTAATATATCCCAATGAAAATAAATTGTGTGAGAAATTATTTACAACATTGTAAATTTTCATTTAAGTATTTTAGATTTAGTCATTCAAATTAAAAAATAGAATAAAATTATTAATGAATTGTTCATGATATTAAATTTCAAAAAGAGTATTATATTCACCATATGAAATAAAATATAACCCTAAAAATACAATGTGATTCAATGAAATGTAATTGGAAATAAATATCTTACCTCATGCTTCATTTTGGTTGAAGGTTTTTTGAAACTCTGTATGGTGGTTTTAAACATATTATTAACTTTTCAATAGACTATATTAATATTTATAAAATAAAATATAGTCCCTTTGAAACATATTATAACCAATAATTAATAGTAATTAATTTTTTATTATTTTTCGGTTCTAATTTCCTTTTCTTTTCTTTCATGTATTATTATGAATGTTCTGATTCTTGTTAATAATATAAAGTCCCATAATCTCAAAAATAATAATAATAACATAATTATATAATTAATACATAAATTATTAATTTAATACAAATAATGAAATATTATTTTGAGAAACTAATCATGTTATAGTCCTGTAGATGGTAGGACGTACGTACGCATGAGCTATATTTCAATTTTTTCAACGATATTTAGTAAATGGTGGTATGTGATATTTACAATTTAAAAAATAACAATTAAATAATAAATATTATTATATTTATTTAAAAATAAACACACACACACACATAAATATGTGTATATATATATATCATCAATGATTAATGGTTATGGAAGGACAATCCCCTCTCTTTTTGGTGGCGATAGTTCACACGTAAATAAACGACGTTATCATCTTAAAGTGATTTAAAATGCAAGAAAAATATATGAAGTCTTATATTTTTTTAATGAAAAAAATATAATTTATATCATATTTTTACCCTTTATATCACATATATTCAGGATATTTATCCTTATCACCATTCATTTAATGCGATATAGAAAATTGAATCACATCACTTCCTAATGCAGTTGTCCTCCGTATAGAAGATAAACATTATCATATACCGTATAGAATGGAATTAAAACGGTAAATATTATATAATTCCTCAATATGTATAATTATTCTATACAAATAATATAAATACATTATATCCATCATCTTACCCAAATTTGAATACCGTTACTCGAAAAAATGAATGGTATCTATTTGCAAGGTGGTAATCCTCCGTACACACATATAATGATTTTGTAACCAATTTTTCAGTAGTGGAGAAGTCTAAATGTAATGACCACATTATTAAAAAATCATGATATGTGGAATATTGTGAAGTTATTATATTTTCAGGGATTAATAATAGTTGAATTGGTTGAAAAAATAAGTAAAATAAAAACTCATGTTAAATAACATTACCTTTTCTAGGGGTATTCTTCATACGTTTTCACAAAAACCCTTCCATGGATAGAATTATACCAAAAAACAAGGCTTATATGATTAGATGATGTACTTTTTGTAGTTATTGTTTCTAGTATTGACTATACCAAATGGGTTTAAGGTGTGAAGTGGAAAATATAGGGGGTGACCTTTTATAAGTGATGTGGGTAACACACTTTTTAGGTTCTGAAATGTTTCAGTCATTTCAACATTATTATTTTTAAATAATCCTAAAAATAGTACATTATAAAACATAGAATATATATTTTAAATTATGTCCATTAAACTAGTTTTGGACAAATTGGTAGGTTATTTGTAACCCTTATCATCTTAGATTAAAAACATGATAAATCCATTTTTTACTTTAACAATTGTAATTAATTTTTAATATTTTTACTATTCATTAAGTAAAAAAGTATTTTTAAAAAATAATTAAATATAAATTATTATTATTCAATGTATAGAATCCAATATTTAAAAATTAAATTTATATAATTGGAAAAAATTAATCTAAATTAAATCCCACAAACGTGATGATAAAGTAGGGTTTCAAATAGAAAATGTTAAAAAATTTACAAAGTGTTCTTCTCAATGATCAATATAAAAATTAATTCAATGAACTAAATTGAATTAATTGATATAAAATTTTAATTATTTTACTTGAAAAACAATTCAAAATAAAATATATCATTATAAATTATTTATAAAAAATGAAAATTTCAAATATGTAGGTATAGAGTGATTAAACTCTATTAATAAAAATATAGTTTTCATGAAATTTTTTTTTTATTTTAAGTGATTGTTATTTTATTTATATTCAATATATAATAATAATATTCACAATTTATTTTTTACTATTCATAAACATCAATTTTCTAGTTTGATGATGACTATAATATTAATTAATAATATTTTAATAATAGTCCACAATTCATTTAAACAAATAGATACAAGTTTGAAAAGATAATTATAGGTTTTGCTTTAATGTAAGTTAAACATAGTTTTTCATGTAACACAATATAAGCATAGTGTTTCATGTAATGAATGCTATTAGAAATATATAATTTAATAAAAAAATTTGGGGATAATTTAATCTTAGTGTTACTTGGAGCATACACTATCGAATTCAGTGTCATTATTTTCAAATTTTGGGGGTTTAAATTCTCTTTAATATAAAAAAATGAATCCTAATAATTTACACATGAAATATATACTCCAAGGTTTCACAATATTAAATAACATTGTCGAGAAAATGATATCATTAATGGTTTAATAAAACAACCTCTTGGTTAGAGAGAAACATAAGTATAAAGATAATATATAATAACATAGAACGTGGTTTATAAATATGATAACATTGGTGAATTTTAAAGATATGGACACGGAAGAAAATTATAAATAATTATAATGTGTGATTGGGGTCATTGATTACAATAAAGAAAATGAGAAATACAAATATAAGGGATATAAAACAATAAATTTGTGATGATTTAGAAGACAATTTTATTCATCATATATGAATGTAACATGATATTTTTTTTAATTTAATTTTCTTAATTTTGAGTATAAATTTTTCAAAATAATAATATAAATAGAAATATGTACTTTATAAATTTATATTCCTTAAGATCAATTTCAAACTTCTTTGTTCTTTATCAAATTTCAAATTCATCCCTTACACTTATAAATGATTATCAAAAAATGTATTTTTATGCCTACGACACTAAAACTCACTTTTAATGTATCATAAGGGCCATAAAAGCATGAGATGTATTTATGTCTATCTCTAAATATGTTAAAAAATACTGTTAGAAAAAATAATCCAATATAATAAATTAATATCTATTACTAAAGAGTTACACCACATGCTCATCATTAATATTTACTTTTCAAATAATTAAACTAAAAATAAGGACATACTAACAAGTACATCATGTAGGCTAGTGGTAGGTGTTAAAACCCTATCATCATTCAGTCATTGTTTCAAGCTGCCCAACCTTTATGAATGGGATGGGTTGTTACCCCGCATGTGGGTTTTCATGTTCAAACTATATTAATATATCTCTAATAACATTACCGATAAAATATTATGGTGATCGTTGAAATTAAATTAATCATTTAATAAACTATTTACTAGGATTTTCAATACAACTATTCCATTATAATGTCCTGTAATCTTACTAAATTATAATTAAAATGTCCATAATGATCATATTAAAAATAATGTTGATAAAAACCTTTATATATATTTATATAAAATGTAAATTTATTATTACGAAAAAATTCACGAAAACATATACTAAACATAAATGTCTCCCAAAATATAATTAACCCCAGACGACTCCAATAACATTAAACCTAAAATGTTATGTTTAAGATATTTAACATGTGATGAATCTTTGATGCATAAAACTATTACTATATTCCTAAATATTATGATAATGGGGACATATAAGATTATAATGGTCAATAGAATCATTAGATGTTTCCTAATTCTTATCACCAAAAAAGTATTGGTAGAAAATTTTTCGATATTATAATTCTAGAATCCTAATTAATAATTCAACAATTTTATATCAACATATATCCTTACATGGTCTAGAAGTTATCCTTTAGATGTGTTCAGTTTATTAGATAATACTCTTGTTCCCTTGATTTATGAAATAGAACAATAAATGGATCTATATGATGAAATTTATTTCCTTCCACCATACTCTACATTTTTCATTGAAAATTTATTTCTCTATGACCTTATTTTGAACACATAAATAATTTTCCTAGTCATTTTGTACTTTTTATTTTCAGTATAATATGACTTAGGTTTATCATTGGTCACCAATTTTGAACATCTATGAAAATCATTCACATTTTTTTGTATGGAAAATTTTAATTATTAAAAGAATATCCCCTGGGAGTGTGAAACTAGGTGTGCAGAAAGACCCGTTGTCATACCCATAGTAAAAATTGGGTCAATCCCAATGTTCAATTTTTAGAGTTAATACTATTTGTAAAATATATTCCCGAACCATATCAACTTTTTGTATCATGATAGGAATGTTTTTATTGAAGAATCCAAACAATATATTCCTTACAAAAACATTAGGATATTCTTATATACATATTCCCAATGTATATCACAGGGTTATAACCCCTAATCTTTTTTTCCAAAATAATGTTCCTAGTGTTTCTTCTGAACATCATCTTATACCAACTATAACAACCTCAACTATAGTATTCTGGAACCAGTAATTGCTTTATTAAATTGTTATAAGATAAATGGAATCACACCATAATACATCAAAACGTTTATTAGTATTTGTAATGTATATATTTACAAGATTCCTATATTACATTTCAGTATAATAAAATTAAAAATATATTTTTATGAGAATATCAATATTCCCTCTAACACATATTTCAAAAATTTTGCATAATAGTTCATGGATTCCTATAAATGGAAACAAAAAATAGTGAGCACAAATTCACATTAAGGACTAATTATAGTGGAAAAAATCATGAATTAATATGAATAATATACATGTAAAGGTAGATTACTATATAAACATTTCATATAATCAATAAAAAAAAGCTAATTTCATTAATAAAAATTATGAATACTAAAATCTCATGTATAATAAAAATTACAAAAGGTAAAAAATTAAAAACACATTAAATTTATTCAGTAACATGTCAATCATTATTAGATAATTAATACTCAATATCTTATGTTAAATAACATAAAATAAAACTCCATTTAATAATTATACATTGAATAGAATGCATACTAAGATAATTTTATTTTGAAAATATCGTAGATTATAATTACTAAATTATTAAGGATGTAAATGATTATCTTTTGGATTATATAAACACAATAGTCATGATAACTCTACAATCAAGACCTTTTAAAATACGAGATAAACTATGGATAGAAAACAATTTAATGATATATTATTGATTTTATCACAAGTCATAATCATGCATTGAGAGGATATAAAATAATTGTCCCCACCAATACCATTATGTCCAGAGATTTCCTCATATATCTAATAATATATTTGATTAATAAATAAATATTCAATATCACCAAATATCCTCAATGAGTAAATGATTATGATTAATAAAAATTTCCCTTATTAATCAAATAAATTTCAAAGTAAAAACCATAAGTAAATGTTCAATTTGGTTATGGAAAAAACATATCCCTAATAAATAAAATATATATTTACATGGCATTTAATTTCTAATAATCACATGAAAGTGAATATTTCTAGGTAAAGTATATGACTATAGGAATGATTAATTAAATTGAATGTTACTATATTCCTTGGTAAATGTTATCATAAACCATCATATGAATGAATAAGAATTGTATTCACACAACACATACCCATTATAGTAAAAATAAATGGTTTATTTTTTATGATTATAAATAACATAAAAAATAAATTAGGAATAATATTTAGGAAAATATCATTTTTATTTTGAAAATCACTTTTGAAAGAATAATCATCTTTGAAAAAAAATAAAAATTTTATAGATAAGTAATAACTATAATACATGGATATAGTTTTCTCTATAAAAAACCTTTGAAATTTAAAAAATATGCTTCAATGAATGGATTTTCATTTTTGTGGGAAATTAAGTACATTACATCATTGAAAAAATGAGCTTTCCTTTTTCACTGTAAAAATATAATAAAAGTGTATTGTTTAGAAAATGACATGAAGATTCACTTAAATTTTTTATGTAAAATGAAAAATTTGGTAAAATGTTATTTGAAAATTAATTTTTAAAATGGTAAAAATACTTTCAAAATCATTTTTAGAGAACATGTTTTTGGAAGGAAAAATATTTACAACTGAAGAGATAAATGTAGTCAAATTATCATTAAAACATAAATGATTAAATTTTATGTATAAAAGTGAAAAAATTGGTATGATTTAATTAATATATCTTGAATAATATGAGGATTATAAAACTAAATTTATTTATTATATAATAAAAATATAATTTCCTTCAAATAAATTTTGAGATAAAAAATATCGATTAAAATGAGATTGTGAAATCAATACTTACAATTATAATAATATTGAAGGAAAAAATAATATATGAAATGATTGTATGTATCAAATAAAAAAAATATAAAAAATTTGTAAATAAAACACAATGAAAAAATATTTATTCATATAATTATAAAACAAAAAATAAAATGATGTTCTAATATAGCCCAATGAATATAAATTGACTTATGAAATACATTCCCACTTGGTAAATTTTAATTCAAATACCCTTAGATGAAATAATTCAAATTAATACATAACAATAACTCAAATAATGATGTTTACATGATATATATTTCCAAAGAGGAATTATATACAATAAATAAAGATACAATGTGCATAATGTTACAATATACCTTAGTAATGTAAATTGTGATGAAATCCATTACCTCACACTTCCATTGGGTTGAATGTTATTTAAACAATTTTCTAGTGGTTTTAGACAATTTTCTAATTTATATAATGTCCATATTTATATTAATAATTTAATATATTATTCTTTTATAACATCGTATCACCTATTCATTAATTATCATTCATTATTTTCATTTTTTCAGGTGTATGTTTCCTTCTTTTTTAAATAGTATTTTGTTAGGAAAGGTGTTGTTCTTATGAATATTATATAGTTACATAATATCAAGAATAATGATCATGAAATAATGATAAAATTAATAAATAAAATTTACATGTACTACAAATAATAATTTTTTATTTTGAAAAAATGAATTACATTTGGATCATGGATATAGTAGGTCGTATGTACGCTTGAGAAGCAATTGTAGTTTTTCAATGATAATTTTTGAAATGTCATAAATAGTATTTCATCATTATCAATTGATCATGATATCATAAATTTTTTTTCCATTTAATATACATATATATATATATATATATATATATATATCCCATGTGATGTTGTGATGAAAAGAGAGTCACATCACATCCTGAAGGCGGTAGTCCACATGTATACGAACAATGTTATCATCTATATATGATTGAAAAAGAAAGAAAATAAACTTATTTATAATATTTTAATAATGATAAATATTTTAAAAAATATATTTATTTCTCATATATCACAAATATTCATAAAAAGTTTCCTTATCACCCAACATTTAAATAAATAGTGAAAAATGAATCACATCGCTTCGCCCGGAGGTAGTCCACCATAAACATGAGAGAAATTATCGTATCACATATGAAATAGAATATAAAAATTATATATTATATAATTAATCAATATGTATAATTATGTTATAAATATAATTTTTATAATTTATATCCACCATCAAACCCAACTATGTTATATGTTAACGAAATAATGACAAACATCAGTTTGCGAGATGGTAGTCCTCTGTACACAAGAATGATGATTTTTAACCCATTTGAGGTATGTGTTGATAGTTTTATGTCATTAAAATGGTGAAAATATCCCCATATAAGGGATATAATGAAGTTATAGTATCCACATGGATTGAAATGAATATAATAAATTTGGTTATGAAATAATGAAAAATTCTTGTTTAAGAATATTTCCTCATCTTCGGGAATCCTCCTTTGTTTTTCACCAAATTAAAGAGTAATTTGGTATTATACCCACAGTAATAACCTAATAATGGGATAAAGGAACATGGTATGGTATTTGGGATGGTATGTGCCATCCCAAAAGGGTTTTAACATATAAAGTGGTGAGGAGAGGGGGTGTACTTTTATAAATGAGGACAATGACACAATTTTAATGGTTTGAAATGAATCAATCATACCCATATTTATATCTTTAGAAATACCTCCAAAATTGATAATTTTCAATCCTATAATAGGAAATTTAAAATGAAGTCATAAAATTAGAGATTATAAATTTTTAGGTTAGTTGTACCTGTTATATGTTTAGTATAACCAACTGAGTAACTCCGTATTTACATTAACCAGAGTAATTAACTTTTACAATTTCGTGATTAATATTGTATGAAAATAAATATGACCTTATTAGAAAATATAAATCATTATCATTATAAAATTGAATCCTTTTTAAAAATTTAAAATCATATAAGAAAAACATTTTCTTATCTAGTAGTTGTAATGAGAAAGTGTGTTTTCTTACAAAAAATACCAAACAATTTATAATGTTTTTACATAAAAATGAAATTTTATTATTATTATATTTAACTTCATAAGATTAATTTTAAAAAAAAATAATTTTACTTAAAAACAAATTTTAAATATGTTTTATCCATAAAAAATATTTGAACTAAAATTATGTTGTCATTTATAATTCAGTAGTTTTCACTATTCATCGAAAGGTCAAATATTTATAAAAAAGAAAAATAATTCACCATAGATAATTTTTATATTGTAATCTAAAAAATGATGTTAAATTTTTCCAAGAAATTATAGAAAATAGACAAAAAAAATTTAATTTATGTGCCCAACAAGTTATTAAAACATCTTTAGGATAAATAAAAATTTTCAAAAAACATTTAATTTTCTTATAATTAATTCTTATTTTATTTATAAGAAATAGGTAACCATATTTTTTATAATTTTTATATAATTTGATACTAACCATTACATATTCTATTTGATAAATATTATATCAAATAAAATTATTTTTATAATATTTCACATTTCATTTAAACTCAATGTTGCATGAGACGTAAGGCAAGCTCAGTGTTTCATGTAATGAATGATAAAAATATCTTGGCATATAATAAAAGATAAACATAGTTTTTCATGGAATTATTGATATTGATGAGACTTAATTTAATGGAATATTTGTTTTTTTGTCATTTAATTTTGGTTTTGTGGGTCACATACACTATACAATAATATGTTATGATTTTAGAATTCTGTTGTATTACATCATAGCTCATTAATGACGATGGATTACCAATTTTTTATCCACGGTTATTTCGGGAATTCCAATGTTTATTCACGATTGAATAATTTATGAAATCCTTATGAAACCCCTTTTTTCTGTGGTCTATTTCATCCCTATGTTTGTTACAGATTCTACGTGGTAGGTATGATTATGAGAATTTATGATGTGATGTATCTTCTCTGATAATTTGTATTACGCGTGAACAGGATTCTATATTTTTTTCTCTTTGATGATTTTCTGATTATGAACATGTTTTTTGTGTGAAAATAATGTTATCTTTTGTACAACTATGTATTCTATTTGACTATAATGACATGATATTTCATTTTTATGAATGGAAACATTCCATGGATTTATCAAAATTTTCTATAATGTTGTTTATGTTTGTCCTATTATTATGTTATTACTATTTTGATTATACTCACCCCTTTATTATTTATTCTGGTTCCTTGTTCATAGAATGAATGTGCTTAAAGCTCACCCCTTTCATTTATAGTATATTCTTAGGTTAATAATTTAACTAATGAGAACATGAAGGATTATAAGTGAGTAAAGAATATAAATTTTAATAATTTTTATTATATATTATTTATATGAGATGTATGGTTCAAATTTATAAAATATACAATATTTGAAGTCATTGAATGTATAACTGTTATGATTTTTTATTTAAAGTTAATTAAAAGGCATGTGCGAAAATGTAGGGTCTCTATATCAACATCCATTATCCTTTGGAATAATTGTTTTATAAAATTTGTTAAAATATATCCAAAGCATATAAATATTTATAATATCATATGTGATCTTCTAATAACATTTCAAATACTGTTCATTAATATTATTTTATCATTTCCATTATTTTGGGTTTTAACTCCTTTTTTTCACATGCATGTTTTTCATATATGTTCTAGTTCATATATATATTTTATAAAGAAATTATATCTATAGTGTTATTAAATTTATAATTATCTTATTTATTCATTATATACCTTATTATAATCATTATTTAAATTTGAACCTGGAAAATGAATCACTTTACTTGATGGATATGGTTATTCGTAAAAACGTACGAGAACAATTATAATTTCCTTAATGGGAGAAAGGGAAATGAAGTACAAGATATATCAAACATAAATAATAAATATCCTGTTATAAGTACCATAAATATTCATTATATTTATCATTATGTCTACCCATGTGAGTCGGTTATGGGAAAAAATTTACATTAGTTTGCAAGGAGGTAGTCATTCATAAGCATGAGCAATGATTTTGTTTCCCATTTTATGTATAGGGGACAAATATATATTATTACATAAACATAATAATTTCTCATTATTTGATATATACTTGTGTTATTATTTTTGAATTATGAATACAAAACTAAAGATTTAAATTGAACAATTATAACGATCGAGCGTGGTGAAGATGATTTAATTATCTTAGAAAAACCAATTTCGGATTACTTTTTTAGGACTATAGGGTTGGTATTTCTGGAAGAAGAAAACCCATATACTGATTAAAATTATGTTATGGATTAATTTTTCTATATTTTTTTCATGATAAGTGATGTTATAAGGGTGAATAAGTAAGGGGAGGATGTGTCTGTTTATAATTGAGTTGAGTGGAACATTTGTAATTTTGTTGTTTTCCAAAAATTCAATGACACAATCATGGATTTAAAACATCAAAAATGGATTATATTTTTGTTTTATAACCTAATTTAATAAATTTAAACAAACAATGGGGCTTCAATTTTTTATCATTTTAATCCTTATATTTACATATTAACCCATTGGAAACTCGTTTAGACCTTAATCATATTAACTATTTTTTCTATTTTTTCTTTTCATTATAACCAAAAATTAATTTGATCATATTACTTAATAGTAATTTTTTTAATTAAGAATTTTTATTCTATTCTATGAAAACGAATTTTTATAAATGGAATAAATAAACATAAGAATAAACACATAAAACATGTGAAAAAACCATTTATCGAGAAAGACGTTATTCAGGAAAACAATTATTTTAAATTAATTATATAACTTCTAATAATCATTATATGGATTTAAATATACATATTTAGTTATATAATCTTTTAATTTAATTTATATAATTCATAAATAAATATTATTTTAATTAATTAAAATGTAATGACATTATTACCTTCAAAAAAGTGTTTTCTACTAAAAAATCCATTTTTACATCAAATTTATCACATCATTATTTATATAAAATATATAGTAAATGCATTAGTAAATATCCCTAAAATTAAACATCATCATAAATAAAGGTTCATATAGTTTAATTATTTTGTTAGTATATTCATTTTATCTTACATCAAAGGGAAAATATTATGTATTCATTCACTGAATATTTTAGCTATTATGTTAAAATTCAGTATTTATATTTTAAAATTAAAATTTTCGTTCCTAGAAATATTTTCATGTCTACTGTATTATTGTTATATTAAAAAACTATTTTATATTTATATAATTGATCCCCAAGTGATTCATTCTTTCTGCCTTCAAAAATTGCATCCTTGAAAATGTAATGGATATTATTTGGTAAAAAATTTGTTGAGTTCTTCTTCATAAAAATCTTTGGTTCCCAAATTACATCCTCCATTTTATGATTTATTCAAATTACCTTTACATGTCAATTCATCTGGTTCCTCAATAATTAATCTCAATTTTCACGAATTGGTATGGCCTCTTCACAAAATATAGATCTGGTTGAAATTAAGTTTCTTCATTTGTGAGCACATGTATCAAATCTAGATTATACTTCCTTCCTCCGAAATTCTACAAGGCCTTATTTTATATTGATTTTTGATAAACCAACATTCAAGGGATGAGGGGGAACACTTACAAATCCTGTAGGATAGATATTACATGACCTGTTGGACCTAGAAAATATACAATCTATATATTAAACTGGTCCTCCCCAGCTTGTTCATCATGATATAGGCACTCCACCTTCATATGGCTTGTTCGGATAGGCTTTTAAGGCAAGAATAGTCTTGTCCTGATTGCAATGACATACCCTATATTTCTGACAATCCACATATCATCTTCTCTAGTGAACGAGCCTTCTTTGAATTCTCATCTTGAGTATGCTCCTTGAAGAGTCTGTCTGATCATATAAGCCCAATTTCAAGTGGCATGAAGGCCTTGAGGTGTCCTGAAGGCCATTGATGTTAAATGAAGGCCTTAATGTGGCCTATAATCCTTACATTCCATTTATATTTAAACCTTATAACACCCTTACATGGTGATACAATCATGAAAATGTTATATCCAACTTGAAATTCAATAGTATTCATATTGTTATTGGTATAAATATTTTCTCCCAGAACAAATATATCAAATGTACACACATCTTTGTTTTACAATTTTTTATAATAATACAAGAGCTATGAGAATTAAGAAGAATTATTTTTAAGATTATTTATATATTATGTATATATTCTCTTTCTAATTTTTAGAACACCATCTTCAAAGATACTTTCATCCTAGTTCCCATCATTCATTACATGAATTTTCACTTGTAAATTATGATCACCATATTAAGAAATTATAACCATTTCTAATAAATTCTATATCTTAATTATTTTTATAATTAATTATGTATCCTATTCCATATTAATTATTAAATCTATATTTACTAGATCCATTAAAATATGAACCAAATTAATCTTTATTTTTTTCAGAACTCTATGATAATTCATACATAATGCACCAGGTACCTAATTTTCTTTATAGGGGTTTTATTGTATTGGGAAACTATAATCCTATAGTAGATTGATCAATCAAATTTTCCACATATTGATCTATTTATATAAAATATGTGTTTTATGATCATATGATATATGTATATATTATATATTTTACTATGAATTTAATGTATCCATGTCTTCATTGAATGATTTTTTATCTTTGGAACAATTGAGATTACTTATGACAGAACATATATCCTGGAATTAATGGTTTGTAATTCTATAATTCAATGTTATAGATATATTATATAGCTTTTTTACCTTTAACAATATCCATAATGATAATCAAGTGATTCACCTGGTCCACATATCTCTTAAAATTCAATAAGATATATACATTTAATTACACTATAATATTATTAAGCCATTAAATTAACAATATATTCATTATGCCGACAACATTTAATGGTGTATTAATGAATCCAAATTTCTTTATTATATAATTTTATGGTTGATACCTTGATTAAAATGTTTTCACAAGAATATATTCAATATTTACATACAATTGATGATAACAAGAACCAAGTTCAGTTTTTCAAAAATGTTAATCTACATGAATTTGAATGAAGAATTCATTAATTTCTGGAAGAGGATTTATGTTCTTTATAGTTATATTATTTATTTCATTGTAATATATACACAACCCAATGGATCCATATTCTGTCTAAATGAAATGAATATGGGCTCCCCAAGGAGAAACATTGGGGTATATAAATACCTTATCACAAAAATCATCTAGTTTTTTTACATCCAATAGTTTCATAGTCTCCATTGTATAGATATTTTATATAGGACTTTATATAGGGATTAAATAAATTTAAATCTCAACATCATGATCTTGTGGATGTCCAATATATTCCTCAAGAAGTGTATAAATTTTTTCTGATATAACAGGTACATCATTAATTTGATTATTACCATTCCAATCATTAGGTTTATTTGTTTTATTCTTCCCCTTTAATTTCATTCGTAAGATCTACTTGGGGTATCTTGACATGACTCAGATGATAAATTATGCAATATAAATTTAAGGAATCCCATAATTTCATCACAAATCATAATTTCCTTGTCTTTGATATAAAATTTTCAATGGTATTTTGAAATATATTACATAGCATGGATTGCATTAAATTTAAACATAGGTATAACTATATTTTTTAAAAATAGGTCATTTTTATCTGTCATAATAGGAACTTTATTACATGTCCTTGTTATAGTGAGGTTTATTATTGGAGTTTTTAATGGAAAATAACTTATTCTAGTTCTAGGTAAATATATAATTTTTTTTTAAAATAAGTAATTTTAAAAATGATTAATAGTCCAGAACAAATTAAAAAAATTCACAATTTTACGATATTATTAAGGTTCCTACCAGCACATATTTGGGATATTTAACCTCAAATTTAGTTATCATTTATTCTTGGACATTCCCATTTACCTCTTGATGGGTAAATTCCATTGACACTTGGGAAATTCGTTTTAGTAATTCACATTTTATAATAGTTTATATACTGGATAGTAGTGGTTTCTTTCTTTCTCTTATATTCATTTTCTAGTTGATCCTTATCTCTTACCTTATAACAATCTATCTGGCCTGTAAAAATTATCTCTGATGTTTATTGCATCAATTTTCACAATGTGAAAATTTCATCTTCTTTTTATTCTTATTCTTATTTGACATGTTTCCTTTACATTAGTTCTAATAAAACCTATTTTACTCTTTATTTCACTTGAATTGAATGGTTCTAGAAAATTTATTATCTTTTTTTGGGGATATATC
Organism: Viscum album; assembly: GCA_963277665.1. Taxonomy (NCBI): domain Eukaryota; kingdom Viridiplantae; phylum Streptophyta; class Magnoliopsida; order Santalales; family Viscaceae; genus Viscum; species Viscum album. Next base: position 1,930,461,998 of record OY728138.1, read on the forward strand.
TATTTTATATTGTGATGAATTTTTTTGATAAATGAGATCCCCTTAGATACATGGCTTAAAACATGAAAGAAATTTTAATCATTCTTTCAATATTACTTATTTAATCTATAGTTTCCCATGATAATCGAGTTAAAGTAGAATCATTTTCAAAAATAACTTCTTCTTCATTTTTCATTTATTTGTGAAAAATTATTATCTTTTAAATTAGTTTCTCTAGAGGGATATATTTATTTATGAACCTCTTATTTAAATCTCTATATTTAATATATTTTATTTATTCTTCCTCTTTATTTTTTACAGAATAATGACCACTATTGATCAGCATCACCCTTGAAGCCATATACAACCATTATAACATTTTGCGTTTTATTACATCCGGAGGCTAGAGATATCTCTTCTAGGGACTGAATCGATTTTTCATCTTCAAATAGATTAGTAGTTGCAGTAGATGATGAAGTATTATTTCAATTGAAACAATATTGTATAGGATAATAATTCCACGGAATATCATGTTTTTATATTTGTACACGGTAATTAGCCACAACCTAGTCCTGTTTTCCTATTATATCCAAAAATGACTCATCTCAAAAAAAAAGTTTTATTGGCGTTGTCAATAAGAAATTTACTACATTGTATATGAGTATTGATACCATTATTTTTGAAAGTAACCATTTATAAAAAATAGAATATTATGGATTATCTCATGAAATTATTTTTTTTATAAAAACATACATCTATAATTCTGGTGTAGCACAATACATAAATTAAAAATTTATTCATCATTAATATCATAATTATAAAAATTGTTTGATATGGGATATCATTAAATTATTATTTTTTAAATATTTCATAATTTGATAAAAAATATGAATTATCAGAAAAATGTCAATCTCGAGTGTCAAACCATGTGCATAGTAATGTTTAATTATCTCTATACCAGAATGATAGACATGATATAATCATCCAATGTCTTCATGGTTATTACCCCTATATAAATTTGTGGCAAACCACATCATCATGTAATATGTAGAGGTGGATATATTGGTAGGAAAAAAACATAATCTATACATAACCAAAACATTAGTATTTTATCCAATATAAATAATTATCTTCAAAGCTATTTATATGGTGATAATCTATAATTAATTTTTTTTATAAATCTTATTCCCTAGGATTCAATTAAACATACCCTGATAACAACAATAAAAAACATACTCTAACAAATGAAACTTATTATATTATAATATTTATATGGGTTATAATCCTGAAGGACTAATATATTTAGTAATCATGGAGATCATGAAACATACATGATACCTGTTTTATATTTTGAAACATATATAATGTTTTTTAATGTAAATAATTCAGGAATCATAAACTCAATCAATTATTTTTTCTTTCTATTAGATAGAAAGGAACAAAATGTTTTATAAAATATATTTTAATATTTATATTTAAATGGAATCTAACTTGAGTAAATATTTAATAATTAATATGGTATGATAATTAACTGTAAATACAATCATTTTTATCAATAATTTATGAAAAAAAATGAATCCAAGGGTAATATCAACAAAAAAATTCCTAGATAATAATAAATGAAGTATAAATGAAGGATATTATAAATATTATATTTAATGATCATATAAATCGTGATATTTACATTGTCAATATCCTTCAACAACAAATTTTGATAGATGAATAAGTATACACTTGAAACAAATTTAATTTTCCCAACTGATTTGACTTATGTTCCCTATCAGTGCATCGAGGGGATTATTATAATTATTCCTCACCTATCTTGGTATATAAATCTAAATCAACATATATTGACTTATTAATTCAATTTATAAGCGATATTCCTTATTAAAAACAAAAAAATTTAATAAAAAAATATTTTAAAAAATACTTTTCTAGTCAATTAAATAATATTTAGTGTAAAAATACATAGGTAAAAATGGTATATAGTTTTTAAAATATACATATCCATGATAAAAAGAATATGTATATTCAAGATAAATGTAATGACCAATGATCTCAGGTTAGAGAATTTTTTTGAAAATTTTAATAACCACAAAAATTAAAACAAATAAGAGATGGCGCCAAATTCATTAGAAACATAGGATTAAAAATAAAATAATTTTTTTTGAAACAAATATAATGGAAGAAAAATATTAATATCAGTTATCATTTACAATATTTCTTTTTAAATATGTTAAAAATTAGTAGAAGAATATATATATCATAAAATGGGTATAGAGGAAGGAATTTTGTTTAACACCATATAAATTTCATAAAACATTCCTTTGGAATTTTGCAATTATATAAAAAATGATCCTTTTTTAAGACAACAAAAATCATCATTTTATTTCGTTACAAATTCTAGGATGACATTAAATATCATTAATACATAATTTGGGTAATAAAAATGTTTATTGTAAATTAATTATAAAAAATGTATAAATGGAGTAAAAATAAACTTGAATAAAAGATTAATGGAATCAAATTTTATTTTAAATATTTTATTTCATAATTTATAGAAAAAATAGTGGAAGAGATAGAAAATAAATAATGTTCTTAAATATCTATAGGATAAGGAAATAATGGTATTTTATGAAGTATATGTTATAAAAATTCTTCAACGATAATTAAGGTATTAAAAATGAGATTGTAAAATATATCATTACCTATGTTGTAATATTCAAATTATATCACATTAGAAGAATAAACATGAATTTTAACATTAATAATCATAAATAAATATTTTTTCATTTTAAATATATCAATAGAATAGTATAGTCACCCCATTAAATTAAATAGGCACCTAACTTATAATATGTCTTAATGGATTGTAAATTGAGAACAAATTCCCTTTTTCATGCTCCAAATATGATTTAGTAGATTCAAAATATAATATATATTTTCTATATATTTTATTAATATTTATAATATCCCTATTAATATTATTAATATCATGTATGATCATTTAAAAAATCATACAATGCCTACTTTAATTATATTTCACTATTACCCTCATTTCAGTTTTTTCTTACATCATTTTATTTTTTATATATTGTCAAGGAATATCTAGTTAAATTTCGAAGAAAAATGTTCAAGAATACCAAAAATGATATAAAATTTATATATATCATTTTTTTCTAATTATTTAACCATTTTGAATAATTCATGGAATTTGAAATTGGAAAATGCATCACATCGCTTCATTAAGAATATAAGGTATATGTTGGCATGTGTACCATAATAATTTCATTAATTCATGAATGGTTAAATTTGTAAATAATATATTAAATTATTATAACAAATACCATGTGATATGTTTAAAATATGGAAATTATATCAATAATTATGACATCCCAAGTGAGTCGGTGATGGAAAACAATTTACATCAATTTACATGGCTGTAATCCATCATACACACTAGTGATCATTTTGATTCATAATTTTTGGATATGGAGATAGATGAATATTATTGTATAAATCTAATAAAATATTATAATAAATTATATTTTAGTAATATTATATAAAAAATTTAATGGCATGATTTAAGGTTGTAAAAGTAGATGTAAAAAAGATATATCTTCATGAAGACATTTACCTTTTGTTAGAAAACCCACATTTGTATATATTATTTAAGACCACTGGGTTATTATATTTTGAATACTAGTATATATAGAATATTTATAAGGATTTTTGGGAGGCATATTTATAATTTTTGGCCTATAAAGTTGCATTATAGGTGTCACTAATTGATGGAATGAGGTACCCTTTTACAATTGAGGTGAGTGATACATTTGTAATTGATTAATGATTTACAATAATATAATTATTTTCTCTTAGAAATATAGTAAAAATGTATCATATTTTAAGGTGAGAATAGAAAATATAAAATAAAACAAAATAATGGAGTTTAATTTTTTACTCCATTTTAGCTCCTATCATTATAGACTAACCCCCAATAAGCAAACGTTAACCACAACTGTAGATAATAATTTTCATTGTTTAAATATACATATGGGAAAAAATAATGTCAAAACTTTTACATAAAAATAATTATACTAATTCAAATTATCGAATCCATTTTATAAAATTCAATTCCAAAAGTGGTATAATTTGATTTTAAAATAAGCCCACATGATGTGTTGATAAAAAGTTATTCAAGAAATACATTTTTCAAGAATATGATGATCATAAATTAAATATATGAATATAAATCATTATTATATGGATTTAAATTCAAATGGATTGATATATAATTTAAATTTTTCATTTAAATCATTCATAATTAAATATTTTTTAAAATAATTAATATTAAATTCCATTATTCCTTTCAAATTAGTTTTTTGAAAAACAAACTTCATTTACTCAAATGATATTGTATTTATCCATATCAAATTTACAGTCACTTAATTTTAGATTTTATATATTATAAAAATGGTATTTGTATATGTATGAATATATTTATAATACATTTTTTTAGTCATCAAAATTTATTTATTTAATTGAAAATATAAATAATATTATTCTAGTATTATATTAAAAAATAAAGTTAAAATTTGATATTCATCTTACCGATCAAATTTTTATTGAATTGAAATATTAAAATTTTTATTTTATCATTGTTTTATTAAAGGATAATTTTCACTTAATAACATTTATTATTTTTTTATAGGGGGTACTTTTATAAAAAAACTATTGAGATGGCGATAATCAATGTAGAGATGCATTAAACAATAATTCTTCATGAAAAAAGTGGATTGGTTCTCTAAATATTGAAGCACATATATGTGTAAACAATTTTATAGATTATATTAGTGACATTTATTTAGATCTTAAAGTCAAATTGAGGGAATTCAATATGGATTCATGGATATCGACAGAGCTTTAGAGACATGTTTAATTAAAAACTCAACCTTATATTTGGGTGAAGATCCAAGAAAGTATTCACTGAATACATAAACATATTCCATTAATATTTCATTTCCTACTAGAGTGATCCTATAATTTATATCATTAATTTTAATTATTTATTCTTACTCATAAGTTAATAATTTATATGATTGAGAAGTAGCTTCAAAAGGAGATATCTGTTTTTCTTTAAATTTTTTTTATAATTATATCATGATTTTGTAAATGGATTGTGATTTTATTTTCATATATATTGATGATGTATAAATATATGAACGTTCTATAAGTACTAAATATAGTATATAATTTAATGAATTATGATCTGGAATGGTTTTCTAGGAGATACATCATAAAAATTGTTACTGGGGGAGTTATATAATTGAGATGGAATATTTTCATTTTTTTTTTGTGGTAAAATTTCCACCATATTTTGACATGGTGTTTATATGGATCTATAAAACATGCACAATTTTTAAAAATGTGTATAATTGAAATCCAATAATATTTTAATTATTCTTGTATAAATAACCAATATACCTATGAATACATAATTATCTAGATCCCCAAAAACAATAGTGGTGGTATATGGTAATTTGTTCTCCCATATTCATGGAGGTTATTGTTGTTGATTGTCACTAACAAATAATGTCATAGTTAATTGGGTTTTATAGTGTAATAATTCCATATAGTTGAAATTTTTTACCATGGATGAAGATTGACTGAATTTTTTCCCTTCATACCAATTATGAATATCATTATCTTATTTTAATATTCATTAGCATTATTTATTTTTATTACCCACATGAAACACATTATTATACCCTTAGAAGATTTTCTAGAGTCATTTTTCACACACTTATGATACATGGTTAGTTGAATACTCTTATATACATTGGTATTACTCAATTATCCTACAGAGTTAAATATTATTTATCCACATATTCTCTTGAGCCCCATGGAACAACATCGAATCACAATCCTCCATCATGAATATGAGGGAATATCAGATAATTTCATCATAGATTTAAATGCCTCAAATTAATCAATATTTTGGAATATTCCACATTATTCTACTATGTGGTTAAATATAGAAACAACATAGATGATAAATCCAAATGTGTGTCATGTAATACATGGGAATACTTTCCACTAATAACCAATGTAATCATCTAAAATATTCTTAATTATACATAATTCCATCTTTATTCTATGAAATAGGGTTCTGGGAAAATATTAATTGAAAAATAACTTCTTTAATATATCTTATTCCATGTATTTAATGTCTCTATTCAGTTTGTTAATCACAGATAGTGTCCACCATTCATCATCATCCCCTATTAGTAAATATATGATTATTATTTATTAATTGAACTCAATTAATTAGATTATAGAGAATAGTTTCTCAATAGAGAAAATTTTCATCTTTACAATTATGTTATATTAATATCCACTAAAAGTTGGAGTTTCTTGTCATATAACATATTAAAATTCAAATTTTCATCACATAAATTAAGGATGTTATTTGATGTGATTAATGTTATTAATCATTTCTTAAGATAATTTTTCTAGTACTACTATGATTTTTTCAAATCCATCTCATATTATATATTTTATTTCATTATGCAATCCTTAAATTTCACATTACATATGTTTATGGAATGATTCCTCTCATTTCTTTCAATTTTATAAATTTAACCAATTATTATGATAATGATACATGATTCAGTAACCATATAAAATAGATAAATTAATGTCTTACAAGGGTAAATATATATATATACCATAACATATAAATCCCTTATATAAAATAAATCTTTTATATAGTAATTTACTTTTTTATGTGTTTTAAGAAAACAATATAAAATTACAAAACAACACATTAAAATATTTTTTCATGGTTTTGGAAATGAATTTGAATTATATTAAGAATATATTACAGGGGTGTCTAATAAATATTATAGTTAGTCTTCTTTATCAGTTATTAAATGATGATCAAGCTAATAACAAAATAATTATAGTAGAGTTATTATACGTAGGTGAATATGTGAAAGTTATTTTATAGCCTTATTTATATCAAGATTTTTATTTCATTTCATAGAAAACAAAAATTCTATAATTAATCATTTTTGATATGGTTTTACTATGTTTTGAATTATCCCTAAGGTTTTTAATAAACATTTGTATTCATAATCCGGAGAATATCTACAACCTTTTTTGATACCATCTATAACAAACCAAATGTATATATAAATTTTATTTCATGATTTTCTATAAATTATCCATGATACTAAAACCAAGGATTGATAGGTTTTATGTAATGGGATGATTATATATATAAATAGAAAAAAATTAAATAATAATATATAATCTTTATTTAAACTCCATTACTTTTCCTTTTATCACATCGATATTCTAATACTACGTAAGATATCCCTGGGAATACATAACGGATAAGGGTTATCTATAATGTCCAGTAAGGGAAAAATTTGACTAAGAATGATACATTTGAGAGAGAATACATTTCCGGATTTCAAAATAGATAATAACAACCTAGAAAAACGTAAGGAAGAAGATTATATTGTTAAATCATGGAATTAATGGAATGAAGAAACAACAAAAAACATAAAATCATATTCATAGTCAATGCTCAACACTAATACGTCTTGTCATATGTTGTGAACCTTAAAACTCGTGTACTATAAATGGTATCAAATGAGATGATAATTCCACACAATTTATTACACCAATATTAGGGAACAATGTTATTTTTTAAATTTATGGTTTCCACACCGCTTATATATGATAATAATTCATTTTGTTAATTACCCATGGAAAATGCGAACGGGTCCCATATAATAATCGAGTTAATGTATTCATAAAGACATGAGATTTTAAATATTTTAAAACTATTAGACTGGAACTGGAGTTCTTTACATATAAATATGTAATTAATTAATAATATTAAATTTTTATGAATACCCTTAGTTAAAATTAGGATAGAGTATTCACAATAAAAAAAGGATCTATGGAAAACAAAAAATGATTTATATAACATAATGAGTATATAAAATGGTTTATAGTGTATGAATTATTATAGTGAATACAATTATCTTCTTGATGTAACATAATCATTTTAGAAGTGGAATGATTTTAAGTTTATTGAATCATCGATTTTGTAAAATTATAAAACTAAGTACATAAGATAAACATAGATCAAAAAAGGATGTGAAAAAGAATCCCTTACCTTAGATAACACTTCTATAGAATAGTGGGTTGATTCAGGGAGATATTAGGTGCTTTTTAAAAAGGAATTAACAAAGAAAAAAAGAGGATGGAACTTGATAATGATTTTTGGTGTTAATGAATTGTGATGTATATGGGTTTGTTAATAATAAATTTAGGAGAACTATTTACTAATTTTAAATTTAGGCTATAAAATTTTATTTCGTGGAAAATTAAATATCATTTGTTGTCCCATTGTTTTTTGTTGATTGTTTTTGGAAATTTAAGATCCATTTTTACATCTATTAATAATATAATCAAAGTATAGTTTTTAGCATTTCCTTTTTCATTGATATTTGTTTAACAATGTACTGTTTTAAAAAACCATTGTTTATATTTTGAACATTAGAATGTTCCTCAAATGTCAAGAAAACGTTATAATTCAGTAAAATAAATAACACTAATAATTGAAATTATTATTATTATTTTATTATATAATATTAATTATATATCAAAATTATATATTAATGATTTCATAAAATAAATTGAAATCACAAAAATGAATTATTACCATTAAATAAAAGGTAATGTAAAATATAAAATTACAGTAAATTCACCATAACAAAATTTTGAATTGTAAATTTTAAATATAATGTTTATTTTATTATTCTAAATTCTTCACATGGGGAATTATTTTTTTAAATTAAAATTACATATTTTTCATAAATACAATTTTAAAAAGAAGGAAAATATTTTTTCACAATAATGAATACTAAATTTTCTAATCTCACATATATTATTTTATGAAGTGTACATAGAGATATAATAACATATTAGAAATAATAATTTTGGATTAACATTGAAACTAGTATTTCATTATTTTTTGGGGTATTAATACTATTTTAGTGGTCAAATTGTGGTAAAATTGCAATGGTAATCTAACATTCAGATACTAATTGTCACATTACCATATTGTTTTTATATATACACCCCTTTTATCATTAATTTTTAATAAATATTTCACTTATAAGGGATTTATATTTCTATTGATAATTCATATCTTATTCTTTCACAGTTTTCATTTTTTTACATACTTTATTGTAGTGTTGATCATTATGGGAGAGTTTTTTCTATTGTGTTTACATTATTTTGTACATTATTATTTTTTATTTATATCTCAACACTATTAATATATTTTATAATTAATATTATTTCATGATGTAAGATATTCCAATGAAATGAAATATTCATTTATATTTTGTAGTAGCAGATTGTAACAAAACAGTCATTCTGAAACTTGATTTATTTTACTAATAGAAGTAATTTTATACATACTAAAACAAAATATACTATATAACAAAAAAATGGGAAGATATCTAGATGTTAATGCTAAAAATGAATATTTCACTGTCTCTATAACTGAAAATATTAAAGATAAGTCATATGAATATGTATTGTTAGCTCAATAGAAGAAAACATAATTATTACAAGACCACCTATGAGATAATCATATTTGAACAAATATTAAGTTGAATAGATTTTAGATGAAGAATGGATGATGACAAAGTCTCTTAACGTATGTGAAAAAAATTAATGGATATGTTATAATAACATATGGTAAATCTATGGATGATAAAGTAGATAAGGAGGCATCATATAATGTGGTGACTTTTGATGAGATTAAAGTTGAGATCAATCAAAAACAAATAACATGCCATGAGTAAATGTTAAAGAAGATTATGTAGTAAGATATTAAAATGGATTTGTCTATCGATATATAAAAGGTATAAAAATAAGAATTTGTTATCTAATTTATTATGATAGTCTTATATAATAATATTAATTCTTAATTAGAATGACTTTATAATATTTGGATATCATCGAGAACAGTTGATTAACCTATATATTGATTTAAAAAATTATAAAAATCAATAAAATATTAATGTTTTAGATTCCGTTACTACAAAAGTATAATTTAATATTGTGTGAAGATGATGAAAATCATGGATATTGAGTTCATTAAAAGATTAGATTATCAGTTTATGAATAATAATGTAAAATCTAAATTTATATGATTTTATTGTGACACTGATAATGATCACCAATAAAATGAAAATTAATATAACTCACAGTGCCCTCTCTACCAGACTCACTGATTTAAAGTTTTCTGTAATATAAAGAAAATAAACAATTACACAACACCGTAAACAAATGGGGACCTTTTACTAGTCTAGGATCTGGGTGATTAGACAACAACATACATTTATCAGAGTGGAAAAAAATTAAAAAACTATGGACTACACTTCCACTATGCTAACTCCAAAAGTGATGACATCTACAATTAATCTTCTAAGAAACATATTAATGATAATTTTAAAACAATAGGTGAGCATTAAATTTACCACATAATTGATTTAAATTGGTTTAAATTAATTTTACTTAAACATCATTTGAAAATAACTACTGTGAAATTGTATGAAAATTATTTTGATAATACTAAAAAATTTATTTGGAAATATCTTTTTATTAAATCATAGAAATTATTTATGTATTGAAAATAATTCAACGTTTTAAAAATATATATGCCCTGGAAATTCTTAAAAATAATCCAATGTTATTTCATAAAATAATTTGAATGCTTTTGAAAACAACATACTGAGAATAATTTGAAAATCGAAGGCTATCTTGGGCCTACTCACTTGAGGGATGGGCCCACTCCTCAATTCCCCATCTTATTTGAAACGTTTATGTGACAATTTTTTTAAAATAAATTAAAATTATATATATATATATACATAAATTTCCACTTGAGATATTCTATAAATACTTGAATACATTTTTAATATATATATACATATGCCCATATATATATACATTCTCAATAATCCGTTTTCAATATTCAAAATAAAAAAATCTCTCATCGACAAATATTTTCATGATGAAAAAAATTTCCATTCTCATTATCCTTTAACAAGAATACAATGAATGATTATTCCTATAACATTCATTTATTAATGAAAAACACTATTCCATGCATGATGTGTCACATATTATAGGTAATGGTCATTTCATATATTTTAATTGACTTTAATGACTGTATAAATAATTCTCAAACACATAATTTGGTATCATTAGTTTAACTATAATTTTCAGAAAATTACATATGGACTTTTATATTTCAAACATAGGAAAATTAATTATGATAATATGAAATCCACTTAAATAAAAACAATTTTTAATCCCTTAATAAAACAATACCTGAAATTAACATCATAATATACATATATCTTTAGAATGTGGTTATTAGAATATAATTATTTAAGTATTGAACACACAATGACATGAAATAACATAATCTCAATAAAATAATTAATGAAAGATAATTATTTTCAATTGAATGAAATATAAGTTTCAAAACATGTTTTCAAAATAATATCCCTTCGTAATGTAAAATAAAAATAAGAATTGAAATAAAAGAGATATATAATTAATAAAATTATATTATGCTAAACTATAAAAATAAACTCATGACATTGAAATAAATAAAATAAAATAAATGAAATATAACAATTGATAAAAATTCATTACTAAATTTAAATAATCAAAAAATGTAATAGATTCAAATAAATCTTTTAACTTATATGTTATGAAAATTAAATAGTCATATATTTTAATACATATATTTACACATATATATGAACATATTTTTTAAAAAATGATTAATTTCCTAACAATAAAAAACCCTTAGCATCAGATGATTAAAATTATAAAAAATAAAAATCTGTTTATAAAATAAAATCCCATAAAAATAATCATTAAAGGAGAGAAATGTTTGAAAATAAATTCAAACAATAACATACTTAAAAAAGATTTAAAAATAATCAAAATCATGAAAATAAATATTTCTCCAAAACCAAAAACATGAGAAGAGGACACCTTAGTATTCATTCTTGGTAGAACCCTTACATTGATTCTCAGAGTTTTCGAAACTCTCTATAGAGCTTCCTTTTATAAGCCAAATTCTATTATATTACATTATACTGAGTAATTTTATAATATCTCATTATTTAAGATCAATTTTTTTTGGTTTTGGTTTTAAAATTGTATCTTAAGATTCAGATATGTGGTTTCATACTGTTGTAGATAAACGATGATACTTAATAAAAATTTAATAATTGTTGCATCACTTTCAACAGAGAAAACAAAATCTAGAAACAATTATATTCCTAAAATTTGGTTCTTTCATATTAACACTTTTCCCCTAATATCCAATTGCATTCAAAATATATAATCTCATTGAACCAATATTATACACTCACATTAATACTTGGAACCAAAAAAATTAAATGATTTGTAAAAATTCGAAGAGAAATCTCAACTGATACTCAAAAACAAAAAAAATAACATACGTCAAAATTACCTCCAACATAATTCAAAAGAGAAAATGGGAGAGTAGGAAAAATAGATGAATCTTGAAATAATTCAAAATAGATCATATTTATATACTTAAAAACTGAGTAAATAGTATCTACAAATTTGGACAACGCTAGACATGTCTACAAAATCCGAAGGACATTTTCAACTATATCCCTCTCGAACCACTACATAACTCAAATATATTGTTGGATTCTGACTCGTGATGGTCTCCGTTCTCGGTTCAAACGTCATCCCCACTAGCACTTGATATCTTCAACATGAACTTAGAAATGAGTTCGTACTACAAAATCAAAACCCATTCAAGTTTAATCCTATTTATTCGTGTCCTTACTCAGAATTGAGTCGGAATCGACTCCTTTCCCGGACTGTGAATCATCCAAAGAAGATGAAACCGTTTCTCAAAACTCTTAGACTCTAAAAAAATGATACTCCCATATATCTTCTCCTCGACGTGTGGTTCTTACCCTGGAAAAAAGCCTAACACCTAAAATTAGATTATTATTATTATTTCATTTCTTTTTTATTTATTTATCTATTTTTATTAAATTAATGTAACTATATATCTTATTATATTAACAATCATAATATTTTTTACACTCATTTACTAAAAATATATTAACATATTCTAAAAATATATCAAATTTTTTTACTGAAACTATATTTCATTTACTATTTAAAATTTATTTTATGAAATGTTTCAATTAATATTTATAAAATAATTTTCATGTTAATAATAATAATACATGAATTTTTATCATAATTTTAATATATTATATAGTGTTAAGTGACTTTTCTAAAACCTATATTTAATGGTACACAACTTATATTATTACATATATTGTTCTTATATTTTATAATTTTATAAAATATTGATTTTTAATAAAACAAAATAATCAATTAAATTTTATATAAATACTACTCATATATATATCTTTGGAAATAAATTTCCATGATATATAATTTATTTACATATATTAAAATATTAATTTATAAAAATATAATGTATTATGTTATAATTTGATTCACATCATATTTTGATTATTGAAAAGATTTATAAAATATTTTTATTAAATCTATGTTTAGTTAGTTTTAATTTACAATCAAATTATTAAATAATTATTTACAATTTAAATTTTTATGGGGTGGTACAAATAATAATGAGTTAATTTGATATTTATGAGTCTATGAGGAGTCTGATTGAATTTTTGATATAGTTGGAAGTAAAAGAAATTCATAATGATTATGGTTGAGGTAATATTTATAAACGAATTCAATGATGATACATTTCATTTAGTTTATGAAAAATAATTTATATAACGATTGTCTATGTTTTCAAATTCTCAATATTAATAATGGAAATTTTATGATTAAAGATAAAATTTTTATATGAGTAGATATAATGGGAAAATTATTTTATAAGATATTTGAAATAGCTAAACCCTGATATATTTAGAATATTATAATGGTATTAAACTAAGAACTTATTTTGTGAGTGTATAAAATTGATGTTTTTTCTTTCAATAAGTTATCCAGAGGAACCTTGGCTATATAATGGTAGAAATTATTTGATTGAGTAATACAAAAAATGAAAAATTAAGAGAGATGATGATATCCTTTGTAAAATTATATATTTTGGGGAATTATATCTTTAATATAAAAATATATTATAGGCATGAATGAAGTGAGAAGTATAAAATATCTGATTCCATGGAAGAAAAGGAATGCCAGTAGATTGGGATGAATAAACTATTATATCCAGAGCAAGGTAAATTTCAAACGTACAGAGGTTCCAATCATTTTTAATCAAGAATATGTGTACTAAAAATTTATTTACCAAGTCAATGATTTATATACTCAATATAGTATAATAATAATTAGTATTCAAAGATCCATCCAAAAATAAGTTCATAATGAAAATATAAAAACTTGTGATTCTAGTATAAGCAATTCCACTCATTCTTTTAAATTGTGAAATAATATTTTCATGAGATAGCTTAACCACACATGTAATGTCATCATTTTAAAGTTTCTAATAATAAATATTCTCTTCAATAAATGATATTGACATAAAATATTTTAACAATTAGTAAATATTTGAAAATTTAGGTACCAGGGTAAAAAACAAGAATATATGTTAATATATTTCTCACTATATATTTTAAAAATTTCTCGGTGGAATTTTCATTACATAAACTGCATTTCATGTAGAGAAATTGATTAACGGCCATACCAAATAATAATCCATCATAACCAATGGTATATTCATATTCAACTAATCCAAAAACATTTATTTAATTTTAATTGAATTAGAAATGGTTTTTCCCATAAATTCACTCTTATCTAAGTGTAATTGTATGGTTCACTTAGACTGTTACTGACCTAAATGAAAATATATATTATATCGACCAGGATGGGAAAGTAGGTTAACATGGTAAGTGTTTGAAATATATGCATAATATTATTGTATATAGGAATTAAGGAAATGATATAGTTAATTTTAGATTTATTTGTGAAATTTAAAATAATAAAAGAGTAGTACAACTTCTATACATGAAATAATGTTTCTATTTTATGATTTTTTCATGAAAGAAAAAATACCATAGTATGTCATTATTTTTTTCAAGCAATTGAACTAAAACCGTCCTCTATAGTTATTCCATCTTTACATGTTCATAATTATATAGAATAATTGTCTTGGTGGAAAAACAAGGACATTAGTTATTATATATTGTTGTTGTGGATTCATTTGGGAATACATTCTATTTTATTAATATGAATATTTATTTAGAGATATTTATTATACTATTTTATTAAACAATGAGAATGGGTTTATAAATGATGATATTTTTAGTGATATAGGAGATAATTATCATTAAAAATACTTTGATTTTTTTTAATGTTAAATATTTATATATTTTAGTATCCTGAAGGGTTCCCCTGAAAAATTGATTTTATGAATGAAATAATAGAACACCAAATGAAATTTTAATAACAATACTAAGTGAATGCACTTTTTTTATTCCTTTTTATGTTTATTTATTTTTTTCATTTTTTATATTCCTAATAGATTTATATTTGGTATATTTTAATTGAAACCCATAATGAATAATGGAATGGGGAAAACCAAGTGCTGGTTATCATGGAGTTTTTTTGTTGAACTTTTTAATGATAAATACAGACGATAATATATATAATTGATTCAAAATTGGATGAATTAATTTTTTATTATGTTGTAATATTAGTAAATATTATATATATTATAATAAATATCTATGGTTGTTAAAAAAAATTTCATGTAACATTTGATTAGGAAACGAAGAAGCAGAACCCATATTCATAGAAAATTTATGAAAAATATTGATAATCTAATTTTGGATAATATAATAATCAAATAAATAATTTATCAGATGGGGTGGGGGTGGGGGTGGATCATATATATTTTATATGTATTCCTATATTTACAAAAACCCATAATCATACATATATTTATAAAGTTAACGAAGTATTAAAACTTGTTAACTAAATTAAGACGTTACCAAAAAATTTGTTGATGAAAAATTTATTAGAGTTACAAAATATTTCTATATTTTCTAATGCAAGGTTTAGTGTATATAAGTTTAATATATTTCAATATAATCCGAAAAATTCTTAATTATATTATTCTCAAAGAATATCTACAAATATTAAAGAAAATATAAATATTTAATTATTTCAGGAATGAAGTTTTTAGCAATTTTAATTCTAAATTTTGAGGTTATAAAAATTTTAGATAAACTATATTAGGTATTTGTTATTTTAATATATATTGTTTAATTAAAAGTATGATAAACAATCAATTATCAGTTTAATTATCAATATGTAATGATAAATGTATTAATACTCTTAATTTATGTGCTCAATTTTTTATAGTATAGATTTTTTTTTTAATTTTAATGTTCATTTTAATAAGATCCCATAATATAGTGATAAATTATATACTATTCAAAATTATATTAATAATTTATATCATTATATAACTAATCATATATATTAAAATATTCATTTAATTAGAGATCATCTTTAGAAATGGGAGATTTGTTTTTGGAATTTGATTCAAATAAAAACAATAGGATGATATATTTTTTTAAATACATGGATGTATCTATGTTTGAGAAAATATAATATGATATTATTATGATGTATGATTATTGGATTGTTAAATATAATAATTTTTTTTCGTATCACTATTTTTGGATATTTTATAGAATCTTCTTCCATTAAGAACAATTCTGTGTTACTACATGTACTATTATATCTAACTCAAAAAAGACCAACATGTCATTTCATGTAAAATATCTTTACTTATATCTATATTTATTCAAAACTATTTGTAAATAATTTCTATATGTTATTATTAATTAATGTGTCGTAACAATTCACTTTTTTATAATTTTTCTCATTTCAGTTAAAATAATAAAATTAAAAAAATAATTAAATGTTATTTTAAAACCATTTATTTATTTTAATTTGTTATAGGTATGATAATTTTTTTTGTAACATGATGTCTATTAAACCCTAATTTTTTACATATAATTTTTTTATTATTTTCATGAATTATAAACTAATTTTAATATGTTAATCCCTTTTCTTCTCACCCAAACATTATAGTTATTTTAATTTAATTTGTTTTTATCTTTCATAAAATTTAAATTTTCATATCAAATAATCAAATAAAATGTATTTCTAAAACATATTATTTATATCCATATTATTATTTTAAAACTTGAGATAATTTTTAATAGTGATATAATGTTTCGTTTTTTAAATTATCAAAAATGCAGAATGTGGAAGTGAATAATTACCACATTATTGTTAGTTTATTGGGTTGGATTTCATATTTAAAAATTCCACACTTATTCAAAAAAAATTATTTTTTCTTCTAACATGGGTACAAAAAAATATTTGAATTTTTCCATTACTTTATAATGAAATATTTATGATGAAAAATATAGATAATTAAAATTTCTCACTGAATTATTTAATGATTGGGTTTCCATAATTTTTGTAGATAATCATCTTCATTTTCAACAATTTTTTTTTTATTATTTATCTTTTATTTAGTCATATTTTTATTTTACCATTATTTTAGTAATTTTTATGTTAAATTGATTTTTACGAAGAATTTGACGTATTTTAAAAAATATCACAGTGTGGAAAGTCACAAGTTCTATTAATCTATCATGAATAATTTTTTATGTCTTTTTATTTTCATTAAAGATTTAATAATTTTTAATTCATTCAAAAGTCTATTTTTTTGTTTATGTATAGTGTTGTTTTAAATTTTCAATGTCACATGAGATTTATAAAATTCATATGTCCCACATTTAAATGGATTAATACAACAATATTTTTCAATTTATAAAGACTAATGAAAAGTATTTTCCTTTCATGGGAAATATCATATAAAAAATAAGACAATTATGAGCCTTGATTTGTTAAGGAATAAATTTATCATATAAAATTAAAGCCTTATGGGATTGAAATGTCATATGATTTTTACCATCAACTAAACTATAGGTAATATATGTATCATAAGCCCTACAAAATAATAGTACTAAAAATATATGATTCAAATGATTTTTTATAAATTATTAAATTTTCCATCATATAAAAACATATCATGTTTTCTTTTTATATAAATATTAAATTATGTTTTTAAGAAATGTTTTTATATTAAAATTTTAAAAATTTCAAAAAGATACTTGATTTATGTAGATTGTTTTGTATTATTCTAAGTATTTTGAATGATTATTCAAGGATAATTTTTAGAGAACCCATTTAACATTATTTGAATATATTAAAAACTCTAATGTCATTAGATATTTATCGGACGATATTTCAGAAATATTTACTCAGTATTCTTGGTTTATTATTTTCACTAATATTTATAATGATAAACATGATATCTTAATTATTTTTAGTTTTTAATAAATTAAACCATTATATACTATTGGGATTTGATAATGGAAAACAATTAAATGGAAATGAAAATTCTAGTTAATATACTTGTGTAATGAATTGATAATAATTTAAAAATCGAAACATACAAATTTATACATTTACAAGTGGAGAGAAGTGCGTAATTTTTACAAATATTGGATTCATCTCAATGAAAAATATTATTTGTTCAAATATTACTTCCTGGAATAATGATAACAACCCATTTCCCTAGATCCAATGAATTTATTTATATAAGTCTTCATTATTTTTTATCATTTATCTTCTTTGAGTATGTTACCAATTCCTTGTGTATGTTGTCTATTCTAAAACTGTGTATTGGTGCATGCAATTCCCATTAGAAAGGATAATTATATTTTTGGGTTGGGAAAACCATGTTAAATATATAGGGTTATGTTACACTATATTTCATATATATGGTTTTCAAAATTTTCTAAAAATTAAGTGTTGTATATATTTGTGACTCCACATTAAATGCTCATGTAATTGTGTTAGTTGTTCCCCCACTAGAAATTTTATATTTCAATCATTAATAGTCAACAAACATGACATCCTAAATTTCATGTCATAATATAATTAATTCATTAAAATATTTCCCCAATATCGTTTATGTTTATACATTTTATAATTAAGAGAAAACATTTACTAACAAAACACATACACTTTTAACCAATTAAAATTTATTTTCCACTATGGGGGAAACTAAATAATCTCTAATAACTATTTGATATATATAATACATTATCATCATAAGAAACTATTGTGGATATTACATATTTTTATTACCTTCATAACTAGTGATGTGGAAACATAGGAATAGTGCCAGCTTAGAATTATATTATGGGTAAAATGAAAAATTTAAAATCAAGTATGATAAGTGAGAAAAGAATGATAATATAGTTTTATGTAGGACAAATAATAAGCATATATGAAAAAAAATAATGAACCATAAATATTTTAATAAGTAATGGAATATCATAATAATTGAATCAAAATATTTTAAAAATAAGAATCTATAAAATTAATCCCAGAGATTATAATTATATGTATATGGCTTAGAAATGTAACATTTCCTTTGCATATTACATAAAAAATAACTCCATAATAAATAAAAAATTATCAACATTTTTACAATTTAAAAAAACAATGAATAATTATACGAACAAAAAAAATATTTGATTCATATGGGGAACAAAAACAACTCCCACGTGACATGTTTTGTACAAAATAGACGTTGATATTTCTTATTGTGATAAAACTAATTGTTCAGGATTTATATTTTGAACACACATTATTTACATGGATAACATATTTATATCATCTGATATAAATCAATAAATAATTCAATGGAGGGTTTTATAAAATAACATCTATCAATCATCCATAAATATAGTGTAACTCAAAAAACTCCATCAATCACATCATAATGAACCCATGGGAAAAATTGTGTTTCAGAACATTATGAGATGATTTCAAAAAAATTTAAATTTTGAATGAAAACTGTAGATGGTACCAATAAAATCTTCATAAAAAATTACTTCATAAGAATATTTTGTCGTTGGTTCTGGAAAATCAATATCTAAGGAAACAAAAATTTGATTGATAAATTTAATAATATAGTGAAAATATTAAAGGGTTTTTATAAAATCATTTTTTTATTATTGTAAAACATAAATATAGAGATAATATTCATATTTAATTATTAAAAAGATTATGTGAATGTTTTTTATATCAATTTCATTTAAAATAAATATTAGACAAAAAAACTCAGAAATGAAACACTTATTTAAAGAAGTATATAAGAAAAAATTAACATTATAATAACTATCTAAAAGGTATCATTAAATAACATAAATAATTAAAAAATTATAATTACTTTGAAAATAATTGAATATATTTTAAAATAATATTCCATGGTATATACTTTTAAAGTCATTAACTTTATCAAATCCAAATCATCGTTGGAAGAAACAATATTTTATTTTTATTGTATGGAAATGATTTTGAATATTTTGGAACGACATTGTTGAAAACACATATCATAAAAGAAGAATTTGGGAATCCATTTTAAAACAGGAGAAGTAAAATAAATAGGTCACAAGATTTAAATTATAAATTGGGTTCAAAATAATTAAATGAAATTTGATGGTAACACTGAACAATTAAATGTTGAAAACCCTTATTTAATGGTGATTTTATGTTTTTCATAAACATTTATCACTTTTATGATAATTTAATTCATTGATAGGAAATATTTTTGTAAAAAAATTCATTTCACCCATATAGAGAAATGTTAAATATATTATAAAATGGTATATATAATTATTTTTCGATCATTTACGAATAATTCATGAAGAATAACATTTTTAACTTAAAGAAAAAAAATTGATATTACAAATGCCTTATAAATGTGATCATTTAGGAATCAACGGTAATTTAGAATGAGTTTTTTCAAAGGAATATATATCCCAAGAGAAATTTAAACTAATCCATAATATAATTAAATGATAAAAAGTACACAATTTATATGAATTATGTTCAAGAAAATAATCTTATCCTAAATAATTGGGAAAGAGTTTCCAAAAAAACCTCGTAATGGTAAAGTGTGAATATGAGGTCTAATATTAAATTTAAATCAATGTATCATGAAATGATAAATATTAATTATCTTTTAATTAAACTGGTTAGCGAATACAATATATTAAATAAATTATGACATCCAATATCAAATATTTTCCATAAATTTAAAAAATACACATAAAACCATTACATAAAACTCATGATTACTTGATCATGCTCTAAATTTCTATATATAAAATAATTAATATCATATATAAGTAATTTATTAATTTCTATATCCTTTTATAAAAATCAATTTTAAATTATTCTCTAAATTTATGCAGGTATGTAATTTTTTTAACAAATGGTTCGAGAAATGTTGATTGTTTTAACTAGTTTTCTTATAGTAGTATTGATATTCATTAGTCTCCCTAATTAAATCATTAATAGATAATATAATGGAAAATAATTAATGAATTATGGTATTTTAAAAAGATATAATTTCATTATACAATATATTCTGTTATGATCCTTAATGATTACATTAGGGAAGAACTAATTTCGATGATTCTTTGAGAACGATGGGTATTTTATTAAATAATGAGTTAATTATTTACATTAAAATTACATAGAAAGTATATAATTATGAAAATCTCTATATTATATATTTCTATAAATTACGTTCCCATAATCAACAATGATATATATTTATAGCATCATTCAAGTTGGTGGTCAAACCAACCCAAACAAGATCTTACCATAATTAATAAATGATTAAAAATTGATTTACTTATAATAACATTATACTAGACATATTATGATATTATTTAGTTCGTATGAATATGATAGATCCAAATTTTAGTTTTTTATAGGTAGGGTTTATCATATATGAAATAATTTTATAATGTGATAAATCAATATTTATCTCGTAGAACTCTATTTTGGAAAGTTGAATTTACCAAAATTATTTATTTCTCATATTGTTAATAGGTTTTCAAACTATTTTTTCTATAACTAGAATAATTTGAATATCCATATTTGATTCCATTAAAATATTTATAACAATTATATATGTAAGATGAGGAAGAACTAAAAGAAGAAACATTATCATTATGTTGATGTGACAGTATACAAGTATAGATGGCTAATGAATTAATTTTCTAAAAAATAAATAAAATTAGTGTTATAGTTTACCATTTAATAATATAAAATGTTACATATAAATAATAGCTATATAATAAATTCACTAGTTGTACCATCTTTAATGATGTTAAAGGAAAACAATGATGTAACTTTATTGATATGGTAAATCACAGAATACAAAATTAAGATTACTACTTTAATTAATATGAAATTTGGGTTGGTGGTCAATTATTTTTACATAATTATAATAACCTGAAGAAGTAATAATTATAATTTATTATCATATTATGATTCATTAATTTAATTTTAGTATTGAGAACATGAAAATAAATTGAAATAAGAAATAAGTGACTTGAAATTTATACCTCACTACATGAATTATATCCTTTGCGAAGGGGTTACACCAGAGAAGGGTGGAATTTTGTTAAAGAGATTAACCATTGAAGGAGAATTAGAATTTTTTATAGAGTTTTGGATAGAATTTTTAGGAGTGTTATTGTATGTTTTTCAACGGAACTATGTTGGTTGTGTTGTGAGTGGAATGGAGAAGAGAAGTACCCCACTTATATGTGAAATGGGATTCCATATTTATAAAAGAACATAATTTTTTTAAATGGAAGTCAATCCCTTTGAATATGGATCCTAAATTGATAAATTAAGGATTATGGAAGAGATAATGGTGATGCGAACATGAAATACACATTCATGAATTTCTTTTTACCATATTAGGCCAATTAACTAATAGATTACTAGTTTTTTCCAATTTGGTTTTAACTATGGTTGCTTGTTTTTAACTATGTAATTTATAATTTATAAAGAAAAAATAAAGAGTATTCATTTTTTAATTTGGGGCTACTAATTTAAAAAATTAAATTTATTTTATTTCATAAAGTGATTAATACAATATTTATAAAATTATCTGAATTATATATTTAGAATTTTTTTTTAAAATTACAAATTTTGTTAATTTTTTTATTTTCTCATAAATTAAAATAAATATATTTAAAATAATTAAAAGGCATATAAATTTAATATTTCTCTTATAAAAAGTATTTATGTCTTTTAATGCATATAAATTTACAGATAATTCCGTAAAAGTCACGTTATTTGTAAAAAAATTATTTTGTACATTAAACCCAATAATAAAACTTTTCAAAAACACCACAAACATTAATATTATTATCCTTAATCCAAAATGAAGTTTATTTTTTTTCAAATTACATTATTATAGTTTTGGAATTCTGTTTAAAAAAAATCAATATAATGTGGAAAATTGTTTATATAGACTGATATCTTTTTAAAATGGTAATTACTGGTTTTTATTATTTCCAAAATATTAATACATAATTTTTTGGAAATATAAATTTGAGAATATTATAATATATATATTTATTATTAAATAATAATATACATAATTTCTTAAAATGAAATATTTTTTTTATAAAAAATTACATTTTGTTAAAAAGAAATTTTATTAATTATTTTAGATATACAAATTGATTTTCAATTTTATTAAATTTATAATTTATATTATTTATAAAAATATTTTATAATATAGTTACTCATATCCTTACATTAAAATTAATGGTATTGTCTCATACAACCATATTATAATGTTATATATTTAACTGAATATATCAACCTTTTTGTTTAAGGTTTGTATTTCTTATGTTCCAATCTATCTAACATATTATTTATTTATTGACCATATACATTGAAATGTTTTGATTTTACATTCTACCCCATTAGATAAATTTAATTCATAAAAAATTAATTATTCTTATATAATGAATGTGGGGGAGGGTATTCTTAATATATAAATCAAAAAGCTTATATAAACAAATATGGAATTTACATTACACTATTAGTCTATATAAGTAATTAATATTTAATAAGACATTATTAATTAGTAATACTGTATAATACTTTGTTATGTAAATACCATAATTATATATTCTAAGATATATAACTCCCCTAAACCCACATGAATCTCTATGTCATTAAACCACATTGAAACAATATATTCTTCTAGAAAAATACTTCTATAATTAATCATCATATAATATTATCTACTATTTCATATAGACTCAAACTATTAAATATAAATATTAATCCCAAAAATAGAAAATAATTAAAAAAATACCATTGACCAAAATTTTCATATATAGATATAAACTCTTAATAGATTCATATTCATTACATAGAATATTGAAAAATTTTATAATTTTATATTGAAATGGGTTTACAGGTATTATAACATGATCTTAACTTTTGTAAACCATAACATTCATATCAACGATAAAAAAAACTTGTGTCGTTGAATAAATCATAGATTTTTATATGACATGAATTATAATGGAATCAAAGGACATAATCCCATACTGCATATCCATTGAGTAAGATATAGATTTGTGGAATAAAAATATTCTTATAAAATTTTAAACTACTAAATATAGAAATATGTACACTCATTTTTCTAAGGACATTAATCATGGAAATCACATAATAATATAGGAATGAATATATGTCCATTAATAAAATATTCAACTAGAAATTTGGTTACCAGTAAAAATTTCATTTCATAATGTATTAGTGGGAGATATAGGATGCACCCATCCTTAGTTATAATGTGACAACCATACCTAGTAATAACGTAACCACCGTCCTTTGTTATTTTTTAATCGTTAACCTTGGATAAAAATTTAACATCATCTTATTTTATAACTTAACCAAAATCACATAATGAAAACTATACAATTTTTTCCAAAATATCATAAAACACCATTATAAATGTACCCAAGATAATAAATGGGTATTATAATATCTCATTATTATCTAACCCATATAAAAGGAAATGTTTCATTAACATATTTTAATTATAAAAATAAACCACATGGATGGAGAATATAGATGGTATCATATGATAATATCATAATAAAAAATTATTAACATTAGATAATTTAATGTTATATCGAAATGTATTAAGAATGAAAAAATTTAATTAATGTTTAGGAAAATAAACTCTCTATTTAAATCAAAATTTTCAACTAACAATTCATTAAAAAATTTGTGAGTGTATTTATTGGAAAATAAACATTTAAATTAAAATGGAGTCATTGAAATAATAATTGGACCAGATGGTATAATATTTCAGTCATCTTGTACATGTTGAAACAATGATTTATTTCAAATTTGATATAAAACCCAGACAATGATTATTTGTAAAATGAAATAATGATTCCATTTACAATTTTCCATATAAAGTCATAAATGGATATATATATGTTAAAAAAATATTTTTATAATTGTAAAACATTCTATAAATAATTTTTATTATACAATGTTATGGAAGAAAATAAGTTTATCGAGCAAAGAGATAGATAATCCGATTTTATTTAAAAATATTGTTTTATAATCAAGAGTTTATAAAGAGAGGAAAATGAAGGAAAAAATTGTATTCTCCAGAAATAAAAAATTGTTGAAGAAATTTAATGATTTTCATGTGAAATAGATCATAATATTTCATCATTGAA
This sequence comes from Viscum album, assembly GCA_963277665.1. NCBI lineage: Eukaryota > Viridiplantae > Streptophyta > Magnoliopsida > Santalales > Viscaceae > Viscum > Viscum album. The sequence continues at coordinate 1,930,487,815 of OY728138.1, forward strand.
ATACTATTCTTGAAAATTACAATAAACAATTATATTAAGACATAAAACCATTAACAAATTGGTAAATTTTGAATCGTATGGAAAATTAAGGAATAAAATCAAATGTAACCTTAAATATCATGAATAAAAGAAGATTAACCATAAAAAATTTCCTGAGATAAGAATATAGGCCTCATTTAATAAGATTGGTTTGTATCACAACATATGTTTCAAAGAATGAAAATTGATACAAAAATACATTACATTTTGTCTCAACTTTTATCATATATATTCGAACTTGGTCTTTATTGGAGAACCTCATTATGTTTAAAATTGAATAAAAATAAGGCATGGAATACCAAAAGATTATTATATAAATATTCATTACATTGTACAAATAGAGGATCTTTTAATGTAAATTTTCATTGAAATAAGGTACATAATACTTGAAAACCTTAAACGTTCTTCTAATTCAAGAAGAAGAAACCTTCATGGGTTCAATCTATATAAATATTAGTTCAACTCATATATTGGAGACATACATAAAAGGAATGTTGTGAGCATGATTACATGTAATGGGAGAAGAAAGAGGGATAAAAAGAACATGATCATGAAACATATCATTAAGAACCAGAGGCATAACAATAAGACATAAAAAAGATAAATAAAATAAAAATATGAACACAAATAATAAAATTTATTGGTGTAAATTACATTTCAATTAGACATTTCTAATCAAATATATAATGTTAATCACCAAGGTTTCACTAAAAATACTATGATTATTCACCGAGGAATCGTAAAACATGATAGACCTAGAGATTAATTCCATTACCCAGTGCATTGTGGGATAAAAAGGAACATGATTTAAACTTATTAATTATATGTATGACACATAGATCATAATAGATAATTTATTTAATAAATAATGGGGAATAATGAATGGATTTCTTATAAAAAATCCAGGTATACAAAAAAGATTAAAGATATCATCATTACATAATTTTAACGAAAGAATGAAAAAATTGGTTTTTTATAAAAAAAACAAAAAAACTAATTAATTTATATATATATGTGAATGTAAATATAAAATAAAATGGTTTGGGTATACAAACAATGAATATAAAATGTAATTTCTTAAAGATAAGAGTTAAAATATGGGAATAAAATTTAACAGCATAATGAGTATAAAACAAGTTTATTTAAAATGGTAAAAATATATGGGTCATGGATATCCCATTCATGAGATTATTTATTATGTTAATGTTATAATAGATACTTTACAAAAAAAATAATTTGAAAAATAAAATACATGCCACATGATAAAGGAAATTTAATCGAAAAGAGAAGGGAATATATCCCTTACATTAAAGTGTTATTCATAAAACTTTTGGATAGAACTATGGGGGCCTCAGAAAGGCTTGGGAGGACACCTTTTGAGTAAAAATAACCATAAAATCACTATGAATAGATTGTCTAGGGATATGGGGAAATTTTGAAGTATTTATATGAGAAGTGGAGATTTTGATTAATAATTTCCAAATACAAGACATGAAAATCTAGGTCATTGAAATAAAAACCATTGACATTCCCAAGGGTTTTCCCACATTATTGGAAATTAAATATATATTGTTTGTTATTTTAATACAAAAAAAAATAAAATATCATTTTTTATTTCTTCCCTTGGAATAGAAAAGTAATGTTTCTAGAGTTTAATATTTTTAAAATTCAAATTTTCATTTTAAGAATTCAGATAGGTACTTAGGGATTTTGAAATTTATTAAATTCAATTAAAATAAATAATATAAATAATATATAATGTTTTAGGTCATGGATTTTTTATAATTAATTACTTCATCCTTATTTCATAAATATGATGTCCTAAAATATAAATAATCCCTAAAACTTTTTTTCACTATACTTGAAATAAATTTTGTATTTTAAAAAATTATCATAACATATCAATACATAATTTTTGTATGATGATTTCAAAGATTATATTTGCATTAACACAAAATCCCACTTTATATGAGAATTTTAACTTCTAAATATAACATACCTTATTTAAAAAAACAATATTTTAAGACATAATCCAATTTCTGCACTTATAAAAATTATCCAAGGCCATTTAAAAATTATTTTTCCATCTAATATCTACTATTTTCAAATACTATTTCTTTTAAAAATACATCTAATAATATCTTGGTTTATTATAAATATATATATATATAATCTTGAAATATTCAATTATGTTTTATTTGAGTCCATAAATAAAATTATTAAATTCATCTCCATTAATCAAAAGTTTTGTTTAGATAAAATATTAAAAGATAAATTGACAGAATAAATATTTTTAGATAATGGAATTTACATTATGGTCCGGGTACATAATACCTTATTCCACATGCATAAACCCTATTTGAAATTTGTGTAATTGGGGTAGGTTCATGGGGTTCCTTAGTTAACATTGACTGAGTGGTAATCTCCATAAACATGAAATTCTATCATAGTTGATGTAATTAATGATTATGTTGAATATTAGTGGCTTGATATTTTTCTTGTGTATCCTTAGATACACTTGACCTTTCCAATTTCAGACAAATGGCCTTAAAACTGCACAAATCTATGGGTTGAGGCTATCATTTCTCCTTTATTTATCAATTATCATTAGATATTATTACTTATAAAAACTAGTTATAATATATAAAGTCTCATTAAATGGTATAATTTCAAATATTTATATTGACCAATGATCAAATTGATCAAATTTCATATTCACCAATGGTTAAATAACGATGGATTCCCTAAAATCACAGTTTCCATTATAAACTATAATATGAGCTTCATTTCTTCACTCAAAATTCACTAAAATCTCTCATAATGTTATATATTCAATATAATAATATATCTATTAGTTTACTAATATTTTTTTTATTTCAATATAATTTTCTATGGGATTGATGATTCTAGTAGATTGGGCTGATCCATACAATCAAATTTAAATTATTATATATTATATTATTTTCCTAGTGGAAATGGTTGGAATTTTAATTAGATTCATAGCATCCTAATTTAATTATCATTTTTAAAGATATAATTTCTTTTGGGTTTTTTTGTGTAATTGTATGATATTATATATTATTTAAAAAACAATTTTTCATTAAATAGATGTCATTTTAAAAAATCTCTAAGTACTTAAATTAGGATGGATTTCTTGTCAACCCATTGAATATTGGACGATGAGAGCGAATAAAATTATAAATTAGGGTAAGGAATTCCCAACACAATTGGGTTTGGAAGTGTGAAGATGATAGGAGAGGTAGTGACATTTTACGCATGGGGGAGAGAATATACAATGAGTTTTTGAAATGAATAAAGTGTTACAATGTTTTTCAAATTCTTGAAGGATAAAAAATTTGTCCTCTTAGAACAATTAGGTGGTATGGTTGAAATATGGGTATAATAAGTATTTTAGAAAAGATTCTAGGATATTTTAAACTATATTTTCTTGTTTAACCACATGGAAAAACAATTTTATCAATAATATTTAATTTTTTGATTTCTATTTTTATTATTCTTTATGACCAAAAAATAATTCAAAATTTAAAAAAAATATTAAGTAATTTTATTTTGAATATTAAATTCATTTTTCTAAATTCCTTTTCATATAATTTGAATATTGTAATTTTAAATTAGACCCACATACACAATAAATATATTATTTTCCAAAGAGAAATATCAAAAGGTTTAGTAGGTTTTCATACCAATATTTAATATGAATTTGATTCCAATTTCTTAAATAGGATCAGTCTATATATAAAAGATAAAATTTTACTTTTAAAACAATAGTAAACCATATAACATCTATAAAAAATATGGAAACATTCAATAAAACCATTATTGTTCATTACATATCAATAAAAATATTTTCATAAAATTTCAAACAATTAACACTTATATATTTTTGACATGTATATTTACAAAAATAATTCAATTTAGTCATATAAACTCCCTAAAATTTTAATAATTTACTATTTTTTTCACAAAATTAAATTGAGTCATTTTCTTAGAAGATTGTATTTTTAATAAATCTAAAGACATAAAAAATTAAGAATATTTTTCCTATATTTTTCTCTATATAAATAATTATACGTAATATTATAAAGTTTTTTATTAGTATTCATAACTCAATATTTAATGTCATGTTTCTAGTGGTCAATTTAAAATAATAATATAATTACTTTATTGTTGTTTGTTAATGTTCAATGTTGTGTGTAATGAAATCTATCAAAGAAATAAAATTATTTGAAACAAAAACCTCATATAATACATAGGTTGTTACATTATAAACCCTTGAAATTAATTTCTTCCTTACAACTCATCACTATGATAAAAATAAATGAGGATACTAAGGCATTATTGCATCTTCCAGGTCCCACATAGTTTGTTCAATTTTGTGGGATTACAAAAAAACATTGAATTTGTGTGTGATATTGATTTCTAGAGTACTCTATGTTAAATAAAGAATCAATAATTTTTTCTTTATATGAATTATATTTCTCTATAAGAATGAAAACTTATTTCATTAAATGTGGTGGATCTGGTATGTACTGCCTCATTAGAGATACATGGAACACAACATGGACTTGATAAAGATTTAGTAGTTGATCCAGTAGAAAGATATCATCCTGATACGATCAGGAATGTAAAAGGGTCCAATATATGTTGGCCTTAGTTTTCCATTATCTCTTAATCAGGTTACCTTTTTCCAGGGAGAAATTAATGTAAACACGTTGTAGGCAACACCAAATCCCAAATCACATCATTAATTAATATGATAATTTTTTCAAACTTTCTGAGGCCCTAATGTGTTAATGAATTGATATTACCTTATCCTTCTTATATTTATCTATTCTAGTTCCCAAAAAAATTATTGTTCTTACTTCAATCTTTTACTTGGGAGTTCTACAATTCATTTTGTATAGTTCTTTATAAGGATCCATCTGAATTCTCATGTGAAACCTAATTTTATTTCATGAAATGTCATCAATTGGAAGGTGATGACAATAACCATCATTTAAATTCATTTAATGTATCTCAACATGTTCTCTAGGGTTTTAATTATTATTTTAGACAATACATCTATCTATGGATGATATATCACAGTGAAGCAAAACTCTATATCTCGATCCTCATGAAGACTTCACTAGAACATTGTGATAATGCTTAGATTCTGATCATAGGCAATAGAATGTGGTACTCCATGAATGAATAACAATACCATAATTTATATCATAGAAATAAAATATAGAGTGAAATATTCTCATATTGTGAGGTGTTGTTCTATATTATTAATGTGATTCACTATAACCATTATATATTTGATACTTTTTTATGTTTGGTGGAGTATGATGAATAAACATATAGTTCTGTTTTCCTATTTTAATTCCATTATTGGTATTGGTTATAACAACAATTTATAGTTTTTCCACTAAACCATAACATGGTGACATAACCATCACCGATATACAAGCTCTGAAATATCATTCTTCAATCCATCCCACAAAAAATAATATTTCAAACATCTATACATATTTGAACATCCATGATAAATAAAGAATGAAGAACTATGAGACATATATAATTGATCCTTCTTCAAATGTGGTATGGATGGAACATATACCTGTCTCTTGAACATTGTCATTCCATCATAATTATTGTTAAACTCTAGAACATTTCTCAAATTATTTAGTATCATTACATATTCTTTTTAAGACTCTTTAATCATCACTTATATATATGGTTGAACTATAATTTTAAAATGATTTTATTTCTCCCCTACAATCAGGTTATCAAGATCAATATTTTCAAAATCAAGGAAAATCAGACCACTTTTTTCATTAACATGTATAATATGATTAAATCTTATATATTCAATGCATCATCTACCTTTTTCACTTTTCAATGATGCTAATATATTGAGAAATCACAATCCTTAATACTTGATATACAAATTATCTAGACCATATTTAAATCCTTAGATGTGAATATATAAATTTGTTTTCTGATCGGTATTTATATATCACTTTTCTATATAAAGATAATCCCACCATATCATTAAAGAATTATTTTCCAGAGGTGAATCCAAATCATGTGTTAGGTATTCTTCTGTTGAACCATAATTTTTATGAGTAATAAGCTATATAAATTTCAATCCACATGAGAATAAATCTTTATACAGTCGTTGAAGAATCACTAAAAATTACAAATTCTTCACCATTGTAATAGGTCCACTAACTAATATTCACTTAAAAAATTAAAATTTTCCTTGAATTCGTCTATCAATTGGAATTTGGCAGCATTGATTGTTATCTTGGGGACTAGATTTTATATTCACAAGAAATTATCCTCTAAAAAGTGATTTTTTCATTATAATCCAAGAAAACTATGGAACATGGTCATCATGTTTGGTCTTGGACATTGCTCAGTATCATCTATCATTAATGGATCTATCGATATACAATATTACGAGAATATATGAGAAAAAAATGAAACATTTTTCAACCATAACATAAACTTTTTTATTTTTTATATATTTTCTCATTCATTAAGGTCATTAATAAAATTATCATGTGGTAGTTATGATGACACATTATCCTTGAATAAATGAAAATATCTTAAATAAAGTCTACCACAAACTAATCATTGTAATATCTAAATACTCTTTCAAATAAATCCAAAAACATTATTGGGGAAATTAGAAAGGAAAAATTGAATTCCTATATATTCATTATTTATATACATTGAACATATTAATGTCCTGTTTATATCCTCCTAAAAAAACTTTTCACTAAAACACATACATAACCATAGTTTTGTATTACTGTCATTTTCTCCCAAAAAGTTATTCATGATATACTATAATCACATAAATCCTCAAAAGATTATTCAATGGAATTGAACTTTTGATTAACCTTGAAATCATAATCACATTACGTTATCAATAAATCTTAATTTAAACTTACAAGGATACATAAATTAATCCATAATTAAGATTTTTTTTTAAATTTTCATGATTTATATAACCCAAATACAATTGATAAAAATTAATTAACATCCTAATACTTAAATACTAATATATAAATACTTTAACCACAAAAATGGAGTTACTAACACGGAATAGTACCTTCATTGGTATAAAAGTCACCTAATGGATTAGGAAATTGGATTGGATAATTACCATGTTTCTCACACATCACACATTCAACTCTTAAATAAAATATCACCCTATAACCTTAAATTAAAAATTGAAAACATATTCCACTACCTTGTATATATTCATCCATGTTATTTTTCCCACATTCATGAAATTTTGGATGTCAATTTTATTTCATTTATATTGTGTACAACTCAATCTTTTTTAAAATTCCATATTCCTCTAAGATTACATTATACGAATCACACTGAGGATCATGTTATCAATAATAGTTCAACCAATATTATTATACTTTATAACAGTATATTTAACTGCAGTCATCAACCAAATTGGTAGCTAATTATTACCGATTATAATATTTTTTATTTATGGGTTTTAATTTTGTGTATAAGAAATGGATCTGGTCAGATTTTTTTAAAATGGGTCTCCTAATGCATGAACCATGTTCATGCATCATTAGCATAGAGAGATGCATGAACATGGTTCACACATCTAGCCAAGAACATCTATAAAGGGGGTCTCCCATAAAAAAATTCATCCTTCTCCTCTGGATTTTGCAGCATGGCCCTGCAGAATTTATTTCTCACTATATTTTTTATCCTTTTAAGAATGTAAAATTTATATTTAAATTTTTAATTGTATAATTTTGATTATTTATTTCATTTTTATGATTTATTTATTTTATTTTTTAAATGTAAAAATTACTATTTGTGTGTTTGGTTTAGTTATTTCATATTTATTGATGATTAAATTGGTGTCTTTTGTATGATATAATTTTTGAATGTTGTGTTTTTATGAATTCTTATTGAATATTTAATAAAACAAATTATGTCACATTTGAAATGTTTTTTCAATTCATATTGAATATTTATGGAAATTAAATATGTTTAAAAAAATTAATTTGAAAGTAAAATTAATTTAAATTAAAATATTTTATACACTAGTAATATAATTTATGAATAATATATTAGTTATATATATCATATTTGAATTTATAATAAAATATATAGAAATTTTTTTTAATGGTATAAAAACAGTTTTTTTATAAATAATAATTTTAAAAATTATTTGATAATGTTAAATTTATTAAATATAAAATAGATATATATATTTAATATGCATTTCATGAAGTCAATGATATGTATACCCAACAACATTTTATGTTCTGTGATGACTGATCTTAAGATGATTGACTGATGTATAATTGAAATTACATATATGGATTTTGGAATGTGGTTATTTAATTTGTAATAATTGTATTTATTTTTTTGTATTGACCACTTGTGAGTCATCTCTGACTATGTATGTAAGGACCTACATGTCCACTTAAAAAAATTTATGGATTTCATACCCCTAGACCCCATCACTTGTATCTGAGTAAATATGTAATTAAAAGGAAATCAACTAGAGGGGTCCCAGAAGGGGCATCTCAAGAGAGGTGTCCTCGAAATGGCCTTTGAGAAAAAGTGTTCTATATGAGGCATTGCTATTTGATAGGAGACTGATTGTTTGTGAAATATTTGATAATAGAGACTCCATGATTTTATCTACAGGTTTTGGTTCATTTATCAAATAATAAGAAACTAATCATAAGTCTCAAGATCAAATCCTGATTACTTATTCATAAGTATTTAAAATATATAACACTATATTAAATTTTATTTTTTAATAATAAAATCATCACTATGCGTCAATAGTGAAAAATCAATACATAAAAAGTATCCAGATAATGTCAATTATTCAAAACCAATTTAAATAATTTAAAATATTAACATATTATATAATAGGTTTTTAATTATTTTTTAAAATGTAATCTGGTCTATGCAAATATATTTCAATGTTGAGATCACTTATATGGAGCATGGATTTTTATATAGTGCACCACCCATAAAAGTGAAAAACTTCATGGTTATATGACATTTAATTCATATTGCATGAAGATTCCTAATTGGTTAAAATTGGGGGTCGATAAATCCATTTATTCAATCACATATCAACATCTACAATATCCCAAACGTTTGTAGGACACCGGGTACCCTTTGTTCGATGATGATGATTGGATGGATGAATCTTCATTACTTAGAGAGTAGTGTGGTAATATTTTAATGGATTTGTAAGTGGTGATTTCCAATATAGATATAGTGAAAATGACCACTTCAAAACCATGTTTTTTGAGCTCTATAGAAGTTGGTCAATCACATATGCCTTTTTCATTACCTCCTTATCATATGAATCTAGTAATAGTGGAAAATTGTGAAGAAGATGATCAAAATTTGGAAGGAAATATAGATGACATCCCTTTGTTTGCTGATATAGTGAATGAATGTTTATCTGAGCAAGAAGAATTTGGGGATCCATCAAGAGACAATGTGGGGGAGGGTGATATAGGGATCGAACCTTCTAAGGTTCCTTTGGGAGATGTGGGTGAGGGTGATGTGGGAAATAAACCTACAGAGTTTTCTTTGAGAGACATGCATCCATGACATCCAATGATTAGTAGAAATAATCCTTTATTATTGACTTCCATAGTTAACAGAATGTATCATGAATTAATAATTTTTTTTGGGATGTCATTACACAGGCTTCTGAATTACCTATAATTATAGAGAATAGTTCTGCATCAAATGATAACATCATATTTTCGGATAGGAGACTAAAATTAAACTGGCCAGGAAAAAATTGATAAAGAAATACCACATTGAGTGACATTTCACATATTTGGTTGACAAGTCAAAGAAAAATAAATATCATTCATTGAGAAAAATATGTGCCAGAATGTAAATTTTGAATAACAGAAATATTTGATAATATTTTTTTCATCTTGGTGGATAACCAAATTTTAAGGGTTCCAAACTTTTATGCATCTAATATTTTCATAGGATCACTCTTACCTTGACATAAATTTTATATAAAATGTTATTTGTGAGATGATATGAACATTTCACGATGATCCTTTTTCCCTTGTTCAGGAATGAATTAAATAGTTCAATAACTATAAGATATCATATACCAAAGAATGGAATGCAAAACAGATGGCAATTGAACAAGGTATGGTGATTGGGATGAATCTTATGTTATGTTATCACATCTTATGGAAATTTTGACTTTCAACAATCAGATTGTTTATAAGTTGGACACTGTTGATTATGTAACCCCCATTACCTAGTTTATTGAACAAAGGTGATGTTCAATAATATTTTTTGGGCATTAAGACCGTACATTGCTGCCTTTCCCAATTGTAAAAAAATTATTCAGGTCAATTTTACTTTCCTGTATAGTATATGTACATGTTTTCTACTCATTTCATCCACACAGGATGATAATTGTTCTCCTCTTACATTTTATTTTATTATTGTTGAAAAATAGAATTTGGAATGTTGGTGCTATATTTTCGCATGTTTATGTGTTCTTGTCACACAAAACCATGGCATGTGTCTAATATCTGATCGCCATCAAAAAATTACATAGGTCATGTCTAGTTAAGGGGTTTCATGGACTGAGTCGAATGATTATCATCATTGTTGAATTAGACATATTGCAAGTAATGTGAAAAAGCATTTCAGAGATGATTCCATAAAAAAGGAAATCCTAATGTTATGTATGTTTTTCTAAACCTACTGTTTTTGAACCAAAATATTTTCTCAATTTTAATACATAAATCTATTTTTGGTTTCAGCATATGATCAACAACAATAATGGTTTTATCTATGCCTTGAAGAGATCCTAACTTCAAATGAATATTTATATGAATATATGATGTATATTTTGAATGATAAAGGGTCAATAGTATATGATGGTGGTAGATGCATTCGCCATATGACCACTAATATAGAAAAGGGAATAAATAGGGTCCTAAATGGTGTGAGAAAACTCTTGATCACTGGGTTAGTGCAAGAGAAGTTTTATAGATGGATTCACTACATTGTTGACAAGTCCCAAAAGGCCTATTAGTGGATGGAAAACTGAATGGGTTTTACACAACATTTCTAAAGTCATATTGATCATATACAAAATAAGGCATCATGATGGATTGTTCTATCCTTTGATAAGGCAAATATGAGCATTCATGTAAGACTATTCTTCGAATGAGCTGCATGCACTAGTGGTTGAGTGTTTCTAGGGATGTTAAATAATAAACACAGTGATATTGAAAACATTCAGGGATTTAGATATCCTTTTTCAAATGTTATCATAGCTTGTGATTTAGTTAATATACCATGAGTTCCATATGATGACCCTGTGTACCACTTGGGAACTTTTTTTAACAGTTATAGTATTTCTTGGATACATGTTGGTGACTTTCATTCTAACCCATTACCAACGGATCATCCAACCATCATCCCTGATATTTCCAGGTATCATAATTTGGTTTTTTTCATTTATGATTTTTTTAGTTTCTGTTGTTTTTCAATTACGGGATTTATACGACTAGGGTACGGCCCCACGGAAGACCAAAGTCAAGTCTAATCAGAAAATAAATGGAATGGACTAGGCAAATAAGACGTATAATATGATGCATTATATGTCACGCAGAAGGAAATACATGTAAGAGATGTCCCCAAGTGGTAGGACAAAGCTCCACATCTCATCTTCCATGATTTAGATTGTTTATTGTATCATGAATATGTATATTTTGTTTTTTATGTGGGTGTTTTATTATTGAATCATTTTATATCTGACTTGCTCCATTTCAGACATGATTCAATTTTGGTTGGTCTCATTTTTTGATTCTCAAATAAACAATTGTCTGTGAATCATACTATTCAATGAAGAAACATATAAAGAAAATGAATATGTCATTCTTCCACATGTAACGATGACACTAATCCAGAAAAAAAATCATGTATAAATTGAAAATATCAACAAAATAATTTTCCATTTGATTAGTCTAGATTTGTTTAAATAAATATCTAATTTTTAATTAATCCTCTCATACCTCTTACACGAATGCATACTACATTGAGATTGCATGAGAAAAATAAAATATCACAGATATTGTCTATAGTATTAACATCCCTTTGCATTCCAGTACCATATAGACCACAAAAAGGAACAATTTCAAGGAAAAAAAATTTAGGCTATAGTTGACATTTTAAATTATGATGACCACATAAATAATGAATATCAAAATTAGGTAATAGGGACCTTTATTTTTTGATGGGATTGGTAAACTTAAAAAAACACTAATCCACAGACAAAATATCAAGTATAAATCAATAATATTATCCCAATCATTTGTCATTTGATTGTTCTAGATTATTTACATTAAAATGGAATTTTGTTATTAAATTCACTATATTAAAGTAATGATGATATCATTTGTGCCGATGCAAGGATTTATATTGCTCACATATTAGTATTCTCATGTATCACAACTTCTTTTAGAGGGAAGTCTAGTTTCTTCAATGAGTGTACACAGATCTCACCATTTCCATCTTACCGCACTACCACCTGCTGTCATCCCTCATCTTCATCGCACTGGATTCTATAGTGTAGCAATGTGAGACTTCACCTATCTCGATCATCAGATCATTGCTGTTGTTGTGGAGTGTTGGGGGCCAGATTCACATAACTTCCATTTTATATAGGTGATGAATATTACCCTACATGATGTGACCATTAATTTGGGCCTCCCAATCGATGGTGCAGCTTTTACAGGCTGAGTTGGAGAATAATTTCCAGAGATTTTCCATTGAATCCTAGGAAAAAAGGGCCATGATGATGGAAGGATGATGGTTGGTGGTAGATTATGCATACGTTTGTTATAATAGTACTTCACATAGTTAGGAAAGGATGTTTATGAGATCACTATACTATTATTTATACATGCATCTATTTTGATGCTGATTTGTGGAACATTTTTTGTTGATCACTCCACTAAATTTTTACAGTTGATGTATATATCTTTTTTGGAGGATTAATACTAGTTAGGAAGGTATTTCTAGAGGTCAACTTGTATATAATATACATTTACGATTTTATGTATTATATGTCGCATCGATAAGATTTAGATCACAGGATGCATGGTTCTTCTAAAAATGTGGGTATGGGAGCATATCCATCATTTAGCTCCATATGCTCATGTGCCATTTCTAGCAGATATTGTAGAGACCCAAAGCTTAACGTACATGGACATTACATTACATTTGCGGAATACTTAGTACATAACAAAAAAACACACACACAAGGATCGTAATAGTTTAGTGTCTTTGGAAACTCGGAATATAATCTTCTAATCGTGGTGAAAGATCTTCAAAATCTCCCATAAAGATCTTCCTTTTTTTTACCTAAAACCTTTCTTTATATCCTGGGGAAAAGAAAACATAAAAGGGTGAGCTCAAATGCTCAGTAAGGGTAAACAAAAGAAATAGCAATCACATCATATACATAAGCACATAACTTTTGGAAATATTAACCTGCAAAAGAGATCATAATTTCATAACATGGGGTAAATCATGGCAGTGAAATGTAATCACAATAATCATAACATAAAACATGAAACTTTGTGGCATTCACACATAATCATAGAGAATCATTTCTTGTTAGTCAAGACTCATTTCCAAGACTATCCTAGTGGACAAAGTCCCTTTCTGAATTGAGTAACCCTCGTTTCAGTCCTGTTTCACGGAACCGGTATAACCTACCGTTCCAGCCCTGTCTATCTCATGAGATATAAAATCTTTACCCAATGCATTGGAGGGAGATATAGGTCCCACCCATCTCATAATGATACCATTCTTATGTGTGCCACAAAATCATAAATCATACATCATTGCATAACCCATGTAATACAAATGGGAATCTTAAACATCATGACATCATAAAACAACTCATACAAGATAAAGGAATTCATAAAAATAATTCCATCACAACATGATCAAATCAATGTAATAATAGGTATAAAAACAGAACCCTTTATTATCTTAGATGGAAAATAATTTTGAAAAAACACTTGAACTCCATTCTTGAGGAAAATTTCCTTTCTTTTTCAAAAAAATTTTTCCTTTCATAACATGTCATTCGACTTTAAAATAAAAGAAGTTGATTAAAAATAAACTTGAAAACTTGTAAAGTAAGCTTCTTGGAAATAATGTTTTAAAAATCCATTCATGTCGTATAAGTTAAAAAAAAACATTCTTCTCGTACTTTTGTCGGAAAAGTTAAAAAAGTACCTCGTACGAAAAACAACAAAAGATTCCTTCCATATCATTTACTAAAAACACACCGAAGGGTAAAATAGGATTTAAACAATTTTAGTTGAATGAAAATAATATTACATATTGAGGAAACATGGATGTGGACGATAAAATACACCCTAGTAAATACCAAAGTATAAACAATCTCGGATAAAAATGAGATTGTGATATTTCCCTTACCTTAGGTCCGATTTTCTTCGTATGTGTCCGAACCTCCTATATAATGATTTAAATAATGTCATTGACTTATTACAGAACCATATTCATTTTTATGATATCATATATGGTTCACTTATGACATTATATTACCCGTTCTTTTGTAAATTCCATGTTAAAGAAGCGTTTTGGGTAAAATCGTTTCATTTATCGTAGGTGTTTTGACTTGTTGTTCTTGACATTATTATTACTTATATCATGATTTACGTACTTCCAGAATATAAAATATGATTTATATATCATATATATTCATTATATATATATATATATAATAGGTAGATAAATAAAATGAAAAACACCGTTCATGGAGACGGTAGTCCGTACGTACACATGAACGCTGTTTTCCTTTCCTTATTGTCTTGAAATGGAAGTAAGTAGATGACATAAATATATATATATATATACATAAATCCAGTATCTTTATAATGTCATATATTTCATTATTATTTCTTATATATACATTATAATCATTCTTAAATGGTTAACATGGAGAATGAATCTCATCGCGTCGTGGAGACGGTAGTCCGTACGTACGCACGTGTGATGATATCATTTCCATAAATATTGAATTGAATTGGAGTGGATTATACAATATATCAGAATCAATATGATGTTTTAATAACTATGTATAGTTATTCCTTACACCATTATACCCATCCATGTAAGGTGGTGGTGGAAAATAGATTACACCACGGCGTGGAGATGGTATTCCGTACGTACGCACGCGCGGTGATTTCTTTTTCCGTAGGATGGATAGATGGTGAAATTGGGTTGTTTAATACTTATAATAACATATCAGAATATGAGTAATACTGATGTTATTACTTCATAATGAAACAACCTAAGAAGAAGAAGTGGAAGAAGGAATAAAGATGAAAGAATTGGTAACGGTAATTACCTCTTCTTTGAAGCGCCTCTTTGAGACCTCCTCTTAGGGCACAAAAATTGGTCTTTGACGAAGACCAGAACCTCTAAGATGTTTCTAGGGAAGTGGAGAAGAGATTTTGGCAGGGGTTGGCCGAGCTTGAGTGCTCAAATTGGTGTGAGGAGGAGGGGGAGGAGGTGTCCTTTTATAAGGGAGGAGAGGGGCACCTTAGGAATATCTCAAAATATTATTTTATATTAAAGTCAAAATCGGTTTATAATGATTCCAAAGGGTCTTATTTCGAAGCTAAAGTGGGGATGGGTCGAAATCCTATCAACCAATAGGATTTAGACAAGTTTATGGTATTATTTTAACCTTATCAATTAGATTTAACTCTAAGTTAAATAATTTAACTTTTACCGTGTCTTTTTGTTTTCTTTCACTATATGGTTAATACACTAACTATAACATGTAAAAAGAACCCCAAATTGTTTATTATTAATATATATAATCTTCGCTAAGTAATTTGGCCGAACCATAGATTTTTAGGAATAAAATAACAATTAATAATATAATATTTGTTTTAAAAACTATTTTATGTCAATTTTGACACTATTTGGTACATGATTTTTATGAAATTCATAACAGAATTATAAGTTCGAAAAAAGTTACTTAAATCAACAATAACATGTCATATTAACCTAGAAAATCAGTGTAAGTCATAAAAAGTCTCAAATTACATTCATTTGAGAATTTATAACATCAATTATGTTAATATTTCCTTAAAAGGTTAATTACTGCATCATCGTTGTGTCATATATAAATTAATTTATTTAATGTCTAAAAATTATAAATAAAATATTATTATCTAGGAAATCTTTGTAGCTTTCTAATGAATATTTATAGTCGAATTTATCTTATGTATAACCCCATATTAAATATGTTTTAGTTATTAAACTTTGATTTTAACTATTTTAACTATTCATTAAATAAAATAATATTAAATGTCATAATCTAATCCAAGTGGACCTAAATGGTAATATTATATTCATAAGGTTGTTTTTGGTCGAATTACACTTATCCAATAGAATTAGGACATGTGTTAGGGTAATAGTAATATCATATTTACCCGTAGTTACCCTATTTACTATTAACCGTGGTAAATAAAAGTAAAAAGTTACTATTCACCAAAAAATATTTTCATCTCATTGAACCACATTTTACATACTGACATCAACCATGTCGCTCGGATTTTTGAAATTCCATTCACAGAAGCGGAAAATTAAGTTTTATGAAAAGTTCAGTTTTTTAACTACCACTTAGTAGTTTAACTATTCATCAAAAATTGAAAGTTTTCAGAAAAATACCAAAATTTCATCCTAAGATATATTTCATATTCCGAATTCAAAAAATGAAGTCTATTTTACCAAATTCATAACATAGAAGTTGCATTAATTAATTTTATAATTAAATCCCGTTGTTAAAACAAATAGCGTGTTTTTAAGAAACAATATCTATCAAATAATTGACACTTGTTTATGTCTGGTTTAAATGTGAAATTACATCCAATGACCAACATTGTATTAAATTGTAAAAATATATTCTAAATATACTTTAAAACAACTCAAATTAATAATTTATCACTATTAATTATTTTGATTAAAAAAGTTGTTTTTAATTATAATTTAGTAATTTTCACTATTCATCAGAATATGGAAGTTATCCGAAAAGTACCAAAATTTCACCTTAGGCTAAATTCGATACTCCGAATCCAAAAATGAAGCCCATTGTGAGAGCTAAAATTTCTAAAATTTTGAAAAGTGGTTATTACTATTCATAACGGCTAGTTTTAATAATATTTTAATAACATATCGTTGTTTCGTGAAACTCGTTATTGCGTACTACACACGCTATCGAGGAAGGTCGCGATTGCATGTAATGCAAGGAAAATCAAGGATGCGTGTTGTGGAAGCTCTTTTTGGTGTAGCGTACAACACAAGACATTAGTGAAATTAAAAAGAATATTTTTCATAAAATCTCGGGGTGTTACATTCTACCCCCCTTGAAATGAATTTCGCCCTCGAAATTCATCGGGGTTATAAATGGTTTACTATTTGAAAGTTTCTTTAATAGAAATCCACATCGTAAAAAGGAATACCAAAACCAATCTTTAAAAACGAATCTATGAAACGTAACGGTTACCCAAATAAACTAATCGTTGGGTTTCCACATAGGTAAAAATATGGATATGGAAGAGAAATCTAACCATCATGTTCTGATGGAGAGTGGTAGAGAACATGGCTATGGAAAATCCAGTAATCACAAATCCATAGATTTGTGATGATATAAGGTACCATCTGATTCATCAGGTATAAGATCACCAGGACAACGTTTTTGGTTTTCAAGATCATTTCCCTAAAGTTGAAAATTTCAATTAGAATAAATACTTACTTTATTTTGGTACAATCTCACTGTTGTTCGTGCCTTGAACAATTTCCACTTCATATCTTAAATAAATGATGTTGAATTTGTTATTCGTGATGTGTTAGCAGATCATGTAATAGAATGATGGGTCATTCCATCTGTCTCAAACAAAAGGTTTGAAAAGTTATAAGTTCATATTATGGTTAGATTAATAGTATATGGTTCCAAAAATGAACTTATACTTCTTATATCATACCTCTTAATAAAATAAAACTAGTTTCTAATAAACAGGGACTTCCTGTAGGCCAGTGGTAGGCGATAAAGGCCAGTCGCATTTCGGTTGTGGGTTCGATTCCCACAGCCTTGTCCGACGCAATGGCCTGTCGCCCATCCTGCAGGTTGTCCTTTTTCTAAAAAAACTTCTATCCTTAAACAATACTAACTTATGTCCAACATAATCCATTCCAATCTTTAGGCTTACACATAATACTGCAGTCCACTCTCATAATATAGTGAAAACAATTACCAGAGATTTATTACCATCATTGATCCCAATATATCATAAGATATGTCTTGTTGGTCACATTCTAAACATTCAAAGTCCTTAATCATGTATTCTCTTGAATACCAATTGAACCTTAGTGAAACCATGAATGCAGTTAAACGTTAACACTTTCCACATACCAAAATCCTCAAAATTATTTATAATCAAACCATGATATCACTTAGTCCTTATATCAATCATGAGCTCATGAATACTGTCAAATATTTAATTTTCTCATTTTCCCTTCATTATGCGCATATCATTCTTTTTCCAAAAATATCTCAATCACTTTATATGGTTACTGGTACCATAAAATTATTGAAAACCACAATAGACCAACACATAAATATTCCAATATTCCACGATACTATATACAACACTATTTTGGAATCCCATTACATAAACACTTAATCATTCCACCACATCGTTGTCATATTCATCATCGCCAATAGTGATCGCATGTGACTTCCCTTTGTCCTTTTCCTTAAGTGGTTGCTCATGTTGATCATCACTAACCCTTGGATTTGGGCATTTATTGGCATAATGTCCCATCTCCTTGCACTTGAAACATTGAAGTGTTGGTGTTGCGTTCTCTGCAGTGTTTGCTTTGTTCACATCATTAGAAACCCTTTTTCCATTACTTCGACACTCAGCTACTCGATGACCTTCTTTTCCACACTTAAAACATTTTCTAGTCCCTTTAAGACAATCTCCACCATGATTCTTTCCACACTTTGAGCATAAGGAAACATTCATCTTCTTTTCACCATTATTCTGAGATTTCTCCTTGAACTCCATCTTTCGTTTCTTTTCAAAACAATGAGATGGATACGTAACACCAACTTCCATTTCTACCTTCATAGCACAACGCACAATTTCTTCATAGCTACTGAAGTCTCGTATAGCTAATGCCCTTCGAAGACATGGTTTTAAGCCACTGAAAAATCGATCAACTTTACTTTCAGGTTGGATGATAATTCCAGATGCATACCTTGCAAGTCTTGTAAAATTCGCTTCGTATATACCAACAAGTTCATCATCCTTCTGTTTCAGCTCAAGAAAATCCTTTTCCATCTTCGTTCGAAGAATACGAGGGAAGTACTTATTGAAAAATAAGTTCTTGAACTCGTCCCATTCCATGGACTCAATTTCAACTCTTTGCCTTGTATTCTTGATAAGATTCCACCATTGATCAGCTTCACCTTCCAAACGATATACTGCTAAGATGACTTTATCATGTTCAGAACATTGAAGAACTGAAAATATCTTTTCAGTGGTACTGATCCATTGTTCAGAAACAAGTGGATCAGAAGACCCACTGAAAGAAGGTGGACGTTGCCTCATGAAGGACTCAATAGAATATTGTTCCCTTCTCTGCTCATTTGGAAGTCCAGAATGATTCATAGCTTGTGTAAGTATAGCAATAAGATTTTTCACTCCATCTCCCATAACATTTGTTTGTTCAGGAGGACAATCATTGCATTGTCCATTGCATTGATCAACACGGTTCCTTCGGGTTCCAGCCATCGTCTAAAACCCAAAAAAGAATAGTGTGAGAGGCAAAAATCATGCTAGGGAAAACAACATAATAAAGGGGAGTACCTTCAATATCTAACATATTAGGTTTAATTCTATAATCGTTAGCGTAGTTCTAGTACTATAACTTATACGTATACTTAACCTTAGGGACATCCCTAGACTTACCGTATAAATATCTCTATGTATCTCACTAACGTTTTCGCATCCTAGTTTCCAAAGGTTGACTAAACCTTTCCTCTGATACCAACTGTAGAGACCCGAAGCTTAACATACATGGACATTAAATTACATTTGCGGAATACTTAGTACATAACAAAAAAACACACACACAAGGATAGTAATAGTTTAGTGTCTTTGGAAACTCAGAATATAATCTTCTAATCGTGGTGAAAGATCTTCAAAATCTTCCATAATGATCTTCATGTTTTTTACCTAAAACCTTTCTTTATATCCTGGGGAAAAGAAAACATAAAAGGGTGAGCTCAAATGCTCAGTAAGGGTAAACAAAAGAAATATCAATCACATCATATACATAAACACATAACTTTTTGAAATCTTAACCTGCAAAAGAGATCATAATTTCATAACATGGGGTAAATCATGGCAGTGAAATGTAATCACAATAATCATAACTTAAAACATAAAACTTTGTGGCATTCACACATAATCATAGAGAATCATTTCTTTTTAGTCAAGACGCATTTCCAAGACTATCCTAGTGGACAAAGTCCCCTTCTGAATCGAGTAACCCTCGTTTCAGTCCTGTTTCACTGAACCGGTATAACCTACCGTTCCAGCCCTGTCTATCTCATGAGATATAAAATCTTTACCCAATGCATTGGAGGGAGATATAGGTCCCACCCATCTCATTATGATACCATTCTTATGTGTTCCACAAAATCATAAATCATACATCATTGCATAACCCATGTAATACAAATGGGAATCTTAAACATCATGAAATCATAAAACAATTCATACAAGATAAAGGAATTCATAAAAATAATTCCATCACAACATGATCAAATCAATGTAATAATAGGGATAAAAACAGAACCCTTTATTATCTTAGATGTAAAATAATTTTGATAAAACACTTGAACTCCATTCTTGAGGAAAATATCCTTTCTTCTTCAAAAACATTTTTCCTTTCATAACATGTCATACGACATTAAAATAAAAGAAGTAGATTAAAAATAAACATGAAAACTTGTAAAGTAAGCTTCTTGGAAATAATGTTTTAAAAATCCATTCATGCCGTATAAGTTAAAAAAAACATTCTTCTCGTACTTTTGTCAGAAAAGTTAAAAAAGTACCTCGTACGAAAAACAACAAAAGATTCCTTTCATATCATTTACTAAAAACACACCGAAGGGTAAAATAGGATTTAAACAATTGAAGGTGAATGAAAATAATATTACATATTTAGGAAACATGGATGTGGATGATAAAATACACCCCATTAAATACCAAAGTATAAACAATCTCGGATAAAAATGAGATTGTGATATTTCCCTTACCTTAGGTCCGATTTGCTTCGTATGTGTCCGAAACTCCTATATAATGATTTAAATAATGTCATTGACTTATTACAGAATCATATTCATTGTTATGATATCATATATGGTTCACTTATGACATTATATTACCCGTTCGTTTGTAAATTCCATGTTAAAGAAGTGTTTTGGGTAAAATCGTTTCATTTATCGTAGGTGTTTTCACTTGTTGTTCTTGACATTATTATTACTTATATCATGATTTAATTACTTCCAGAATATAAAATATGATTTATATATCATATATATTCAGTATATATATATATATATTATAGGTAGATAAATAAAATGAAAAACACCGTTCATGGAGACGGTAGTCCGTACGTACGCATGAACGTTGTTTTCCTTTCTTTATTGTCTTGAAATGGAAGTAAGTAGATGACATACATATATATATATACATAAATCCAGTAGCTTTATAATGTCATATATTTCATTATTATTTCTTATATATACTTTATAATCATTCTTAAATGGTTAACATGGAGAATGAATCTCATCGCGTCGTGGAGACGGTAGTCCGTACGTACGCACGAGTGATGATATCATTTCCATAAATATTGAATTGAATTGGAGTGGATTATACAATATATCAGAATCAATATGATGTTGTAATAACTATGTATAGTTATTCTTTACACCATTATACCCATCCATGTAAGGTGGTGGTGGAAAATAGATTACACCACGGCGTGGAGACGGTATTCCGTACGTACGCACGCGCGGTGATTTCTTTTTCCGTAGGATGGATAGATGGTGAAATAGGGTTGTTTCATACTTATAATAACATATCAGTATATGAGTGATACTTATGTTATTACTTCATAATGAAACAACCTAAGAAGAAGAAGTGGAAGAAGAAATAAAGATGAAAGAATTGGTAAGGGTAATTACCTCTTCTTTGAAGAGCCTCTTTGAGACCTCCTCTTAGGGCACTAAAATTAGTCTTTGAGGAATACCAGAACCACTAGGATGTTTCTAAGGAAGTGGAGAAGATATGTTTTCAGGGGTTGGCCGATCTTGAGTGCTCAAATTGGTGTGAGGAGGAGGGGGAGGAGGTGTCCTTTTATAAGGGAGGAGAGGGGCACCTTAGGAATATCTCAAAATATTATTTTATATTAAAGTCAAAATCGGTTTATAATGGTTCCAAAGGGTCTTATTTCGAAGCTAAAGTGGGGATGGGTCGAAATCCTATCATCCAATAGGATATAGACAAATTTATGGTATTATTTTAAACTTATCAATTAGATTTAACTCTAAGTTAAATAATTTAACTTTTACCGTGTCTTTTTGTTTTCTTTCACTATATGGTTAATACACTTACTATAACATGCCAAACGAACCCCAAATTGTTTATTATTAAAATATATAATCTTATCTAAGTCATTTTGCCGAACATTAGATTTTTAGGAATAAAATAACAATTAATAATATAAAATTTGTTTTAAAAACTATTTTATGTCAATTTTGACACTATTTGGTACATGATTTTTATGAAATTCATAACAGAATGATAGGTTCTAAAAAAGTTACTTAAATAAACAATAACATGTCATATTAACCTAGAAAATTATTGTAAGTCATAAAAAGTCTCATATTACATTCATTTGAGCATTTATAACATCAATTATGTTAATATTTCCTTAAAAGGGTAATTACTACATCATCGTTGTGTCATATATAAATTAATTTATTTAAAGTCTAAAAATTATAAATAAAATATAATTATGTAGAAAATCGTTTTAGCTTTCTAATTAATATTTATAGTCGAATTTATCTTATGTATAACCCCATATTAAAAATGTTTTAGTTATTAAACTTTGATTTTAACTATTTTAACTATTCATTAAATAAAATAATATTAAATGTCATAATCTAATCCAAGTGGACCTAAATGGTCATATTATATTCGTAAGGTTGTTTTAGGTCTAATTACACTTATCCAATAGAATTAGGACATGTGTTAGGGTAATAGTAATATCATATTTACCCTTAGTTACCCTATTTACTATTAACCGTGGTAAATAAAAGTAAAAAGTTACTATTCACCAAAGATTATTTTCATCTCATTGAACCACATTTTACTTACTGACATCAACCGTGTCTCTCGGATTTTTAAAATTCCATTCACAGAAGCGGTAAAATTAAGTTTTATGAAAAGTTCAGTTTTTTAACTACCACTTAGTAGTTTCACTATTCATCAAAAATTGAAAGTTTTCAGAAAAATACAAAAATTTCATCCTAATCTATATTTCATATTCTGAATTCAAAAAATGAAGTCTATTTTACCAAATTCATAACATAGAAGTTGCATTAATTAATTTTATAATTAAATCCCGCTGTTAAAACAAATAGCGTGTTTTTAAGAAACAACATCTATCAAAAGATTGACAGTTGTTTATGTCTGGTTTAAATGTGAAATTACATCCAATGACCAATATTGTATTAAATTGTAAAAATATATTCTAAATATACTTTAAAACAACTCAAATTAATAATTTATCACTATTAATTATTTTGATTAAAAAAGTTGTTTTTAATTATAATTTAGTAATTTTCACTATTCATCGGAATATGGAAGTTATCTGAAAAGTACCAAAATTTCACCTTAGGCTAAATTCGATACTCTGAATCCAAAAATGAAGTCCATTGTGAGAGCTAAAATTTATAAAATTTTAAAAAGTGGTTATTACTATTCATAACGGCTAGTTTTAATAATATTTTAATAGCATATCGTTGTTTCGTGAAACTCGTTATTGCGTACTACACACGCTATCGAGGAAGGTCGCGAGTGCGTGTAATGCAAGGCAAATCAAGGATGCGTGTTGTGGAAGCTCCTTTTGGTGTAGCGTACAACACAAGACATTAGTGAAATTAAAAAGAATATTTTTCATAAAATCTCGTGGTGTTACAGATATTGTTGCAGAGGATCCACATGGATGTTGGCATATTATTCATTCCTAATATTATCTAACATAATTGTATAGCTTCATATTATTAAATGTAAATATAACAATATTTTCTATAGGAGGAGTGAGGAACATTGATATTCTGATTTCCCTAGACATGACGATCATTCCTGCAGACATATGTTGCATAGCATTCGACCAAATGATGTCAGTGGTTATTATTTATATTGTTACCTCTTTATTCTTTATTTTACATGTATTCATTTATGTTTTTATTATTTTTTTTCTTACTGATTTAATGGATTCAATATATAGATGATATTATACATAGTCTTCCGTTATAATGTACGATTATATAGGATATTGGGTCATTTAGGGTTCCACTATTACATTTTAATATAGTCCAGTGGAATTAGACCGACAAAGTTAAGAGGTAGTTTTGATCCTTTCAGCCTGTTCCTGACCCACCCAGTTAGTTAGATTCATTGCATTCCCTGAATATGCCAGGAAAGAGATATTTTTATTGGTGAAGACACCACACAAGATATATTGATTTATGGGATAGATAACATGAGTTATATTTGAGAGTTATGGGGAAAATGAATTTTCATTTGGTGGATCAGACAGATTATGCATCTTGGTACTACATGTCCCCATTCATATTTCTGACAAGACACAGATGAGGCTTTCATGAGCCAGTATACATATTTCTTTCAGTTGTTATGTATAATTTTTATTCATATTACCTGACAATGGAATTTTCTTCAGAAAGATGCTCATATCTTTCATATACATCACATATATGATCATGGATAGAGCATCGTATTTAACTCATCATATTTTCATAGCCTTGTCACACAGTTTCTTCCTTCAATGTAAGATATTTTTATCAACATTTTCATTGATCTACCACATGCTGAGGAGGTTGCAGAGCCTGTTGAGCCTCATATAGATGTACAAGCGGTGAAGACCCTGTTATAAATATTTTTATTTTACAAGAGGATGAATTTTAGATTGATCAGTCAGATGCTACTATTCCAAAGGAGGAGGGTGTTCAGCATGATCAGTCATATGATCCTCCAGCTTCTCAGACTCATCCACAAGTAGATACCGATGTTGAATGTGTTAAGCGGAATTCATTACTACAGACAACCCCAGCATAATAAATTGATTTTTTACATGTTGGTGGGATTTTCAACCAACCTCCACTATCCTTCGATGCAGGGCATAATACAAATGGTGAGATTTTACATCCACCGTCTATCACAAAGTAAGATGTGGAGGAGGCTGCTGAAGATGATGTGCAATGTACTCCAGAGAACAGACAAAGATAGACATGATGTGGATGCATCTAATATACACATAGTTGTAGGACATAGGGGAATCCTTTCCAGAAGCCTATATTAGGTTGAATTTTAATTTAAGTAACATTATGTATATTCATTAATATTATCATTTATAGAGTTCTACTTTTTATAATGAGTTTGTTACTTTCAACAAATTGTCTTTTAAAATTAATAATTTCTATTTGGTATTTATTAATAAATATTAATACTATGGATGAAAAGATCCA
Organism: Viscum album; assembly: GCA_963277665.1. Lineage (NCBI taxonomy): Eukaryota > Viridiplantae > Streptophyta > Magnoliopsida > Santalales > Viscaceae > Viscum > Viscum album. The sequence continues at coordinate 1,930,513,832 of OY728138.1, forward strand.
TGAACTTTAAGAAATCATGAAAATATTATTGATCTCAATGATTTGAATCCAAAAAACATGGAACATGATTCTTTATAAAAAAATGTATGAAGAATAATTTTAATTAATAATGGATAATTGTGAAGATTAGATTCTTATGATTTAAGATAAAAAACCACAATATGAGATGTATGGAATTAAATTTTCATTTTTCTTATTTTTATAAAATATATATTCAAACATTATAAAAGGAAATATGTTCTACTTGAAAACAAATTTCATTAGAGGATTTTACTATTAAAATACCTCAATAATTTTTTAAAATTTTGGTCATTTTTAAAAAGATTGATTTCATATTCTTCCAAAATAAGAAATAATACTCAGGAGGGTTATGAATTTGTTAGTATATGTAAATCAATTAGAATCAAATCAAATTACTGTAGAAATGGGTTATAATTTAACTAATCAAATACATAAGAAATCTTTTCCTCTAAAATTTGATGATTTTTTAAATTTAATATTTCTCTCAGATGCATGAATGGGGTTTACACATCCTGTATAATCTTTTTACTGGATGTGTGAACCCCATTCACACATCCCAACGATGGTAGATTCTTGAATTGTGTTCACACATCCTTTGTCAAATCAAAGAAAGATGTGTGAGCCCCATTTACGCTTCTTTATCATGGAGTTATGAGTGAATGAGGTTCACGCATCTTGAGACCCATTTTAAAAAATATTTTCAACCCTATAACTGTTGTATAAAAGTAATAATAAAACCCCTATATAAATAAACCACTTATTTTACAGACACATCATGTGTTATCATGAATCTTATCAACGATTTTTCCATTACAACCAGTGTTAACATGATTCCTCCACAGATTATCTATTTCTGAAATCCAAAAAATAATTTTTTAGGGACACTAGTCATAGTTGGAAAAAACAACACTGTGATGGATTATTTATTGGTTATCTAGATCAAGAAACTTATATTAAATCAAACACACTTTAATATTGACTTATTTCTTCCATGATTATCATATAATCGAATAATTCATAATGGTTCATAATGAAACATATGAATTTTATAGAGAATAAACCCCAAGACTGTCAAACCAAGATCATAGTGTGGTCATTCTTAGTGTACCATGTAACACATGAATCAATGCTAATGTGATATTTTAGAGTATTAACCCAAAATGAAGCTATTAGAAACTACATCTACAAATAGTATACATAAATAGATGTATTTATTCATAAAATCCATAATATATTCCTTACCATAATCATTATGGTGTTATCCTATACACATGATCGTCCTAGGTGTTTTTACATATGTTTTCTCATCCTTGTTTCCAAAGGATATTTAATCCGTGATCAAATATGAAATCTAACAACCCACTCTATAAATATGAAGATATCAAATCTTGAAAGATGAATATTAATTATATTACATGATGATCTATTCTATATTCATATAGGTCTCGTAACATTAGATATATTTAAATATAAGAAACCCGTTCATAGTTGAACTTCTTCTACTCATGTAATGTTCTTCCTATCTAGAACCATTACATATCTTCTAATCTATTAAAAAAAATTTTGTAACGTAGGGAATAAAACATAATCAAATTTGACCATAGATTCTCATTAAGGTTAATGAAGATAGATATTAATGGTCATATAATAATGAGATGATCATAATTGTATGATAACTCGAGCTTATCATTTTGAAACCATACCATTCATATCATTAACCATAAACTCTAGTCGTGGAAGAAATCATTGTAGTTCATAAGATATGAATCATACTAAAATAAAATTTTTATAATCCATGATATAATAACCATTGAATAAGACATACATTGCTCACATTAACATCATTTTATAAAATTTTAAAAAAATTATTAATAGAAATAGTATAACTCATTTCATTATTATTATGAAATAAATCACTAAAATAATTATATGGACATTAAATAAGGACCACACATAATCATTAGAACATGATATAAAATTCACAAAAAAATATCATTATCAAATTCATTAGAGGGAGATATAGGTCCCACAAATACTAGGTAATAATGTGACGACCATTTTTTATAACATAACCACCATACACAGATATAAGTAACTACCATCCTTAGTTTAAACAAAAATATATCCTTTTTTATAGTATAACCATGATAAAATAATAAAATCAATTCATATGTGTGGAAAAGGATCACAATAAATTCATCACATTATAACCCATGGAGAGATATGGGTTTCATAAAAATTTTATTATAGTATAACCCATGGAAACCGAATGGGTTTCATACACATCTTGTCATCCTAAAAATATTCAACTTAGAGAAACAATAAATATTATTCCATCGGATAATATCACATGTTTGTATTTAGCTTAATAAATGGATGTCATCCTAGATAGAATATGACATTGAAAGATCAATCAAAATATTTATTAATGGAAATATATTTTCTTTGAAAATAATTTTTTAAATCACAAAAAAATGTATCTGAAATCCTTTTCTTTGAAAAGATTCATTAAAACATATAATGGATGATAAAAAACAATGATTTCTCCTCATTTATTGAAATTTCCTCCATCTACAACAAGATAAAAAAATATTCCTATTACATTTTTAGTAAAATCCAAATGGATATAGTTGGGAGAGAAAAATGAAGATTCCTTTATAAATTTTCCCTAATTATTAAAACATGTGTTAAAATAAAATTAAAAAATATTAATAGAATAGTTAAATATTGATGAAATCATGTACAGAAATCATGAACATTTATTGAAAAAAAAATTTGGTTGAGGATAAAAATAAATTCAGATTTATTTAAAACCATTCATGTTGAATTATTAAGTGTATAAAGTGAGTAAAATAAAGGGAAATGCTATATAATCAAGAAATAAACATAAGAGAATAAGAGACATTATTTTATTGAGAAATAGAGCATAATATATTCTCAATGAAATCAAAATCTAATAAAACTTATTAAATAGTGATTGTGTTACATTAAACTCTTAAAACTTTTGTAAATTTTGAATCATAAGACCCATTATAACATAACACCAGAAAAATAAGATATCAAAAATATAATGGTATTCCTATTATAAAAATTTTAAAAATGTATATACAACTCATAAAATAAGATAGGTATAGTTCAAAACATATTTCTCAAAGAATGAATGTTATGACCGAAACCAACTACTTATGTTTCAACATCCTTCATAGGTGTTTGATCCTCCCATTCCTTAGAGATTCTTCATCGATCGATGCCTAAATACTTCATAAAAGGGTTTCCTAATCAACTCAATGACATTAAAAGGTTGAGAGATATGTATTGACTGTATTTGGGCATTAATTGGATGATGTAATGGGTTTTGGATGTGTCCAGAGGAGAGAAGAGGGGTATTATTTTATAAGTTGGAGAGAGGACACAAATGGAATTTTTGAACATAATATAGTGTACCAAAAATTTCCACATTCAATAATTCTAAAAAATGGTCCGTTATTAAATATTAAAGTACATTAGGTCACAATATTTCTATAGAATCGGTGTTGTAAAAGTTTCTAGGTCATGTTACGTCTTATTTTTTAGTTCAACCCCTGTTAAACTTATCTTCACATTAAAAACTGCAAGTGTTTTTTATTATCACTATTCATTAAGGTAAAAAGTTTTGTAGAAATTATTAGATAAGGTTAATTAATATAATTTCAAATATGGAATCCATTTTTCAAATAACATTCGTATAAATATAAAAAAATTAAAATTAAACTTGTGGATGAGATGAAAAAGTGGTACTCTATACAGATAATCTTCAAATTATTAAAAGGGGTTTTAAAAAATCACTATATACATAATTAAAATGATTTAAATTGGATTAATAAAAATATATTTGATCAAATGTAAATATTAATATAATTTTTAAAAAATGAAACACTATATGTTCTTTAAAGGAAAATTCAGTTTTCATTTAAAAATATTAGTTTTCTCTATTCATCAAAAAAGTAGTATATTTTGGGAAATTCCCAAAATAGTAGCCTAAGATAAAATTTATTTTAGATTGAAAATTCTTTTTTTACCATTTAATACAATTTACAATAATTTTTTGAAATGTAGTTTTATTATTTTTACATAAATAAATTAAGAAAACATTTTTTGAGAAGATAATATTTTCAAATTATATAAAGAATCCAACGATTAAATAATTTTTTATCAACATGGTTTCATTCAATAAACCCATTAAATAAATATTTACATGTTTTATATTCACATCAATACAACTAGTTCTAATAGTAATGTTATAACAAGTGGTATTACCTTGTAATATAAATATTATATTTTAGTTCTTTAAAGCTCTATATTGTGTGTAACACATGCTATCAAAGAATTTAAATTATTCAAAAAAATATCTCCAAATATCTCACCGTGTTATGGTATTTTCATAAATATGTAATTTATAATTTAATAATTATTCCAAGAAAATATAAATAATTTATTAAATAATTTTTCAAGGTTAATCATCATATTTGTTTATGTTTCCAAACCATTAATGAAAAAATTCCAAAGAAAAACCTTCATATGTTTCACTTAATCCCCATAAGTTTTAAAATATATTGGAATATAATAAATGATTGTCAATTTACAAAAACAAATATATTTTGGAAGAATTAATTCCTATTAATATTTCAACCTCACTACAACGGGTAAGATAAGGAAACTCACCTTTTCAACCATGAAAGGAATATTCCAAACATACGAAAAAATTATGTACAAACCAGTATTATATTGTAATACATACAGTGATTAGGATACATTATTTTCATAATTTCATCATAATGATCCAATATTAATAAAATACAAAAAAAAATAGTTTTAATATTGTCCAAAGGAATTAGAGTATATTAATATGAAAGATTAACCCTAATAAGTCTTTTCTAATGACCACTTAATTTCAACCTGTGATACTATGTCATATTGAGTTTATCCTATAGATATCTTGGTTGAACCTAGGATATATTATGTTATTATCTATCATATATATTAACTTATACTATTAGTTATTTTAGTAAATAAATTCTTTATAATTGATAATAAAGATAATGTGATTGACCAATGTATATTCCTGTGGGGTGTCAAACCTGATATATTGATAAACATATTTGTTATCCACTAATTGGTGATTAATTAAATTCATAGTATACCCATTTAATGGATCATATCGATAGGTTCATATTTTCTTGATCCTATTTCCAGTTTTAGTATTTAGATAGGTATGTAACTTCTTGTAAAACCACGTATTCTCAACATTACAAAAATTTGTGGATGTTATCTTATACCTAAATTTATCCATTGTTATTACACTTAGTATGTTTACTATGTTTATATTATTCTAATATTTGGATCATTCAATATTATATAAATTAAAATAAATTTTTTCAATACCATTGAAATTATAAAAAACCAAAACCTATAAAATATTGATAACTATTATAACTCCTAAATTATCCTCAACATATAATACCTTAATCTACAATGTAATATAAACTCGGATCTGATATCACATAATGAAAAATTATCCATGAACAAATAAATTACATTATATTAAAAAAATGTTCACTATAATACATCCCTATTATGATTAAATTATATAGTATTATTAAATTAGGAAAAAATATTATAAACAACCAAAATCCCATTAAACTAATGGAAATATTCTTGTAATATAAGAGAAAAAATCTAATATACAATGAGTATTAAATAACTCCCAAAATAATCCACAAATGAAAATATTAATTATATTTTATACTTTTCTTACATTTATATCATGGGATATGAAACATAACCAAATGGTGACCTCTGTTGTACTATAAGTGAAAAGGTAAGGATTAATTATGAAATATCATAAGTCGGAATAATATGTTCACATGTGTGTAGTAATGTTAAATAAAAAAATTATTCCCAAATAATAATTGATGTCAAATAATATAATAATTCATTGTATATAATAAGGAATGAACAAAGAGAGATTAAAAATGAGTCAATAACCATGATCTGTGAGAACATAATCATAGATATATGGCTTGGAATGTAACAATCCATAAAAACCTAGTATAATAATGAAAATTGGGATAAAATAATAAAAATATTATAACCATATGAACAACTGTAGTTACCATGATTCATTTTTTTAAATGATATTTATACATGTTGCGAACAAAAAAAATTCCCAAGCTTCTTGTTGTTGAAAAAAAAAACGTTTTGGCTTCTTGTTGTGAACTAACTAAATATCTCTGCTTCTTGTTATGAATAATCAAAATGCACATGCATAAAACATTTCCCCCATAAGATATAACACCAGAGACAATTTTTTAGAGTAGGAGATTTGATTCCACCATTCAATCATCCTTATATACATTGCCACTTCAATAAATTTCCATAAACATAAACAAAAAATTCCAATAAAGGAAGAACTATTTCAATCAATTTGATGGTTTTTTTTAGTAAAATATAAATAAGGAATGTAAATAACAGATACCCATAATAAAAAAACCAAAAATGTTTATTTCATCATAACATTTATTGTTTGGATCCTAAAAATAACATCTAATGAAATAATACTTTTATTGATAATGTTGAAAATGAAATAAAAAATAGTTAGTAGTGATTTTAAATTGTTCATCATTAATATTAAATATTATGTTATGAATAATATTAAAAATTAATTTTTGGAAAGGTGTAGGGAAATTTTTTTAAAACCCTTTATTATTAAAAAAATCATTTATAATTTAACCTCAAAAATGACATCATTTCTTTTAAAAATGTGATGTAAAACAATAATGAAAACTATGACCTTTTAAGAAAATAATATTATAAAAAATAGCGTTGGAAAATACATATAGGATTTGAAATGGTTATGTACAAACATTTGAAAAAATTTACATTTACAAAAATAATAATAAATCCTTGAAATGACATAATTGTAATCAAAATGAAATGTGGAGTGGAATATAAAATATTGATAAGGAAATAATATAAAACATTTCTCATAATTTGAAATGACATTGTTAAAAACCAGTAGTTTAAAATAGAAAGTAAAACATCATATCCAAAATATGACAATTAAACAATCTAGGTCACATGAATAAACACATAATTGGGACTCAAAATAATAAAGGTGAAATATTATTTAGAATAATAAACATAGAAATCTTGGAATACCCTTTTCTGAAGGAGAAGATATTGTTTCTAAAAAAATAATTTTTATGGTAATGAAATTTAACAATAAAAATATCCTTGTCCAAACCATCATTTTCATCCAGTTATAAATATGAATAATCTTACAATGTATTAATTGTAGTGATTTATCTACTACAGAAGATAAACCCACAAGTAATAACATTTTAAATCAAAAAAATTCTTCGTTAACCAAATACAATAATGATGTCCTGATAATAGTTGAATACATGTATATAGAGGTTATGTGGTATAAATTTATGCATGTAAATGATATATTGAAAATAAGATATAAAAAGTAAAATCATATCTGTAACCCAACTTATAAGAAATATGTGCTAGAAAAATATTCATAACTCCTGAATGATAATTATGTTTCTAAAAACACATTCATTAGTGTGAAAATAAGAATAAGAGGGTTAATAAGAAATTGAAACTCAAGTGTCATGAAATGAGAGATATTAAATGTATTTTTAGGTAACAAAGTAGTGAATATGTCATATAAAAAAACAATGGTCCCCAATATCCAACATATCCATTGGATTTTAATTCAAAGAAAAGAAAACCTTTTTTTGAATTCCTAATTAGGTCATAACACTCTTAAAACATTTATATAAAAATATATCGACATTAATAAAATATTTTTTATATTTATTCATGTATGTAACCATTTATTTTCTTCACTTTTAACTATTATCTAGATTAATTTTAGGTACTTGTTATCTAGTTTTAATATTGTTGTGTGAGTATTGTAGATCATATGAAAATAGTTCTATAATATTAGTTTTGATGAAAATTATTATCTAAAATATGGCCATTACTATATAATATAATTTATATAAAATTGATTACTTATGATATTTTCTAATGTTATAATATAATTCAATGGGAATATTGGTAGAAATCATTAATGATGAATTCATGGATGATCTTGTTTCGATGATTCTTATTGAACGAAGGGAGGTTTCATAAATAATGAGTTAAAATTTTATATTATGATTCCTGAAAAAGAAAAAAGTATTTATTTATTTCTTTCATATTTTAAAATATTTTATATTCACACATAAATTTGTTTAATAAATTTATTTAATTGTTAAAATAGATGTTTAAACCAAACCAAAAAAGGGGATTCCATAATGGCAGGTTATTTTTAATGTTAATTATTTATAGTATAATTATTATAGAGGAATAATGGCCATATTTATATATTTTATGATTTGAAAAATAATAGTAATATATTATATGAATATGGTAAACAATAAAATTTTAATTTATTCTAAGAATAAGTCATTTATTATTATAGAATACTCCTTTGGATGGAACAGATTACAATAATTTTTTATTACACATAATGTGAACAGTTTTTCTAATTTTCCTTTAATAAACATAAATAATTTCAAAAACACAATATTTATAAATTAAACCCATCCTCATGACTATACTTGTATGTAAATAATGTACTGATTAAGGGAAACACTTTCTCTTATAGATTCAATAGTCCAAAAAAATGCAAGTATAATAAATTTTTTTTGTATTAAATTGGAAAAATTATAAATTCTGTTTTTGATTTAAATATATTATATATTTCATAAAAAATTATACTTATATACTATATTCAATAATAAGAGTAGCGGTGAGATGTGGTGAAAAAAAATTAACTTGTTTACTCATAGATGTGATAGTCTTTGCAATGCATGGAAGAAGGTTTTTAATTTTTATAATTTAAATGGGATAAAATTATTAATGAATTTTCCATTATTATAAATAAATGAATGTATTTTAATGATAATTATTTTATAATATTAAGTTGGTTTAATATAATTGGATAAAGAAGGAATGAACTTCATGAAAAAGAAATGATAAAGAAGAATATATATATTTATACCTCACTATACGAATTATCTCATTTTCGAATGGGTTACTAATTTGATAGATGGTATATTTAGAAGACATTTACCAAATTATTTTTTATAGGAATATTTATGATTGTTTTTTGTTTATTTTTAGGAATGACTAATTTTTTTCTAATATGATGCAGTTAGAAGACTGACCATTCTATAAGGGAAAGGGATACATTATGTGTAAATACCAAAAATATCAATAATGGGATGTCACCCTCATGGAATGTGGCTAAAAAATTAATAAAATATAGACTAAAAAAGAGATATGGATTAAAAACCTAAAAACTTAATTAAAAACATTTTTATAACATTTTTTTACCTTTACCACATAGTTTACTCATTTTAATCATTTTCGTTTTAACTATAGTAAATTGTTTTTTGGTATATATTTTCTTCTTTATACCCAAAAATTGTTTCACATTAATTAATTTTTGTATACTAATTAAATAGTTTAAATTTATTATATTTTTTTACTATCTATTAGTGATGTAATTAAATAATAAATACTTAATGTATAATTTATTAAAAAAATTCTTCTAGAAAAATATTTTTTTTCTTCTAAAATTTCTTTTTTGGAAATTTAAATTAAAAAGAATAATTTATAAATATTAATTCCTATTAAATAATTCATATTTTGTTTTATAAAAATTATTTATAAAATTATAATTCAGGCTTTGTATAGACCCATTTTTTGTAAGACATTGGAATATTTTAATAGATATTTCCAAAGCTAAGTGATGAGATGTCGTTTGGTTCTGAGCCCTGGTGTGCGTGAAAACATTATAACAATATTAATCATATTTAATATTATTGATGAATGGGTTTTGAAAAATGTGATAACTCTTAAACGGAAGCTTAGATTGGATATATGAGACCAAGATTGATTCTAGAACGTGGTTTTAGTCATAGTTATGAAATAAAATGGGTCGGAATGGGGAATTTGGATTCCTTTGTCGTCGGAAATATATCAAGTGAGGAAATGATCAATTTTTATGCAATGAAATATTTTATATAAAACAATTGTTGGTGAATTGGCCTTAGTTAGACTCATAATCAATGAATCTCTAATGACACGTTCTTTCCTCCTTCTCATGGCAGATCACATTAAACGACAATGAAATGTCGGGTGAGACCAGATCTGGATGTAGTGAATGAAATAAATTTTATTAATCATTAGTCCATGTGTTATTTATCAATAAATAATTTTAAATATACAATGGACTCATCAATTTTGGATTTATTTCCCTTTATTAAATTTAAGTAGTAGATCTATTCTTGTTCATGGGTGTTATCCAATTTCAACGTTACTCATATGCCTATGTCTTATATATAAATTTATTTTTTCCATGTTTTCAAAACATGTATCACCATTATTTATCGTTGTACAATAATTCAAGTGAAAAGTTGATAAAAAAAATTGTTATTGTGCCATTCCATCTCATTTAATTCATGTTCATCACCAGTAGGACCCCGCAGTCCTGGTTTAACATTTCCATGATGTACCAAGCCAAATTAAACTACCATAAACCTAATAGAATCACATATATGAAGCATATCACTGATCAAAGACCATATTTTGTGTTGTTTCATGGCACAATTTTTTGGTCTAGTGATTTGAGATTATGGAATTGAAGGCACAAGACTTTTAACCACTCATGAAGAAGATGAAACCCCAAAAATCCACTATAGTACATTTCTAGCGAGTGATGGTATGAAATCCAGGATTAAAGACTAGATCCATAATTTTCAAGCTGATTTGAGGATTGATCTATGGAGAAATGACTACTTTCAAACATGGAAAGAACTTATGTAAAATTGTAAATAACCAGACTACATACCATGTATATTGTTGAACACAAGGCGTGTTTCACTCAACAATGGTGGATAGGGTGATTTGAATGTTTATGACATTATGTTGTGTTTCCCTCCTGCATTTTGTATACCATTCCTCAGCTGGGAAACATGTGTGGAAGATCACAGGGGAAGGAAATTTTCAATAATTACATTATTGTGTACCAAAGTACAAATAATTGAGGTATACTACACAACAACAACCATAAGGACACAGACTTTTCCAGGTTTTCTTGGACACATTGTTTATTATACCTTCACTACAATTATTGTTATATGTAATGGTATGAAAATACCCCCATAGGTACATGGATAGTAATTGGAGAGGTACCAAATAATCTATGGGACCCCTCAAATAATGTGTACCTAATGGTCTCCATTATTGAAATATCAACCGTATGTTATCACTATATGAAAATTGAGGGTTAGCATATGTTTATTCATGGTTGTCCTTGCAACTGCAGTGAAATAAATTCTGATAAATAATATAATATAGGGATAGTTTTAAAACAACCAAAAGATTAAATTTTTAATATTTTTGGTATTCAGAAATTTAATTGAAAGTATAGTTAAATGTTTTATGACGCCATAATCCCTTCCCCTCCCCCGCTACCTATGTTTTACCCAACCCCTCCCCCTCTCACCTCCCCCAACCTCCTCCTCTCTTATCTTGAGTGGTGAAACCAATCCCATGACCCCATTTCCCCCCACACCTCCACCTCCCCTCATGAATGGTGACCTCGAGCCTACATCCCATTACATCTATGACCCACCCATCCTACCCGAACCCCCATGAACATCACCCCCCCTTTTGACCTCTTTTCAGGCCAGCTATCCAACCACATGAAACCCCATGACCTCCATCACCCCATCATAGTTATCCTCCTCCACAGTGACATATAACCCACCGCGTGTCCTCCCAATCCTAGGATCGGATCACCTCCTCAGCGGTAACATAAAACCCCCTTAATCATTGAATCATCCTTACTATAATTCTTTTTTTGTGTGTCATTATATTGTAAGATACCATCCCACTCTATGTAATTATAGTTTTATGTGTAATTCAATATCATGAATATGTATGAAATTTAATTTATTATACATATCATATTACTTATAAATAATCCTAAAATCAATATGGTGTATATAATCGCATTAGTATTGATCCTTGAAAAAATACTACAAAATGTAATAAATCAATTATTTTTATAGCGTGGGTTGTTTTGGTGAGAAGGTATAAATAATAAAATACACCAAAACTAGGATTTAATATCATATACTATAAATATAAATTATAAAGTGGGCTAAAATGTATAAAAAATCACATAGATTTTCCATACCTCTCTCTGACTAAATAGAAAATCTATTTGGACTTTCTTTTTTATTAAATAACACTATGAGAGTGGTATTACAAATAATGTTTATTATGAAGGGATATATACATATAAATTCCGCAAATATTATTTTGAAAATTTATATATAATATTTTTCTTTTTTTGAATCAACATATTTGAATTCAATACATGAATATAGATGATTTTGGGTTAATAAGGAATAAAAATGTCTTAAATATAAAGGTAGATAAGTATAAGGATATAGTGTATCAATGATACTCATATAGGGTACGATGATTATTTTTTCTTGTATAAAAATTTATGTAACTATAATTATTTTGATGATAAATTACTTTGATAGAATATGATCACCAATCTATTTTAATAAACACACAAACATCAAATTATAATCCATATTGTATGGGTTTAAATTTTTTATCGTCAATTATAACATGAATGTGTTCAAGTGCATTCATTGAGATGATAATATTCTCCAAATTGTGGATGGAATAATTTTAAATATGAATCCATCATCAAAAAGTAAAATATCAAATACAAATATGGTAAAATAACTATGTTTACCTCAATTACTCTATGATCTATATTGGTAAATTATACATGATGATGATCATTATAAAATATATTAATTTCTCTTACATCTAATGTTTTATATCTCTCATCAAAATATATATATAATATGTCAGGACTGAAAAGAAAAAAATTCATCTTTCCCAATCATTGAAAATTAATAAGGATGAGTTACGAAGAGAGAGTAATCTAGTTTTGGTAATTTAACACTACCACAAACATATATAGATACCATTTTTATATTTAATTTCTTTATTAAATTACATTTCCTGAGAGATATATCTTATATTATAGCTACTGAAATTTATGGATGTATTTATAAGATACGTATTGATCATTTTTAGGATTATATAATCATTATAAATGCTTATATGAATCATTATGAGGATTAAAAGTGGAATAATAACTAATAATTAAGAATTAATTCCATTAAAATATTACATAAAATATATCACTAATAAGCTGAGTGATATAATATTCGAATCTGATAAATACCCATGGATTTTATTATGATTAAAATGTTTTGTTATATATATATTATATTCTAATAATATATTAAAATATAATATTTATTCACGCTATATGATAAAAATATTTTATTTAATATTTATCAGTTCCATACAAGAAATAGTTTATTTTAATAGTTCATTGATATTGTTAAAAATTCTATTGGAATTCATCAAAACTCCATTAAAAATTGATTATAAAAATCATTATTTTTTAAAAAACATCTCCAATAATTTTAATGAATTTTATACAACATTACATTGGAATAAAATGGTACTTAAACATTTTAAATGTTGGAATTACAAGAGAACATTTTTTTGGATCCTAGTCAATCAGCATCTCGGAGAACATAACCTCTACAATCATCTTTTATGGATCCTAGTGATTTCATTTTACCCTAGATTTCTAGAAAGCCAATCATTTCCCCCAATGTCATTAGTATCGCACTACCTGATTAACTACAATTGCTGGAGATGTTTTTCACCCATCCATGCAGGTTATATTAGTAAGTTACCATTACTGGCATGTGTGTCATTTTTTTGATAAAATATTTAATTATTAATTTATCATATTTTTAAAAAAGATAAAAAACTACCATGGAATGTGTAACTCCCCGAACCCAGTTACCCAGAGTCGGTGCATTATTACATAAAATTGGCATGATCACAAGAAAGATCAAATCTCGAAAGACCGATTGGTTTAGTAGCCTTGGAAACACTAGATATATTTATAAGTTTTACATTACATCATAAAATGAAAAACTAATACAACAACATAATGTTTCCACAATCCACACTATTAACCCCTCATAAAATCCCTGCAGGTCATTCATAACTTACTTCTTCACATCCTGGGAAAAATAAAACATAGAAAAGGGGTAAGCTCAAATGCCCATTAAGGATAACAATATAGCGGAAACTTTCATAAATAAGAATAAACATTTAAGGCAATGCATTACTAAAACAAAAGCCTTTTAAACTTGAACTTCAACATAGTATGGCAAAAGTAAAATTAAATAATTCCATTTACTTATTCACATGGATATTCTACTAATCGAATAATCACATGCAAAAATCAATAACCACTTTCATAATGTTGGAATGCATAATGCCAGACTATCATAACCACATAGCCAAGGCCTCGTGCCAAGACTACAAATAAGATTTTGTCAAGGCCTTGTTCCAAGACACTAGTTTGTCTCATGAGACCTACCGATGCATCGAGGAGCTATAGCGGGCTCCACCCGTCACTTACTAAGTCCAATGCATTCCCATATGAAAAGGTTTAAACATAACATAAACATTCGTATTAAAACTAGCATACGAAATGTCAATAATTTCACCATAAACTATGAATGGTATAAAAATAGCACATCCACAGTCAAACATATCACAAAACCTTCAATACAATATAGAAGTTTTGTATCATAATAAATCAACTTCAAATAATCTTAAAATCCATCAAAGGATGTTGACATAGATGAAATCAAAATTCTTTTTAAAGAAATATCTCCTTTTATTTTGAAATCATTTAAGATCCATATAAAATAAAACATTTTCTTTGAAAATATTCTTATAAGATTGTAAGGAAAGCTTTTAAGATTTTATAACGGCGTAAAATAACCGCACCCGCCGTATAAGTTAAAAAAACATTCTTACCTCAATTCTGTCGAAAAGGTTAAAAAGGACCTTGTTTTCAAAACGACGGAAAGATTCCTTTATAAACCTCTTATAAAAAGTCAAACAAGGGTATAAATGACTTTAACCCATATTCTTGTAAATAGTAAAAATGTTTTGAAATACATTTTTAAGAAACATGGATGTGGATGATAAAGATATCCCAGTAGATTATTACGTATAAACAACCTCGGATAATGAAGAGATTGTGAAATAACCCTTAGCTTGTACTTTTCCTTGGTTGGGGTAGGTTAACCTCCTGTATAATGGTGAAATAATTGTTATAAAATTATACAAGAATCATATACATTAATATGATATCATATATGATCTTTTAATATTGATTTGATAATAATATCTTAGTATTATCGCTGTTTCGGGTGTGAACTTACTTGTTTGCTTTTGTATGTTTTGTTACGTAAGACATGTTTGTAAAGGATAAGTTGTATATTATTCAAATCCAGAATGGTATCAAGTCCTTAAACATCATTTTTAAATCATCAAATGATAATTATACTTGAATGGATACGATGGAAAATGAATCTCATCGCGTTCGTGGAGACGGTAGTCCGTACGTACGCACGAACGCTACTTCCATTTAATTTTTTTTAAAAGAATAGAATACAAATGATACATAGGTATATTACTATTCCAGTATAATATAATATTTTATACATGTTACTTAAGTTCATTAACACCATCCTTTATATGTTCCATGTGTGGTATGAACGAGTCATATCATTTTAAGGGGGCGGTAGTCCGCACTTCCTCAAATGAAATTATCGTATGTATATACAACATGAAACGAATAATGGTATGAAATAAAATGGAATTACAGAAGCTTATATATAAAATATATATCATTAATATCATATTTAATTACAGTTCCATCATAATGGCCACCATGAGAGGCGGTAAGATGTATTTGAACAATCATCGTTTCGTGAGGCGTTAGTTTGCCATCCACAGAAACATTATGTTCATCATCCATTAGATGGAGTTGTGTGTATGTGTAGTTTGAGTCCTTCTTATAACAACATCCTAGTATATTGAGGATACTGGTGTTGTTACAAAAGAAAGGAAATAAAAAGAGTTTGGGGGTTGAAGAAGCAAAATAAATGAAAATAATTTAAGAGAAATCGTTACCTTTAATTTAGGTAACTCACTTTGGTTGGAACCAAAGGACTTCTTGAAATGCTTTCTGCCTAAAGGGAAGCTTCAAGGAGGAGTAGAGGGATGTGGGGAGATTAGTTGGGTAGAGTTTGGACGAGCCAAGTGGCTTGAGAGGTGTGAGGAATGAGTAGAAGTGGTCTCCTTTTATAAGGGAGAAGAGGGGCTCTTTAGGAAAGAGTGAAAGTATTACTTTATAATATAATTATATTCGGTTTATAATGTTCCAAAAATCCTTGAGGTCGAAGATAAGATGACTCATATTCTAAATAACATCAACCAATAAGAATTGGACAGGTTTTATATAATATTTTAATCATTATAATCTTATTTATTTAAATGATTTATTAATGAGGTAAACATTGCATCATTATTGTGTCATTAATAATTTCAATTATTTGATGTCTAAAAATTATAAATAAAATATCATTATGTAGGAAATCCTTTTAGATTTCTAATGAATATTTATAATCTAAAATCCAACTTATATAACCCTATGTAACAATTGTTTTGCTAAAAGATATATGCTTGTGTCATTTTTGTATTCATTTTGACTTAATTAAAATAAAGTGTCATTATCACTTACAAGTGGATCCATGGGGTCCCAAAATTGACACAAAGATGCCCATGGTCGACCATGTATCAACCAATAGGGTTAAGACACGTTTTAGGGTAACTTAGTATTATTATAATATTATTTTTTTAACCCTTATTTACCGGATTTACCCTTAACCATGGTAAATAAAATATTTACCGCAGTAATTATTCAAAATGTCTAAAAATAAAAGTTACCTATTTACACAATTTGAACATCCTGATTCCAAATATGGAATCCATTTTCCTAAATTCAAAACACAGAAGTGGCAGAAATTAATTTAAAATTAATTCCTACTGTCAAAACAAAAAGCGTGTTTTTAAGAGATAATAACTATCAAAAGATTGACACTTGTTTATGTTCGGATTAATTGTAAAATTATATCCAATAACCAACATTATATTAAATGGTAAAAATATATTCTAAATATACTTTAAAACCACTCAAATTCATAATTTATCAATATTAATTATTTTGATTTAAAAAGTTGTTTTTAATTAATATTTAGTAATTTTCACTATTCATCAAAATATAAAAGTTATCTGAAAAGTACCAAAATTTCACCCTAGGCTAATTTTGATATTCTGAATCCGAAAATGATGCCCATTTTGAAATATAAAATATATATAATTTCAAAAAGTAGTTATTACTATTCATAACGGCTAGTTTAATTGGTTGTTAGAACTCGGTGTTGCGTACAACACACGCTATCACATTATTCAAAGAGAAGCGTACCGTAGAAGCTTGGGATGTTTCATTTTAAATTTTTGATGTCCCCATTTAGTCAAAAAGTTTAAAATATCGTATTTAAAAAGGGTTCACTATTAAAGTTGATAATAGTGCAATACTGAAAATGAATTTGTTCTTGCATTATATCTAAGAAACTCATAATATGGATTCTAAAATTATAAGGATTATATAAACATTAAAATTTATCTAATACTATTCATAACCTCTTTTGAACGGCTTGTTTGGTAAGTCATGGTGTGCTTGAACTTGGTGTTGCATGTAGTGAAAGTTATTGAATTATTTTGAAGAAGTAACACACTATGAAATCTTGGGGTGTTACATTCTCCCCTCCTTCAATAAATTGCGTCCTCGCAATTTGAAATTGTTCTTCGAAAATAAAAGTTTGAAAATAGATAATATATTTGTGGGAAAACCCACATCGGAAATTGGTTTACTAAAATTTAGTCTTAATATGAGGAAAAGAGAAATGAAAGGGTCACCGCCAAATTATGATCTCGATTAGGAGAACATTGGTGGCAATTTGAGACATATAATTGGAGGAAAAACGTAAATATTTATAGGTAGTGATTGACGTCATCAATCACAAACAAGTATAAAATTGAGGTCCTTAAATTCATCAATCAATGATGATTTGAAATACCATCGGTTCAACAAAACATAGGATATTAGGATAACACATTTTTGACGTTTCAAAATATCTTAGTTGAAATCCCACAACGAAAAATGAATTAATGATGCCTCTATTTAAAATAAAGAGTGGAAAGTATGAAGATTACCGAAAATAACACATACTAGGGTTCCATGTAGGAAAATATGGATATGGAGGAGAAATCTAACCATCAATTATCTGATGGAGAGTGGTAGAGAACATGGATATGAAAAGGCCAACAATCCCAAAGCCATAAATTAGTGATGATTTAAGGTACCATCTAGGACAACATTTTTGTTCTATGTTCCTTTTCTTAATGTTGAGAAATTTATTTATGAGATTGGATAAGATCATAAGGAGATATACTTACTTTATAATTAGAGTTTTGTCCATTAATAAATTTCTACCACAAACTCATCTTTCACTCGTAAAAAAAATTCTATTTATACTATTCGTACATGGTTCCAAAATAAACGAATTTATAATTCATCTACATGATACTTTAATAAAAACTACATTATTTAATCCAGGACATCTCATGGGCCAGTGGTAGGTGATACACCCTTGTCGCCCTTCGGTTGCGGGTTCAAGTCTCGCAGCCTTGCCGGACGCGACGGGTTGCCGCCCGACCTCCGGGTTGTCCTTTTATGGCAATCCAAAATAATCCAAACTAGAACTATCCAAAATACTTCTATCCAAACTCACAGTCGAACATTTATAAGTAAGGTAAACATAATGTAGAACCTTTTTACCCCGTAATAGCATATGAATACCTTCATCATGTATTACCATATTCCTTATTGATTACATTCATGCTCCCTTATTCCATATAGAATGCTGGATATACTTCATTAATCCAAAAATGTTTTAAACCCCAACAATGATGGAATATAAAAATCATTAATCAGTTCCAAGGTAGTCAAGAATATCCAATATAATTTATCCAAAACAATCACATATTATTCCAAAATCACTACCTCAGTATCAGAACTATATTATGATTTATCATTCTCTCAACCATATATTTTCCAAAAATTTATCCTGCTATTGAGTCACCTTTCTTTGCTCCACACAATCTCATGTCCTTAATGAAATAGTACTGCAGTACAATCCTTATATACTCCATAATTATTATAACAAGTACATTGTTGATACAACACTCAATTGACATAATCAACATAAGAACTCTAATCATTCCTCTTCATCTGTGTTAGTATCATAACTTGATTATTATCCAATAGCATCATTTGCGTCATAGTCTGATGACTTGGACATAGGTTCGCGTAGTGCCCAAACTCCTTGCAAATGAAGCATTGTACATTTGAAACCATTTTCTTACCCTTGCAGTCACGTACTTTGTGCCCTTTTTCCTCCACACTTATAACAAACTCCCATTCCTTTCAGGAAAGTTCCAGGGTGTTTCTTTCCACAGATACCACATATGGGAAAATTCTTCTTTTCCCTCTTCCCTTTATCCATCTTTCTCTCTTCTATCCTTTTCGTCTCTTGCTTCCCTTCAAAGCCATAGGACTTAGTAATCTCTTTACTTATCTTATCAATACATGATATTATTTCTTCATATGATGATAATACATGGGAGACTATTTCTCTTATAAATTCTAGCTTAAGACCATGAAAGATATGATCCTTCCTTCTCTTTGTATCATGTGCATTTCTGGAGTTCTCATTCCTTCTACTGGGCGCCATTTCTAAACAATGGCATAAACTAGATCAGTTTATGAATCAAAATACATAATCCCATACTTATAAAACACTTAACATAAATTGAACTATTTATGGATATAATCCATAATCATAAAAATGTTTTCTTTGAGGAAGTATATACTCATAAACCCTTCATAATGATTTGTAAAGATAGTGAGAGTTATCCTAAGCATATCCCCCGGGAGTGTCGTAACCAAGAGTGCAGCAAGGCCTGTTGTCGTGCACCAGTTCCCGTTCGAGTCTAGCTCAAAGTGGTGTTTTCGGGATTTACCCCTAGGTACATCTGTGCCAGAGCCGCCTCTACCTGCTCGTATCCAGACAAGGATGTATTGCTCAGAAAACTCACAAAATCTCTACAATACCAAAGTTCTAGGAAGTTCTTCTATACTAATCCTCAAAGTTCATCTTAGGTCTACGTGCTCTAATCAGAGTTTATCTAAATCTAGCTTCCAAGGTTTGTACTAAACTTCCTCTGATACCAACTGTAACGCCCCGACCCCAGTTACCCAGAGTCGGTGCATTATTACATAACATTGTCATGATCACAAGAAAGATCAAATCTCGAAAGACCGATTGGTTTAGTAGCCTTGGAAACACTACATATATTTATAAGTTTTTACATTACATCATAAAATGAAAAACTAATACAACAACATAATGTTTCCACAATCCACACTATTAACCCCTCATAAAATCCCTGCAGGTCATTCATAACTTACTTCTTCACATCCTGGGAAAAATAAAACATAGAAAAGGGGTGAGCTCAAATGCCCAGTAAGGATAACAATATAGCGGAAACTTTCATAAATAAGAATAAACATTTAAGGAAATGCATTACTAAAACAAAAGCCTTTTAAACTTGAACTTCAACATAGTATGGCAAAAGTAAAATGAAATAATGCCATTTACTTATTCACATGGATATTCTACTAATCGAATAATCACATGCAAAAATCAATAACCACTTTCATAATGTTGGAATGCATAATGCTAGACTATCATAACCACATAGCCAAGGCCTCGTGCTAAGACTACAAATAAGATTTTGTCATGGCCTTGTGCCAAGACACTAGTTTGTCTCATGAGACCTACCGATGCATCGAGGAGCTATAGCTGGCTCTACCCGTCACTTACTAAGTCCAATGCATTCCCATATGAAAAGGTTTAAACATAACATAAACATTCGTATTAAAACTAGCATACGAAATGTCAATAATTTCACCATAAACTATGAATGGTATAAAAATAGCACATCCACAGTCAAACATATCACAAAACCTTCAATACAATATAGAAGTTTTGTATCATAATAAATCAACTTCAAATAATCTTAAAATCCATCAAAGGATGTTTAAATAGATGAAATCAAAATTCTTTTTAAAGAAATATCTCCTTTTATTTTGAAATCATTTAAGATCCATATAAAATAAAACATTTTCTTTGAAAATATTCTTATAAGCTTGTAAGGAAAGCTTTGAAGATTTTATAATGGCATAAAATAACCGCACCCTCCATATAAGTTAAAAAAACATTCTTACCTCAATTCTGTCGAAAAGGTTAAAAAGGACCTTGTTTTGAAAACGACGGAAAGATTCCTTTATAAACCTCTTATAAAAAGTCAAACAAGGGTATAAATGACTTTAACCCATATTATTGTAAATAGTAAAAATGTTTTGAAATACATTTTTAAGAAACATGGATGTGGATGATAAAGATATCCCAGTAGATTATTACGTATAAACAACCTCGGATAATGAAGAGATTGTGAAATAACCCTTACCTTGTTCTTTTCCTTGGTTGGGGTAGGTTAACCTCCTATATAATGGTGAAATAATTGTTATTAAATTTTACAAGAATCATATACATTAATATGATATCATATATGATCTTTTAATATTGATTTGAAAATAATATCTTAGTATTATCGCTCTTTCGGGTGTGAACTTACTTGTTTGCTTTTGTATGTTTTGTTACGTAAGACATGTTTGTAAAGGGTAAGTTGTATATCATTCAAATACAGAATGGTATCAAGTCCTTAAACATCATTTTTAAATCATCAAATGATAATTATACTTGAATGGATACGATGGAAAATGAATCTCATCGCGTTCGTGGAGACGGTAGTCCGTACGTACGCATGAACGCTACTTCCATTTAATTTTTATTTTAAAAGAATCGAATAAAAATGATACATAGGTATATTACTATTCCAGTATAATATAATATTTTATACATGTTACTTAAGTTCATTAACACCATCCTTTATACGTTCCATGTGTGGTATGAACGAGTCATATCATTTTAAGGGGGCGGTAGTCTGCACTTCCTCAAATGAAATTATCGTATGTATATACAACATGAAAAGAATAATGGTATGAAATAAAATGGAATTACAGAAGCTTATATATAAAATATATATCATTAATATCATATTTAATTACACTTCCATCATAATGGCCACCATGAGAGGCGGTAAGATGTATTTGAACAATCATCGTTTCGTGAGGCGTTAGTTTTCCATCCACAGAAACACTATGTTCATCCTCCATTAGATGGAGTTGTGTGTATGTGTAGTTTGAATACTTCTTATAACAACATCCTAGTATATTGAGGATACTGGTGTTGTTACAAAAGAAAGGAAATAAAAAGAGTTTGGGGGTTGAAGAAGCAAAATAAATGAAAATAATTTAAGAGAAATCGTTACCTTTAATTTAGGTAACTCACTTTGGTTGGAACCAAAGGACTTCTTGAAATGCTTTCTTCCTAAGGGGAAGCTTCAAGGAGGAGGAGAGGGATGTGGGGAGCTTAGTTGGGTAGAGTTTGGACGAGCCAAGTGGCTTGAGAGGTGTGAGGAATGAGTAGAAGTGGTCTCCTTTTATAAGGGAGAAGAGGGGCTCTTTAGGAAAGAGTGAAAGTATTACTTTATAATATAATTATATTCGGTTTATAATGGTCCAAAAATCATTGAGGTAGAATATAAGATGACTCATATTCTAAATAACATCAACCAATAAGAATTGGACAGGTTTTAGATAATATTTTAATCATTATAATCTTATTTATTTAAATGATTTATTAATGAGGTAAACATTGCATCATTATTGTGCCATTAATAATTTCAATTATATGATGTCTAAAAATTATAAATAAAATATCATTATGTAGGAAATCGTTTTAGCTTTCTAATGAATATTTATAATCTAAAATCCAACTTATATAACCCTATATAACAATTGTTTTTCTAAAAGATATATGCTTGTGTCATTTTTGTATTCATTTTGACTTAATTAAAATAAAGTGTCATTATCACTTACAAGTGGATCCATGGGGTCCCAAAATTGACACAAAGATGCCCATGGTCGACCATGTATCAACCAATAGGGTTAAGACACGTTTTAGGGTAATTTAGTATTATTATAATATTATTTTTTAACCCTTATTTACCGGATTTACCCTTAACCATGGTAAATAAAATATTTACCGCAGTAATTATTCAAAATGTCTAAAAATAAAAGTTACCTATTTACACAATTTGAACATCCTGATTCCAAATATGGAATCCATTTTCCTAAATTCAAAACACAGAAGTGGCAGAAATTAATTTAAAATTAATTCCCGCTGTCAAAACAAAAAGCGTGTTTTTAAGAGATAATAACTATCAAAAGATTGACACTTGTTTATGTTTGGTTTAATTGTAAAATTATGTCCAATAACCAACATTATATTAAATGGTAAAAATATATTCTATATATAATTTAAAACCACTCAAATTCATAATTTATCAATATTAATTATTTTGATTAAAAAGGTTGTTTTTAATTAATATTTAGTAATTTTCACTATTCATCAAAATATAAAAGTTATCTGAAAAGTACCAAAATTTCACCCTAGGCTAATTTTGATATTCTGAATCCAAAAATGATGTCCATTTTGAAATATAAAATATATATAATTTCAAAAAGTAGTTATTACTATTCATAACGGCTAGTTTAATTGGTTGTTAGAACTCGGTGTTGCGTACAACACACGCTATCACATTATTCAAAGAGAAGCGTACCGTAGAAGCTTGGGATGTTTAATTTTAAATTTTTGATGTCCCCATTTAGTCAAAAAGTTTAAAATATAGTATTTAAAAAGGGTTCACTATTAAAGTTGATAAAAGTGCAATACTGAAAATGAATTTGTTCTTGCATTATATCTAAGAAACACAAAATATGGATTCTAAAATTATAAGGATTATATAAACATTAAAATTTATCTAATACTATTCATAAACTCTTTTGAACGGCTTGTTTGGTAAGTCATGGTGTGCTTGAACTTGGTGTTGCATGTAGTGAAAGTTATTGAATTATTTTGAAGAAGTAACACACTATGAAATCTTGGGGTGTTACAGAATGTATACAAATATGAACACAATAGATGTATGATATAGGATGTACTTCATGATTATCATTACAATTATTTAGTTTTGGGTGCCTACTAGTGATGCTTTCGAAATATAAGGGATGATTAAACGGTAGCATACTTTTGAGATGGTGAGATTTAAAAATAACTATAAATATTGGAGTTATATTCATATAGATTGTAAAAATGATATCATTTATAACCAAGTAAAGGTAATATAAATTTATTATTCCTTGAATATTTATTTAAAATAATGACATAATTTTTGTGAGGTGATGATAATGTGTTATGTTTTATTTTTCTAGATTCTTTTTTATTATGATTTCCCTGACTTCATTTCATTCCTATGGACATTATAAATTTTGGCCAAGAAATAGATAGATTTTAAATAAGATTTATTTCATGTTATAAATGAAACATCTTTGATCACCTGAGAAATTTAGTAGAATTATCATAATGGTGTTTCTCATGAGTAATGGAATCTCTTTGTTGATTTTAATAGAGATGCATCTCATGAGGTAATTGAATATTTTAATGTATCTTAATGACATAAACACAATACAATTATACTTATTTTTAATTTTTCTATTTTTATTGGAATTGTCAAAATAAATATATGAATATTTGAAGAAGTCATTCCTCACATTGTAGGTTCTCAGTTTTTCTTGAGTAAAATTTAAAACTTTAGTTTGTATTTTATTCATTATTATTTATATTATTTTATTATAACTAATGGTTTTTAACACTTGTTTACATTTTTTTATAAAGATTAATTAATTAGGTTACTCTATAGAATGAAAAATGATGTGGATCAAAGTAGATACGAAACCTAATGGAGGTATTAAAAATGAACCAACCAAATTCTTTGGATTACGTACTTTTCATTACCATTTCATATTATTTAATTAAAAAAAGCATAATAATGAAAAATATATTATAACAACTAATTGTCCTTTCAAAAATTAAATGTGACCCACTACATGGATCAAACGATGTTAATTGGAACTTTTTTGAAACATTTGGATGGCCCCAATTAATTGGGTTTAAGGTTAGTTTGTTATTATAATATAATTTTAAATATTTTGTTTTTATAGTATTGAAATAAAAAAATAATGAAAAATTTATTTATTTAATAATATTATAATGTTTGTAAATTAAAAAAAAATTATTAATATTTTATATTAAGAGATTCAATTCAAGATGTATGGGATGAAAACTCTTCATAATCAACATTGGTTTTCCCAAACAATGCAGTTGGAATAGTTTTAGGTAAAGAGAATCAAAAATGTGTACATGGTATTGGATATGGGAATACTCCATCAGTTATCTTTGGTAGGGTAGGGACATCCATTATTTCTATACCTGATGAGGGTTTGAGTATTTTCATTGACCGAGAATAATAATGGGAAATTCTATTATTTAATGAAATATAAACAGAACAAAATTTTTATAGTAAAACATAAGATCAGTTACAGTCACAAAATGGAAAATTCTTTTATTTCATTATTTCATCGGATGAACAGTATGATCTCAGATGATATATTTATCCTTATATCTCACCCCACAATGGTAAATTATTAATTTCATTTACCATTTACACATTTTCAAATAACACATAAAACATCCATAATTTCTTTACCTACTATTTTTGATAGACATCACTAAAAAACATAATTTTTTTCTATATATGGAATGGTTCCTGATAATTGCTGTTAAATAATTTAAATAATTTTATATTTAATTGTATCATTTTATTTTTTGTTGTTTTGTTTTAAAAAACTATCACCAACTTAATAAAAACCAACTACCGAGAATCCAAAAAATAAAAAATAAAAAAATTATTACACAACTATAATAAAACCACAAAATGATTGTTGATCATGATATACCAATAGTTTAGAAAGTAAAATTATCTTTCTTCAACTAAAATTAAGAACCAAAATATATAACATAACCAGTATTCAATTTATTAATTATTAAATCTAATAATATAAATAGTAATAAATAATTAATTTTATTAATATTATTTAAATTATCAAATTATCATATTTTAAAAAAAATTATGATCGTAGATGTTTTCATAAGAATGCAACAACAAGTTGATATTTGAAATTAAGGAATTGATGCCGAATCAATCTGAGTTATAGTTTTTCTATGTATCCCCTAAATAGGTTTTCTGTTTTCTAAAACACTAAAAAAAAATTTATCAATCACAAAAAGTAAAAATAATATTTTTTTTGATGTTAAATAATAGAAACCCCACTATTGAATTATTTTTTGATATATACAATCTAAAATACCTTCATTCATCATGTGGTGATATTTGAATGACTAAAGATGAAATTTTAAAAAACAATCAATGTATTAAAACATGAATTTGTGGGTCAATATTGATAAAAGGACATCATATTGCCATAAAACCATGAGATAATGAATGTATATTTAATAGGGAAATGTAGTAATATATGATACATCATTCTGTATTACTATTTTACCATTATCTTTGTAATTGAATTTCAATTCTTTAAAACACTAAAATGTTTTCGTAATGGTGAAAACCATAGTGAATGACCTCATATAAATGTGAAATCATGGGAAACTAACCAATGAGTTTTTTTGGACTGGTATACATAGACAACACATAAATATGATTCTTGGTGTGTTTATAATGACTCAATATACACTTTAGAAATATACTAAAGAGTTTTTTTTTAAATGGTTGGTCCATACTAGGAAAATGATGTTGAATTTCCATGAAATATTGGAAAACAAACCATATATTTAATTTTGATATTTAGGAACTGTAACAGCCCGAGATTTTGTGAAAAATATTCTTTTTAATTTCACTAATGTCTTGTGTTGTACGCAACACAAAAAGGAGCTTTCACAACACGCATCCTTGACTTGCCTTGCATTACACGCAATCACAACCTTCCTCGATAGCGTGTGTAGTACGCAATACTGAGTTTCACGAAACAACGATATGCAATTAAAATATTATTAAAACTAGCCGTTATGAATAGTAATAACCAGTTTTTAAATTTTATAAATTTTAGCTCTCAAAATGGACTTCATTTTTGGATTCGGAGTATCGAATTTAGCCTAAGGTGAAATTTTGGTACTTTTCGGATAACTTTCATATTTTGATGAATAGTGAAAATTACTAAATTATAATTTAAAACAACTTTTTTAATCAAAATAATTAATAGTGATAAATTATTAATTTGAGTGGTTTTAAAGTACATTTAGAATATATTTTTACAATTTAATACAATGTTGGTCATTGGATGTAATTTCACATTTAAACCAGACATAAACAAGTGTCAATCTTTTGATAGATATTGTTTCTTAAAAACACGCTATTTGTTTTAACAGTGGGATTTAATTATCAAATTAATTAATGCAACTTCTATGTTATGAATTTTGTAAAATAGACTTCATTTCTGAATTCGGAATATGACATATAGCTTAGGATGAAATTTTGGCATTGTTCTGAAAAACATCAATTTTTGATGAATAGTGAAACTACTAAGTGGTAGTTAAAAAACTGAATTTTTCATAAAACATAATTTTACCGCTTATGTGAATGGAATTTCAAAAATCCGAGAGACACGGTTGATGTCAGTAAGTAAAATGTCTTTCAATGAGATGAAAATAATTTTTGGTGAATAGTAACTTTTTACTTTTTTTACCACGGTTAAAAGTAAATAGGGTAATTAAGGGTAAGAATGATATTAATATTACCCTAACACATGTCCTAATTCTATTGGACAAGTTTATCTCGACAAAAAACAACCTTAAGTGTAAAATATTATCATTTAGGCCCACTTGGATTAGATTAGGACATTTATTATTATTTAATTCAAAGAAGAGTTAAAAGAGTTAAAATCAAAGTATATTTACTAAAACATTTTTAATATAGGGTTGTACATAAGATAAATTTGATTGTAAATATTCATTAGAAATATAAACAGAATTCCTATATAATGATATTTTATTTATAATTTTTAGACTTTAAATAAATTAATTTATTTATGACACAATGATGATGTAGTAATTACCCTTTTAAGGAAATATTAACATAATTGATGTTATAAATGATCAAATGAATGTAATTTGAGACTTTTTATGAATTACACTAATTTTATACGTTACTATGATATATTATTGTTGATTTAATCAACATGGTTCGAACATATAATTCTGTTATGACTTTCACAAAAATCATATATCAAATAGTGTCAAAATTGACACAAAATAGTTTTTAAATCAAATATTATATTATTAATTGTTATTTTATTCCAAAAGATCTAAGGATCGGCCAAATGACTTAAATAAGGATATATATATAAATAATAAACAATTTGGGGTTCGTTTGGCATGTTATAGTAAGTGTATTAACCATATAGTGAAAGAAAACAAAAAGACACGGTAAAAGTTAAATTATTTAACTTAGAGTTAAATCTAATTGATAAGGTTAAAATAATACCCTAAACTTGTCTAAATCCTATTGGATGATAGGCTTTCGACCCATCCCCACATTAGCTTCGAAATAAGACCCTTTAAAACCATTATAAACCGATTTTGACTTTAATATAAAATAATATTTTGAGATATTCCTAAGGTGCCCCTCTCCTCCCTTATAAAAGGACACCTCCTCCCCCTCCTCCTCACACCAATTTGAGCACTCAAGCTCGGCCAACCGGTGCGAAAATCTCTTCTCCACTTCCCTAAAAACATCCTAGAGGTTCTGGTCTTCCTCAAAGACCAATTTTAGTGCCCTAAGAGGAGGTCTCAAAGAGGCACTTCAAAGAAGAGGTAATTACCGTTACCAATTCTTTCATCTTTATTTCTTATTCCACTTCTTCTTATTAGGTTGTTTCATTATGAAGTAATAACATCAGTATCACTCATATACTGATATGTTATTTTAAGTATGAAATAACCCTATTTCACCATCTATCCATCCTACGGAAAAAGAAATCACCGCGCGTGCGTACGTACGGAATACCGTCTCCACGACGCGATGAGATTCATTCTTAATGATTAACCATTCATGAATGATTATAAAGTATATATAATAAGTACTAATGAAATATATGACATAATAATGATACTGGATTTATGTATATATATATATATGTATGTCATCTACTTACTTCCATTCAAGACAATAAGGAATGAAAAACAACGTTCATGCGTACGTACGGACTACCGTCTCCATGAACGGTGTTTTTCATTTCATTTATCTATCTATTATATATATATATATATATATATACTGAATATATATGATATATAAATCTTATTTTATATTCTGGAAGTAAGTAAATCATGATATAAGTAATAATAATATCAAGAACAACAAGTCAAAACAGCTACGATAAATGAAACGATTTTACCCAAAACGCTTCTTTAACATGGAATTTACATAAGTACGGGTAATATAATGTCATAATTGAACCATATATGATATCATAAGAATGAATATGATTCTTTAATAAGTCAATGACATTATTTAAATCATTATATAGGAGGTTCGGACACATACGAAGCAAATCGGACCTAAGGTAAGGGAAACATCACAATCTCATTTTTATCCGAGATTGTTTATACTTTGGTATTTACTGGGGTGTATTTTATCATCCACATCCATGTTTCCTCAATATGTAATATTATATTCATTCACCTACAATTGTTTAAATCCTATTTTACCCTTCGGTGTGTTTTTAGTAAAAGATATGAAAGGAATCTTTTGTTGTTTTTCGTACGAGGTACTTTTTTAACTTTGCCGACAAAAGTACGAGAAGAATGTTTTTTAACTTATACAGCATGAATGGATTTTTAAAACATTATTTCCAAGAAGCTTACTTTACAAGTTTTCAAGTTTATTTTTAATCAACTTCTTTTATTTTAAAGTCGTATGACATGTTATGAAAGGAAAAATGTTTTTGAAGAAGAAAGGATATTTTCCTCAAGAATGGAGTTGAAGTGTTTTATCAAAATTATTTTCCATCTAAGATAATAAAGGGTTCTGTTTTTATCCCTATTATTACATTAAATTGATCATGTTGTGATGGAATTATTTTTATGAATTCCTTTATCTTGTATGAATTGATTTATTATGTCATGATGTTTAAGATTCCCATTTGTATTACATGGGTTATGCAATGATGTATGATTTATGATTTTGTGGCACACATAAGAATGGTATAATTATGAGATGGGTGGACCTATATCTCCCTCCAATGCATTGGGTAAAGATTTTATATCTCATGAGATAGACATGGCTGAAATGGTAGGTTATACCGGTTCAGTGAAACAGGACTGAAACGAGGGTTACTCGATTCAGAAAGGGACTTTGTCCACTAAGATAGTCTTGGAAATGAGTCTTGACTAACAAGAAATGATTCTCTATGATTATTTGTGTATTCCACAAAGTATCATGTTTTAAGTTATGATTATTGGGATTTCATTTCACTACTATGATTTATCCCATGTTATGAAATTATGCTCTCTTTTGCAGGTTAAGATTTCCAAAAGTTATGTTCTTATGAATATGATGTGATTGATTTTTCTTTTGTATACCCCTACTGAGCATTTGAGATCACCCTTTTATGTATTCTTTTCCACGGGATATAAAGAAAGGTTTTAGGTAAAAAAAGGGAAGATCTTTATGGGAGATATTGAAGATCTTTCACCACGATTAGAAGATTACGTTCCGAGTTTCCAAAGACACTAAACTATTACGATCCTTGTGTGTGTGTGTTTTTGTTATGTACTTAGTATTCCGCAAAAGTAATGTAAAGTCTATGTACTTCAGGCTTCGGGTATCTACAATTGGTATCAGAGGAAAGGTTTAGTCAACCTTTGGAAACTAGGATGCGAGAACTTTAGTAAGATCCCTAGAGATATTTCTAAGGTATGTCTAGGGATGTCCCTAAGGATAAGTATACATATAAGATACAGTCCTAGAACTACGGTAACGATCTTAGAATTTAACCTAAGATGTTAGATATTAAGGGTACTCCACCTTTACTATGTTGTTTTCCCTAGCATGATTTTTGCCTCTCACAAGATTCTTTTTGTGTTTTTGTTAATGGAGGGAACCAGAAGGAATTCGGTTAACATTGAATCCAATTGACAAATTGGTGACTATGAGAAAATAAATTGTGTAATTACTAGAGAGAAAGATCTTGTGATTATGCCAAATCAGTCATCGTGATATATGATTAACAAGGTGAAATTTAGTGGTATGACTAATTCATCAAAGAAGAGGAGGATAAACTATTATGCATGTTCGCATGTTGAGGAGCATAAAGAAAGAAAGATTGAGATTTCTAAAGAAGGGAAGAAGAACCTTGAGGAATACCTCAAATGGAGGGACCGATGTTATCTGTGTGGAGAAAAGGGTCATAGAGTGACAGACTGTTATGGAGTTCAATGTCTTATTTGTGGAGAACATGGGCATTACCCAACTAAATGCCCTTACCTAAAAAGTTACTTCTAAATCAAGGAAGGACTTCTTCTAAGACAATCATTGAAGTGGATGGACTGAAGTGTTTATGTATTGGTATTCAAGAATAATGTTGTTGGGGTACTTTTATTGGAATATTTATGTATTGGTATAATGTGGTATTCGAAGTGATTGAGGTATTTTTGGAAAAATATGATATGCGCATAATGAAGGGAAAATGAGAAAATGAAATATTTGACAGTATTCATGAGCTCATGATTGATATAAGGACTAAGTGATATCATGGTTTGAGTATATAGAATTTTGAGGATTTTGGTATGTGGAATGTGTTAACTTTTAACTGCATTCATGTTTTCACTAAGGTATTCAAGAGAATACACGATTAAGGACTTTGAATGTTTGGAATGTGACCAACAAAACATATCTTATTATATATGGGGATCGACGATGGGGTTAAATCTCTGGTAATCGTTTTCACTATGTTATGAGAGTGGACTGCAGTATTATGGATAAGCCTAAATATTGGAATGGATTATGTTGGACATAAGATAATATTGTTTAAGGATATAAGTTATTCGATATTATTTATGGGATGTTATAGTAATGTAGTTTTAGAAAAAGGACAACATGCAGGACGGGCGACAACCCATCGCTTCGGACAAGGCTATGGGAATCGAACCCACAACCGAAGTGCGACTGGCCTTTATCGCCTACCACTGGCCTACAGGAAGTCCCTATTTAGTAGAAACTAGTTTTATTATATTAAGCAGTATGATATATGAAGTATAAGTCCATTTTAGGAACCATATGTGATTAATCTCACTATAGATCGACTTATGTATATAATTTTTGCTAACCTTTTGTTTGAGATAGATGGAATGACCCGTCATTCTATCACATGATCTTCTAACACTTCACGAATAACAAATTCAACTTCATTTATTTAAGATATGAAGTGGAAATTTTTCAAGGCATGGACAATAGTGAGATTGTACCAAAATAAAGAAAGTATTTATTCTAATTCAAATTTTCAACTTTAGGGAAATGATCTTGAAAACCAAAAATGTTGTCCTAGTGATCTTATACCTGATGAATCAGATGGTACCTTAGATCATTAAAAATTTATGGATTTTTGATTACTGGCTTTTCCATAGCCATGTTCTCTACCACTCTCCATCAGAACATGATGGTTAGATTTCTCTTCCATATCCATATTTTCACCTATGTGGAAACCCAGTGATTAGTTTATTTGGGTAATTGTTACATTTCATTCTTCAGTTTTTAAAGCCAAGTTTTGGTATTCTTTTTTACGATGTGGGTTTCTATTAAAGAAACTTTCGAATAGTAAACCATTTATAACCCCGACGAATTTCGAGGGCGAAATTCATTTTAAGGGGGGTAGAATGTAACAGCCCGAGATTTTATGAAAAATATTCTTTTTAATTTCACTAATGTCTTGTGTTGTACGCAACACAAAAAGGAGCTTGCACAACACGCATCCTTGACTTGCCTTGCATTACACGCAATCACAACCTTCCTCGATAGCGTGTGTAGTACGCAATACTGAGTTTCACGAAACAATGATATGAAATTAAAATATTATTAAAACTAGCCGTTATGAATAGTAATAACCACTTTTTAAATTTTAGAAATTTTAGCTCTCAAAATGGACTTCATTTTTGGATTCGGAGTATCGAATTTAGCCTAAGTTGAAATTTTGGTACTTTTCGGATAACTTTCATATTTTGATGAATAGTGAAAATTACTAAATTATAATTTAAAACAAATTTTTTAATCAAAATAATTAATAGTGATAAATTATTAATTTGAGTGGTTTTAAAGTATATTTAGAATATATTTTTACAATTTAATACAATTTTGGTCATTGGATATAATTTTACATTTAAACTAGACATAAACAAGTGTCAATCTTTTGATAGATATTGTTTCTTAAAAACATGCTATTTGTTTTAACAGCGGGATTTAATTATAAAATTAATTAATGAAACTTCTATGTTATGAATTTGGTAAAATAGACTTCATTTCTGAATTCGGAATATGAAATATAGCTTAGGATGAAATTTTGGCATTGTTCTGAAAAACATCAATTTTTGATGAATAGTGAAAGTACTAAGTGGTAGTTAAAAAACTGAATTTTTCATAAAACATAATTTTACTACTTCTGTGAATGGAATTTCAAAAATCCTAGAGACACGGTTGATGTCAGTAAGTAAAATGTGTTTCAATGAGATGAAAATAAATTTTGGTGAATAGTAACTTTTTACTTTTATTTACCACGGTTAAAAGTAAATATGGTAATTAAGGGTAAGAATGATATTAATATTACCCTAATACATGTCCTAATTCTATTGGACAAGTGTATCTAGACCAAAAACAACCTTAAGTGTAAAATATTATCATTTAGGCCCACTTGGAATAGATTAGGACAATTATTATTATTTAATTCAAAGAAGAGTTAAAAGAGTTAAAATCAAAGTATATTTACTAAAACATTTTTAATATAGGGTTTTACATAAGATTAATTCGATTTTAAATATTCATTAGTAAAATATAAAAATATTTCCTACATAATTATATTTTATTTATAATTTTTAGACTTTAAATAAATTAATTTATTTATGACACAACGATGATGCAGTAATTACCCTTTTAAGGAAATATTAACATAATTGATGTTATAAATGCTCAAATGAATGTAATTTGAGACTTTTTATGAATTACACTAATTTTCTAGGTTACTATGATATATTAGTGTTGATTTAATAAACTTGGTTTGAACATATAATTCTGTTATGACTTTCACAAAAATCATATATCAAATAGTGTCAAAATTGACACAAAATAGTTTTTAAATCAAATATTATATTATTAATTGTTATTTTATTCCTAAAAATCTACGGTTCATCCAAATGACTTAGATAAGGATATATATATTAATAATAAACAATATGGGGTTCGTTTGGCATGTTATAGTAGGTGTATTAACCATATAGTGAAATCACAAAAAGACACGGTAAATGTTAAATTATTTAACTTAGAGTTAAATCTAATTGATAAGGTTAAAAAAATACCCTAAACTTGTCTAAATCCTATTTAATGATAGGCTTTAGACCCATCCCCACTTTAGCTTCGAAATAAGACCCTTTGGAACCATTATAAACCGATTTTGACTTTAATATAAAATAATATTTTGAGATATTCCTAAGGTGCCCCTCTCCCCCCTTATAAAAGGACATCTCCTCCCCCTCCTCCTCACACCAATTTGAGCACTCAAGCTCGGCCAACCCCTGCCCAAATCTCTTCTCCACTTCCCTAGAAACATCCTAGAGGTTCTGGTCTTCCTCAAAGACCAATTTTAGTGCCCTAAGAGGAGGTCTCAAAAAGGCACTTCAAAGAAGAGGTAATTACCGTTACCAATTCATTCATCTTTATTTCTTCTTCCACTTCTTATTATTAGGTTGTTTCATTATGAAGTAATAACATCAGTATAACTCATATACTGATATGTTATTTTAAGTATGAAACAACCCTATTTCACCATATATCCATCCTACGGAAAAAGAAATCACCGCGCGTGCGTACGTACAGAATACCGTCTCCATGACGCGATGAGATTCATTCTTAATGATTAACCATTCATGAATGATTATAAAGTATATATAATAAGTACTAATTAAATATATGACATAATAATGATACTGGATTTATTTATATATATATATATGTATGTCATCTACTTACTTCCATTCAAGACAATAAGGAAAGAAAAACAGCGTTCATGCGTACGTACGGACTACCGTCTCCATGAACGATGTTTTTCATTTCATTTATCTATCTATTATATATATATATATATACTGAATATATATGATATATAAATCATATTTTATCTTCTGGAAGTAAGTAAATAATGATATAAGTAATAATAATGTCAAGAACAACAAGTCAAAACACCTACGATAAATGAAACGATTTTACCCAAAACGCTTCTTTAACATGGAATTTACAAAAGAACGGGTAATATAATGTCATAAGTGAACCATATATGATATCATAACAATGAATATGATTCTGTAATAAGTCAATGACATTATTTAAATCATTATACAGGAGGTTCGGACACATACGAAGCAAATCGGACCTAAGGTAAGGGAAATATCACAATCTCATTTTTATCCGAGATTTTTTATACTTTGGAATTTACTGGGGTGTATTTTATCATCCACATCCATGTTTCCTAAATATGTAATATTATTTTCATTCACCTACAATTGTTTAAATCCTATTTTACCCTTCGGTGTGTTTTTAGTAAAAGATATGAAAGGAATCTTTTGTTGTTTTTCGTACGAGGTAATTTTTTAACATTTCCGACAAAAGTACGAGAAGAATGTTTTTTTAACTTATAAGGCATGAATGGATTTTTAAAACATTATTTACAAGAAGCTTACTTTACATGTTTTCATGTTTATTTTTAATCAACTTCTTTTATTTTAAAGTCGTATGACATGTTATGAATGGAAAAATGTTTTTGAAGAAGAAAGGATATTTTCCTCAAGAATGGAGTTCAAGTGTTTTATCAAAATTATTTTCTATCTAAGATAATAAAGGGTTCTGTTTTTATCCCTATTATTACATTGATTTGATCATGTTGTGATGGAATTATTTTTATGAATTCCTTTATCTTGTATTAATTGTTTTATGATGTCATGATGTTTAAGATTCCCATTTGTATTACATGGGTTATGCAATGATGTATGATTTATGATTTTGTGGCACACATAAGAATGGTATCATTATGAGATGGGTGGGACCTATATCTCCCTCCAATTCATTGGGTAAAGATTTTATATCTCATGAGAAAGACATGGCTGAAATGGTAGGTTATACCGGTTCAGTGAAACAGTACTGAAACGAGGGTTACTCGATTCAGAAAGGGACTTAGTCCACTAAGATAGTATTGGCAATGGGTCTTGAATAACAAGAAATGATTCTCTATGATTATGTGTGTATGCCACAAAGTTTCATGTTTTACGTTATGATTATTGGGATTTCATTTCACTACTATGATTTATCCCATGTTATAAAATTATGCTCTCTTTTGCAGGTTAAGATTTCCAAAAGTTATGTTCTTATGAATATGATGTGATTGATTTTTCTTTTGTATACCCTTACTGAGCATTTGAGATCACCCTTTTATGTATTCTTTTCACCAGGATATAAAGAATGGTTTTAGGTAAAAAAAAGGGAAGATCTTTATGGGAGATATTGAAGATCTTTCACCACGATTAGAAGATTACGTTCCGAGTTTCCAAAGACACTAAACTATTACGATCCTTGTGTGTGTGTGTTTTTGTTATTTACTAAGTATTCCGAAAAAGTAATGTAAATTCTATGTACGTCAGGCATTGGGTCTCTACAGGAACCGATGAAACCTCATTTTGAATTATGGGTTTTCTTCTGTGGACATAAATATGTTTTTAGTGTATTAAAACACTAAAACATGTACAGGTTGGTAAAACATATATAGAATGACAAAAAATGATGATAAATTATGGGAAAACCACAACGAAGTTGTTTATTATTTTTATACATAGGATACATTTCAATCCAATGTGTGGTGTGGTTGTAATTACATGTAATTCCCATTTGAAAGGTCTAAAATACTTTACAAGCAAGTTTCGGTGGGTCAAAACATGGAAAACAATTTCAAAATGCTATAAAATCATTAAAAATGACAACATATTTATGTTTGAAATATTAGAACCAAGAAAATTACATTCTAGATTATATGTACATAAACATGTTTTAGTGTTTTAAAACACTGAAACGTTTGATGAATGGTTGAAACCATAGAAAATGTCCATAGATTGATCTGTAATCATGACAAAAACACATATTAAATTTATATTTACATGTATGAATTGAAATCACATCGATCAAATGTGCAGTGTTGTCATAATTACTAGGAATAAACTTTTGAAAGATACAAATCCATTAAAAATAGGTTTTGAGGGGTCAATAGTTGGAAAAAGTTTTTTGTATTTTCCAAAAATCAAAATAAAAAAACTATAGATTAAATTATGACATGTAGAATCCATATATATATATATATCTGAATTATAGTTTTTTAGTTATGGAAATAGACATGTTCTAAGTGTTTAAATACACTACAATATTTTTTTAGAATGGTAAAAACTATAGAAAATGGCTTTATATTTAAGTGAACTCATGGAAAACCCACCACTACATTAATTTTACCTATATGCGTAAACACAAAATCAATCTAGCATTTGGTATGGTCGTAATTTCTCAGTATACACTTTATAAAGGTACAAAAACCATTAAATACAAGTTTGACGGGGTCAAAATATGGAAAATGAAATCGGAGTTCATTGAAATCATGGGAAAATGTTTGAAAATTTAATTTATAAATATATGAATAGATGACACATCATTCCTAATTACAATTTTCTCTTTATGGCCGAAAGCATGTTTTTAATGTTTTAAAACACAAAAACTTGTGTGGAATGGTCAAAACCACATAAAACGACATTAAATTTATGTTAAATAATTGGAAAATTACCTATGATTTGTTTTTATGTGTATTTGTATAAAACATGTCAATACAACATGTGGTGTGGTTTCAGTTACATGTCATACACTTTTTAGAGGTTCAAAAGCTTTTATGAAAATCGTCAGGGTCAAACCCAGTAAAACAATATTGGATTACCCTAAAATCATGAAACAATGACAAAAAATTTAATTATGAAATGTAGGAACTCACAGAACATTATTCTAAATTACAGTTTTCCTATTATTGATTTAAACAAATTTTTAGTGTTTTAAAACACTAAAACATGTGTGGATCGGTCAAAAACAAATAAAACAACCTCATATTTATTTAAAATCATTGGTAAAACAACTTTGCGTTTTTTGATGTGTATACATAGATAACATGTTAATCATATGTGCACTGTGGTCAGAATTACTCGAGGCACACTTTAGAAAGGTACAAAAGCCTTTAAAGTCATGTGATATGGGTCAAAACAAGGAAAATGAAGTTTAAATTCTCATAAATTATGGTACAAAAACCATAACTCTAATTTTGAAATTTTGTAACCAATAACACGTCATTCATAATGATTTTTTCTGTTCTTCATATAAAGATGTTTTTAGTGTTTTAAAACAATAAAACATGCATGGAATGGTTCAGAACCATAGAGAACAATCTTGGATTGATGTGAAATAATTAAACATCCATAATTGAGAGGGTTTTATCATATATTCATAAACTACACATCAATATAACACACGGTGTGATCGCAATTACTAGCTATACACATCAAAAATGTACAAAAGCCTTAAAAAACAAAGTGTGGGGGGGTTTAAACTATGTAAACACTGTCATATTTCTATAAAATCTTTGAAAAAAATTGTAAATTTAATTTTTACATATAAAAAAAATGGATCATCGATCAAAATTATGGTTTTCTTGATATTTCTATAAGCATGTTTTCCGTGGTTTAAAAAAATAATATATGCCTAGAATGATCTAACACATAGAAAGTGACCGAAAATTGATATGAAATCATGGGAAAACCACTTCTATGTTGTTTTTGACATGAACATACAAATAACACATCACAATGTTGGGCAGTTTGGTTATAATTTCTTGATATAATCATCTGAAATGTATAAAATCCTTTAAATACAAGTGTTATGAGAGAAAAACCGTTAAAAAATGTCTTATTTCCCCGAAATCACAAGAAAAACATACATTTAATTATGAAATGTTTGAAATGATGTCACATAATTCAAAATTACTATTTTCCCATTATGGTTGCGAACACATTTATAGTGTTTTAAAACACTGAAACCTCTCTGGATCAGTCAAGCCCATAGTAAATTTCCTCATATTGATGTTCAATCATGGATAAAACACCTTTGGGTTGTTTTTGAAGTATAAGACATTTTTTATATAAAAATAATTAAAATTTGTATATTATGTAAATTTCTAACTCATAGCACACCTTATTAAAAGTAAATTACGAAAATTTACTCATCCCTTTTCAGTTTCATCTATTTATTTTTTTCTTAAATAGGTCTGTTTATGTTTTCAAAATAAATTTCAGAATATATTAGTTGTTTTATACTAAAATTTATTCTTTTTTATCCAAAAAAATTTATGCTTATCCTATTGATTATATTCTATATCAAATTTATTTTTCATTTATTTTCATTAATGTTCTATTTTTCATTATAAAAGGAATATGCTTATGGTACAAATTATGATGAGAATTTTGATCCATGACATTGTTTAGAAGGTATTTGGGAGGGTTCTTAGGTTCCATGTTATGTTTATATTATATCAAATATTATATTATAATCCCGATTTATTGTGTGTAGTAATAATTATTCATTAATTATCTGTTACATTTAGTGACATGAGGTTGTAAGTTTTAGTAGATGACATGACTTGGAGGAAGACAAATGTAGTGAAGGTTGTGACATGGGTGTATTTTAGAAATAAGTTGTTGTTTTAAATATTTTATAATTACATTCAATGAAGTATAATTGAACTAAATTGAGGTGACAATGACTGGATGTTCATAAGTATAATATATGTATTATAGTTTTATCATATTTTTAAATTTAAGTTTATTATATGTCAGTTTTTATATATTTATAGTTTTATATTATCTTTTTTAAAGGAATATGAATTAGTTGTGGTTATATGTGTCCACTGATAAATTCATTGATTTAGAAAAAATTTGAAATAGTTAGGACTAAACACCACTAATATGTTCTACAGTGGGTTCTTATATTTCATTTTTATAAACCATTATTTTTTTAAATAAAAAAACATATTTTAAATAAAAAATGACCACCACTAAATTCTCCAAAAATGACACAAATTATAACCAATTCTAAATTATAAAAACAGTTTTGAAATTACTAGTGACCCTAAAATATGTGATGGATCCTATATCCACCAAAAAACTATGAAGAAGTGTCTTGAAAAATAACTAGTTCATAAAGGAACTGTCACTAATTACCCTGTTTGTGTAGTGTATGCATCATTCGAACATATATTTTCGCTCACAAGTAGTATATCCTGAGTTTTTTTCCAATTATAAAATGATGATTCCTTTTATTTTTTCATTCATGATATTATTTAGAATGTTCCATAAATGACCCATGGTTAGGAAATGACCAATTATGGAAGTGATCCCACGGGATAATCAAGACCGTTCTGAGTATTACCCTCCAACAGGGATGGGTGGAGTAGTTCCCCGACGAAAACATTGAGTAGTACCCACCCGTAGGGCTTGTAATTTTATTTTCTTGACAACAATTGAGTTATACCCTCCAACAAGGCTAGGTATTAGAGTTTCATGATGATTTTATAGTGGTACAATTCAGTGGGGCTTGTCAGTAGAGTTCCTTAATGACTATTGAGTTATACCCTCTATTAAGGATGAGAAGTGGAGTTCCTCAACAACTATATAGGTATCCATGTACATGTTGGGACAATGGAGTTCCATAATTAATTTTTGTGTGGTAACCTCTAGTAGAGCTGCATTGTGGGATTCCTCAATGACTATCATAGGGGGACTCTTCTGTTGTACCTAGGTATGAGTTACCAACCTAGAGATTCCTTCATCTCACCTATGTGGAATATTGATGAGGGATTAATTAGATTGGATGTATTCTGTAGGGTAGACATTTTTTATGTTGATAATCATTGATTTTTTTTTCAAAACTCTTGGACACTATTCTTTGTAGGTAGAGCTGTGACATACAGATCAACTTACAATCTCATTTAGTATTCCATTTACTGATTATATACATTCTTCTATATCCACACCAGGGATTTTTCTAACCTTCTTATAAGAGTAGTTAAGACGAATTAGGTATTCGATGTGATTTCCTTGTTTTTCTTCTCGTGGTTTGATGATTCTAGTCTCCTACTATGGGTGGTTATGTCTCAAACTGCAACACATCCCCATGGTTGTTATTTCTTTTGTAATGGACAATATCACTTGGCCTATGGAGGCATACATTAGGTAGTTGCATCACGAGACCCATCTTGGGTCGGTTCATGAACATTTCACTTCCAAGATGGATGGATACTTATGATGTTGTTTAGACTAGGTCCCTTTAAAGTATTTTTTGTCTTTAGAGAAATAGTTTCTACATGACATGATTTTAGTTCTTGGGCTAGGGAATCGAGTGATGGTATTGGGGGAAACCATTGCATTAACTATGACCATGCCAACTTGATTATATATTTAACAGAACCTAAAATTTGTTGTAAGGATCAATGGTACATGGGCCATATAGGATTGAATTGTTGATTTTCCTTCTTAAGTCAACTCCAATATATATATATATTCTCATTTGACCATGGTACGTCATGATAAACTTTAGGATGCCTCTGTGATGACAACCATCCAGGATACAAGTTCCATATTGTGATAATGATTAGTTCAGCAATGAGGACATAATACATGGTCTATCCCACATACCATTCCTCTCAGTTGTCAAGTAGAAAAACGTCCATCTTTCAGGTACCGAATCGTTCGAGTAAACCAATTTAAGTATATGTGAAGGATTAGCACATCCATGAGTTCTAGTATATAAGGCCACCTAGTTTGTACAAAAATCTATATCCTTAGGAATCGGAATATTGGATCGAGTAGTTGGTCTATAACATAAGGCTGGTTTAGAACCCAATGAATATGGTTGTTACACTAGTTGCTAGATTCTTCCATGGAGAAACAGGGAGTGTCTGTAGCCACTTTATGAAGATGCACAATGAGTCAAAACTATTATAGACTGACTTATGTTAACAATTTCATTAAAAGTACCAAACCTACAACTTGCACTCAGTTCATATATATAAGATTATGGATATATATAAAAAGAGAGGAATGATTGTGTAGTTTTACAAAATAATCATCTCAGAGCTTACCTGATACACCCTTAACATGATCCAAATTTAATAATATCATTTAGAAAGGTTTGATATCAGAATCCAAAGAGAGATCTGT
This sequence comes from Viscum album, assembly GCA_963277665.1. Taxonomy (NCBI): domain Eukaryota; kingdom Viridiplantae; phylum Streptophyta; class Magnoliopsida; order Santalales; family Viscaceae; genus Viscum; species Viscum album. The sequence goes on from OY728138.1 coordinate 1,930,556,767, forward strand.
GCCAGTATAGTACCTATATTCAACACTACATATGACAGGGTAATATATTATGCACTATTGAAAGAGGTATTAGTATTATAGGGACTCTAGGAAACATGAGATAGAAGTGGGTGTCATAGAGCTAAGTCCTCTTTGACAGTTTACAGGCACCGATCAGTTGGATCTCATCATAGTTGGCCCTTTCACATAAAAACCAAGGAATGTAGTCATATGATAAAGAGGAACCACATAGAACAAAGGTCTCCCAGATAGGATTGACTCTTTATTTGTTATGGGTTAGTTCACATGGACTATGACATCCTAAACAGACATGCTGAGGAGTGCATACCGGTAGCTGATGGACCACATTAGTAGAGGAAACACCCTGATCAGTGATCTCTCAGGCGAGGCAGAGTGGTCAAATGGAAGGTAGAGATATCATAGGAGAAAGAGGATCTATTGGTTGTTGATGATGCTATGATATCAACCTCCAAAGCTTCCATGTGTCACACTTAAGCCATAAGGAGTTTTTTGCTGGTTCTATATTTAGTTGAAGGAATTAGTGTATTATGATCCTACATTGAAAGCGATTATTAGAGAAATGAACAAATTTTATTGTACAATATATTTAATATCAGTAGACACTTGATCCAGTTATTAAGTTATATCTATACTCTTTGTGAGAGATATGGAGCTCTCAATTGAGGTGCTATCATAGAAACATCATCATGAGGATCTTATATGGAATTCTTCTTTAGTATATTTTATCAACCGGATTAGTAGTTTCTCATTTGCTGGAGAGAGGTTCATGTGTTACCTTTTTTAAATAATGATGGAACCTCATGATATAATCTTGGGTACATATTTGTTTTCCATTTTTTAATACTATATTGGTTTCACTATAGAAAAATTAGATTTCAGCATCATGATGGTTCGAGAATCACTTTTTCTTGTGATTAATATCTCATAGTAGAACATTGGGTTCAATGAGCAGTATATTTCAACCAATAAACCATAATTTAGTGGGTATATACCTTGGTGTATTAGGCTCTTATGGAATGCAAGTTCCTTCATATGTTGATGATTATATGGAAATATTCCTTGATGAAGTTTTACGATAGCTTCAAATAATGGATATTGTGTTTTTCATCAACTTGCATCCCAGGTTGGCACTGATATCCTCTATAGAATGCCAAATGGCCCCAACCCAGCTCAAGGTGTTATAGTTTCCTTTCATGGACCATCAAGTTAATTCATACATCAGAACCATTGTATCCACATGGTATCTAAAGAGTGTTTTGTGAAAATTTTGGATGAGATATTGGATCTTTGAAAAGATTATGATCACCTGAACCAAGACATGAAAAAGGAAAAAGTACCACTTTCTGGTCATTTATAAAAATTTGGCCGGAAACAAATAGTGAGATAGTTCTAAAATATATATCATAGGTCCAAATACAACCAATTGATCACTCACAAGGCTGATATTCCAATGTTCTAATTTTGATGTCGCTAACAACACTATCAGTTCCCAGTGATACCCTTTGGGGTGACGGTTTCCCCTACAGTGATTATGAATTTCATGATCTATGTCTTCTAGATGTTCTTGGATAATTTTTTCACATTTATCGACGATATACTTGTCTACACTAAGGCATAATAGGATCATGTAGAGCACCTGAGGTCGGTCCTATAGTTTCATCAAGAGCATTAGATTAATGAGATACTATAAAATGTATGATTCAAGATTAATGAGGTTCACATTATCTGGAATTTCATTTCATAACATGGTTCTGTCATAGGTATAAATAATATTGGTGCATTGTTTGCTTGTGTCCCACCCCAGATTATCTTAGAGGTGCAGAGCATTCTTGTATTAGTTGTGTAATAATGGATGTTAGTGGAGACTTATATAGAATCACAGACCTTTTGACCACCCAATCATTGAATGTGAAATAGTTTACCTGGTCATAGAAGTGCCAAATGGCATTTGAGTAGGTGATGCTGATTCTAGTGAGTGATCCAGTGTTTATAATTCCAGAAGAAGAAATGAATTTTGTTGTGTATTATGATTCCTTAGGAGTAGGTCTTGCATGTGTGTCGATGCTATGGAAGCTAGTTAACACATATGGGTCAAGGTTGTTGATACCCCATAAGAAGAATTATACAACTCCTGACGCATATTAGGCAGTTTTAGTCTTCCCATTGAGAATGTGAAGACACTAATTTCTACGAGGGTACTTTTTGGTTTAATCAGACAATCAAAGACTCATATATGTCTTCAAATAGAGAAACCTAAACCTATGACAATGGTGTTGGTTGGAGTAACAATAATTATATGAATTTGAGATCATCTATATTATATGGATGGGAAACATAGTATCACATTACATTAGGAGGAAGTCACATGATGACATGGTGAAGGATGATTTTTAGCGATTTTCTTCCATGCATCTTACTCGAGAGGAGCAAGAGGGTACACCTTTTTTTAGATGATGGTGTTGACTCGTATGTTTCTTATGTGTGTGAGAGAGTCTCAAATAAGATAAATTGAATATGAGGTCCTACATGACCAAATATCCACATGCGACTCACCAGATTAATATTATGAAAGACGGAATCATGTCATATTTTTGTAGGTATGTATAGTGGATATAGTCATGATATTGAAGGAGGTTAGGCATGATTTCCAAACATATCCCCAAGCTATAAATCATGGTCTGTTGAAGATGTATAAAGACCTTCATCCATGATTGGTGGTCTGATATGAGACAAATTGTAGTTGTGTTCATCTCTTAGTGACTCACCTATCAGTTGGTGATAGATGAATGCATGTTTTGGAAGGTTTGTTATATCCCATTGAGATCATAGGGTGGAAGTTGGATGACACATCTATGGAATTTTTTATTGGTCTTCCTTACACATTAAACATCCATGACACAATCTCGGTGATAGGTGACAACCCAAGAAGTCGACACACATCCCAAAAATTAGAGAGAAGAGTTGGTTGAGGTTTTTGGGGAATAACTATGTATGGGAGATCATTTGAATTCATGGGGTTTCGTCGACATGATTCTCTGACCATGATGTTAGGTTTGAATCTTGATTGTGGAGAGGCCTATTAGAGGAATTTGTGACACAAATTAGGATGTGTATATACATTCACACACATACTAATAGATAGATCAAACACACTATCCAGGTGTAAGAGGTTATTCTAAGGGATTGAATTTTAGGCATTATTCAGATCTGAGGGGATCACCATCCCTTTCTGGATTTTGTATAAAATAATAACTACCACTCTTCCACCAACATGGACCCTTTTTAGCCTCTTTACGAGTGACACTATAGGGAACCCTTGTGATGGTCCGAGATCGATGATAAATCATATATGGGCCTAGATATGGTGCAGGTAACAATATAGATAATCTTGGCCATCCATAATTAAACAAGGATGAACCAGAGGAGATAGAGATCCTATGTAGATCACCATTGTACGAACATGGTGTTCGAGTATGGAAACCATGTTTTCCTGGCAGAATCCCCATAATGAGGATTGTGGATTTTTTATTGTGGAAGAAAGCTATCTTTGAGTTTAATCAGGCCATTCTAGATCATTCATATGGTTAGTGAGTTTGATTACCAACTTCCCTACCTCCATAGGTAGAGAAGGTTCACGACGTCATCCATGTTTCCTATTTTTTGAGATATGTGTATGACCCTACAAACAATATCAACTAGGGCGAGATAGAAATTGAGGATGGAGAAACCATTTGGGCACCTAGTGGTGATCAATCGTTGAAAGGATATGAACCATCTGTAGACGGAGCTTCCCATTGTTTTTCATAATTTTTTTCAGAATGGTAATGTCAAGAGAGTTACATAGGGAAGGAGACACATGTGCAAACTCATTATCTCGACTTACTTTTTTAATTTTTTTATTTCTGGGGATGAAAATGTTGAAGGAGGGAATGATGTAGTAACCCATTTTGATCCTTGTAAAACTATTACATATTTGTATATATATTTTCAGAGCTATAAACAAAGATGGTGTGTAATTCCATGGACCGATGTTCCCAGGATTAATTTTATAAAAATATTTTGTATATTTAATATTACATATTCTTGGTTATTGTTGAAAATTAGATAAATCATAAACAATAGCTTATATAAGAAATCATTGACCATGGATGAGTCTGGAATGTGTTTTTTTAACACAAGTGAAACATAATATGGGTTAGCGTGGGGGATTTTAGACTCCTCTCTTTTTGGTGGTATGTTCAGTGAGTAAATTTATTATTAAACTAGTTCATTGATTCATTTAGCTACAGTTAAATATTATATAAGAATAATTACGGGGTGAATTAGGCAGGGTTAGCCTCATAACCCTAGAATCAATGAAGACTTTCCCCTTATTCCTTCCGTTAGTATATCATATTTCATGATGAGAAAATTATGAATTAGATCAGTTTAAGAATCAATAAATGAAATGACATCTCTCAATCATTGGCAGGTGAATTATTTATCAATAAATAATAAAAAATCCATGTATGACTCAATAATTTTTATTTATTGAATATTAATAAATTAATTTAATTGATATATACTTTTTATTGGGGTTGGGAAACTTTTTCACATGAGGATGCACCAAAATACCAGATTTAAATTGATTTATATAATTTTTAACCCGATCTCACCCTTCGTAATTTTTAGACATGAATTACTATCCAGTGATGATCAAATTGTTCTTATATTACCTTTTCCCCTTATTTTAATTGAATTGTTCACCAGTAGGACCCCATTGTCATTGATTAAATTTTCTTGTTAGAACCAATCCATCTTGGACCCCTTATAGGTGCAAAAGAATCACATCCTAGGATATGATTAATGAAATATGGCCATATTTGTGATAATTTAAAGAAACGGACGTTTTATTTGTGATTTGAGAATATGTAATCAATGGAAGATTCATTAACCACAAATAAGATGAATGATGAATCCCTAATAAACCTCCACAGCTGATTTATGGAAAGAGAAGATAAGAATCCATGATCCATGACCAGATCAGTATGATTTGTGTTTATTCAAGTTGATATATTTGCAGAAATGAATAGATTAATGTGTGGGAAGGGGGTCTTGAAAACTGTGAAAACCCTGGTAATATGTTGTGTGCAATGATGAACACAATTTAGGGGGACCCTCACAAATATTATTAGCTTTTTTTGGAAAAGATACGGATGACATGACGTGTGTCCATATTATTCACCATGTACCATTCCCTGATTGTGAAACCCCGATGGCGAATCACTTGGTTGAGAACTTCTATGGAATAATAAGGCCATGTATCTAAGTACAAGGAATCATGGTTGACTATAGATGAATGACTAGAAGGACAAAACCATGCCTCAATTGGTTTGAACATGAAATCTAGTAAACATACACTTTATACACTATTACATAGATTGTGAGGTGTGTACCACCAATGAAATGGCACAAAAATGGAGTAGGAACACATTTATTATGGGTCCTCTTATATGCTTTATACCCTTTGGCATCTTTTGAGGAAACTTCAATCATAAATATCTCCAACGTTTGAACTCGTATTTTGGATAATGACTAACCTATCCTGATTTTTTCCATATAGAGTGTGATCGTTCCATTTGATGTGGACTTTGAGAAATGATTTTGAATGTTTTGGGCATGAAGCCCTGTTGTAAATACATGATTATAGAAGTGTTCATTCAAGATCACTAGGACCACTCTATGTGGTACCCTGAATTAGGGATCGGTAGTGTAGTTCCTTGAATAAAAAGCTATGTGGTACCAACCTGCAGGTTTGGGAAATGGAGTTCATCGATGACTATCAAGAGGTACCCTCAAGCAGGTCTTTGTTGGGGATTTCCTTGATTATTATTGAGATTTAACCACTAGTGGGGCTGGTAGTGGATTTCCTCAATGTCTATCATGTAGTACCATCTAGTAGGGATTGTAAGATAAGTTCCCCAATAGTTATCAAGCGGTACCCTCGAGTAGTGTTGTGCAATATAGTTCATCGATTATTTTCCTTATGGTACCCTCATGTAGATCATGGAAATAGGGTTCCTATATGACCATAAGAGAGGGACGCTTCAATTGTACCAGGTCATGGCTACCCTACCTAGATTTTGTTTCACCTGTAATATGCATAACAATGTTTAGGTGTGACTTGACTTGGATGGATTCATATGGAAAGACACATGATATATTGGGCATCATTAATGGACTTTTGGAAATGTTGGATACTCATATTCATAGGTTGTGTTATGATATATATATATATATATATATATATATATCTATATCAACACCTTGGATTTGGTAACTCTCCTTCCAGGAGAGGCGAAGGAATGAAAGGTATGTAATGTGATTTTCATTTTTATCATCTCATGGTTATATGAGTATACTCTCTAATGAAGTTAGTATTTCTATTTCATTTGTATGAGCTATAATTTTTTACTATTAAATGACTTAATATTCACTTTTTTCTTTTAATTCTCCCATTCAACATTTAGGGTGTCATACATGGTATATATTTAATCACCCATGCATCATATTTTATAGCAAGTGTTGTGTCTTATATAGATGATGTAAAGGTTGAATGTGACAACTGAAGAGCTATGAAATACTTAGTGCTTGGGACCTTGTATAAGAGTCACTGGTTGAGATTCATCGGATGCGATATTTCTATATCATAATTGTCTATTTTTTTGTTTGGTTGGGACACTTTTCTAATTGAGTGATTATTTTCCCCCATTAATTTCTATATTACACTATCGTACTCTCTTTTTTCCAATTGGTCATTCATGTGTGGTGTCTTACTTATCTTTTTTCACTTTTAATTTTTGTTCCAATGCACTTCTATATCAAGATGGTATTGTGTGTGTATATAGGTAATTAGGTAAACTCATACCCATCATTGTTATGCCTTCAGTGTTGGTCTCTATCCCCTGGCCAATCGAATTAAGATTGGCGTAGTTGCAGATCGAGCCCTAGCAAGGGCCGGATCATGACATACATATGTAATAATAATTTCATAAATTTTTTATTATTTGTTAAAATAATATTTTTCACTGCTCACATGAAAAATCAATTTTTTAGACCTGACAATTAAATTTCAATTAATATTACATTACTATTCATAATCCAAAAATCGTGTTCATTAATTATAATTAATTTTTTAAAATTTGAGAATTCATTATTTAGTTGAAATAGAAATATCTAGTAGAAATTTTATATAAAAGAAGATAAAATTCTAAAATGTTAACAATTATTTATTAATACATGAAATATATTATAGATACTATAAATATATTATCTTATAATTTAATTTTATTATACAGATTTTGTTGATATAATATTCCAATATTTTTAAAAACGATTCTTATATATGAAATGATCTTTATTAGTAATAATAGATATAGTAATTGAAGATAATTAATATTAAAATTTGACATTATTTTCTTTACACTCATATATATTAAAAATTTTACTTATATTAATTCATTATAATTTAATATATATTTTTTAATGGTTAATTTTAATAATTTTAATTTTATCCAAATAAATCATTGTATTCATTTAAGTCCAATGTTTCTTATGGATAATGACATCTAATATAATATTTATTTAAGGTTTATATATGGTGATATGTCGTATCATTACATAACTGGGTTGTGAATCCATAAAAAATATTACTTTTTAGTACATACAATTTTTTTATCGAGTATAGATAATTTAAGACTAGATATATAAAAAAATTGATTTGAATAACTATAAAATTGCATGCTCTCCAATAATAAATTTTTTATCTTAATATTTATTGATTGTTCTTGTATTATTTTTTATATATTTTAAAAAAATTGAGACTATTCTTTTTCACCCTCTTCTTGGCCATTCGAAATACTTGGTGGAAAAAACAACCTTTTCTCAGAGTGTTGTGTCATGATGCATCATATTTGGGAATTGAATAATTTGTAAAACAATTAATGCATTTATATACTTTATTATAATATTACATGAGGAGCCTTTGTCAGTTAATGAGATTATTTGAGTTTAATGGGTATATATGAATTTATTTGAAGATAAGTTTGAAATATTGTTGTTGGTTTCTAAATTTTTTATTCACTACAAATATTTTATTCAAAAAATAAAATTGAAATATATTTATATGAGTAAGAATAAAATATATATTATGTAAAATATATAAGACTAAATTTCCCTATAACATGAATAATAATGTGTTTGTATTGAGAATCTATGATTATATCAAATGATATTGAAGAGTAACCAATAAGATATATAATCGTAATATAGTGATATATATTAATAAATATTGTGATATCAATCATATTTAGTATTAAAATCAAGAATTTGTAAGTGAAACTTCATGATAACAAGTAATTCCTAAGTGTAATCGAAATTGGATATAAGATTAATTGTTCTGGATAAGAGAATTAATTAGTGATTTTTAGGCGAAGGAATAATTATGGCATATGATTCATTATAGACCATAATAATATCTAATGTCATGATACTAGGAGTTGAGTTGATATTCTGTGCATTTATTTTTTAAGTGATGATATAAATGGGTACATTTTACTTTGAGACGATTCTTTGAACCACAATTATTTTGAACCTTTAAACATGTAGACATGGAAATTAAGCAATGATATTTTATGAGGCTTCAATAAAGGGTAAGGGAAATGATATATGATGATGTTTAAATGATAGGATCATGTGATGTTAATAATATATACTTGTTTAGAATTTAGGAAATTTAAAATTGAATTTATAAATCTCTATATAATGATTTATGTTATGGGATTTTCAGGTTATCATTTCATGAGTTTTATGATAAAGATATCATGATACTACACATTCGAAGGTATTTATATGATTTAGGAATTAAATATTATCAATGTGATTGATGCTGAGTCTAAAAAGGATTAATAATATTCAATGAAACCAGTGAAAGAAAAATCATATATGATATTATTCGAGAAAAGAATATATGAGTTTTTAATTGTAATTTGATTAATAAGAAATATATGTCTTTAAATAATTGTGTAGATTTAATTTATTTATTCTAAAGTCTCAAGATAATATCCTTTAATCAATGTGGATGCATTGAGAACCCCAATTAATGTATTTTAGTTTCTAGTTTGAATATCATTTAAAAATTTGAGGGGTGCTATATAATGAAATATAATTATAATTATGATTTAGGAGAGATTTGTGGGGAAAAGTTGATTCTTTTCTACTTATAAAAACATTAAGATATTAGTGATGTATCAATAAATAAATCTCAAACTAAATATTAGATGAAAATAGTTTCCCATATTAGGTTATAACCTTGATGAAATAAAATATTACTTTTTTGTGCATTTTTTATACCAATAGATTTCTCATAGTTTTAAATATAGGTATAATCTGAACATTAAACTAATATATACATTAATGTTACTGATAAATTATATTATATAATAAAAAATGATTACAACCCATTATCAGTTATATAAATAATTTCATCTAGTCACTTATCCGCGTATATGTATCCCCAATATATTTTTGAATGAATAACACTAAAATGTAATAACATCATTTGAAAAATTCAATAAAATTCAATACACATTCCAGAATAATAATAAGAAATCAAGAACACTATTAACCTTATAAAATTAAATTTTATTCACATTTACTAATTAATTAATAGATCGATATTACATTTACTTATATACATTAATAAATTACTTTTAATGAATATCATGTTATTTGTTAACGCAAATATTCCCCTACATACCTTTTTTTATTATAATATGGTTTACCAAAACACAAAAATAATTCATCCAATTATTTTGGTCTATTTATCCTATATTAGTTAATTACTTACATTAACATAGACTATGTTAATATGTGAAAATATTGAAAAATACAAGTATTCCCTCAATTCAAAAGTTTACAAAAACTTAAAAAAAATCCATATTATCCTGATTTGGACTATAATAATTCGTAGCCAATCATAACATACCATAACCACCAAATAAAAATTATTTTCAACCAATAATTTCTTATCATTAATTACTGCATCATTGTTTAAATCAATTCCCCATTTATGTTTTCCACTCTATTTATATTTTAATAAATTTTATTATGGAATTATTTAAATCTTGTACTTGAACACATTAATGAAGAACAATAATCACTCAAAAATTTATTAGAAATAATTATTCAATATTAAAAATAATTTCCAAAGATGAAAAACTCACATTAAATCATTAAAATTCATAAATGAACCCAAATAAATTATAATAGCATGTTATTCACTAAATTAATGTAGAATGTTAAATATATAACATTTATTTCTCAATTTACATGAGTAATAGATCTCTCTCTCCTTCGTGAATATGGAGATCAAAATAATTTACTAAACCAAAAAAATTGATAAGATATTAGAATGTGATAGAGACCAAATCTCAGAAAATATATGTATATATATAATATAATAATTTTTTGAGATATATCTGACCCCACAAAGGATCATAAATCCAATAGCCAAAAAATTTGAAATTGATCCAAGATATTATGAGCTTAAATTTGGAGATTAGAGCCTCAATAGTTGATCATATATGATCCTTATCCTGAAAAATCATAGATAAATATCCTAACACCATGAATTAAAAAAAATAAGAAGATGATTCTTATAAAAAAATTACACAATATGATATATTTTTCTTGATTAACCACCAACGGATACTTAATGGTAGTCTAGGTCCTTTCAACCATTTCTCCCTCCATCGAGTACCCAAAACCCCACACTAGATACACGATAGTATATTATGAGAAAAATGCCTATTTATGTACCTATTAACACCCCTAACCTCCCCCATCACCAAAATACTCTAAATTGATATCAAAATTCTCTCACAATAAATTCAAAAACATGAAAATTAAATCATAAACATACATCAATGACAAAGGTCCTTAAAATCTCCTCAGCATAGGGTTCCTAAAAATATCAAGACTCCAATTGCTTAGATCCATTATCGTACATTGTAACATTATCAAAAGATAAAAGAAATCACATCCTAATGAACCAAATAGTTTAGCCATCTTGGAAATATTTATATACACATGTTACCCATATTACATTGGGAATATAAAATAAATCATAAAAGAGGAAATTAATTTACAATCATAAACAAATCCAAGATATTATCTTCATAATATGGGGGAAGGAAAAAAATAAATGAAACTTAAAATTCTCATTAAAGATTATATAAAATTGAATCAATAATGATTCATTGAGAAATAAATATATTGAATTTAATATAATAGAACACACTTTCCATTAATCAATAAACTAAAAATTAAAATTCATCTATTGATTTTTATTCATTTTAAAAATATACTATATAATAATAAATGAAAAATGAATGAAATAATTCATAATAATTAGGATTACATGATTTCAGTCATCATTGTATCTTTACCATAAATACCTTTCATAATAAGGTTTAATAATTAGGGGTAAATACCAATTTCATTTGGCCAAACTTTGTCATCTAATTAGACAACTCATGCATCGAGGGGCTATCTATAACTAACCCTTAACCAAGTCTATATGTCCAATAAATTAATTATATATCTAATGAATGATTATATAAAAGTTTCCCATACCACTTTGAAACAATTTAATAAAATGAATATAATGTTTTTTATTAATTTTATATCCAATCAGATGCATATACACCTCATTAAACTGGGTGGGCATTTAACATCCAAATATAACTTTATGAACAGAGATCGATATAATGTCCCCTAAAAATTAATTTATTTTTTTATTCATGATAAGTATAAATAAAAAGTTGTAGATGAATTATAATGTAATAAATATGAATTTCATGAATTATTGTATTAGGAAACAATCAATGACGTTTAAGATAAACCTATTGAAAATAAATTGAGTTAATAAATGACTTACCACATTGTAAACAGTCGGGACTTATATAACATATGAAAAATAATTATAAAAAGGGACACTAAATATCATTATGATAATGAGATTAATGATATGATATATCAAATGGAATTATACATACCCTAAATATAATAAATAAGTGGATAAAAAGTCATATAACTCAAAGAAGTTAAAGTGAGATATGAAATTTCGCACTTCAAGCATCCCCTTACTATAATAATCATTAACCTCCTTTATAACAGTTTTAATTTTTTATTAAATAATTAATTTACTATATTAATATTTATAATATATATTAGTTTTATTTTATAACATCACATGGACAATTAATTATTATTAATTATTTAATTTCATGGAATGGTGCATTTGTTTCATGGTTTCATGAACTGTTTATTTGTTTAAAATTAGGGATAATCTTATACAATGGTATTAGCACTGTAAAAGTGGAATGAAAAAAATACTAATTAAATTTAAAATTATTTATGGTCTCAAATATCATTTTTCTTTATAGCGTAATAATGATTCATTTTATAAAATGTTAATGATTAGTGTTCAGTTATTTATGGTGATTATTCCAGGCACTATGAACTAGATTCATTTTATATGCAATTATGATTATATATCAGTAAAATAACCTGAAAAAAGTTATAATATACATATTAAAATATTATTTATCTTCAAATGATGTTTCCTGATAAACAATTAATGTAGTCACTGAAGACTAAAGAACATTATTTGGAGAGGTGATTAATCATCATAATTTGGATTAGAACTTCATGTTATTGAATAGTATAAGGCAATAAAAGGTGTGAATATAATATATTTCATTTTAAAAATTAATTTTTATCATTTACATGATTTTGGAATTACTATTTCATGATGGATGAAATTTATTAGAAGAACGTAGAAGAATAAAAGAAAACAATAGTGGTGTTTTGAGAAGCATACCTATTGAATATCACCTCATTGAGAAACCCTCAATGAACCTATATTGGGTTAGTTATTGTTACTAAAATAATATGGACCTAGGGAGAATGATTATGATAGGTTTTGGAATATATTATAGGATCCTACAGTCTTTTGGGTCGAAATGGGGTGGTATTTGTACTTGAGGAGAGGTGAGATTACGTGACTAATTAATGAATATTTTATAATTAAATACAACCACATTGATGTGGAAATAAATCCAAGAAATTATATTTTTAATTAATATATTTGAGGATATTTATGATAATTTAATATATCTACCACCCATTAAAAGTTTTTTTTAGGTATATTATACTTTTATATTTTAATTTTACTCCTTCTTCAACATTTTTCCAATACCTTCTTAAATAACTGTTATACCACGATAAATGTTTTTATCTTAAAAATAAATATTACCATAAATCCTTAATTATAAATTTTTATTCCAAATATAACATAAATTTTGACATTTAAAATTGACATAATTTAAAAAATTAGACTGAAAACTAATCCAACCAGCATTCTAAAAAAACATGTTTTTAAAGAGAAATGTTCAAAAGAATGAAAAACTTTTATATATGATTTATTTGGAAAAATTTTTTGGGATGACCTAAATTGGATTTATTGAAATATAATTGAACAAATTATAAATTAATTAATATTTAAAATATAATTTAACTCTATAAATGAATAATAAGAAAAAGATATTTTCAATCAAAATTCAATATTTTCAATTATTTATCAAAAAATTAATCTTCATGGAAAATTTTTTAAAAAAATACAATATGATAATATATAAATTGAGATATAAAATATTATGTGTATTTTTAAGATAAAATTTATAATATATTTTACATTTATTTTTAAAACAGGTGTGGCATTAAAAGGTGATAAAACCGCGTATAGAAATATATATCATTTTATGCTTAAAATTTCATTTTTTTCATAATCCTATAAAACATATAGGATGGATTAAAAGAAGAATTTTTTTAATATATATCATATAAAATTCATTAATATATTTCAATAATAATTTTTAATTTAACTTATTATGTTTAAATTTTATTTTGGCAATAAACATTTGTTTTTATATAAAATAATAATTCATATTCAATTATTTTTAATTCCAATTTATAATTAAATATTTAAAAATGTATGAATTTTATAATAATGAGTAATTTATATTTATTGGATATCAATATTTCCACTATTTTGAAAATAATGATTCTATCTATCATTATGAAATAATAATATTTAATCCTTTTTAAGCATGGTGTTCTATGTATTGTAAGCTATCAAAGAAATAGATTTTATCAAGAAGAGAAATGATTGAAAATATTTGGTTGCTATATTCACCAATCCATCAACAAATTGAATCCACTTAATTTGAAATTTCACAATGAAAATCAGATGTTTATTATTTAAAATATCATTCTGTGAAACCCACATCATAAATAGGATCAATGAAATATATCCTTAATAAAAGGGAGAGGGAAATGTGATGATTACCATAAAATAAGCATCCAAAGAGGATAAAAATAGTATGAATTGAAAATCAGGATGTGGAAATGAAATTTAAAATCTTGTTCTAATGGAGAGTTATAGAAATATTGTAATTAAAAGGTTAATGAACACAAAACCATTAACCAATTAGGTATAAAAAGGAAACTGTTATCATGAAAAATGAAGGTAATTGGATAAAACATTATTTCAAAATCATTTGAATAGTTATACATATTTAATTTCAACACATAAGTATAATATCATGATTTTTTGGTTCTTTGATTTATCCCCACATCATTTCTTATCCTAGGATATGAATATTCAAGACAACTTTTTCAAAATTGATTCAAATCTCATAAATCATAAGTTCCAAAATTCATTCAATAATGTTATAAATATTTACTAAAAAATGTTTAGAAAAAGTTATCAAAAAACTATAAAATCCAAATTCCATCTTAATCCATTACATGAGTAGTTAATTTAAAGACTCATCCCAAGTTCATCTATAAAAATTCTCCAAAAAAAATTTAACGTTATTCAAAAAATAAAATTAATATTGGATTCCATAAACAACATAATTTAAAACATAATGAAACTCATGAAATATATAAATAACTTGATCATCTTAAATCTATAATGAATGAAAGTATGCATCCCTAAATTAAATATAAATTTGATGAATATATTATGTAAATACAAACATGTATTTAACCCAAAAATTATTACAAAAACCATCATGTCACTAACAAAATTCATGCATAACAATAGTATTTGATAAAAATATCATTTTCTTTGTTATTTAAACATAAATAATAAATTATTTCTTATCAAACCCAAATAATGTTTTTTCTAAAAGATTAAACTGCAATAGATTCACTTCTATTGGTTACTGATATTATTTATCACTTTCTACCAAATCCATAATGTAGAAGTACTGACGAACAATCCTTATACATCTATTGATTCCTAAAACTGAAATATCATTTATAATTTTACTACATAATTATGTAATCCAAAAACATCAATAATTTTTTTATCTTACTAAAAATATATTAATACAACACTCATGACCCTAATATATTTTATTATTTTTTGGAATATTATCCTAATTCCTTACGTATTTGTTTCTTTAGTTCCCCATATATTTATTTTTTATACAGTTAAAATTTATAATTTCATTATTTACTTTTCAATAATGATAACAATTACCATTTTCCATACACATGTAAAAAACTCAGAAACCCTTCAGTCATGTACAAGTGCGATTCAATCATGAATTATCACATGTGGGGAAATATTTCATTCCCTTTATACAGTAATCAATCTCCTTATCCATCATTCTATTTTTCTACAGATTTCCCTTAATATCACAATACATAGATAATTATTCCTCTATCTTGATAGAATATAAATAATTTATATATATGAATAATTTTTTTGGAGATAATTACCCTTCTGAGACATGGTTTAACCCCTTAAAATAAATTTCAATTCATTCCTTCTTTTTTATATAATCCATATAACACATATCTATACTAGTAAAATTTCTTGATTCTATGAAAAAGTTTCATCCTCCTATTGCGTTATGTTAAGGAAAATTCTCATCATTTCAATTTATTCCCCAATAGGGAATGTTTTTTCAAATATTTCATCCTTAAAATAATTCCATTCAATGAGTTCTATACCTTCTTCCTCCCTCATATTCTAGGTTAATTTCCACTATTGGATTCCATCATTACTGAGGTAATATACTACAAGTGTGACCTTTTCCTTTTCACCACATCCTTTGAAAATATTTTCTCAAATGACTAAATTCATTGGAAAGATGCCTCTGGATTAGTATTCCCACCATAGGATTGGAGATTATGTCACATAAATTGATCTAACATTGAAATTTCTCAATGTTTAATTGACTTATACATCTGATCAAGTTAATTTTTTATAAATAGATGATGTTTCTTAAAATAGTCATAATTTATTCCATTCCAAAACATGTTGTTTTGGATCCCACATCTGAAAGATCTCTTAATTTTTCACATGTATTCATAACATTACTCCATCCAGGATCCATTTCAAAATAGTGTAAAATTCTAGATTAGTTCATATCATTATGAAACATAACATATAATCCCCAAACCTCTGAAATACATACAATAAATTAAAAAATGTATACATATATAATATCTAACCCATAAACATGGTATCGTTGAGATGTTATTAGATGATTATCCTAATGTTATACCATTTGGTCAGGTTCTATAATATCTATTTTTTAAATATAGTTCCCTTGGTTTCTAGATAAATTAAAGTGATACCAACAATAAAGACCAAGACACCAATAGCCCGGAGCTAGTTCATTATATTATTACATTGGCATAAGATACATGAAATACAACCATTAATGATTTAATAGTATTGTAGTATAGTTAAACTAGACTCATATAGTGTTCTCTTATTGCCTTGTTCATAGAAAATAAAATTATAACGACAAAAATTATTTTTCATTCTTGAACTCATTCAACATCTCTTTTTCAAAACCATGGGAATGGAAACAAAATAAGGGTCGATAAAATGATCAGTAATGGTTATGTACAGTGGATTTATTCATAAATATATTAGAATCATGAATATTGTAAGGTAAATAACATTACAAAAATTCCATGTTATAAAAAAATAGAAAATGAAATTGAATCCATAGATTTTTTCATACCAAAAATCTCCCAGAAAATAATAAATAAATGCTAAATAAAAGAAATTCTAAATAATATTGATTACATTATCAGTTTCCTCATGATACATCTATCGTCAATAACATTCTCAAAATGTTTTAATATTTTTGGGTAAAACTCCATTTAATTCGCCAACATTGGCATCTCATTAGAGTACAGATGCATCGAGGGGCTATCCATAATTGATCCCCACTCCTGTTTTTATGTATAAAACCGCGATTTTATATAGAATAATATATTAAATAAAAGAGTCACATACCAATTTAAATTAATTTAATACCATTAATATATGGAGGTTTATGATACAATATTTTTAATTGGTTCATATATACATCAGAAAAGAAGGAGGGTATATAACATAAAAATATGCCTCAATGGAAGATGATCGAGAAAAATACTTACACAAATTAATTGATTAGGTATATTTTTTATAAATATATTGATTTTTTTAATAAAACAAAAGTCAACTATAATTAATTTCATCAATAATCATAGAATGATAGAATCAATGTTGTATAATCATAAACAGATGAATGATAATTGAGTTATGAAATCCCTAACCACTTTGTAATCAGTCAAATCCTATACCCCATAAAATATATAATTATCCAATATACATTTAATAACATGAAAATAATTATATTAAGGATATTATATATAAAATAATAGTATACATAACTAAAAAAATAGGATATATGTGGTGAATAATTCATAAATCTCACAGAAGTTAAAGTGATAAGATAAAATCGTTACCTCATTCTTCCCCTTTGGTCCTATTTCTATAAAAACCTATATAATGATTTATATAATTTTAATAACTCATTAAATAACTATAATCATATTTATAATAACTTATTTTGTTGCATTATAATATTTAATGACCCATTCATTATTAATATTCCATTAATTCCACAGTGTCTTGTGTGTTTGTTTCATGGTTTCATGAATGGGTCATTTGTGTTAAATTATTGATGTTATTTTAAAACTGCATTATAAATAAATATGTTGAATAAAATAGTTTTAATTAAATTATGTAATCATTAATGGTAACATATAACTTTTTTTTTCTTTTGTGTGGATGATTCATTTGGTAAAATCTTAATGATAAATTTTTAGTTTAATGTATCTATTTTTCTAAATACCGTGAAGTAGTTAAAAGTTTTTTCTATTCGTAGTATTAATTTGTTAAAAAACATTAAATAGGTTATAATATTCCTATTAAATAAATTTTTTTCAATAATAATAGTTTTATGACCATATATTAATGTGGTAATGGGAAAAGAACAAAAAACATTATTTATAGATGTGATTAAGCGGCATGATTCAGATAACAGTTTCATTTCTAAAATTAAAAAGTTGTAATAAAATGTATTGATATAATATTTTTATTAAATATATAAAATTATATTAATTACATTATTATAGAATTATTATTTAAATATGGAGGAAAATTATTTGGATACAGTAGAAAAAGGAAAGTAAATAAGGGAGGTGTTTTTAGAAACTACCTCTTGATTATAACAAACATGAGAGACCCTTGAGGAACCTAGATTTGGTATTTTGTGAAAAAAGAACCAATTTGATTTTCTAATAATGATTATGAGTTTCTTTTATTGATATTTTTGTTGATTCTATCCTTTTGGGTCGAATTCGAGTGGTGAGGTGTTGTAATGATACTTGAGGATAGGTGTGTTTATGTGATTAAATAAGGAATACTTTTTAATAAATGAAAAAAATTGATTGTACATTAATTTAAATTAATTATACTTCTAATTAATTTTTTTTTTATGGTCATGATATAACTAAAAAACCATTACAATTTGTATTGTTTATGTATATTATCCATTTATATTTTACATTAATCATTTCAATTATTTTACATCTACTATGTTTAATAATAATTTTTACCAAGGATAGTTTTATATAATTAAAAATAAAAATAAAAAAAATAACATAATATATACCTTATTATTCTAAATATGGAATAAATTTAAACACATTAGATTCACAAAATCTGAAAAATAATTTTTAAAATCAATCTCACAGCCAAATTGAAAACATGGATATTAAAAGTAAAAAATTACAAAGAATGAAATGTTTTTATATAAAATTTAACTATATAATTTATTATAATGACCAAAATTGGATTTATTAATATTTTATATAACTAATTATACTTCAAAACCAATTGAAAATATAATTTTACTATATAAATAATCGAGAATAAAAATTAGTTTTCAATGAAAATTGAAATTTTTTGACTATTCCTAATGAAATTGATACTTCTCAAAAAAATACCGAAATCCCACACTATGAGGATTTTTATAATATAATATCAAAATTATTTTAATTTATTCAAATAATTATTATAAAAAGTGTAATTTTTTTTAAAACAATTTCTCAATCAAAAGAGGCCCAAAGTACCATTGTAAATAAATAGCTTTTTATGCTTAAAATTGGATTTACTGTTATCTTATTCCTATAAAAATAATATATGAGTTAAAAAAACACTCTTTGAATATATTTCATATGGATATTATTAATATTATTCACTAATAGGGACTAATTTAATTTATCCCGATGAAATTTTATTGTGTCCATATAAATAATATTTTTATTAAAACACATCCTTAATGTTTGTTGTTTTCATTTTTATTTATACTTAACATATAACTAATGAGTTGATTTTATAAATATGTTTAATATATATTTTGTTAATTAAACTCTTTTCATCCATTCCAATAGCTAGGTGATAATTATTACAATTAAAAAATATTATTTAATCATTTGACTTTGTTTAGTGTTCTCTATAATATAAGTTATCAATGAAATTTATTTTAATTTTGAAGAGACATACAATTAAATCATATGGTGTTACAGCTTCTAGTCTTCCAGAATATTAATCATTAATAACCAATTAAAATATCTATATATTTTTATGTTAGTTAAGAATATGATTCCATAGTCTACTCTTATGATCATTTATGGTACCCTAGAATATATATAGGTGGAACAACATTTCCCCAAAATTACATCCAGTTATGATAAAAAATACCCAGTAGACATTATTTAAAAGATGAATATGACTCAAGATCTATATAATCACAATAAAAAATATTTATTAATATAGTTAATGTTTTCTTAGATATGATACCTAAAAATCATCATATATATTGTTATTATTATAAACAAATTCTTAGTGATAGAACATAATCCCAATCCATGATAAAACACCATGTTTCATAACAAATCATGAATCCAACTCCACCTAATTTACAATTTTATGTTTTACGAATTAGGGTGATACAAAATGAATGATTATATCTTTAACATCCAACAGAAGATGATATTTCATAGGATATTTATAATGTTTTCCAATTATAGCTTCGTTAAGAGGGAGGTATTATTAATTTGTAAATTTTTTAATATAATGAATCCATTCCACCTAATCAATTTAATGCTAATATGATGTTTGTTTCTAATTATAATAGTAAAATGTAACATAATTCATTGGAATATGAAAATTAAAAAATATTGATTTATCCAAAATAAATAGACTAAACAGAACTACATGAATGTAATAATGTAAATAGATCAAAACA
Organism: Viscum album; assembly: GCA_963277665.1. Classification (NCBI taxonomy): domain Eukaryota; kingdom Viridiplantae; phylum Streptophyta; class Magnoliopsida; order Santalales; family Viscaceae; genus Viscum; species Viscum album. Next base: position 1,930,577,562 of record OY728138.1, read on the forward strand.
TAAAAATTTTATTCCATAAAAAATACAAATACACAAAAATAGAATTATTAAATAGTATTAAAAAGATTTTATCCCCATAAATTCTTTTATTTTAATACCTAGTGTTATGAGGATCAATACTATAAGGACCCGACCATATAACATTTCATAATCTTGATTAAAATGAATAATTACCAATTGGGATCTTTTTTAGGTTTAGAGTTTTAGATAATTAAGAAATAACTATTACATTACATCTCAAAAATTGCAATGTAAACACTTCAACTCAGTTTATATTTTTTATAAAATTAAAACTCTTAAAAAATGTCTAATTCTATATCTTATACATCATGACTTTTCCTTGATCCCATATTTGACACTATTTATCTTTACGTCCTATAGAAAACATTTCAAAAACATATAATGTGCATAAAAATCTCAGTAAGGGATTCAAAAAGAAGGAAAACTATTAGTATTTTAAAACAACAAGTGAACCATGAATACCTTATCATTAGTAATAATGTTCACCTTAATGAAATAGTATATACTCTTCACTGAATAAAAGATCATTGTTTACCCCATTTGTAACAAAAATATTTCCATAAAACCCATAGAAATCACACACAACATTATTGAGTAAGATGTTACATAAACATACTTAAATTTAATAACCATATAGCCAGCTTCAACACATATCACTAAATATAATTGTCAAATGGCCAACTTCCATACCCAATGCATTGGTGGTTATAACAAGGAAACTCATCCGGGTTTATCATGGGGCCACCAGTCATTTGGTTTATCACGTGACATCCAGTAAAATGTCCAAATACCAATATAAAATCATTAAAAATATAAACATTTCACTAATATCATTTCCACATTTATATAACAACATATCATTTCATAATATTGACAAAATGAATGCTCAATCAAAATATTTTCAAAACCGTTTAAAAAATTTAATAACGCGATTTTTGAATCAAAGTGTCACATTACACATTGAGACTTGAAAAGTTAATAACATTTTAAAAAACTAATTTTTTATAAATAAATTATTAAACCCATATTGAAAAGATGTAATTTTTTGAGAAATTTTTATTAGAATAAATCTTAAAAACTATATTATAGTTAAGGAGTTCTTAACCAAATGAGATATGCTTCTATATGAATAATTGGGGACTAAAATGTAATAAAAACCTTATAATATCATTTGTATAAATTTATTAATTATATAATATTCCATAGGATAGTATATAAACCATATAATGGTGAATTGGTGAATTAATAAAATGAAGTCTCAAAAGAATGTAAATTGAGAATAAATCCCTTAACAAGATGGTATCCTTATATTAAGGATAAATTAATTACATAATTTTTCCGAAAAAAAATAAATACCCTCAATATTATTAGATATTCAGTGTAAATCAATCAAAGGAAATTCACAAAAGATCCTTTAAAAACAACACCAATGACTTGGATGTTTAACTCAATGAATAGAAATTGAGTTATGATTTCCCTTATCATATTCATATCAATGACTTGAGAAATTATCAATGGTGTGATTATGTGTGTCAAAATCATATCCACAAAAATATGATTAAAAATTATTATATAAATAAATAAATATTGATTCTACACATAATTATTTTATGAAAAAATCAAGAAGTGCATGATTAACAAAAAAGAATGGAAATTAGGTTAAGAAGATCCCTTACCAAAATTCGACTGCCTAACGATGTAACTTTAAAATTCATAAAATGAGTTGATGAGATTGAAAATAGTATCCTATCACTTGGTAATAGATTATACATCAATAAGGATATATAAGAACATATCCCAACACAATAAGATGTAAATTAAATGACATAACAAAAAGAAGTCTTTTAAAAAGAGGCGGGTGAAAGGTTCCCTTACCGATTTTGTAATATACGAATCATACACCACATGAAAGAAGTATCATAAAATGAATATTTAAATACAAATAAATGAAATTATATTACAAAAAGTTTAATATCATGGGAATTGAATACTACATAGAAAAAAAATTGTGACAAATATATATTAAATCTCAATTGAATAAAAAGTGATATTAAAACCCCTTTCCATGTAGTAATCAATCAATTCGTGTGACCAAAAGTTAATAACCCCAAATTGAATAACAAAATACCATGAATATAATGTTAATAATGATAATATATTTCAAATATTAGTATACAATACACCACATGAAATAATTAAGTGGTGAACAATGTAAATCTCAAAAAATTAAAAGTGAGATAAGAAACCCCATACCTCATGTTTGACTTGAATCATTTGTTAATTGTTCTTCCTGAATAATAAACATAATTTAATTTATATTTTCTTAAGAATATTATTCATGTTCATTATTGAAGGACCCCGGGACACCCTAAGAGGGGAGGGGAGAATCAGGGTGACAACTGTTTCTTTTAAAGTGATGAATCTTGTTCCCACGTTGGTAGGAACTTGTTGAACCTGTATGATAAAATGATCACAAAGAAAACATGCACATGCATAGAGAAGACACAGACCTTTTTACTTGGTTCACTACTAAGGTCTACGTCCAAGGATCATACGCCGACAAGTTGTCGGTCGTACCAAAATCCACTATGCTTCACTAGCTGTAGATTACAATTGTTCGGGCACAGTCACTCTGTCCCATGCTCACCGCCTTTACAAAGGTTCAGGGATAGCTCACTGCTTCCCTTGGGTCACTCCCATTGACTCCCCCTGGCTCACTACCGTTGGTGAAGTCTCACTCGGTTTATAGACGTGAAGGTATCTTCAATTGATAGACATGAAGTTCATTGTCTCCTATTCGGCATGAGACTTTTCTTGCATCATTGTCCTAAGTTAATGCTCTGTTAAAGTCCTAATTCCAACCACTGATCAAAAACCCCCTTTTCCCTTGTCCACTAGGCAAACAACCTCTGGAAAAGGCCTTCACAAAGTACCCTACGTCGCAAGGATCCCAATTTTGCAAAGCTCAAACAAGCCTTCACGGAGCCCCTTCTTTTTCGCGAAGCTCAATCACGAAGCACTCTCACGATGCTCAAGACTTCGCAATGCTTGGATATCAATGAGCTCCTGCCTCTTCGCGAAGCTTACTGAGCCAACGCGGGGCGCACAACTTTCGTGGAGCTAGAATAGCCGTCGCGAAGCTACTCTTTCGCGAAGCACACAGCCTTCACAAGAGGCCTTTGCGAACCCAGAGAAAAGGACATTCTCTTAAATTCTCTCTCTACATCTCTTGAGGGGGTTGACCTGTATTTATAGGTGATTCCACCGACCCTTCCACGCAGAGTTAGTGCCACGTCAGCTGAAATCGCGAAGCTCCGAAGTTCCTGCCGAAATTCTCTCAAAATCGCGAGGCACTTTGGAAATTTTCCATTCGTGGAGCTCATCGTAATCACGGAGTATCACCATCATCATTCCTTCATGCCTTCGCCACGTACCTCGCTTGAAAATCCCTTCATCGCCGTGAAGATCTCCAGCCTCTACCGTTCGTGAAGCATGACATAATCACGAAGAATCACCGCCTCTATTTTTCTGGTCTTCGTGATAGCCAAACTATGCATCATCTCTTCACAAAATTCATGCCTTTTCCATATTTAATGATTATCTCCATTGAAATTCACTTTTTGCGATGCTCAGCAACTTCCAGATTTTGGACCCCAAAAATTTGGCAAACACTGGGAAATAGCACCACCTTCAATACTGATGTCTGCTTGAATGGTATGATCTCTTTTCTGGTACACAATCCGAACATCCATTGATGATTAACAACAAACACAAACCATACTCCAAATCCTGCAAAGAATAGCCATGGTTCCAACAATCTCTCCCTTTGGGTTTGTTGGAAATCACCAAATAAATTCAATATGTCACAATCCACATGCATACCAAAAATGAAAGGATCAACTCAGCCAATACTGTAAGTCTATGTGAGCAATGCTCGGTGTAGAAAACAAGAGAGGAAGCTTGAATTGGGTTCCCGTGTTTTGGAATGCTCAAAAACGCTCATAAAGTTCTCTTACACTGAATTCTCATCATGTCACATAAGCATTACATGTCCACAAACAATCCTGAATTCCTGAATTTATTCCTTTCCTTTCTCCCCCATTGAATATATACCCAAAGGCTAGTAAATTAATCAATGTTCAACTCAATCCATACTCCCCCTGGATAGTATCTCCCCCATAAACCTGCATCACAGCCATAAACAGATTAAAATAGTTAAAACAAATGGGGAGAGGGGAATTTCGGAGCCTCCTTATGCAGTAAGAGGCGGTTTAACACCGAGGTTCAACCGATGCTTCTCAAACACAGCCGCAGACAGTGGCTTGGTCAGGATATCAGCCACTTGCTCATCAGTTCCAATATGGTCCATTCTAATCATGCCTTGTTCAACCTTTTCTTTGATAAAATGATACCATATTTCAATATTTTCTGTATGAGAATGCTAAACTGGATTCTTCATAAGATCAATTGCACTTTTGTTATCAAAGTAAATCATTATTGGTTGCTGCACCTTATCACCAATATCTATTAGTTGTTGCTTCATCCAAATCAGTTGAGTTCATGCATTTGTGGCAGAGATATACTCAACTTCAGCAGTACTAAGAGAATTACTTTCTTGTTTCATGCTCAACCAGCCAACACATTTCTGCCCAATATAGAAAGCTCCACCACTAGTGGACTTTCTGTCTACTACATCACCAGCCCAGTCAGCATCAGAAAATGCTGATAATTCACTGTCCCTGCCTGCAGCAAAAAATAACCCGAATTTATGTGTACCTTGAATGTACCTCATGATTCTTTTTACTGATGCCATATGTTCCACATTTGGATTACTCTGAAAGTGGGCCGCAAGACATGTTGCAAAGACAATATCTAGCCTTGTCGCTGTCAGGTACAGTAGACTTCCAATGATCCTCCTGTACGTGGTGGGATCAAAAGAGTTCCCATCCTCAGGATTTCCAAGTTTAGTTCCAACTGCAATCGGAGTTGACATTGGTTTTGAGTCTTGCATATTGAACTTCTTCAGCAGCTCTCTTGCATATCTTTCATGAAAAATGAAAGTGTATTCCTTCTTTTGAATCACTTGCAGCCCCATGAAATATGTGAGCTCCTCAATCATAGACATTTCAAATTATGATTTCATGTGTTTGGAAAATTCATCCACTGATTTCTTCCTGCTGCCACCAAATATGATATCATCAACTTAGACAAGAACCATGAATTGATCTTTTGGAGAATTCTTCAAATAGAGATTGTGATCAACTCCTCCTCTTTTGAATTCAAACTTCTTGAGATATGAATCCAGCCGTGAGTACCATGCCCATGGTTCCTGCTTCAAACCATATTGAGCTTTCTTCAGTTTGCAGACCTTTGTTTCATTAGTACCCAAAACAAAGCCCACTGGTTGTTCAATGTAGACTTCTTCTTCGAGTACACCATTTAATAATGTTGTCTTGACATCCATTTGATATATTTTATATCCTCTTTGGAGTGCCATGGCAAGGAAAATCCTGATTGACTCCAGTCTAGCCAATGGAGCAAAGGTTTCTTCAACATCAATGCCTTCAATCTCAGAGTAACCTTTACATACCAGTCATTCCTTGTTTCTAATGACACTTCCATGCTCATCAAACGTATGTTTGATGATCCATTTGGTACCAATCACATTTTGACCTTCGGGTCTCTGGACAAGATCCCATGTCTGATTCTTGTCAATATGATCTAATTCATCATTCATGGCTTTCACCCAAGATTCATCATTTGCATCTTCTTCGAATGAGGATGGATCTACAACTGATAGAAATGTAGATTGAGAGTTATTCCTCATCCTCCTTGTTTGTGTGGGTGCACTCCTGCCCCCAATTATGTTGGATGGATCAATCTCAACTCTTTGATTTCTCCTGCGAGGTTCAGTAGCATTCTCTTCAACCATAGTTTCTTCTTCAGATTCTTCTTCTGAGTCAACATCATGATGTTACTGCTGAGTGTTTTGAACAACTTCCTCTATTTCTGCATTTGTATTTTCTTCACATTCACATTCTTCCTAACTTTCTATCACATCATCATATGACGTCCTTGAAGCATTTGTGTTTTTCTCTTCAATTATCTTAACATCACTACTTTCCACAATCCTTCCCAAATGCTTGTTGAAACTTTTGTAGGCTTTTCTGTTCATTGATTAACCGAGGAAAATTCCTTCATCTGCATTGTCGCCATATTTCCCTTGATTTCCTTATTTGTTCCTGATGAAGCATTTACATCCAAAGACACGAAAGTATTTTAGAGAAGGCTTCCGTCTATGCCACAATTCATATGGTGTCTTCGTCTCACCCATATAAAGTCTTGTTCGATTCTGAATGTACACTGTATCTTGAACATCCTCTTTCCAGTAATGTCGTGGAATACGACTCTCAATCAGCATAGTTCGTTCCATGTTATTTGCCTGCCGATTACTATGTTCAAAAACTCCATTTTGTTGTGGAGTTCTCACAACAGCTACCTCATGCTGTATCCCATGCTTCTCCAGATAATTCTCAAATTCAATGGACATGTATTCTCCTCTATTGTCAGATCGCAACACTTTGATTTTCCGTCCAGTATCATTCACGGTGATTCGCCGATATGTTTTCATGCATTCAAGGACTTGTCATTTCATGTGAATGACCATCACACATTCCATTCTACTGTAATCATCTATGAAAAGGACAAAGTACCATTCTCCATGAGTTCCAGCAACATTTATTATCCCACAAACATCTGTATGAATCAGATCAAGAAGGTGAGATGCCCTTTTCTTCTTTGGCCGATATGAAATGCAGACTAGCTTCCCACGAATACAAAAATCACATGATTTTTCACGCACACGCTTCAGGTTGGGAATGTCCATGACAATTCTCAATTTTAATATTTTCTCCATGTCTTGTTGATTGATGTGTCCCAGTCTCCGATGCCACAAACAGTTTTCTTCTTCAACAATCACGTAACACACATTTTCTTCACTGTCAACCTGATACAAGTTTCCTTCTATTCTGAATCCCTTCATAAGTGAATTTCTAGTCATTCCATTGATAGTGCATCCTTTCTAATTAAAAGTAACTATAAGTCCTGAGTTACAGAGTTGACTCACGCAGAGGATATTATGACGTAGGCCATCTACGTAAAGGACTTTAGTCTTGTTTAGTTCTCCATTAGCTAATTCGGTACTTCCAATCCCTTTGATTTTCAGAGCCCCATCATTACCAAATCATACTGTAACATCACCATTCCTTATGATATTCGTTAGTAGGCCGGCATTACCTATCATATGAGATGAACAACCGCTATCCAGAATCCAGGTACTGTTGTTTTTTTTTGCTTTGAGGGCCACCTATGTAAGGATGGATTTCTCAATCTTATTCCTTTCCTTCCATGAGACATTAGATCGAGTATAAAGAACTGATGGCCTTTCAACTATCTCTTCCACAAACCCAGGTTCTTCATAGTCAAATTCTTCTTTGAGAGGTGAATACCTGTTTGAAATAGCTACATTGTCTTGCTGACGAGACTTGACTTGTCTTGAACTTCGGTATGAGGTGTCCATGTCCCTTGTCTGCCTACAATTAGCGGCCTTATGACCAAAGTTTGAACAACAAAAACAATATCCATAGAAATTATTTCTTCTATAAGAATTAGGATATGAAAATTTTCTCCTTTGTTGAGCTTCTATATCTTCTCCATTCAGATAGCTTCTTGCCTCTTCACAATAAGACATGGTATGGCCCAGATAGCCACATAACTGACACTTCATGACAGGAAATGTCTTTTCACGTGAATTTCTCCTCATACCTTCTTCCTTGAAAGAATAGTGAGACTGTTTGTCATTTCTGAATGATTGAGGATAATTCTCAGGTCTCCTTTTAGTTTGGATTGAGGGTTCCTTTCTTGGAACTCTAGGTAATGTTTCAACATGTTCAACTTTCATCTTATCTTTCTTTTGGATATTTTCACTTCCAGCAGTTGATGTCTCAGCCTCACATCCAATTCCACTCTTTCCCATGAATGCGGGTCTTTGATCAATCAAGATTTTTCCAAACTTATCTGAACCACACTTGGATCTTACTAGTAATTCTGCATCTGAGATTCTTCCAAACTGTATTTTATTCCTCAATTCTTTTGAAACTGATTCAGTCTCCAGTTTACTCCTTAGAGTAACTACTTCCTCCTCAAGACCATCAACAGTCTTGGATTTTTCATCTACTCTAGAGGTGAGGTCATTGATGACCTTTGCCTGCTCTTAAATTCTCAGCATCAGATCTACTACGTCATCATTGATTTCAATTATTTTAGACTGTACCATCACAAATTCTTCCAGTCGTTCAATTTCAGCATCAAGCTGATCAACGTATTTAGTTGATTCTTCAACAATTGATTTCCACTTATTGAAGCTCTAACATTTATTCTTAAGCTTACGAACCGAATCCTTAAGTTGCATCTCAGGATCTACACAAGTTCTCAGTTGTTTTTCTCCATCAGTATCTTCTGACTTTTCAACAGTGGCCATCGTAGAAGCATGGTTCCCAATTTTGAATTCTGGTTCTTCTTCATCACAGAATTCATTATCATCTTCTTCCTCTTCACAGAAAAAACTCCCTCCTTTGCATTTTCTTACTAGATTTGAAGTCTCCCTTTTTGAAGAACCTTCTCTGAGGCTTCTTGAAGTTTTCATCCTCACTATCTTCAGCATTGATCATTTTTAAGCACTGAGAGGCAATGTTCCCAACATTATCACAATGGAAACATGCGAGAGGTAACTTCCCTTGAATTTCTCATTCCCCTTCGGGAACTTCTTTACAATGAGAGACAGAATTTCTTTTTCTTCGTCATCTTCACCACTACTATCCTTTGAGATTTTTAGTTTATCCATGTCCTTGATTTCCACTTCCTTGCTCACCCGAGTCGTAGCATCTTCTTGTTTTGACTCTCATTTCATATGCTACCAAGATGCTCAGTAGATCATCTAGAGAAAGTATGGAAAGGTCTCTTTCCTCAAGGGCTGACACCTTCGCATTATACAGAGGTGGAAGTCCTATCAATATTTTCTTTACAATATCAATGTCTTTGATTTCTTCACCTAAACCCCAAATTACTACAACCACTTCAGTAATTCAATTGAAGAAAGAGTGTTCATTCTCGTCTGGATGCATCTTCAGATCATCAAACCGACTGTGCAACACTTGTAGTTTTGCCTCCTTCACTTTTCTATCTCCTTCATAAATATTCTCATGTTTATCCCACATGGATTTTTCTGAGGTGTGATTCATCACCTTTAGGTAGATCTGATCAGAAAGGGCTGCAGCGAGTGCATTCTGTGCTTTAGCATCTACATCAAGATGTTTCCTGTCTGTTTCAGTCATATCTAGTCCTATTGGACCAGTGACTTGTATTCCTTGCACAGTAGAAAAGAGAACTTCCATTCCAAGAGATCATAGATGAGATCTCATTCTGTTATTCCTGATCTGGAAATTTCTTCAATCGAAGGGAGGGACTCCCCTGACATTGACCGCGTTTTCCATGATGAAAAAACATCAGATTCAACACCAGCAAACATTACCCTCTAATACCACTTGAAGGACCTCGGGACACCCTGAGAGGGGAGGGGTGAATCAGGGTGACAACTTTTTCTTCTAAAGTAATGGATCTTGTTCCCACATTGGTAGGAACTTGTTGAACCTTTATGATGAAAATGATCAGAAAGAAATCATGCACATGCACAGAGAAGACACATCCCTTTTTACATGGACCAACACTAAGGGCTACGTCCACGGAGCATATGCCAACAAGTGGTCGGTCGTACCAAAATCCACTATTCTTCACCAGCTGCAGATTACAATTGTTCGGGCACAGTCACTCTGTCCCAGGCTCACCACCTTTACAACGGTTCAGGGATAGCTCACTGCTTCCCTCGGGTCACTCCCGTTGACTCCCCCTGGCTTACTTCCATTGGTGAAGTCTCACTAAGTTTATAGAAGTGAAAGTCTCTTCAATTGATAGACATGAAGTTCATTGTCTCTTGTTCGGTATGAGACTTTTCTTGCATCAGAGTCCTAAGTTAATGCTCTGTTAAAGTCGAAATTCCAACCACTGATGAAAACCCCCTTTTCCCTTTTCCACTGGGCAAACAACCTCTGGAAAAGGCCTTCACAAAGTACCCTACTTCGCAAGGCTCCTAATTTTTCAAAGCTCAAACAACCCTTTGCGGAGCCCCTACTTTTTCGCGAAGCTCAATAATGAAGCACTCTCGCGATGATCAAGCCTTCGCAATGCTTGGCTATCACGAAGCTCCTACCTCTCTGCGAATCTTACTGAGCCAACACAGGGCGCACGACTTTCGCGGAGCTAGAATCACCGCCGCGAAGCTCCTCTTTCACGAAGCACACTACCTTCGCAAGAGGCCTTTGCGAACTGAGAGCAAAGGAATTTCTATGAAATTCTCTCTCTACTTCTCTTGAAGGGGTCGACCTATATTTATAGGTGATTCCACTGACCCTTTCGTGCGGAGTCAGCGCCACGTCAGCTCAAATCGCGAAGCTCCAAAGTTCCTGCCGAAATTCTCTCAAAATCGCGAAGCACTACGAAAATTTTTCATTCACGGAGCTCGTCGTAATCACAGAGTATCACCGTCATCATTCCTTCGCGCCCTCGCCACGTAGCTCCCTCGCAATGCCCTTCATCGCCGTGAACCTCTCCAGCCTCTACCGTTCACGATGCTTGACGTAATCAGGAAGAATCACCGCTTCCAATTTTTTGGTCTTCGCGATTGCCAAACTATGCATTCTCTTTTCGCAAAATTCATGCCTTTGCCATATTTAATTATTATCTCCATGGAAATTCACTTTTCGCGATGCTCAGCAACTTCCAGATTTTGGACCCCAAAAATTTGGAAAACACTGGGAAATGACGCCACCTTCAATAATGTTGTCTTCTTGAATGGTATGATCTCTTTGCTGGTACACGATCCGAACTTCCATTGATGATTGACAACAAACACAAACCATACTCCAAATCCTGTATAGAACAGCCATGGTTCAAATAGTTATTACTTTTATATTTATTTTTACCTTTCTATAACAATCAGTTAATTGTTTGAGTTCATAATGGACATTTTGTCGATGTTCAAAACATGAGTCAAAAATAAACTTCTTATAATTACAAATTGACCATGTTGTCAAAATTACATTATCTCCAGAATAACATTCATGATATCGATATTATATATATATATGTGTCATAAAAATCCTGTATATATATTTATATATAATAGTACAGAACATTTTGAGATAAGAAATGAAATGCATGGTTCATAGAGACTGTAATTCGTACGTACGCATGAACACTACATTCATTTCTATTTCGTATTTAATGAAATGATAACATAATGATAAATAGATATATTTTAATTCTTATATAATATCATATATAATTTAATTATCTCCATTTTTTTACATTCCACATATGGCATTAACGAGTCATATCACATTGAGGGGGCAGTAGTCAGCACTTCCTCAAATGAAATTGTCACGTTTACCGATTATGGAAACCCTAAATGTATGGTATAAATGGAAAATAAAGAAGCTCATAAAAAATATAAATATAATATATATCACATATAAATATAGTTCCATCATAATTTCCACCATTAAAAGTAGAATGAGATAATTAAATAGTTATCGTTCTGTGAGGCAGTAGTTCGCCTTCCACAGAAACATAATACTCTTTACCCATTAGTTGGAGGTATGTGTATGTTTTGTTCTAATACATATAATAAAAATAACCTGTTATATTCGGGATGCCTATGTTTATGTATCATAAAGCAATAAAATTATTTTAGGGGGTTGGAGAAGTAATATAAATAAAAAGAACATAAGAGAAGATGTTACCTTTAAATCTGGTTAATCCCTTTGGTTTGAACCCAAAGGATTACGTGAAGTGCCATATTCCTATGTTAATTCTTATTGGAAATTGTGTAAGGACATAGGGATATAAATTGGGATGAGTTTGGATGAGCCAAGGTGCTTGAGAGGTGTGAGTAATGGGTTAGAGGTGATACCTTTTTATAAGGGGGAGGTGGGGCTCTTAAGGAATGTTTGAAAATATTGTTTTTTTATAAATTTATCTTCAGTTTAAAAAGGTAAAAAAATAATTATTGTTGGAGACATGATGACTCATTATCCAAATAAAATCACGCAATAAAATTTGTATAGATGTTTTGTAGAGACCAAAATCTTGACGTACATGGACATTACATTACTTTGGCGGAATACTAAATACATAAAAAAACAAACACACAGGGACCATAATAGTTTGGTGTGTTTGGAAACATAGAATATAATATTCAAATCTTGGTGAAATATCATCAACATCTCCCATAATGGTCTCTTTTTTTTCTTACCTAAAACCATTCTTTATATCCTAGGGAAAAGAAAACATGTAAATGGTGTGCTCAAATGCTCAGTAAGGGTAAGGATGGAGAAAATAAAACAAACCATATACATTTGAACATCAAAACATGAACATAATATTTAAATATCAAAATCTTGAGCAATGACATAGAACATGGAAATACGTAAGGAATATATCATAATGGATCATAAATCATGATAAAATAGCATGGTAATAAAGAATTTAATTATGGAAAACCATTAATCACATGATATTATTTCCATAGTACCCAATGCATTGCTTCCAAGACCATCTTAGTGGAAAATGTCCCTTTCTGAATCGATTTCACTTATAGTTTCAATCCTGTTACACTAAACCGGAATAACATACTGTTCCATCCATGTCTATATCATGAGATATAATTCTTTACCCTATTCATTGGAGTGAGATATAGGTCCCACCCATCTCATAATGAAATCATTCTTACTTGTGCCAAAAAATAATCATAAATCATTCATCATAACCCAAAGAATAAAATGGGTTTCATAAACATAGTCCCATCATAACATAATCCATATAGAATAAATGTATATAATTTCATCATAGGAAAAATAAAAGCATGTAATTCATAGAGACATTATACTTGAAACATAAATATATTATATAATGTCACCATATATGGTAAATATTTTTGATAAAAAACTTGAAATGAATTCGTGAGGAAAATATCCTTTCTTTTTCAAAATCATTTTCTTTTCACAATATTCCATGAAATTTTAAAACAAAAGGATTTTGACGAAAATAATCAGGAAATCTTGTGGATGAAGCTTCATGAAAATAAGGCTTTATAAAACTATAAAAATCCATTCATTCCTTATAAGATAAAAAAAATCATTTTTCCCGTACATTTTCTAGAAAAGTCAAAAAGTACCACGTATGGTAATAAAAAGAAATATTCATTACATACAATGTATTAAAAGTCAGAAATTGGTAAAAGTTTCTTTAAAAATACATGAAACCATTTTTAAAAAATAGGGACATGGATGATAAATATAACCCCAGTAAATACTTACGAATAAGCAATATCAGATAAAAATGAGATTACAAAATTATCCCTTACCTTAAGCACAATTTATTCAGTATATGTTCGAGACTCCTGTATAGTGGGTTTATAAATATTATTAACTTGTAACAGAACCATAATAATATTTATGATATCATATATGATTCACTTACGACTTTATATTATCCTTTCATTTGTCAATTTCATGTTAAAGCAACGTTTTGGGTAAAATCGTTTCCTTTATCATTCGTGTTTTGACTTGTAATTATTAATATGATTACATAGATCATATTTAATTAATTCCAGAATATAAAACATGATTTATATATAATATATATTCAGAATATACATATATATAATATATCAATAAATGGAAAGAAATACACTATTCATGGAGACGGTAGGTCGTACGTAAGCATGAACGATGTTTTTCATTTCCTTATTGAATTGAATGGAATTATGTAGATGACATACATATATATATACATAAATCCAGTGTCATTATTATTTCATATATTTCAATATTACTTATTATATGTACTTTATAATCATTCTGGAATTGTTAACATGGAAAATGAATCTCATCGTGTCGTGGAGACGGTAATTCGTACGTACGCACGAGCGATGATATTGTTCCCATATTTACTGAATGGAATTTGGGTGGATTATATAATATCATAGAATTTTTATTATGTTATAATAAACATATATATTTATTGTTTACACCATTATACCAATCCAAGTACGGTGGTGGTGGAAAAACTGATTACACCGCGGCGTGGAGACGGTATTCCGTACATACGCACGTGCGGTGATTTGGTTTTCTATAGGATGTATAGAAGGTGAAATAGGGATGTTTAATATTTATAATAACATATCAGTATATAATTAATTGTGATGATATTACTTTATAATGAAAAAACTAATGAAGATGAAGTAGAAGAAGTAAGAAACATGAAAGAGTCGGTAGAAGAGATTACCTCTTCCTCGACGCATATCCTTTAAACATCCTTTTAGAGCATAAGAGATGGTCTTTTGAGAAGACCAGAACCTCTATGATATAAATATAGAGGTTGAGAAGAGAAATTGTTAGGGGTTGGTTGAGATTACAGGCTCAAACGGGTGTGAAGTGAAGAGGGAAGGGGTGCCCTTTTTATAAGGGAGGAGAGGGGTACCTTTCAAAAAACATAAAATATTATTTTATAATAATGTCATATTTAGTTTATAATAGCTCCAAATTGATTTATTTAGAAATTAGAGTTTTTTTGGGTCGAATTACTCTCAACCAATAGGTTTTAGACGATTTTAGGTTAGTATTTTAACCTTATTACATAAATTTAACAATAAGTTAAATAATTTAACTTTTACTGTGTCTTCTTGTTTACTTACACTATACGGTTAATAAACATACTATAACAAGCCAAATGAACCCCAAGTGATTCATTATTAATATATATAACCTTATCTAAGTCATTTGGCCGAACCTTAGATTTTTTGGAATATAATAAAAATTAATAATTTTATATTTGTTTTAAAAACTATTTTATGTAATTTTTGACACTATTTGATTATTGATTTTTGTGAAAATCATAAAAACATGATTGGTTCAAAAAATGTTAACTTAATCAATACTAAAATTTCATATTAACCTATAAAATTAGTGTAATTCATAAAAAATGTGAATTTACATTTTTTTAGGTATTTATAACATCAATTATGTTAATATTTCATTAAAAAGGTAATTACTACATCATCATTGTGTCCTAAATAAATTAAGTAATTTATTGTCTAAAATTTATAAATAAAATACCATTATGTATTACATCATGTTATCTTTCTAATTAATATTTATAATTATAATTATCTTATGTATAACCCTATATTAAAAATATTTTCGTTATTGAACTTTGATTTTAACTATTTTAAATATTCTTTAAATAAAATAATAATAAGTGTCTTTATCTAATCCAAGAGGACCTAAATGGTAATATTTTATTCCTAAGTTTGTTTTTGGTCGAATTACACTTATCTAATATAATTAATATATGTGTTAGGGTAATAATAATATCATTTTTACCCTTAATAGTCCTATTTACTTTTAACCGTGGTAAATAAAAGTAAAAAGTTACTATTCACCAAAAATTAATTTTATCTTATTGATCCACATTTTACTCCTTGATGTTAACTGTGTATCTCGGATTTTCGAAATTCCACTCACATAAGTGGTAAAATTAAGTTTTATGTAAATTTTCAAATTCACTTAGGATGTGAGTAAAAGACAGTGAAAAGTTCAATAAAATTTTTATATATCTAAAATTATTTTAAAATGACTCAAATGAATTACTATGAACTTATATAGGTATTATGTATCAATTTTTACCTAAATTAAATTTAAATAAAATAAATAATTTTTTAAATAAATAGTCTGTTTTTAAATAGTGACCTAGTGTTTTCACTATTCATCCAAAATAGAAAGTTTTCAGAAAAATACCAAAAATTCACCCTAAGCTAATTTCGATATTCCGAATCCAAAAATGAAGTCAATTTTGGAAGATAAAATTTATAAAATTTCAAAAAGTGGGTATTACTATTCATAACGGCTAGTTCATAATAATATTATTATAATATCTTGTTTAGTGAATCTTGGTATTGATTATTACACATGCTATCAAAGAAGGTTTTGATTACGTGTAATGCAAGCCAAGTCAGATATGCGTGTAGTCAAAGCTCTGTTTGGTGTTGCGTATAACATAATCAACACTTATTTCATTTATACATTTAAAAATATTTATACTTAATGTTGCATAGAATAATGTCCACAAAACAAACTGGATATTGTGTGTAACACGAGCTAAGAATACTGCTGCATATACTGCAACTAATATGGTGTTGAATATAGTACAAGCTAATCATGGTGTAGTTTATAATAAAAGTCATCTAAGACCCACATCGTAAAAGGAATAATAAAACTTAACTTTAAAAAGTAAAGTATAAAATGTAACGGTTACCCAGATTAACTCAAAACTGGGTTTCCACATAGGAGAACATATGTGAATATTTGGATATGGAAGAGAAATATAACCATCAACTTCGGATGAAGAGTGGACGAGGACATGGCTATAAAAAATCTAACAATCACAAAGCCATAAATTTGTGATGATCTAAGGTACCATATAATTCATCAGATATAAGTGCACTGGGACAACATTATTGGCTTTCAAGATCATTTCCCTAAAGTTGAAGAAGTTGGAATTAGAAGAATTACTTTCTTGATTTTGGTATAATCTCACCATTGGTCATTCCTTGGACAATTTCCACTTCATATCTTAATTAAATGAAGTTGAATTTTTCATTCGTGATGTGTTAGCAGATCATGTAATACAATGATAGGTCATTCCATATGACTCAAACAAAAGTTTACCAAAATTATCAAATATACATACGTTCGTCTATAGGGAGATTAATCATATATGGTTCCTAAAATGGACTTATTCTTCATATATCATACTGCTTAATATAATAATACTAGTTTCTACTAACCAGGACTTTCTGTAGGCCAGTGGTATGCGATACAGGCATGTCGCACTTCAGTTGTGGGTTCAATTCCCACAGCCTTGTCTGACGCGACAGGTTGTCGCTCATCCTGCAGGTTGTCCCCTTTTCTAAAACTACATTATAATAACATTCCTGCAATAATATCGAAAAATTTCTAGCCTTAAACAATACTATCTTATGTCTAAGGTAATTCATTCCAATCATTAGGCTTATCCAAAATACTTCAGTCCATGCTCATAGTATAAAGTAAACAATTGCTAGAAATTTCATCTACCGAGCATGTGAATACCATCATTTATCACCTATATATCATACGATATATCTTGTTGGTCACATTCCAAACATGTGAATACCTTAATCATGTATTTTCTTGAACCATATTGAAAACATGAATGTATTCACAAGGTAACTCTTCCCATATACAAAAATTCCAAAAATTCTATATACTCAACCCATGATATCCCTTTTCCTTATATTAGTGATTAGCTCGTTTCATTTTTTTCATTATCCCTTCATTAAGCACATATCATATTCTTTCAAAAAATATTTTTATCACCTTTCATGGTTACAGGTACCATATAATTATTGAAAACCAATAAATAGTTATTCCAAAATTCCACTATGACATAATTGAGATTCCATTATTCTATTTTGAAATACCATACATAAACACTTAATCATTACACAACATCATTTTCATACTCCAAATCACAAATAGTGATCGCTTGTGACATACCTTTGTCCTTTTCCTTAAGAGTTTTCTCATGTTGTTCATCATTGACCCTAGGATTAAGTCATTGGTTTTCATAATGCCCCATTTCCTTGCACTTGAAGCACTGAAGTGTTGGTGGTCTGTTCTCTGCAGACTTTTCTTTATTCACATCATTAGTAACCCTTTTTCTATTACATCGACACTTAGATTCTCGATGAACTTCTTTTCCACACTTAATACATTTTCTAGTGCCTTTAGGAAAATCTCCTCCAATATTCTTTCCACACTTTTAACATAAAGAAACATCCATATTCTTTTCACCATTATTCTAAGATTTCTCCTTGAACTCCATCTTTCATTTCTTGTCAAAACCATGAGATGTATATGTAACACCAACTTCCATTTCTACCTTGATAGAAAAATGCACAATTTTGTCATAGCTACTGATGTTTCTTATAGATAATGCCCTTCTAAGACTTGGTTTTAAGCCACTGAAGAATCGATCAACTTTACATTCATGTTGGATGATAAAGCCATATACATACCTTGAAAGCCCGGTAAAATTCACATCATATATTCCAACAGATTCATAATCCTTTTGATTAACCTCAAGGAAATCCTATTGCATCTTTTTTCGATGAATACGATGGAAGTACTTATTGAAAAATAATTTCTTGAACTCATCCCATTCTATGGATTCAATTTCATCTCGGGGCCTCGTATTCTTAATTATATTCCACCATTGATCTGTTTCACCGTCTGTATAGTAAATTGCCAGAATAACTTTTTCATGTTCCTTACAACGAAGTATGGAAAATATATTTTCTATGGTACTGATCCATTTTTTAGCAACAAGTGGATCAGATGTCCCAGTGAAAGATAGTGGAATTTTCCTCATAAAGGACTCAATAGAATATTGTTCTCTCTCGGCTCATTTGGAAGTCCGGAATGATTCATAGCTTGTGTAATTATA
Source organism: Viscum album (assembly GCA_963277665.1). Lineage (NCBI taxonomy): Eukaryota > Viridiplantae > Streptophyta > Magnoliopsida > Santalales > Viscaceae > Viscum > Viscum album. The sequence continues at coordinate 1,930,596,303 of OY728138.1, forward strand.
GCAATAAGATTTTTCACTCCATCTCCTATTACATTGGTTTTTTAGGGGGCCATCATTGCATTATCCATTACATTGATCATCAGGGTTCCTTCGGGTTACAACCATCATCTAAAACCTAAAATGAATAGTGTGAGAGGAAATAATCATGCAAGGGAACACAACATAAAAAATGGGGAGTACATTCAATATCTAACATCTTAGGTTTTATTCTAATATCATTAATGTAATTCTATGACTATAACCTATACTTATACTTATCCTTATGTACATCCCTAGATATACCTTAGAAATATCTATAGGGATCTCAATAATGTTTTCGCATCCTAGTTTCCAATGGTTAACTAAACCATTCCTCTGATACCAAAAGTAGAGAAAAAAATCCTAACGTATATGGACATTACATTACTTTAGAGGAATACATAATACATAACAAAAACAAAAACACAATGACCGTAATAGTTTAGTGTCATTGGAAACTCGGAACATAATCTTCTAATCTTGGTGAAAGATCTTCAACATCTCCCATAAATATCTTACTTTTTTTTCTTACCTAAAACCTTTATTTATATCCTGGGGAAAATAAAAAATACAAAGGGTGAGCTCAAATGATCATTAAGGGTAATAATGGAGAAAATAAAACAAACCATATACATTTGAACATCAAAACATGAACATAATATTTATACATCAAAATCTTGAGCAATGACATAAAACATCGAAGTATGTAAGGCATAAATCATAATAGATCATCCATCATGATAAAATAGAATGGGAATAAAACATGTAATTGTTGTAAACCATTAAGAACATGACATGATTTCCATATTAGCGAAGACATTGCTACCAATACCATCTTAGTGGACAAAGTCCATTTATGAATCGAGTTCACTCCTTGTTTCAGTCCTACAACACTGAACCAGATTAAGTTATCATTCCATCCATGTCTATATCATGAGATATAAATCTTTATCCAATGCATTTTAGGGAGATATAGTACCCACCCATCTTATAATGAAATAATTCTTACTTGTGCCACAAAATAATCATAAATAATTCATCATAACCCAAATAATAAAATGGGTTTAATAAACTTCATCCCATTATAACATAATCCAAATAGAATAAATGGATATCATTTCATCATAAGAAAAATTAAACCATGTAAATCATAGAGACATTATACTTGAAACATAAACATATTAAATAATTTCACCTTATACGGAATATAGTTTTGATAAAACACTTGAAATGAATTCTTGAGGAAAATATCCTTTCTTCTTCGAAATCATTATCTTTTCTCAAATTGATATGAAATTTTAAAAGAAAATGGTTTTTTTGAAAATAATCATGAAATATTTTTGAGGATGCTTCTTGAAAATAAGGATTTAGGAAACTATAAAAATACGTTCATGTTGTATAAGTTAAAAAAAGCATTCTTCCCGTACATTTTCCGGAAATGTCATAAAGTACCACCTATGGTAATAATAAAAATTATTCCTTACATACAATGTATTAAAAGTCAAAAATGGGTAAAAAGGACCTTAAAAATACATGAAATAATTTTTAGAAAACATGGTCATGGATTATAAATATTACCCTAGTAAATACTTACAAATAAGCAATCTCAGATAAAAATGAAATTGCAAAATTATCCATTAATTTTTGTCTCATTTCTTCCATATGTGTCCGAGACTCCTTTATAGTGGGTTTAAACATATTATTTACTTGTAACAGAACCATAATAATATTTATGATATTATATATGATTCACTTATGACTTTATATTATCCTTTCATTTGTCAATTCCATGTTAAAGCAACGTTTTGGGTAAAATCGTTTCCTTTATCGTTCATATTTTGACTTGTAATTATTAATATTATTACGTAGATAATTATTGAATAATTATATAATATAATAAAATTATTTATATATAATATATATTCAGAATATACATATATATATATAATATCTATCAATGGAAAGAAATACACCGTTCATGGAGACGGTAGGCCATACGTACACATGAACGTTGTTTTTAGTTTCCTTATTGAATTGAATGGAATTATGTAGATGAAATTCATATATATATACATAAATATAGTAGAGTTAATATGTCATATATTTCATGATTACTTATTATATATACTTTATAATCATTCTGTAATTGTTAACATGGAAAATGAATCTCATCGCGTCTTGGGGACGGTAATCCGTACGTACACACGAACGATGATATCGTTCCCATATTTATTGAATGGAATTGGGGTGGATTATATAATATAATAGAATCAGTATTTTTTTATAATAATCATATATATTTATTCGTTACACCATTATACCCATCCATGTAAGGTGGTGGTGGAAAACCTGTTACTCCACAGCGTAGAGAAGCTATTTCGTACGTACGCATGCCCAGTGATTTCATTTTCTGTAGGATGGATAGAAGCTGAAATATGGTTTTTTAATATTTATAACAACATATTAGTGCATAAGTAATAATGATGTTATTAATTTATAATTAAACAACTAAATTAGAGGAAGTAGAAGAAGAATGAAACTTGAAAGAGTTGGTAGAAAAGATTACCTCTTCCTCGAAGCACCTCCTTCAAATTTCATCTAATGGAACTAGAGTTGGTCTATTAAGAAGACAAAATCCTCTATGATATAAATAAATAGGTTGAGAATAGTAATTTGTGGGTTTAGGAAGAGCTTCAAGGCTCAAATGTGTGTGAAGAGAAGAGGGAAGGGCTGACCATTTTATAAGGGAGGAGAGGGGCACCTTTGGAAAAACACAAAATATTATTTTTTTAATAAAGTCATATTCGGTTGATAATAGCTCCAAATTGATTTATTTAGAAGATAAAGTGAGTATGGGTCGAAACTCTCCCAACCAAAAGGTTTTAGACATGTTTAGGTTACTATTTTATCCTTATCATTTAGATTTAACTATATGTTAAACAATTTAACTTTTACTGTGTCTTCTTGTTTTCTTTTAATGTATAGTTAATAAACTTACTATAACAAGAAAAAATAACCCCAAGTGGTTCTTAATTATTATATATAACCTTATCTATGTTATTTGGATGAACATTATATTTTTAGGAATATAATTACAATTAATAATATAATATTTATTTTAAGACCTATTTTATGTCAAATTTGACACTATTTGGAAATTGATTGTTGTGAAAGTTATAAAAACATAATAATTTCTAAAAAAGTTAATTGAATAAATACTAAAATTTAATATTAACCTATAAAATTAGTGGAATTCATAAAAAGTCTCAATTTACATTTATTTGGGTATTTATAACATTAATTATGTTAATATTTCATTAATAAGGTAATTACTGCTTCATCATTGTGTCATAAATAAATTAAGTTATTTAATGTCTAAAAATTATAAATAAAATACCATTCTGTAGGAAATATTGTTCTATTTCTAATGAATATTTATTGTCAAATTTATCTTATGTATAACACTATATTAAAAATGATTTATTTATTAAACTTCGATTTTAAATATTTTAACTCTTCTTTAAATAAAAGAATAATAAGTGTCCTAATCAAATCCAAGTGGACATAAAGGGTAATATATTATTCCTAAGGTTGTTTTTGGTCGAATAACACTTATCAAATATAATTATTACATGTTTTATGGTAATAATAATTTAATATTTACCCTTAATTACTCTATTTACTTTTAACCATGGTAAATAAAAGTGAAAAGTTACTATTCACCAAAAATTATTTTTATCATATTGAAACACATTTTACTCTTTTATATTAACCGTGTGTCTTAGATTTTTGAAATTTCTCTTACAGAAGCGGTAAAATTACATTCTATGTAAATTTTCAAATTCTCCTAGGAGGTGGGTAAAAGACAGTGAAAACTTCAATAAAATTTTTATATATCTAAAATTATTATCAAATGACTCAAAAAATTACATAGAACTTTTTTAGGTATTATGTATCAATTTTGACCTAAAATAAATTGAAAAAATTAATTATTTAAATAAAAATTCTGTTATTAAATAGTAACCTAGTGTTTTCATTATTCATCAAAAATTGAAAGTTTTCAGAAAAATACCAAAAATTCACCCTAGGATAATTTCGATATTCTGAATCAAAAAATAAAGTCAATTTTGAAAGGTAAAATTTATAAAATTTTAAAAAGTTGGATTTACTATTAATAACAGCTAGTTCATAATAATAAAATAATAATATCTCGTTTAGTGAAACATGGTATTGCGTACTACACACACTATCGTAGAAGGTCTTGATTGCGTGTAATGCAAGCCAAGTCAGGGCTACGTTTAGTGAATGCTCCGTTTGGTGTTGCGTATAACATAATCAAAACTTATTTCATTTATACAGTAAACAAAATCTATACTTAATGTTGCGTAGAATAATTTCCACAAAACAAATGTGAAATTGAGTGTAACCTGAGCCAAGAATAGTGTTACATATACTACAAGCTAATACAGTGTTGCATATAGCACAATTTGATCTTGGTGTAGTGTATAATATGAGAAAAAAAGAAATTAAAAATAATATATCTCATAAAATCTTGGGGTGTTACATGTTGGATATTGTTTTAATTTTTATAATCTTATTTATTAAAATCTTTCATAAAAGTGTAAAAAACTACATCATCATTATGTCATAAATAATTTTTTTATATGAGGTCTTAAATTATAAATAAAATACAAGGATGAAATAAATCGGTTTTTCTTTATAATTAATATTTATAGTCGAAGAGATAACATATATATCACCATGTAAATTGTTTTTATGAAAAGAAATATGTTTATACCATTTTTGCCTTTACATTAAATTAATTAATATAAAGAGGAATTTTCACTCTTATGTGGCTCTATGGGGTCCCAAAATATACCCATGGATGACCATGTTCGGGAACGTATCAACCAATGGGATTTGAACACTTTTTAGAGTAATTTAAATTTATTATAATATTGTTTTTTATGCTTATTTAACTGAATTACCCTTTACCCATGGTAAATAAAATATTTTCGAGGTGAATACTCAGAATGTCTGAAAAACAGAGTTACCTATTTAAAAAATATGGACATTCTGATTCCAAATATCGAATCCATTTTTTTATAAATAAAAACACAGAAGTGGCAGAAATTATTTTAAAATTAATTCCAACTAGAAAAATAGAAAGCATGTTTTTATGATATAATAATTATCAAAAGATTTATAGTTGTTTATGTCAAATTTAATGTGAAATTACTTCCAATGGTCAAAAATGGATTAAATGGATAAACTATAATCAAATTACACATTAAAACCAATTATAAGGATAATCCACCCATATAAATAAATTAGATTAAAAGGCAATTTAGAATTAAAATACAGTATTTTCACTATTCATAAAAAATTGAATTGTATCCGAAAAAATACTAATTATTTACCCAATGTAAATTTTGATGTCCTGATTTTAATGAATAATTTTATTTTGTCAAATGGAACATATAAAAGTTACCAAATATTTATTTAATGAGGGTTCTCAATCAAAAGGTGGTTAATCGACCATTTTAAATAATTTTAGAGTATTTATGCTTAAAATTTGTTTCACTCACATTTTATGCCTCTAATATTTATTGGATAACTGTAAAAACATTAAACAAACATGTTTAATAATATTTTATTTAGTTCTGTTTATTTCTGCTAATACAATGACTATGTGTTAACTACCATTTAATATAATTTTCTTATATTATCATTTTTTATATATAACTCTACATTGTTTGCAACATATGATTATAAAGAATCATGTTGTTGCATATCAGGTATTCCATCTAACATAACATTCCCTTTCATTTAAAATTTATATTTAATTCACAAATTATAATAAATGTGAAAATATTATATTCTTTATTCCCTTGGGAGGTTACATCCTTCCTCCCTTTTAGGAATTGCATCCTCACAATTTTAAAATTTTGCTCGGAAGCTATATTATAAGTCTAACATCAAAAAGGAGTCAATAAAAATATCACATTAAATTAAATAAACAGAAGTCCTACAGTCACCCAAAATAACCCTAACTAGTATTCAATGTTGGAATATATGTATATGGAAGAGAAACTAACTCCCATAGATTAATATAGAGTGAAAGAGAACATGATCATGTAAATTTAACCACCATAATTCTATAGATTGTTGGTTGGGTAATAGTTTAACGATAAAAGAGAGATTAAAACATTTTTTCATCAAGATACATTTTATATAGTAGAAGAATTTTATTAATAACTAGACTGAGATCGTAAGAAAATATAATTACTTGTCATTTAGAGTGTCATCCTTTAATAAAATTATACCACAAACTCATCTTTTCTCCAAACTATAATTATTAAAGACGACTTGGTCACACCTGAAGTGCTAGAATAAAATTATATATTATCAAATAATCTATAAAATATGAACTATATATTTTACCTATATTTAGACATCATCCAAAATTAAAATGGTTATTATGAGATCAGATAGTCCATAAAATGGATAACCCATTATAAAAAGAAATACAAAACTTTATATCCAAAATTAAACAAATAGTATCCAATGTATCAACGAATACCATTCAATAAAAACTTTTCTTTAAAAAAATTGGTCAAAATAATATAACTATGATTGAAACCCAAAATTCAGAAGGATTTGATAAAATAGTCTCCAAATAACATTACTTTCTTTTAATGTATTATTTTGAAATGTAATTAACCTAATCACATATTCTCTATAATTGGTTAATCACTTCCACAAATAACCCAAATTGTTATATGTCTACAATAAAAACATATATTCTTCCAATATATAATTTCAATAATTACAATACAAAATAAATCCAATAGTATTCTATTTCTCTTAAGCATATAGTGTTCCCAAAACATCAAGTGTCTTCCAAAATAACCTTTATCACTTAACCACCAAATAATTTTCCTATAATAAGGATATATATTTGACAAAAAATTATATTCCAAATCAAAATATCAATGAATAATAAAAAAAAATTAAATAAAAATATTATGTTATATTAACTAGGGACATCATGTAGTCTTATATTAGGAAAAAAATCCCAATCGCACATTGTATATGGGTTTGATTCCCGATGACTTATATGATGTGACAGGTTTTTACATGCTCTACATGTAATACTTTTTAAAAAACTATATACATATATAACATTCCATAAAATGTGATAAATAACTTAAAAATAAGCATAACATATTTTAACCAAAAATGTTACCTCATAACTCACATTTAAATCCCATAAAGAAATAACCTGTAATTTCCTCAAAAACAATAGATCATATGATCCCTTATGCTTATCCATTATTTCTACACAAGAAATTATGACTATTTCCTGAATAACATTTTCACAAATCAATATTCATTGTTACAAATACAAGAAAAAGTCTTCCTAAGTAATCCCATCATCAATATATACTTAATACTTTTAAGAATTTCACCATCCTAAAATGTTCCATAAATCTTAATCCCATATATAAAGACTTTTTACTCATTCAACATTCTTTATGATATATTATCCATTCTTTTGCAATAAAAAATACATAATACTTCATTACTAAAAACAAAATCATTAATCAAATCCTAACATTTAATATTGTCAAAACATCAGCAACGTGTTAATTCATACCTCTCATTGGTCATTGTCAGTTTCCCTAGCTTCAATTGGAATTGGAAATAGGAATTGGTAAAAATATATTTTTACGATCTCGTTGATCCCATTGTTGATCCTTCTTCAAAATACATATGTTTTTTTAATGTTTATAAAGAAAACTTTTAAAACATTCAATTGATCCTTCAGAATGAACTTCGTTCCATTTCCTAGAGTAAACTAGATGCTTTCATTTTCTATAACAGGTTCTTATTTCATGTCCTTCATTACCACTTCTATAGAATCATCCTATACCTTTAAAAAAAATTCCTATGTTTTTATTTCCACATCATTGACACATAGGTTTTTGAATATACATTCCTTTATGTTTTCTACTTGAACATCCATAAGGATTTTATTCTTGCATATACTATTCCTTATAAAAATATCAAAGGTTCAGGTGATCGATCATGATTCTTGATTGTTTTTTGGGAATAAGCGCAAGATTTATCATTGTAGCTTTCATTTCATTCTGTTTATTATTCTGAAAACCATTATAGTTTTTTTTCATATCCATTGTTACTTTTGTGCCTGCTAGATCCTACCATTGACTGAAACCAAAATGGTCAGTGTGAGTATATCAATAAATTCACCATATACAATCATTGGATGAGGTTAGAAACAAAAACATGATTGTTCATGTGATCTTAAACTATTTTGATTTATCAAAAAAACTATGACTTTTTCCAATGTGATAACTAATATAGTTGGGTCTCCTATGAAAAAATAACACCATAACCTCTAATGTTATCTAAAATGACCTCAGATTAAAACTATAAGGACCCGAACTTATAATATTTCTTAATCTTGAATTACATGAATAACTCTCAATTAGGATCATCTTGGGATTAGATTTTTAGATTATTAGGCCATTACTATCACATTACAACTCAAAAATTACAATATATAATCTTATATTCATTTTCTATTTTTTAATAAAATAAAAACTCTTAAAATTCATATCTACTTCTATATTTTAGACATCATGAATTTTCCATGATCCCATCCTTGACCCTATTAATCTTTAAGTTCTGTAGAAAACATTTCAAAAAATTATGATGAGTATAAAAAATCTCTGTAAGGGATATAAAAATATGGAAAACTATTTGTTTTTCAAAACCACAAGTAAACTATGAATACCTTATCATAAGTAATAATTTGACCTGTATGATGTAGTAATTACTCTTCAGGGAATAAGAGATCATTTTTACACCTTTTGTAACCTATAGATTACCATAAAACCCATCAAAATCACAGACAACATATATAGATAACATGAGACGTAAACATACCAAAACAAAATAACCATATGGTCGAATTCAACACATATCTCTAAATGGAATATCCATAAGAACGACTGCCATACCCAATGAATTGGAGGTTATAACGTAACCACCCATCCTAGTTTATCACCACACCACTCATCGTTTGGTTTATCATGTAACCAACCATCAAATGTATAAGTGTCATTATAAAGTAATAAAAAAAATCACTAATAACATTTCCACATTGAAATGAAAATATATCATTTCAAGATATTGACATAATCAATGCCTAATCAATCCATTTTCAAAATTATTAAAACATTTAATAATTAGGTTTTTGAATTAATGTTTCCCATATTTATTTGAAACTTTTAAAGATATTGACATTTTAAAACATTAATTTCCAAATAAACAAATCTTTAAAACCATTTTTTAAAATATGGAAATTAATGAGGAATATTTTTACGAATAAATCAATAAAAACAACATTTTAGTTAAGGAGTTCTTGACCAAATGAGAGATGCATGAATACAAATAATTGACGAAGAAAATTTAATAAAAACCTTATAATATCATGACACTAAAGTTATTAATTATATAATATTCCAAAGTATAGTATATACCCCATAGAAAAGTTAATTGGAGCACAAAAACAATGACGTCTCAATGGAATGTAAATTGAGATGACATCCCTTATAAAAACGGTATCCTTAAATTAAGGATAAATCAATTACAAAATTTAGTGTGACAAATTTAAATATAGTAAAAATGATTAGATATTCAGTTTAAATAAATATGAGTAGATTAACACATGTTCTTTTAAAAAAACCATGTACATGTATGATTAACTCAATGAATGGAAATTTAGTTAAGATTACACTTATCAAGTTCATATCAATGTCTTGGAAAATTATCAATGGAGTGATTATGTGTATAAAATGTATATTCACACAAAGAGGGGAGGAAATTATTAAATTAACAAAAAAATAGTGATTCTACACTTAATCATATCATGACATGATCATGAAGTGAAAGATTAACCCAGAGAGTGGAAATTGGGTTAAGAAGTTCCCTTATGAAAATTCGACAACTTAACGACGTCATTTAAAAATTAAGAAAATTAGTTGATGATAGTGAAAATGGAATATCATAAATTGGCCCTAAAATTTACAGTAATAAGGATATACAATAAAATATCACAATATTAGAAGATTTAAATTAAAAGTCATAACAAAAAGTAGACTTTTAAAAAGAGGAGGGTGAAAGATTCCCTAACCGATTTGGTAACATACAAAAAAAAACACCACATGAAAGAAGGATCATAGAATGAAGAAGTAAATAACCAGAAATGAATTTATATTATACAAATTGTAAAATCATGGGCAGTACATACACCATAGATTGTAAATAGTGACAAATATATCATGAATCTCACAGGAATAAAAAGTGAGATAAAAACCACTTTCCATGTTGTAATAAATCGAGTCGTGTGACCAAAAGTTAATAACCCCAAATTTAATAAAATAAAACAATGAATATAAATTTAATAATGATAATATATAAGAAATATTAGTACACAATACACCACATGCAACAAATAAGTGGCAAACAATGTAAATCTCACCGAATTAAAAGTATAATAAGATACCCCTTACCTCGTGTTCTACTTGACTTATTTGTTCACTTTTCTTCCTGAATAATAAAAATAACTTAATTTATACTTTATTAAGAAATTTTTTCATGTTTTTATTCCTTTAATATAAATTATTACCTTTCTATAACAATTACTTAGTTATTTCTGTATATATTGGATATTTTGTCGATGTTCGGAACAAGAGTTAAAAATGAACTTCTTATAATTACAAATTTCCCACGTGTTAAAAATTCCATTATCTCTATAACAATATTCCAGATTTAGGTATCATAAATATATATATCATAACAATCATGTAAATATATGTATTTTTAATATTACATAACATTTGGAGATAAGAAATGAAATGCACCATTTATGGAGGTTGTAAGTCGTACGTATGCATGAATGCTACATTCATTTATATTTAATATTTAATAAATTGATAAAGTAATGATAAATAGTTATATTTTAATTTTTTTATAATATCATATATAATTTAATTATCTACATTTTTTTACATTCTATGTATGGTATGAATGAGTCATATCACTTTGAGGGGGCGGTAGTCAACACTTCCTCAATTAAAATTATCACGTTTACCCATTATAGAAACTATAAATGTATGCTATAAATGGAAAATTAAGAAGCATAGAAACAATATAAATATAATATATATCACATTAAAAATAAATATCCATCACAATGTCCATCGTGAGAGGAAATATGAGATAATTTAACAGTTATCATTTCGTGAGGCAATAGTTCATCATCCACAGAAACAGAACGTTCAATACCGATTAAGTGAAGGTGTGTATAAGTTTAGTTCTAAAAATTATAATTACAACAAATTAGTATATTGGGGACACGTTTTTTCGGAGAAAATAATGCAATTAAATGATTTAAGGGGTTGGAGAAGTAAAATAAATGAAAAGAACTTAAGAGATGACTTTACTTTTAAATCTGGTAACTCCCTTTGGTTTGAACAAAAAGGATTACATGAAGTGTCATATTAAAATGTTTAGACTTCTAGGAAAATTATTAGGATGTGGGGAGATAAATTGGGATGATTTTGGATGAGCCATGGTGCTTGATAGGATTGAGTAATGGGTTAGATTTTATAGCTTTCTATAAGGGAGAGTAGGGAATCTTTAGGGAATTTTAAAAATATTATTTAGTTATAAACTTATCATCAGTTACAAAAGGTAAAAAACTAATTAAACATGAATATGCGATGACTAATTTTCGAAATAAAATCATCCAATAAGAATTTGTAAGGTTCCAGATATTATTCTAATTTTTATAATCTTATTTATTTAAAAAATTCATTAATGAGGAACACCCTACATCATCATTGGGTCACAAATAATTTTTCTAAATGATTTCAAAAATTAAAAATATAATAAGAGGTTGTAGGAAATCATTTTATCTTTATAATTAATATTTATAGTCTAATAGATAACTTATATATCCCCATGTAAATGTTTTTTTATGAAAAGATATATGTTTATGCCATTTTTAACATTAGTTTAAATTAATTAATATAAACTGTCATTTTCACTCTTATGTGGCTCCATGGGGACCCAAAATATGCCCAAGGATGCCAATAGTCAAAAGTGTATCAAAAAATATATATTTGAACACATGTTAGAGTAATTTAAATTTTTAATAATATTATTTTTTCGCTTATTTACAAAATTTAACCTTTAACCAAGGTAATGAATGTATTATCGAAGTAAATATTCGTAACGTCTAAAAATAAATGTTACATATTTACACAACTTGGACCAACTAATTCCATATATCAAATCCATTTTTTCTAATTCATAACAGAAAAGTGGCTAAAATTATTTTAAAATTAATTCCCACTGTCAAAAAAAACATGTTTTTATGAAATTATAACTATCAAAAGATTGACAGTTGTTTATTTCCAATTTAAATTAAAATTACTTACAATGATCAAAAATGGATTAAATGGTTAAATTAAAATATAATTACTTATTAAAACCAATTTAAAATATAAACTACCCATATAAAAAAAGTTATATTAAAAGACTATTTAGAATTAAAATAGAGTATTTTTCACTATTCATAAAAAATTTAATTTTATCAGGAAAAATAACAAAATTTTACCCAAAGTAAATTTCGATGTCCCAATTCTAAATAATAATTTTATTTTTCCAAATAGAATATATAAATGTGGACAAAACTAGATTTAATGGGGGTTCTCCATGAAAAGGTGGATAATCGACCTTTTTAAAGAATATTAGAGTATTTATGCTTAAAATTAAATTCATTCTCATTTTATACCCCTAACGTTTTTTGGATAACTATAAAAACATTTAACAAACATGATTAATAATATATTTTTTAGTTATTTTTATTCCTAATAATACAATGACTATGCATTAACTACCATTTAATTTAATTGTATTATATTATCACTTTTTCTTTATAACTCAAAATTGTTTGCAACGATAGATTTCAAAGAAACCTATTGTTGTGTATCATGTAAGCCATCAAACATAGAATCCCATTAAATGTAAAATTAATATTTAATTCACAAATGATAATAAATGTGAAAATTTTATAATATTTATTTACCTAGGATGTTACATCCTTCCCCTCTATTGGGAATTGCATCCTCACAATTTTAAAATTATTCTTCGAATCATTATTATAAGTCCCACATCAGAAAAGGTGTCAATAAAAATATCACATTAAATAAAATAAATAGAATTACAAAGGTCGCCCAAAATAACCAAAACTAGGATTCATTGATAGAATATATGAATATGGAAGAGAAACTAACTCCCATAGATTAATAGAGAGTGATAGAGAACATGATCACTGAAATTTAACCACCAAAATTCTATATATTTTTGGTTGGGTAATAGTATAATTATAAAAGAGAGATGATAACATTTTTTCTTCAAGATAATTTTTTTAGAGTTGAAGAATTTTATTAATAGCTAGACCAAGATTTTAAGGAAATATACTTACTAGTGATGTAGAGTGTCTTTCTTTAATAAAATTATACCACAAACTCATCTTTTCTCCAAACAGTAAGTAATAAAGATGACTTTTTCACACCTGAAGTGTTAGAATCATGTTTTAGATTATCACATAGACTACAAAAGATGAACTATATATTTCCCATATTTTTAGACAACAACCAAAACCAAAATGGATAGTATGAGATCAGATAATCCACAAAAAGGATAATACTTTATAAAAAATACAACATTTTATCCACAAAATTCTACAAATATTATACAATTTATCAATAGAGGATATTAAATAAAAAATTTCCCTTAAACATTTTGTCAAAATTATCCAACTAGGACTGAAAACCAAAATTTAGAGTGATTTGATAACATAGTCTCCAAATAACATTTGTTTCTCTTAATGTCTCATACTGAAAATTAATTAATCTAATCACATATTCTCTATGATTGGTTAATAATTTCAATAAATAACCAAAATTTTCAAATTTCTACAATAAATCTTATATTATTCCAATATAAAATTTCATCAATTACACCACAAAATAAATACAATAGTATTCTATTTCACTTAAACATATAGTCTTCCCAAAAGAGCAAGCGTCTTCCAAAATAAACATTATCACTTAATCACAAATAAATTTCCTATTCTATGGATATCTATTAGATTAAAAAATATATCCCAAATCAACTTATTCATGAACAAGAAAATCAGTTAACTAAATATAATATGTTATACTCAACTAGGGACTTCACACAGTCTTATGGTATGCAATAAATCTCAATCACACATTGGTTCTGGGTTCAATATCCATAGCCTTATATGATGTTACAGGTTTTTACATGGTCTACGTGTAATATTTTTCAAAAAACATTAAAATTTTATAACATTCGATAATTTGTGATAAATCCCATAAAAATAACCATAACATATTTTAACCACAAATTTTATCTCATTCCTCACATATTCATCCCATAATGTAATAAACAATAATTTTTACAAAAACAATAGATCTTTGGAACCTAAAAGATTATACATTATGTCAACAGAAGAAATGATAACTATTTCTTGAATAAAATTTTGACATATCAATATTCATTGTAAAACATACTTGAAAATGTCTTCAAATTAATCCCATCATCAATAGATCCTTATTAATTTTATGAATTTCATTATAATAAAATGTTCCAGAACTCTAGAATGCCATTTATATAGTCTTTTTACTCATTCAACATTCTTTATGATCTACTATCCATTATATTCTTATAAAATTATATAATACATAATTCCTACAAAAAAAATCATTAATAAAATCTTATCAATCAATAATGTCAAAAAATCAGAAAAATATTAATTCATACCCCTCATTGGTCACTGTTAGTTTCCTCATCTTCAATTGGAATCACAAGAGGAATTGGTAAAAATATATATGTATGATCTCGTTGATCCCATTCCCGATATTTCTTTATAGGACATCTATTTTTATAATGACAAAGAACACAAAATTTAAAACTTTCAACTGATCCTTCAGAATTAAATTCATTCCATTTCATAGAGTCAACTGGATGCTTTATTTTTTTACAGAATGTTCTTTCTTCATGACCATCATTTCAACATCTATACCATGTTCTTTCCCATTTGATGAATTTTACCATGTGTTTCTTTCCACATCCTTCCCACATAGATTTTTGAATATACTTTCCTTTATGAATATTACCTGAACATATATGAGGATTTGTTTCAATATATATATGGTTCCATATACAAATATGCATGAATCTGGTGATTGATCATGACTCTTGATAGTTGGTTGGGAATAATCACAAGGGTTCTCATTGTAGCCTTAATTTCATTTAGTTTCTTATTTCAAAAATTGTCAAAGTTTTCTTCATATACATTGTAAATTTGGTGTCTACTAGATCCAACCATTGACCAAAATGATCATATACTATCTTATTAGGAAATTAAACACAAAAACAGGCTTTTTCATGTTATCTGAAACTATTTTGATTTATCTAAAAATACAACGACTCTTTCCAAAATGATAACCAATATGGTTTTGTATCATATGCTAAAATAACACCTTAACCTCTAATGTTTTCTAAAATGACCTCAGATAACAACTATAAAGACCCTGCCTTATAACATTTCATAATCATGAATTATGTGAATAATTCACAATGTGGATCTTTTCAGGTTTAGATTTTTAGATAATTAGGCCACTAATCCTACATTACAACTCAAAAATTACAATGTATACTCTTATAATCAGTTTCCATTTTCTTAATAAAATAAAAACTCTTAAAAAACAAGTCTAGTTCCATATTTTAGACATACTGACTTTTTTGCGATCCTATCCTTTACCCTATTAATCTTTAAGTTCTATTGAAAATGTTTCAAAAAATTGGGATGAGCATAAAAATCATATTAAGGGATACACAAAAAGGAAACCTGTTAGTTTTTCCTAACAACAACTAAACCAATAATATCATATCATAAGTAATAATTTCACATGTATGAAGTAGTAAATACTCTTCACTAAATAAGAGATCATTGTTTACTACTTTTGTAACCAAAAGATTACCATAAAACCCATAAAAATCACACACTACATATATAGGTAACTTGGGACATAGACATACAAAAATGAAATAACCATACAGTTTACTTCCACATATATCACAAAATTGAATATCCATATGACCAACTTTCATACCCATTGTATAGGAGGTTATAATGTAACCCACATTCCTGGATTATCACCACACCACCCCTTAATATGGATTATCATGTAACCACTTGTCAAATGTCTAAGTATCATTATAAAATAATTAAAAATAAAAAACATCACTAATAACATTTCCACATTGAAATCACAATATATCACTTCAATATATTGACATAATCAATGCTTAATCAATCCATTTTCAAATCCATTTAATACATTTAATAAACACATTTTTGAATCAATGTTTCCCATACCAATTTGAAACTTTTAAATTAATTATAATTTTAAAACATTAATTTCCATATAAATAAATCCTCAATACCATTTTTAAAAGATTTACATTACTGAAGATTATTTATTAGAATAAATCATTAAAAACAATATTTTAGTTAAGGAATTCTTAACCAAATGAGAGACACTTGAATAAAAATAATTGATGAATAGAATTTAATAAAAACATTATAATCTCATGTCAATAATGTTATTAATGATATAATATTCCAAATGATATTATATACCCCTTAGAAAAGTGAATTGGCGTATAAAAACAATGTAGTCCCAATGGAATGTAAATTGAGACGATATCCCTTATGAAGACGATATCCATAAATTTAGGATAAATCAATTAAAAAATTATTTGTGAAAAATATAAATACACTAAAAATTATTATATATTTAGTGTAAATAAATCATAGGAAATTCACCAATTTTATTTTAAAAAAAACAATGACTTGGATGTTTAACTCAATGAATGGATATTGAGTTAAAATTACCCTTATCATGTTCATATCAATGACTTGAGAATTTATCAATGGAGTGATTATGTGTATAAAAATTATATTCACACAAAGAGGAGTGGAAATTATTACATAAACAAGTAAATAGTGATTCTACATATAATCATATAATGACATAATCAAGAAGTGTAAGATTATCCCAAAGAATGGAAATTTGGTTAAGAAGTTCCCTTACAAAAATTTGACAACCTAACAACATCCCATTAAAATTTAGAAAATGAGTTTATGAGAGTAAAAAGGGTATCTCAGAACATGTACATAAAATTTATGACAATAAATATATATAATAACATATCCCAACCTTAAGATATGTAAATTATAAGACATAACAGAAAGAAGACTTATAAAAAGGAGGGTGAAAGGTTCCCTTACCAATTTCGTAACATAGGAAACATACAACACATGAAAGAAGGATAATAAAAGGGAGATTTAAATTTTCATAAATGAAATTATATTACACAAAGATTAGAATCATGGGAAGTATATAAAACACACAAAGGAAAGAGTGACAAATATAGCTTGAATATCACGGGAATAAAAAGATTGATAAAAACCCCTTAGCACGTTGTAATCAATCAAGTCGAATGAACAATAGTTAGTAAACACCAAATGAATAATATAATACCTTTTATATAAATAGAACCATTATAATATATATAAAAAGAAAATTAACAATACACCACATGCAATAAATCAATGGCAACCAATTGAAATATCATGGAATTAAAAGTGAGATAAGAGACCCCTTAGCTCCTTTCAAACATGAAATCTTTGTTCCTTGTACTTCCATAATAATAAACAAAAATTAATTTCTACATGATTAATAATATTTTTATAGTTTATTATTCCTTTCATATAACTTATTACATTTCTATAAAAATTAGTTAATTATTTGAGTTTATATTGGATATTTTGTCAATGTTCGGAACTTGAGTCTTGATGAACATGTTATAATTACAAATTTTCCATGTGGTCAAAATTACATTAACTCAAAAATAATATTAATATTTTAGATATCATATATTTCATATATATATATATATATATAGTATATATATTGTATTTATAATATTACATATCATTTGGAGAAAAGAAATGAAATGCACCATTCATGGAGACGGAAAGTCGTACAAATGCATAAACACTGTATTGATTTCTATTTCATTTTTAATGAAATGAAAACGTAATGAAAAGTTGGTATATTATAATTCTATTATAATATAATATATAATTTTATTATCTCCATACATTAAATGTCCCACATATTTCATTAACGAGTCATATCACTTTGAGGGGGCGGTAATCTTCACATCTTCAAATGAAATTATTGCGTTGAACCATTATGGAATCCATAATGTTATGCTATAAATAGAAAATAAAATGTAATGGCCCGGACCTCCCTGGTCCATTACTTTGTGAAACTGTGGTGTTGGAGGTGGTCCGGGAGGACAAGGTGACTTATCCCCCAGCTGCTGCCTACCGGTAGCTCGGTCTACCAGTAGCTGCTGATTACCGGTAGCTCGGTCTACCGGTAGCTGCTGATTACCGGTAGCTCGGTCTACCGGTAGCTGCTGATTACCGGTAGCTCGGTCTACCGGTAGCTGCTGCCTACCGGTAGCTCGGTCTACAGGTAGCTGCTGATTACCGGTAGGACGGTCTACCGGTAGCTGCTGATTACCGGTAGCTCGGTCTACCGGTAGCTGCTGCCTACCGGTAGCTCGGTCTACCGGTAGCTACTGATTACCGATAGCTCGGTCTACCGGTAGCTGCTGATTACCGGTAGCTCGGTCTACCGGTAGCCGCATCCTACCGGTAGTTGGGTTTACAGGTATCCACGGCATACTGATAGCTCGGTATACTGGTAGCCGCAGTCCAGCAGTAGCTCGACTAACACTTTGCCAAATTTCTAGTTCTGTGAACAATGTTTCTATCGGTGAGGTTCTATCGGTGGACTTCTATCGATGAGGTTCAGTGAACAATGTTTCTATCGTTGAGGTCCTATCGGTGGACTTCTATCGGTGAGGTTCAATGAACCGTGTTTCTATCAGTGAGGTCCTATCGGTGAACTTCTATCAGTGAGGATCTATCAGTAGACTTGTGTTTCTATCGGTAAGGCTCTATCAGTGAGCTTTTCTTTCCTTTGCCAATTTTTTTTAGTTCTGTGAACAGTGTTTCCAGACTTCATAAGAGCTACCGATTCCATACTTTTCCAAATTTCACGAATGAACAGTGTTTCCAGACTCCATAAGAGCTACCGATTCCATACATTGCCAAATTTCACGAATGAACAGTGTTTCCAGACTCCATAAGAGCTACTGATTCCATACTTTGCCAATTTTCACGAATGAACAGTGTTTCAACACTTCATAAGAGTTACCGTTTCCATACTTTGCCAAATTTCATGAATGAAAAGTGTTTTCAGACTCCATAAGAGCTACCGATTCCATACTTTTCCAAATTTTGAGTATATGAACAGTGTTTCCAGCTTCGCAAATTTGACGTTTTCTTGACGTAAAATACTTTTAAAACCTTATTTTAAGGACTTTAAGGCCGATTCAAAGGCCATAAATCCAATATTAATTATTCCTAAGGCCGGGATGTTTTTACTTGGTCAAACCTCGTGGGTTAATGCGATCCGTTTTTAATGGAGAATAAACCAGATCTTAAACTGTCGCCTCTCTAATTTTTTTTAAAAGGAACGAGATATCATTCTTCGTTGTTCTTCCTCCTGGTTCTCATCTACGAGACGCTAGAACCTTGCAATCATTCTCGTAGGAGTTTCACAATCAAACGTTACTCAGATCAGTTCCGCACTGTTGATGCAACCAAGTTGTGTCGATCGTTCTTCGATATAATGTATGTTTTATCATCATTCATTCGGGGATCACCTTCTCTTGTTCTTCCTTCTACATTAGCATGTAATCTCCATGGTTCTAATGGGTTTTCTTGGGGTTGGTTGGTACTGTCGTACCGTGGCATCCTCCGGTGGATGCAGCTGTCGTGAGGAGAAGAGGACTATGACCCGTTGTGTGGATAAAGGACGTCAAGAACTCTTCGAGGTAGGGGATTCATGGCTTCTCTAATTGTGTATGTGCAATCGTAGAATTAGCATGATTTAGTCCTTGGGATCACAATGAAATTGACCTAATTAAATACTTGAACCAGATTAAAAGAATTGGCTGATCGTATGTTGTTACTTTGTACCGTGATAACAGTTTGCCTCATATATTTTCCTAGATATAGTGATATCTATGAATTTCTTTAATTTGTTGCTCGTTCATGATGGAAATTGATAAATAACGTAAAGTTGGAATTATTTGTTAAATAATTGGCTAAAGATAAAGAGGCATGTTAATGAATCTGTTAATTCAAGATGGATTAAAGAACTATTAGTTCGATAATTTCAAAAGGGTTCTGAGTTACCCGCTTGCTTGTAAGGCTGAATGCCTTGTGGTTTGGAGCTCTGAGTGCTCATATTGTATGAAGGTTGAATGCCTTGTTAAAGGGACGGGAGCCCATTTTTTGATCTTTTATTTCCTGCTGCTTGTGATTTGATGTAAGCCTGGATGGCTGTTGTGATATGTGGAGGAATGGGGACTTGTGGTTGTGGCAGCGGATGACGCCTAGTGTGGCGAGATGCATCGGTTTATGCATGTGGGTGTCGGGGAGGACACCAAGGATGATGGTATGAGATGAATGTGATGGTTTGATGTTGGTGGTTTGATTGTTTATCTGCTTTACTTTTCCCCACTTCTCAAGGCAGCTGGTTTTTCTTACCCTCTTTCCGAAGGAGGCAAAGATAGGCGGGGTATGCCACGTGATTTCCGTGTTTAGCCTCTCGATGGAGGATGGGTCTATGCTCTTGCTATAGGCGGCAAAGACTCGATGGGTAGTATATCTAATCACCGTGTTGAGCCCTTTGTGTTTAGTAGCATAGGATGCTTTTCTAGAATACCTGGGAATATGGGGAAGGTAATTCCATAATGAAAGTTTGTTTAAATGGTCATAATCCACGGGGATGGAGAAACTGGAATTTAATAGTGATGTGAATCCTAAAAAGGAGCAGTTTTTAAATGTGATCCCAATTTAGTTTAATGTGGTAAATTGTTCATGGTTAATTAATGTTTAAAGAATTAATTAACGTACAGTGGAACTGATAAAATGAAAATGGAGTAATCTAATAAAGCTCTTTATATGGTTGTGTGCTTATAGGATACCTAGTCTTAGAAGTAGCAGCCTAGAGTCTGAGAGACGTTAGCTGCAGTTGTGCCTATGACTAGGTAATGCCCATATTGTGGTTGTGAGTTATATATATTCTGTACTTTTTGTGTTTCTATACGCTACTCCACCCTGTTGGTAAGGGCAACTGACACCCCTGGGATTCTGAGCCCTGGGGGGGTGTTTTCCCCAACATTATGATGGGAGGTTGAATGGATGACTACCCCCTTTGGCCCCGGCCTCTTCTCTTGGTAGATACTTGTGCCATGAGGCAAGCGGTTAGTTACCCCATATATGTGTGTAGAGGGCTGTAATGGCTTGTGGTTATTCACACACATATATTCTCGATATAGTATCCTATGGACTACTATAGGTGTAACGTGTATAGGCTGTGATGGCTTGAGGATCCTTACTCGAAGTATGGGCTGTAATGGCTTGAGGTATTATACCCAATGTATGATACACATTATGCGAGCTGTGGTGGCTCCCAGAAACTACCTGGTTACCTTTGGTTGTGAGGACGGTGTGGTGCTTCGCCCAGGTGTCTGCAGGCAAGCCTATGTGGTGCACGTGGTGCAGATTGTGGAGCATAGCCCAGGTGTCTGCGGGCAAGCCTTTGGAGAGAGATGCACAGGACGTATGTCGTTGGGGAAAAGCGTGAAACCAGTGGGGAAGTAGTAGCGGGGTACCCATGATATTCTTTACTATATGCTATTTTCTTGTATGTGTTACTTGGTGAGAGTAGCCATGGTGAGGTTGGGAACTTAGTATACCTGTTTAGGTAATGAGTTAGTTTCACTTGTTGTTCACTGGGCTTTAGCATGCTTTCTTTACATTTGCACGAGAGGCTTGGGGAGGATCCTACTGAGTATACTGTTATACTCACCCTATGTATATACAAACTGTTTTTCAGGTCACTTGGAGCAGGTTGGAGATCAAGCTGGTTACTACTAGCTTGGGGTTGGAGGAGGAGCTATTCGGGCTTGTGGTCGCAGCCGTTTTACTTTCTTTTGGGTACTTTTAGTTTTCCCTTTCAGTTGTAGTACTTTTGTATGACATTTCATATCTGTACTTGGGTTTCTTTTATATTTTCAGTTATGAGTTATAGTTGGTTGGAGTATATTCTATCTCTCTCTTTTGCATGTGTTCTCTTAGAGGGTAATGCCTCCCATTAGTGTGTGTATTATACCCTCGGTGCTATTCGCCAACCCGGGGCCTACTGGAGGCGGGACTCGGGGGTCATTATCTCCCTTCTCACATTGCTGGCCCTGGAGGGGTACACTTTGTGGGGGGGGGGTCGTGACAGAGTGGTATCAGAGGTCTGGTTGAGGGATAGGATGGAGTTTGGAGTTAGGCACAAGTGAGGATGCATGGGATTGTAGGGAAACATTGTCATTCATGTTTAGCAAGTGGGGTAAACCCTGGAGACCGGCAGAGACATAGGCGTTCAGGCCCTCCTATGATCCGTTGCACGGACCTTTAAGTTTATGGTGGCTACTAAACAAAGTGATACTGGTTGCAGGGTAGAGACCTAGGAAAGGGTCATGCATCATTATTCTTTGCGCCTGTGTTTGAATGGGTAGACCTTGGGATAGGTAACCTAAAATTAATAAAACAAAATAATTAATTAATTAATGTTGAGTCTTCCATATTCCAGGCTTAGGAGCTCTAACAGTTTTTATTTTACAGGTATGGCTCCAGGTCGACGTCCTCATCAGGTTTGTGCAGAAGGTGGCCAGCAGGCTGTTCCAGCAGATCGCCGCCGGGTAGAGGTTGACGACGATGACACTTGGAGGAAGACACTCCGAGAGTTTCAGCGCCAGAGTCTACAGAAGTACGAGGGCTCCGTTTCAGATGCAGTCACAGAAGACTGGTTGGAGGAGGTCGAGATAGGCTTCAGTTCGATTCGTGCTCGGAAGGAACACTGGGTGTCCTTGGTTGTGACGATGTTGCGTGGAGCAGCGAGACAGTGGTGGTTCATGTTCCTCGGGGATCGTGAGGAGTCAGCGATCTCATGGGAGGAGTTTCGAGACAGGTTTAGAGTCGAGTTTCTTTCATCGACTGTGAAGGCATCCAGTCGCCAGGAGCTTCTTACCCTTCGACAGGGGAGCTCCAGTGTTCGGGAGTTTGGAATCCATTTCAGGAACCTTCAAAGATATGCTTCAGACCTGTTACCAGATGATGAGGCCAGGGCGAGGCATTTCGAGGAGGCTTTGTGTCCAGAGATCCAGCGCTAGGTCACCCCATTTATGCTGAAGATATATCTTGAGGTGCTGGCGAGGGAAGAGGTTGTTGAGAGAACTTTGACCAGGACCAGATCGTCACGAGAGGGGAATCGTCATGATTCCTCACGAAGCAGAGTTGTGGTCCGGGGTTCCCGGTTTTTAGGACAGAAGAGTTTCCGTTCACTTGGGGGTAGGTCCCAGCCCTTCCCATCTTGTTTCTCTGGAGGTAGCAACTCTCAGACCAATGCCAAGGGATCGGGAGCTTGTTTTTCTTGTGGTGGACGTGGTCATCAGCAGCGGGAGTGCCCAACTTTTCAGAGCAGTCATCGTGCACCAGGCACTCCACTCCAGGTTCCTCCGTTGAGGCAGTTCCAGCAGAGGCAGCAGCAGCAGGTTGCACCAGCTTTAGATCACCATAGGGTAGATGGAGCAGGCAGAGGACAGCCCCATGACGCTCCCCGTCCTCAGAGAGCAGAGTGTGGCCGTGTTGGTGGTCATCATCAGGGTCAGAGAGGCCGTGGAGGTTGTCGTGGTCAGCTTCATGCTCTAGCGTTGCCAGCTCCAGGCGAGCCAGACGTCGTCCGAGGTACCCTTTGCATGTTTTCTACCTTGGTGTATGCCTTGTTTGATTCAGGAGCGACACACTCCTTTATATCCCCTACCCTTGTCCACGCTTTGGGACTTGAGGTAGAGAGGCTTCCAGTGCCCTTGGCGTTGACTACGCCAGTTGGAGGTCGAGCTAGCTTGTTTGAAGTATGTAGAGACTGTGAGCTAGTGTTGGGGAAGCACCGCTCTTGGGGAGATTTCCTATGTTTACGAATACAACCATATGATGTCATCCTCGGCATGGATTGGTTGTATTCGGTGCAGGCTATTGTGGATTGCTACAGGAATAAGGTCGTTTTCTTTGATGAAGATGGAGAGGAAGTAGTGTTTGTTGGTGAGAGAGATCTTCGGATGAGTCATAGACGAGTTTCATCCTTATCATCCATGATGGCTGGGATGATGCTAAGTTCTTCAGTGGTTCAACATCTGGCATTTCCTAGGGTCGTAGAGGAGTACCCTGGTGTCTTTCCAGAAGAGGTTGTATCCTTACCCCCTCGACGAGAGATCGATTTTGGGATCGAGCTACAGCCAGGAGCGTCTCCTATCTCTATGTCTCCGTATAGGATGGCCCCTTCTGAGTTACGAGAGATACGTATTCAGCTCGACGGTCTGTTGTAGTGTGGTTTTGTTCGGCCAAGTGTGTCACCGTGGGGTGCACCCGTTTTGTTTGTGAAAAAGGCTGATGGCAGTTTGCGGTTGTGCGTCGATTATCTTCGCTTAAACAAAGTGACAATAAAGAACTGTTATCCTCTCCCACGGATTGATGACCTATTCGATCAACTGAAGGGTGCATGTTGGTTTTCAAAGATAGACTTGCGGTCAGGATATCACCAGATGCGTGTAAAGGATGAGGATATCCCGAAGACTGCTTTCCGTTGTCGTCATGGGCATTATGAGTTTGTTGTAATGCCATTCGGCGTGACAAATGCTCCAGCTTTTTTCATGGGGTTGATGAATGCTGTGTTCCGTGAATTCCTAGACAAGTTTGTTGTGGTTTTCATCGACGACATCCTTGTGTACTCCACATCTGAAGAGGAGCATGCAGAGCATCTACGAGCCGTTTTGGGAGTTCTTTGCCATCATCGGTTGTTTGGGAAGTTGTCCAAGTGTGAGTTCTGGGCTCAAGAAGTTCGTTTCTTGGGACATGTTGTGTCCCAACACAGAGTAGCTGTGGATCCTTCGAAGATAGAAGCAGTGGTGTCTTGGCCAACCCCCAAGACCGTGTCAGTGGTGAGAAGTTTCCTTGGTCTCGAAGGCTATTACAGGAGGTTTGTGGCTAATTTCTCCCGAGTTGCGACTCCTCTGACAGCTTTGACCAGGAAGGATCAAGCGTTCATATGGACTGATCAGTGTCAGACAGCTTTCGAGTATCTAAAGGAGAAGTTGGTAAGTGCTCCAGTCCTTTGTCTTCCAGCGGAGGGAGTCCAGTTTGATGTTTTCTGTGATGCTTCACATCTGGGGCTAGGCTGTGTTCCATGCAACAGAGGTCTGTTGTTTCTTATGGGTCTCGGCTGTTGCGTCCCCATGAACGCAACTACGCCACCCATGATATTGAGTTGGCAGCCGTGGTGTTTGCTCTAAAGTTGTGGAGAAATTACCTCATTGGTGAGCGCTTTGTGGTTTTCACCGATCATAAGAGTTTGAGGTATGTTTTCTCTCAGCGGGACTTGAACTTGAGGCAGCGTCGGTGGATGGAGTTCTTGCAGGAATACGACTTCGAAATATCGTATACACCTGGGAAGGGAAATGTTGTTGCTGAAGCACTGAGCCAAAAGTCACGTAGTGATGTTGTGCGTGAATCTGGTGATTCTTGGAGAGTGATGGAAGAGCTATCATCTTTACATATTGATATAGGATAAGTTGGGGGAAGAGGTTGTCTTTTCCAGATGACGGTGCAGTCATCCCTGATGCAGAAGGTGGAAGAGTCTCAGTTGGTTGATCTAGAGGTGGAAGTTTGGAGAGACTGAGTTGTATGTGGTGAGGCCCCTGATGGTTGGTCGGAGGATGAACAACACTGAGTGTTGTATCATGGTAGTCTTTTTGTTCCCTTGGCGATGCGCGAGACCGTTCTCTGAGAGTTCCATAGTTCACCCTTGGCGGTACATCCTGGTGTGACGAAGATGTACCGATCCTTGAGGAGTCAGTTTTGGTGGCCTGGGCTGAAGCGTTCAGTTGCAAAATATGTGTCTCGATGTTTAGTCTGCCAGAAGGTGGAGGCTGAACACCGTGTTCCTGGTGGTCTTCTCCAGCACTTAGAGATTCCTCAGTGGAAGTGGGAGGACATCTCAATGGACTTTGTTACAGGTTTACCTCGAGCTCCGGGAGGAAATGATGCTATATGGGTGGTAGTGGATCGTTTAACTAAATCGGCCCACTTCATAGCAATCAAGGAGTCGAGCTCAGTGGAGGTTTTGTCGAGGCAGTATCTGGAAAAGGTGGTGAGGCTTCACGAAGTACCTAGGAAGATCATTTCTGATCGAGATCCTCGTTTTACCTCTAGGGTGTAGAGAGGTCTCCAACATTCTTTTGGATCTCAACTATGCCTTAGCACTACTTTTCATCCTCAAACGGATGGTCAGACAGAGAGAACCATCCAGACTCTTGAAGACACGTTGCGCTCTTGTGTTCTTGATTTTGGAGGTTCATGGGTGAAGCACTTACCCTTGGTATAATTCGCTTACAATAATAGTTTTCACTCTACCATCGGTATGGTGCCGTTTGAAGCCTTGTAGGGTCGGCCATGCCGTTCTCCGTTGTGCTGGACTGGGGTCGGAGAGTCAGCAATCCTCGGACCAGAACTAGTGCAGAATACAACAGAGATGGTTCAGGTGATTCGTGAGAGGATGAAGACAGCACAGGGTCGTCAGAAATCATAGGCTGATCAAAGAAGGAGACCGTTAGAGTTTAATGTTGGGGATCATGTGTTTCTAAAGGTGACTCCCCGTCGCGGGCAGCGAAGGTTTGGTCGTGGAAGTAAGCTTTCTCCCCGGTTTGTTTGGCCTTTCGAGGTGTTAGCTCGTGTTGGATCTGTGGCGTATCGAGTAGTACTTCCCCCTCAGATGAGTCGGATACATGATGTTTTCCATGTATCACAGCTCCATTGTTATCTTCATGATGAATCTCATGTTATCGATTGGGGAGAGATCGATATTGACGATGATGCAACCTTCGAGGAGCGACCTTTGGAGATCCAAGACCACAAGGAGAAGGTGTTGCGTGGGCGTTCTATCCCCTTAGTTCGTGTCCTGTGGCGACACGGTGGCATGGAGGAGAGTACCTGGGAGCGTGAGTCACAGATACGTGCTCAGTACCCAGAGTTGTTTAATGTTTAACTCTTTCCATGTAATGATGTTTCCTTTATGGTTAGACCTTTCATGTTTTATTTATGTACCTTTGATGTGATGTTATGTTTGAATTGTTTGGTTATGGATTATTTGTTTCCATACTCTCGGATGTCGTAGTTTTGTTCCAGCTTTTGAACAACTCATGGTGGTTTTCCCATGAGAGGTATCTTATGGGGTGGTTGTTCAGACCCCTCTTTTCTTCTGGGTTGGTTTTTAATTCTCGAGAACGAGAATGTTTTGAGAGGTATCTAATGTAATGGCCCGGACCTCCCTGGTCCATTACTTTGTGAAAATGTGGTGTTGGAGGTGTTCTGGGAGGACAAGGTGACTTATCCCCCAGCTGCTGCCTACCGGTAGCTCGGTCTACCGGTAGCTGCTGATTACCGGTAGCTCGGTCTACCGGTAGCTGCTGATTACCGGTAGCTCGGTCTACCGGTAGCTGCTGCCTACCGGTAGCTCGGTCTACTGGTAGCTGCTGATTACCGGTAGCTCGGTCTACCGGTAGCTGCTGATTACCTGTAGCTCGGTCTACCGGTAGCTGCTGCCTACCGGTAGCTCGGTCTACCGGTAGCTGCTGATTACCGATAGCTCGGTCTACTGGTAGCTGCTGATTACCGGTAGCTCGGTCTACCGGTAGTTGCATCCTACCGGTAGCTGGGTTTACCGGTAGCCACGGCATACTGATAACTCGGTATACTGGTAGCCGCAGTCCAGCAGTAGCTCGGCTAACACTCTGCCAAATTTCTAGTTCTGTGAACAGTGTTTCTATCGGTGAGGTTCTATCAGTGGACTTCTATCGGTGAGGTTCAGTGAACAGTGTTTCTATCGGTGAGGTCCTATCGGTGGACTTCTATCGGTGAGGTTCGGTGAACCGTGTTTCTATCGGTGAGGTCCTATCGGTGAACTTCTATCAGTGAGGATCTATCAGTAGACTTGTGTTTCTATCGGTAAGGCTCTATCGGTGAGCTTTTCTTTCCTTTGCCAATTTTTTTTAGTTCTGTGAACAGTGTTTCCAGACTTCATAAGAGCTACTGATTCCATACTTTGCCAAATTTCACGAATGAATAGTGTTTCCAGACTCCATAAGAGCTACCAATTCCATACTTTGCGAAATTTCACGAATGAACAGTGTTTCCAGACTCCATAAGAGCTACCGATTCCATACTTTGCCAATTTTCACGAATGAACAGTGTTTCCAGACATCATAAGAGCTACCGATTCCATACTTTGCCAAATTTCACGAATGAACAGTGTTTCCAGACTCCATAAGAGCTACCGATTCCATACTTTTCCAAATTTCACGAATGAACAGTGTTTCCAGACTCCATAAGAGCTACCGATTCCATACTTTGCCAAATTTTGAGTATGTGAACAGTGTTTCCAGCTTCGCAAATTTGACGTTTTCTTGACGTAAAATACTTTTGAAACCTTATTTTAAGGACTTTAAGGCCGATTCAAAGGCCATAAATCCTATATTAATTATTCCTAAGGCCGGGATGTTTTTACTTGGTCAAACCGCGTGGGTTAATGCGATCCGTTTTTAATGGAGAATAAACCGGATCATAAACTGTCGCCTCTCTAATTTTTTTTAAAAGGAACGAGATATCAATTTTCATTTTTCTTCCTCCTGGTTCTCATCTACGAGACGCTAGAACCTTGCAATCATTCTCGTAGGAGTTTCAAAATCAAACGTTACTCAGATCAGTTCCGCTCTGTTGATGCAACCAAGTTGTGTCGATCGTTCTTCGATATAAGGTATGTTTTATCATCGTTCCTTCGGGGATCACCTTCTCTTGTTCTTCCTTCAATATTAGCATGTAATCTCCATGGTTATAATGGGTTTTCTTGGGGTTGGTTGGTACTGTCGTACCGTGGCATCCTCCGGTGGATGCAGCTGTCGTGAGGAGAAGAGGACTGTGACCCATTGTGTGGATAAAGGACGTCAAGAACTCTTCGAGGTAGGGGATTCATGGCTTCTCTAATTGTGTTTGTGCAATCGTAGAATTAGCATGATTTAGTCCTTGGGATCACAATGAAATTGACCTAATTAAATACTTGAACCGGATTAAAAGAATTGGTTGATCGTATGTTGTTACTTTGTACCGTGATAACGGTTTGCCTCATATTTTTTCCTAGATAGAGTGATATCTATGATTTTCTTTAATTTGTTGCTTTTTCATGATGGAAATTGATAACGAACGTAAAGTTGGAATTATTTGTTAAATAATTGGCTAAAGATAAAGAGGCATGTTAATGAATCTGTTAATTCAAGATGGATTAAAGAACTATTAGTTCGATAATTTCAAAAGGGTTCTAAGTTACCTGCTTGCTTGTAAGGTTGAATGCCTTGTGGTTTGGAGCTCTAAGTGCTCATATTGTATGAAGGCTGAATGCCTTGTTAAAGGGCCGAGAGCCCATTTTGTGATCTTTGATTTCCTGTTGCTTGTGATTTGATGTAAGCCTGGGATGGCTGTTGTGATATGTGGAGGCATGGGGACTTGTGGTTGTGGCAGCGGATGAAGCCTAGTGTGGCGAGATGCATCGGTTTATGCATGTGGGTGTCGGGGAGGACACCAAGGATGATGGTATGAGATGAATGTGATGGTTTGATGTTGGTGGTTTGATTTTTTATCAGCTTTACTTTTCCCCACTTCTCAAGGCAGTTGGTTTTTCTTACCCTCTTTCCGAAGGAGGCGAAGACACGCGGGGTATGCCACGTGCTTTCCGTGTTTAGCCTCTCGATGGAGGATGGGTCTATGCTCTTGCTATAGGCGGCAAAGACTCGATGGGTAGTATATATACTCACCGTGTTGAGCCCTTTGTGTTTAGTAGCATAGGATGCTTTTCTAGAATACCTGGGAATATGGGGAAGGTAATTCCATAATGAAAGTTTGTTTAAATGGTGATAATCCACGGGGATGGAGAAACTGGAATTTAATAGTGATGTGAATCCTAAAAAGGAGCAGTTTTTGAATGTGATGCCAATTTAGTTTAATGTTGTAAATTGTTCATGGTTAATTAATGTTTAAAGAATTAATTAACGTACATTGGAACTGATAAAATGAAAATGGAGTAATCTAATAAATCTCTTCAAAT
The DNA here is from genome assembly GCA_963277665.1 of Viscum album. Lineage (NCBI taxonomy): Eukaryota > Viridiplantae > Streptophyta > Magnoliopsida > Santalales > Viscaceae > Viscum > Viscum album. The sequence goes on from OY728138.1 coordinate 1,930,626,920, forward strand.
GGTTGTGTGCTTATAGGATACCTAGTCTTAGAAGTAGCAGCCCGGAGTCTGAGAGACGTTAGCTGCAGTTGTGCCTATGACTAGGTAATGCCCATAGTGTGGTTGTGAGTTATATATATTCCGTACTTTTTGTGTTTCTATATGCTACTCCACCCTGTTGGTAAGGGAAACTGACACCCCTGGGATTCTGAGCCCTGGGGGGTGTTTTCCCCAACATTCTGATGGGAGGTTGAATGGCTGACTACCCCCTTTGGCCCTGCCCTCTTCTCTTGGTAGATACTTGTGCCATGAGGCAAGTGGTTAGTTACCCCATATATGTGTGTAGAGGGCTGTAATGGCCTGTGGTTATTCACACACATATATTCTGGATATAGTATCCTATGGACTACTATAGGTGTAACGTGTATAGGCTGTGATGGCTTGAGGATCCTTACTCGAAGTATGGGCTGTAATGGCTTGAGGTATTATACCCGACGTATGATACACGTTATGAGAGCTGTGGTGGCTCCCAGAAACTATCTGGTTACCTTTGGTTGTGAGGACGGTGTGGTGCTTCGCCCAGGTGTCTGCGGGCAAGCCTATGTGGTGCACGAGGTGCAGATTGTGGAGCTTAGCCCAGGTGTCTGCGGGCAAGCCTTTGGAGAGAGATGCACAAGACGTATGTCGTTGGGGACAAGCGGCAAACCAGTGGGGAATTAGTAGCGGGGTACCCTTGATATTCTTTACTATATGCTATTTTCTTGTATGCGTTACTTGGTGAGAGTAGCCATGGTGAGGTTGGGAACTTAGTATACCTGTTTAGGTAATGAGTTAGTTTCACTTGTTGTTCACTGGGCTTTAGCATGCTTTCTTTACTTTTTCACGAGAGGTTTGGGGAGGATCCTACTGAGTATACTGTTATACTCACCCTATGTATATACAAACTGTTTTTCAGGTCACTTGGAGCAGGTTGGAGATCAAGCTGGTTACTACTAGTTTGGGGTTGGAGGAGGAGCTGTTCGGGCTTGTGGTCGCTGTCGTTTTACTTTCTTTTGGGTACATTTAGTTTTCCCTTTCAGTTGTAGTACTTTTGCATGACATTTCATATATGTACTTGGGTTTCTATTATATTTTCAGTTATGAGTTGGAGTTGGTTGGAGTCTATTCTATCTCTCTCTTTTGCATGTGTTCTCTTAGAGGGTAATGCCTCCCATTAGTGTGTGTATTATACCCTCGGTGCTAGTCGCCAACCCTGGTCCTACTGGAGGCGGGACTCGGGGGTCATTATCTCCCTTCTCACATTGCCGGCCCTGGAGGGGTACACTTTGTGGGGAGGGGGTCGTGACATAAAAAATCCTAGAAACAATAAAAATTTAATATATATCATATATTAATACAATTCCTTCATAATTTCCACCATGAGAGGTGGTATGAGAAAATTGAACAATCATCGTTTCGTGAGGAAGTAGTTCACGATCCACAGAAAGTGTATAGTCATTACCCATTAGATAGAGGTGTGTATAAATTTAGTTAGGATACTTCTCATAAAAACAACCTTGTATATTTAAGATTCTGTTTTTGTTATAAAAGAAAGGAGTAAAATGTGTTAAGGGGTTGGATAAGTAAAATAATGGAAATGAACTTAAGAGAAGTTGTTACCTTTAAATTAGGTAACTCCCTTGGATTTGAACCAAAAGGTTTAATTGAAGTTCCTTATACATATTTTTAGGCTTTTAAGAGCAGGATAAATATTTAGGGATCTTAATTGGGAAGAGTTATTATGATCCAAGGGGATTGAGAGGATTGAGTAAAGGGTTAGAGGTGACAACTTTTTCTAAGTGGGAGTAGGGGCTCTTTAGGGATGTTTTAATAAATTATTTTATTATAAACATATATTATCTATAAAAAGGTAAAAAACTCATTAAATTATAATAGAGGATGACTCATGTTAGATATAAAATAATAAAATAATAAATGGGGAATTTTTTAATACAATTTTACTTTTTATAATCTTATTTATTTAAATCATTCACCGATGATGTGAACACTGCATCATCATTGTGTCATAAATAATTTACTTATTTGATGTCTAAAAATTATTAATGAAATAAAATAATGTATGAAATCATATTATATTTCTAATGAACATATATAGTCTAATATATAACCTATACAACCTAATGTAAAAATAGTATTACAAAAAGATATATGTTTACGTCATTTTTTCTTTTTCATTAAATTAATTAATATAAAGTGTCATTACCACTCTTAAGTTCCCCCATGGGGTCCCAAAATAGACCCATGGATGCCCATGTTCAGAAATGTATAAACCAATTAGATTAGGATAAATTTTAGGGTAATTTTAATTTATTATAATATTATATTTTACCCTTATTGACCATATTTACCCTTTAACTATGGTAAATAATTGATTCCCCGAACTAAATATTCATAATGTCTAACAAAATGTTACATATTTTCACAATTTTTACCTCCTGATTCCAAATAAGTAATCAATTTTTCTTAATTCAAAACACGCAAGTGGCTGAAATTAATTTAAAATTAATTCATGCAGTCAAAACAAAAAGATTGTTTTTTTGAAATAATAAGGATCAAAATATTGACACTTATTTATAAGAAATTTCAATGTGAAATTACTTCCAATGACCAACGTTGAATTAAATATAAATACATTAATATAAATAATCATTAAACCAAATTAATAAGATACCCAATCTATATTAAAAAATTAGATTAAAAGGCAGTTTTGAATTAAAAATAATGTATTTTTCAATATTCATAAAAATGAACTTCATCAGAAAAATACGAAATAATTACCCAATGTAAATTTTGATGCCCCGATTCTATAGAAGGAATTTTTTTTTTAAATATAACAAAAAAGAGTTATGAAAAATATATTTACATAAGGTTCACCATCAAAAGGTGTTAAATCTACCTTTTAAAAAATATTAGAGTATTTATACTTAAAATTAGATTCATTCACAATTTATGCCTCTAACTTTTATTCGATAAATATAAAAAAAATTAACAAACATGTGTAATAATATTGTAGTTAGTTATGTTTATTTTCACTAATACAATGGTCATGTGTTAACAACCATTTAATATAATAATATTATATTATTATTTTTTAGTATAACTTAATGTTGTTTGCAACATAAGATTTCAAAAAAACTTATAGTTTCATATCCGGTATACCATAGAATATAGCATCCCATTTAATGTAAAATTAATATTTAATTTGAAAATGTTAATAAATTTGAAAATTTTATATTCATTATTTACCTGGGATGTTACAAATACTTATTTCCATCGAGAATAGAACATCGTCCATTAAAATATTTTAAGAAAATTCTCTTACCTCAGAGATTTTTTAAAAAATAGACTGCAAGTACTATACCTAAACCTTTTTGAACTAAGAATTAAAGAAGAATAATATTAATACATAACAAACCTATGATTCAATGATAATAATTATCAAATTCTATTTCCATATTACTTCTTCAAATTGATGTTTTGAAGTATGGGGTCATATCCTCATAACTCTCTGATCATAATTTGATAAAATCCAAATGATTATAAAAAGATTTATACATATATTTATAGGGGGAAGTCATAATTTTAAGATCTATGACTACACTAAAATCAAATCAAATAAAATCACTAAGACATTGAGGTGTTAAGAGAGTCTTTAGTATTGTAAGATCATTGTAAAATATATTTCCATTATAATCTTATCATTGATTATTCATCCTCATTTTCTTTCAGGCATGTTGTCAATAACTATTTATAATTTCCAAATCTCTATTAATCACTTCCTTCATAATAAAAAATTGAATGAAAAATGGATTCATCCATTGAAATAATTTACTCAACTAACAACACCACAATATTATAGTTATAATTTTTTGAAATATGTAGGTTAGGAACAAGTGATTGGAAGATAAAATTTGTACCAAAATATAAATACATAAAATATCATGTTATCATAAGATATATATATATATATATATACTAAGTTATTATTCATAAAAAGAAATCATTCAAGATGATTCAATTTTAACAATATGACCCGATAGTTTCCCCCTTTTTAATAACAATAGAATATTGAAATTAGGAAGATTTAAATTAAATTAAATAAACAAAACATTCCATTTAATTCTATGAAACATACTTCTTCTTAATATATATAATTAATGGGGAAACTGTTTCTCCTTCTTTCAAAAAATAGATAATATATAACTTTCTATTGATGAAAGAACTTGTCCCTCTCAAAATGTTTTTGTAATATCCAAAATTTATAATTTTTATTATTAATTTAGAAATTAAATTTATAGATTTTATTATTTAATTTTAAAATTATAATCCCAAACATCATACATATATTTATAAACTAAATTTATTACCATTATAACTTTCAAAAATAAAAGGATATATTTAATTAAATTAATTAGATAATATATGGTATCCCATTGGTCAAGAGATATACCTTCAGAACCACTGAGGTAATGGTGCTCGAACCCATGACCATATGGAAATGAGGGCTTTAGTTATACATTTTTCCTACATAAATTACTTATTCAAGGTTACATCATTTTTATATATATTGTAATCTATTAAAATAAAAAAAAATTCTGTTAACTATTTGTATTTCTAGTAATACATTCATACATTAATAATAATTATGTCATTTTAATATAATGGTTTTCATACTATTATTGATGTTTTCAAAACCAAATGTTGTTACATAATGAATGTATTTCCATATAAAATTATATGTAATAAATATGAATAATGGTTAAATATTATTTTACATCAAAATAATAATTTATTAAAAAATTTAATCCCACAAATATTCATGTAACTTGTAAATGGTTGTTTTCATACTTCATATTAATATTTAATTAGTAAATTAAATTATTTTAAAAAAATTAACGAACTAGTTTTCTAATAAAATAACATTTTTAAATATTTAGTATTTTTATTTGATATTTTTTTCATATTTTTTAGAGTTAATCTTTATTATAAATTGATTAAAATGTTTTCTAAATGACTTTTTAAAAGAAAAATCAAAATTGATATACAATTTCAATCATAGGGTCTAATTATTTTTACACAGAATATATTTTCATGATTATATATTTAAAAGATAGATCACTATTATTTAATGTATTAAAAATATTAAAATGTCTTAAATATACAATTAAACTATTGATTGAACATTCATTCATTGAATTTTTTTTAATAATGTTGTTAAAATCAATTGATCGTAAAAAAAGATATTTAAAAAAACATTGATCACTCTATTATATATTTTTATCATGATAAATTAAATTAAAAACTTATTATAATTAATTATTATTATTTTTATTACTATATATTCATTAAAAATAATTAGTAATAATATAATATTTGTTAATAATTATAAAATATGAATACTTTCATTTTATGCATCGAAAATTTATTTTACAAGATTTGGATTTTAAAGGAGTTAAACTAAAATACTATTAATAATTTATAAGAACATTATATATTTTTATGATAAAATGAAATTAATTTTTGAATTCATCTAGTCGGAATTATATTATGGTAAATTACTTTTATTTTTATGAAAGGATTGATTTTTTTTCTAAATATTTATTGATACAGATTTTAAAAATACCTTGATTTTTATGACATAGTGATGATATAGGCACGATTAAATATATGGTAATACTTTTTATCAACAAAATACGTGTTTATTGAGTAAAAAAAATTCATTTAATGGTATAAATTGAATTTACATACATGTTAAATACTTTTTTTATCCTATGTTATATATTAATGTATTAATAAACTATTTTTGGGTCTATGAATTTAATAGAATGGTTGGAAGGATCAATTTTGTTTTTTCTTACTTCTTAATTTATAGAACTGTTATTTATAATGGATATTTTTCATTGTAAAATTTTTCCTCCATAGTAAGTGTACAATAGATTAATTATGATGTTATACTGAAGGATAAGTATTCCAATATCTACAAAACATGACTAAATATAATTTTATAGTAATATTGATACAATTAAATATATTATATTTGAAATTTGGATATACTAGTGAAATTTTCCCTTAAAGGGGATTAATATTATTTTAATCGTCAAAATATTTGTAAGAGTGACACTCTCATCATATATAAAAGGGAACCACATATCCTCATTAATAAAATAAAATTGATCAATATATAATGAGAATTATATTACAAATTTTCATATATACTATCATGTTCATTTCATTTATGTCTTCGTCCCACTAAAATACTAATCCTAAAATGATGAAATTTTAACCCAAAGGATGATATCCAAGGAGGAGGTATAAGTCTTAACTAAATTCCTCCAGATTTTTATTAATATACATAGATAAAATGGATTATAAAAACTATAATATAATTATATAAGTATATTTAATAAAATTATATATTTCTATCTCACTGGTATATCGTGTTTCAATCTAAATTCCATCCTATAGGAAATTGAACCCTTACTCGTGAGTTTGTGTGGACTACCACCTCTATGAAGTGATGTGTCTAATATTTTTTCAATTAATTATAAGAATGTATATATAGATGTAATTAAAGAATATATATGATATTTAATAAATTAAAATGATTATATTTTGATAAATCATTGTCTATCTTCTTACCCTTTAATCCATTGGAAAATGATAACTTTTCTTTTCATAGATGTGGACCATCACCTCCACAATGTGATGTGATTTTTGTTCAAATCATTCATATTTTATTTATTATTCATAGATTTAATGAATAAATAAGATAAATATAATAAATATGACATAATTTTAATTATTTAATGGAATATATTTATCTAATTTATTTTCTTTTGGTCCATTAAAAAAATTGAAATGACATTCACGCATATTTAAAGACTACAGCCTCCAGGAATAAAAATGATTTATTATTAAGAAATTCAATAAATTTTTGATTTATACATTTTATTGAATATATAAATATTATAACTATACATTTTATAATAATTTTTATATAATATAATAAATATTTATGGTCAACACACCGATGCAATTTTTAGAGATTTTGACTCGAATGACCTAAAGCATCTAACATGAACATAAATTACAAAGAAACTAAATAAAATAATGTAGTGAATGGAAAAAAATAAATAATTGATAAATAATAAACATTTAAATTATTTTTAATCTATATGAAAATTAAGAAAAAATTTATTAAGGAATAAATTAAAAGATGTATGTGGTGAGTCAGGATTAGAGGTGTGGGATTATTCTAAAATAACAATTTTATTCAAGACTGTTTATATTTTAATTTTTTGGGGTGAATTATATTCTAAATCCCATAAAAAACCTTTATTATTACATATAATATCATTATTTATAGTTATTTTAGGTAATATTATATTTAATATATTATTAGTACTCAAACCCACAAAATGAATGTTTAGAAAAATTCAACCTTATTTTTTATTCTATGTCATGAATATTTATCTTCCATACACATTCAGAAAAAATAATTAAAATTATTTATTCAATATAAATCTATAAAATTTTTAATATTACTTTTAATTATCTTTAAATTTCTAAAAAGGATTTACAAATGAATATTTTCAACATTTTTTGCCCAGTTTACTTTTTACTCCTTTTAACAATGTGATAAAACAAATTTATTAAACCTTTTCACATAAATAAATTTCTCACATGGATAACCATAATTAATTATCAATATTTCTATTTAGGTTCACTTTTCTATCAAAAAAGTCACATTTTTGTTATTTTAGCAACATTTAGATTCAGAATATATTTTCTAGAATATGAAATTTCTTCTTGTTTACAATGTTAAATTATAATGTCTATATGTAGGTGTTTTCTTATCTATGTTTACATCCTTTAAATATTTTAGTATTCACTAGGGATATTCCTTAATGATACAGTCAACATTATATGTCCACATGTATTATGGTCATACTTCACTAATTATTGAATTTTGAAAATATGTACATTATGTATGATAGTTCTCATATACAAGTACATACATTTGATTATGTATTGTAATATATACACATTTCACTAATATGCTAAATGCATTGAAAATAATATGTGAGTGGGTTTGTACTAATTTTTTATATCACCATGACACAACGTTATGTATCATGATCAAAACAATTGTTGGAATTTGGTTTAAACCTTTCATATTTATATATTATATATTTGAACAAGGTCATCATCTAAAAATTATAGTGTCTCGGATTATGCACTCAATAATTTTAAAAATTCTATTTTTATCTATGTGATTATTTATGTCTCTATATCATCGATGTATATATTCCACATTAATCATATCAATTATATGGAATATTTGATTGCTATTTATCTATATATTACGATTCATTCCTATTTATTCTGTGACTTCTTCTGTTTTATTATTTCCATTAATAAGTATATATACTTACCATTTTATTTTGTTATTAACCCTAGGGTGCCTAGAATGGACTTTTTATCACAATTGGGATATGATTAACGAATAATAATGATCTCAATTGAATATTAATAAATATTTTGGGCTATAAAATGTAATGTGAGAGTAATGTTTTTATTATGTCCCCAAATAATTATAAAATAATTTTTTTATTTGGATGTGATCTCTGGTATGTTGTTCCAATGTTGTGAAGTGACCACATGCTTTCAGTTTTTTTAACAATCAAATGACCTTATAAAAATTAAATACTCGTTTAATTGATGATAATACATTATTAGACGCATTAATCTATAGATCTCAAAGACATTTACTGGTATTTTCTAGCACATGACACTGGACACATACTCATGATCCATTGATATATCTAATTGAGATAAACATACTTGATAAACATAATCTCTTCGATCGGCATTAGAAACTTCAATATCATTTAATATAAGAAAGGATATATATAAATGCTTAATATTATAGAAAAATTCTCCCCTAGAAACAAATTAAATTTCTTATAAATATATCCTATATAAATAAAATCGATAACAAATTCAAATAATGATTTAATGAAAGGCGTATCAAGACCATAAACATATTTGGAGGTTTTATCACTTAAAATGAAATTATTATGAATTTATAATAACAATTCTATTTTTTAATGGCTATTTTAGTTATATCCTCAAGAAACGACCCCAAATTGAAATATCCAAATATAAAACAAATATTTGAAACCCAAATATATCCACCCATCTTATAAAATAAATCCTTGATACCATGGAAAGGAAAACTATTCCTTTTGGAAACCAAATTCAACTCATAGTAGTTATCCTAGAACAAAAATACCTAATTCAGTTTCCAGAAAAAGATCTAGAACATCCTATGGAGACACACTATACAAGTTGAATCATTTAGATCGAAGATCATTTTACCAAGTATTTAACTCAATAAGTGTATCAACCCAGGTACTTAGAAAATAATTTCTGTTCATTATGGAATTAAATAGTTAATTTCATTATAAATGTATAATGAAATAAGTTGTAATTATAGTAATTAAGGAATATATAATAATACAACATTAACCATTCATATTAGAGTATAAATAAAAATTATGTATCTTATAAGTGAGAATACGATTTATTTATTTCTTTAAATAAGTGAATAATATTTTGAAAATATTAAATTACGTATTGGTATTCTTATGAATTTTTAACTATTAATTTAAATTTTATAATTAATATAATTATTTAAAATAAAATTTATCTTTATAATATAGTTTCATTTATTAATAATTTTTTTCCTTATTATTATATAATAATTTTATGCGGCCATTTTGTAAATTTTTAATGGGTTATAAAATCTGTTAAAATATATATGAATAGTATTTTTCTAATTAATGGTGATTTTAATTAAAAATTAAACTTATCATATTTATAAAATTATTTAAAAAAATGAAGTTCATTTTTTATTTCTACACATTGAACAATTTTTAAGATATGTTTTTATATTTTTTTTGTAAAATAGGATAATTTTTGTGAATAGTGAAAATTGACAATCTATGATATTTATCAAATAAATGAATTATTAAGATGTAGATGATGTATGGATTATGTAACACAGTAATCTTGAAAATTATTTCATTATTTTAAAAATAATTGTGATAATTCTCAAACTATTCATATTCTTCAGCCAAAATAATAATCTAATGCATATCATATTAAAAAACATTAATCCCCTCAACTATAAATACCACCCCTCACCACCTCTTATCCTCACACTTCAATGAATTTTATATTTTTTAATTTAGGAACAATTTCTTTCCCAATACTCTTCCCTACATAGAAGTAGTACTAGTCTCACAATATGTCAAAAAAAAGTTCTTTATGGAGGTTCTCTAGGATATGAGGTTCAAGAGGAAAAATCCTCTTTCATTTTCTAATAGTATCTTTAAAATTTATTTTATTTTTTTATTATATACTCACAAAACCTATCAAAAATGCTATTATAAATCTAGTATCTTAAATATAATATAGTTTTTTTATGTTAATGTTATACTCATCACTAAACATCTCCTCAACTCCCCTTTTTCTAAAAAATGAAAACAATTCTCGTGATTTGTTGATTTAAAATCTTCGTTGATACTGTTTTTTCATTTTATTTTCCCACATTGATGGATGGTAATAAAACCATTATAATGGTTAAATGATATTTTATTTTATACATTATAAGTTATATAATATTTTAGAGCCAATATATAGACCTGATATTAAATAAAATTATATAACATCCTGATGGTCAAAAAAACTAGAAAAATAAGTTAAATCATATTCATTAATGTTTTATATAATGAATAATATTCATATCAATAAAAACATTGATATACTGTATTATTTATAATTATAGAGTCTTATTAATACCATTTTACTCCACTTCTATAGTTTTTATTACATTGAAATGCATAATCCATACTGAATTAGCAATGAAAATTAGGAAGCAAGTGCACAAAAAACATTGGAAAACAAAATTCTCATAATAAATGGGTGGATAGTTGTTATTATAAGATAATATAGGGTATCATATATATCAATATTTTCCAATAACAAATAAATTAAACATTTTAAAACATTGTACCTAATCTTTGGTAATTTTTTATTTATTATAAACATTAGGTAGGGGATTTTCTTTAAAAATCCTATTTTAAAATTAACTTTTTTACAAAATTCTATAGTAATGTTTTTATAATGAAATTATTCAAGTTTTATTATTATATAATAAATCTTGGTAATTTTTTTATGATTAATGGTGGGATATATATCTCACTCTAATGAATTGGGTATATTTTGTTTTGTAATTTGACTATAATGGTCATTTCAATTGTTATTTTGAAGGTAACACCATAATGTTTCCATGACTGATACATTATAAGGTAGCCCTAAGTGTACATCCATGACCCCAGAAGCCCAGAGTTGGTACATTATTACTGATCATTGGCATGATCACAAACGATCACTTCGAGAAAGACCGATTAGTATAGTAGCCTTAAAAGTACTAGATACATTCTTAAGGTTCACATTATATCATTAAATAGAAAAATAAAAAAGAATTGTTTCCATAAAATACACTGAGATTCCATAGTATATCCCTACATGTCAGTCATAATATACGTCTTTGCATCATGGGAAAAATAAAACATATAAAGGGGTGAGCTTAGATGCTCAGTAAGGATAACAATATAGCAGAAACTGTCCTAAATAAGTATAAACATTTAAGGCAGTGTATAAGAATAAACAAAATCCTTCTATACATGAACTTCAGAATAATATGGAAAAGATAAAATCAAAATAATCCCATTTAATTACTCACTTGGATATTATACTCGTCAAATATCACATGAAATATCAATACCAACTTTAATAATGATGGAATGCATAATGTCAGACTTCCATGACCACATAGTCAAGGCCTTGTGCCAAGACTACAAATAAGATTATTTCAAGCCCTTCTGACAAGACACTAGTTTGTTTCATGAGACCTACTAAGGCATCGAAGAGCTATATCGGGCTCCACCTATCACTTACTATGTCCAATGCATTCCTCATATGAAAAGGTTTAAACATAACATAAACATTCATATTAAAACTAACATACAAAATGTCAATACGTTATCCATAACCCATGAATGGTGTAAAAATTACACATCCGCTATCAAACATATCACAAAACCTTCAATACAATATGGATGTTTTGTATCATAATAAATCAAATTCAAATAATCTACAAATTCATTAAAAGGTGTTAACATAGATGAAATCGAATCCTTTTTAGAGAAATATATAATTCTATTTTGAAATCATTTAAAAGTCATGTAAATGTAAAAGTAAACATTTATTTTTTAAAATATTATTATAAGCTTGTAAGGGAAGCTTCGGCGTTGATAAAATGGTGGAAATAGCCACACCTACCATATAAGTTAAAATAATTCTTACCTTAATTTTTTCAAAAAGGTCATAAAGTACCTTGTTTTGAAAATGACAGAAAGATTCCATTGAAAACATCGGAGGTTAAAAAAGGGTATAAATGTATTTAATCCATATTCTAAGAAAATAGTAAAAATGTTTTGAAATACATTTTTATGAAACATGGATATTGACGATAAAGAGGTCCCATTAGATAATTACGTATAAACAACCTTGAATAATGAAGAGGTTGTATAATTAAACCTTACCATGTACTTTTCCTTGGTCGATGGTAGGTTAACCACCTCTATAATGGTGAAATTATTTGTTATCAGATTATTCAATAATCATATGAATTAATATGATATCATATATGATCTGTTAATATTTCTTTGTTAATAATATTTTAGTATTATCATCATTTCAGGTGTTAATTGATTCATTTTCATTTATATGATTTGTTACATAAGTAATGTTTGTTTTGGATATGATTTATCTTATTCATATTCAGAATGATATTAAGTATTTAATCATTATTTTTAATCATCTAATTAAAATTATTCTTCAATGGATATAAGGTTGAATTAATCTCATCGCGTTTTGTGGAGATAATAATCTGTACGTACACAAGAGTAACAATATCATTATTTTGATATTGAAATAATATATAATTGGATGGTATATAATATATAAAGAATCATTATCAGGTTATATTTATTATTTACAATAGTTTTCATCATTATTATACCCATCTAAATAATAATTTCTTTAGTAACAACTACACCACTACGTGGAGAAGGTAAGCCGTACATACGCATGTATGGTGACAAGTCATTCAAAGGATGGATATAATAATGAATATGTTTGTACCATATTTATAATAAAATCACAGTACATAGAAGATACTGGATTTATTATTTTAAAATGGAAATAACAATGAAAGATGATTTGGAAGAAGAAATGGACTTGAAAGAGTTGATGAAATATTTACCTCCTTATTCAGGTTCTTCCTTTTGATTTGATCAAAAGGGCTCCATAGGTTTCTTTCTGATTAAATAAAGGCCTCTATGATGAACGAAGGACAGTTGAGAGGGTATTTGGGCAGGGGTGGGTTGAGCCAAAAGTCTTTGATGATGTGAATTTAAGAGAAGGGGGAGTGCCCGTTTATAAGATGGGTGAGGGGCACCATACGAAAAGCTAGAAATACTATTTTATAATAATATAATTTTAGGATTATAATGGCTCCAAAAAGAATTATTTAATGGCTAAGGTGGTTATGGGTCAAAACCACTCAACCAATAGGTTTTAGGTAGGTTGTGTCACTATATTAACTTTATCTTTTAGATTTAACTCTTAGATAAGTAGTTTTACATTTACCATGACTCTGTTTTTTAAAATATACGGTAAGTAAACATACAATAAACTTCCAAGAAAACCCCAAGTGGTTCATTAATGACATATATAATATTATTTATGACCTTTGGATGAACTTTCTATTTTTAGAAATATAATATCAATTAATAATATAATATTTGTTTAAAATACTCGTTATGTCAATTTTGACACTATTTGTTTTTTTTGCTAAATTCATAACAACATTATTACTTCAAAACAATTAATCTAACCAACCCTAACATGTCATATTAAGCAATAAAATTAGTGGAATTCATTAAAAGTCTCAAATTACATTTATTTGGTTATTTATAATATCCATAATTTAAATCTTTCATTAATAAGGTAATTACTGCATCGTAATAGTGTTGTAAATAAATTTAATTATTTAATTTTTAAAAATTATAAATAAAATACCATTATGTAGGAAATATTTTTATATATCTAATTAATATTTATTGTCGAATTTATCTTATGTATAAACTGAAATTAAAAATGGTTTAGTTATTAAACTTTGAATTTATTACTTTTAACTCTTCTTTAAACTAAATATTAATAAATTTCCTAATCTAATCCAAGTAGACCTAAAGGATCATATTTTAATACAAAGATTGTTTTCGATTGAATTACACTTATCCAATATAATTAAGACATGTGTAAGGGTAATAATGTATCATTTTTATCCTTAATTTACCTATTTACTTTTAACAGTGGTAAATAAAAGTAAAAAGTTACTATTCACCAAAAAATATTTTCATCTTATTGAACCACATTTTACTTAATGATATCAACCATGTCTCAAGAAATTTTGAAATTCAACTCATAGAAGCTATAAAATTATGTTTTATGTATATTTGGAAATTCTCCTAGGAGGGGGGTAAATGAAGGTAAAAAGTTCAATAAAATTTTTATATATCTAAAATTATTATAAACAAACTCCAATGAATTACATTGAACATATATAGGTATTATGTATATATTTAAAAATAAAATAATATAAATAAAATAAATATTTAAATAAAAATGCGATTTTAAACTATAACTTATTATTTTTTACTATTCATTAAAAAATTGAATGTTTTCAGAAAAATACCAAAAAATCACCCTATGATAATTACGATATTTTGAATCCAAAAAAGATGTTCGTTTTGAAAGATAAAATTGATAAAATTTAAAAAAGTGGGTAATCCTATTCATAATAGCTAGTTTAATTTGTTGTGGTGTGTTAGAACTCGAAGTTGCGTACAACACACAATATTTATTATTCCAAGAGAAGTGTACTGTGGAAGCTTGTGTTGTTACATTATCTCCTCTATCAAATAATTTTGTACATGTAATTTATAGAATATTACTGCATAAAAATAATCATGTGGTTCTTTAACATAAGTTTCTCGGGTTCTCATGTTTCCTCTTCCATCTTATTGTTTCTCTAGAGAACTTTTACCATATGAGTCTTCCAGTTTCTCGGCATTTGTTCTCTTGTATGAAGAATCTTGAAATGCTCTTCACAATAATTCATATCAGGTTCTAGTTCTAATTCCACATAGGTGAGTACATGCGTTGGGTCAAGCATGTATTTTCTCAACAGTGATACGTGGAACACATCATGATCATTGGAGAGACGTGGTGGCATTTCCAAACGGTAAGCAACAACCCCAATTTGTTCTGGAATTTGAAAAGGTATGAGGTACCTGGGACGTAATTTTCCATTCTTATTGAAATGTATAACACCCTTCATTGGATATACCTTCAAGAAAACATGATCTCCTACCTGAAAATCCAAATCCTTCCTTTGGTTATCAGTATAGCTCTTCTTCCAACTTTGATCTGCTTTGATATGGTTTTGGATTATCTTTACCTTTTACATTGTTTACTCCACATGTTCTGGGCCTATGAGTTTTCTTTCACCGACATCATCACAACAGTTTGGTGTACGCCAAATCTTTCCATATAATGCTTACTATGGCGCCATCTGATTATTTAAATGCAAGTTATTATTATAGTAAAATTATACTAAAGGTAAATATTGATCCCACATACCTTTAATGTCAAGTGATCATGATATCAACATGTCTTCTATGGTTTGAATAGTTTGTTTTAATTGACCGTCAGTTTGAGGGTGGTTGGCAGTGCTCAAATGAACTTCAGTATCCATGGCATTCTAAAAACTATTCTTGGATATTGATGTAAAATCGGGATCATGATCAGAAATAATCGATAGTGGTACTAAATGAATTTTTACAAATTCATTAATATATAGTCTTTCTAAACGTTCATGTGGTAAATATTATCTAATAGCAATAAAATGTGTTGACTTGGTACGATGATCAACAATGACCCATATTGCATCATTCTTTCTAGGAGTCTTTGGTAGCCCCCTGAAAAATTCCATCGTGATATCATCCCATTTCCACTCAGGTATGGGAAGAAGTTTCATGACTCTTCGAGGATGTTTCCTTTCAGCTTTCACTTGTTGAAAAACCAAACATATTGACACAAAATCAGCAATCTCCCTCTTCATGATTTTCCATGAAACTTATTTCTTCAAATCACTATACATTTTTGTGCTGCCATGGTGTATAGGGAAATTGTAGCTATTATCATCATCCATCAATTCTCTTTTTTAGATCAGGAATCTCGGGAACACAATGTATCTTCCTAAATTTCAAAATTTCATCTACATATATGAAGTCACTCAATATCCCATCATTCAAAGCTCTAATCTTCTTTTAAAACTCCTCATCATCAACCTAAGAAGATTTTTTCCTTTCTAGTAATGATATTTTGGAAACCATTTGAAAATTCATTGATGTTTCACCTTCCAAGGTTATTCCTATATCCATCTTTACTTGATCCATGAAAATACAATCCCTTTCAACTCTCATATTCTTCAAAAATCCATGATCTATTCTGCTCAAAGCATCTTCCACCTTATTTTCTTTCCTTGGGTGGTAGTGTATAGTGCAATAATAATATTTTAGTTGTTCAAGCCATCACCATTTCCTCATCTTGAGTTATTTCTATGAGAAAATATAATTTAAACTATTTTGATCGGTATATATCTCACATTTTTGACCATAGAGATAGTGTCTCCAAATATTCAAATAAAATATTACAGCTACTAACTCTAGATCATGAGTGGGATAGTTTTGTTCCAGAGTTTTTAGCAGTCGTGATGCATAGGAAATAACACTATCATTTTGTATAAGGACACAATCTAGTACTTTCTTTGAAGCATGACTATTAAAAACAAACAAATAATTCCCCAATGGTAGAGTCAATATAAGAGCATTGACTAGTATTCTATTCAGTTATTCAAAACATTATTCACACTCATTTTTTCAAATAAATTTAACCCCTTTACTTGTGAGCTTAGTTAATGGGTTATCCAATCTGGAAAAATTCAAGATGAAATGTTGATAATAACCTGGTAATCAATAAAACTGTGTACCTCAGTTATACTCGTCAGTGATGGCTATTCGTGGATTGATCTTGTCTTATAAGGATCAACATAGATTCTATATTTAGAGGTAATATAGCCAAGAAAAGAAATCTATTGAATCCAAAATTCACACTTGCTAAGCTTCGCATATAATTTGTGTCTTCTATGAGTCTTTAGGATAATGCACAAGTGATTTTCATGATCTTTGTAGCTTTTGGAGTATACCAAGATATCATTAATAAATACCACTACAAAGTCATCAAGATATTCCTTGAAAAATCTATTCATTAGATCCATGAAGACATAGTGTGAATTAGTCAATCCAAAAGAAACTACTCTAAACTCGTAATGCCTGTACCTGGTTCAAAATGATGTTTTCAGAATGTATTCCTTCTTCACCAACAATTGATGATATCCAGATCAAAGTTCAATCTTTGAAAAGTATTGAGATCCATGAATTTGGTCAAATAAATCATCAATGTGAGGTAGGAGATACTTGTTCTTTATTGTTATAGCATTGATCACCCTATAGTCAATTAACGGCCTCATTGAACTATCATTATTCTCCACAAAAAGGACAGGGGCTCCTCATGGAGAAACATTAGGGCGAATAAATCCATTATTACTTGATTTGACTAGTTTTTTATTTATATCCACTAATTCCATAGTGGTCATTCTATAAAGGGTCTTTGATATGGGCCTTGAACCAGGAATTAAGTCAATGGAAAACTCAATTTCTCGATCCAGAGGATGTCCAAGAAAATCCTCTGGAAACGCATCAACAAATTCTTTCACAATATTTACATCCTCTATTTGAACATTTCATTCCTCGCCCACATTTATTTAATTATCTTCATCCCAAATAATTGAATATTATTGAGCTACTGGTGGTGGATCTAGATATGAAATAGGTGGTGACATTTCTTCTCTAAAGATAAGGTACTCCTTATAACCCTAAAAAATTGTAACCTCCTTCTTCTTACAATAAAATTTCGCATCATGGTCTGAAAACCAATACATACCGAGGATTGTATCAAATTAAATCATGGTTATGATGATGACATCTAGATATAAAGAAAATTTATATGCCCTAATGGGGACTAGTTCACAAAACATTATTGCAATGATACGTCCCTTATGAGTTTTGACTGAAAACTCCCTTGTTAAATCAAATTGTAAATATCTAATTTTCCTAGAAAATTGGGATAATATGAAACAATGCGATGATCCCGAATAAAATAATGCATTTAATAAACTAGAAGAAACTAATAAATTACATGCCACTATGTCTTTCTAAGCATCAACCTTAGCATTAGTGATAATATAAGCTTGGCCTTGTTCCCTTGGTCTTTTCTGTGGTAATTTTCCTAAAACTTAGGACATTCATTCGCATAATTCCTCCTTTATATACAATTGTATCATTGAACATCGACATCCTCTTTCTTCCCCTTGCAATCATAAGCTTGGTTTCCTTTTTCACCACATTTGTAACAGACTCACATTCCCTACAGGATGGTACCAGGGTGTTTCTTCCAACATTTACTGCATGATGGATATTCTATTTTTCCCTTCGTCCCCTTATTTACATTTCTAGAGTGTTTAGTAGATATCTTCTTTTCTTTATTTTCATTAAAGATGTTAGACTAATGGAATAATTTTTTGTTGTCTTGATAGCAATGAGACAATATGTTCGTATGATGAGATGTATTTTGAGACTAATGCTCGACAAATAAATAGTTTTAACCCATCGTAGAAACAATTAATCTTACTTCTTGGGTTATTTATATAATCTCCAACATGCCTCAATAACCTTGTAAAGTTAGATTCATAATTTGCGACATTCTCATCATCCTTTTGCATCAACTTCAGAAATTGTCATTCCATATCCACTTGAAGGTTATGAGGAAATTATTTTTCTAAGAAAATTTCTTTAAATACCCTCCATTATATATTTTATACTTCAAAATATTCCATTCTATTTTTAATCAATGACCAAAATTGATCAGCATCTCTAGTGAGGTGGTAAACTGCCGTGACAACTTTCTCCCTTTCCCTACACCCCAAGCCATGAAATATTTTCTCTAAAAAAATTATCCATTGCTTAGATAATAGGGGATTTTAAGCCCCATTTAATGTTGTGAGTTTTTTCATCATTAAGTGATCTAACATTGATCCTCCATTTTTAGGATCATGGTTCTCCATACGGGTAAGGTTATTATTCATAACCTGAGTGAGTTGTCCAAATATACTGATAAGCTGATCAGCACCAATTGTATCTCCACCTCCATGATAATTATCATTAGTAAGAGGGTAATCCCTAAATGGAGTTCATTCATTGATATGGTTCCAATTCCTTCTACTAGGTGCCATTTATATACAATGTCATAAATTAGACTAGTTCATGAATCGCAATACATAAATCCAATCTTGTAAAATAGTTAACATAAATTGAACAGTTTATGGATATAATCCATAATCATAATAAATGATTTCTTTGAGGAATTATATACTCATAATCCCTTCATAATGGTTTTTAAGGAAAATGAGAATTTTCCTAAGCCTCTTCCTCAAGAGTGTCGTAACCAAGAGTGTTGCAAGGCCCGTTGTCGTGCACTAGTTATTGTTCAACTCTAGATCAAAGCAGTGTTTTCATGTTCTATCCCTTAGTACATATGTTCCAGAGCTGCCTCTACCTACTCATATACAAACATGGATGTAATTCATAGAAAACTCACATAATCTCTACAATACAAAAATTCTAGGTGGCCCTTCAATACAAATCCTTAATGTCAATCATAGGGCTATATTCTCAAATTAGAGTTTATCTAAATATAATTTCCATTGTTTGCTCTAAACTGCCACTGATACCAACTATAATTCCCCAACCCTAGAATCCAAGTGTCGGTGCATTATTACATAACATTATAATGATCACAAAAGATCAAGTCTTGAAAGGCCAATTAGTTTAGTAGCTTTGAAATTACTGGATACATTCATAAGGTTTACATTACATCATAAAATGGAAAACTACAACAACATTGTTTCCATAGACAACACAAAGATTCCATAGCCTATCCTTGAAGGTCAGTCATAATATACTTCTCTACATCCTGGGAACAATAAAATATAGAATGGGGTGAGCTCAGATGCTCAGTAAGGATAACAATATAGCGAAAACATTCATAAATAAGCATAAACATTTAAGGCAATGTATAAAAATAAAACAAAAGCCTTTTAATCATTAATTTCATCAAAATAAGGAATATATAAAATCAAAATAGTGTTATTTATTAACTCACATGTATATTATACTAGTTTAATAATAACATGCAATATCAATAACAACTTTCATAATGATGGAATACATAATGCCAGACATTCATAGCCACATAGTCAAGGCCTTGTGACAACACTACAAATAATATTTTGTCAAGGACATGTTCCAAGACACTAGTTTGTCTCATGAGTCCTACCGATGTGTCGAGGAGCTATAGCGGGCTTCACCCACCACCTACTAAGACCAATGCATTCCTCATATGAAAAGGTTTAATTGTAGCATAAACATTCATATTAAAACTAGCATACGAAATGTCAATAGTTTATCCAAATACCATGAATGGTATAAAAATAAAAAATTCATAGTCTAACATATAACAAAACATTAAATACCATATGTATGTTTTGGTTAATAATAAATCAACTTCAAATAATCATAAAATCCATCTCTGGATGTTGACAGAGATGAAATGAAAACCTTTTTAGAGAAATATATCTTTCTATTTTGATATCATTTTAATGATTTGTAATTATAAAAGGAAACAATTATATTTGAAAAGATTCTTATAATATTTTAATAGAAGCTTCGACATTGTTATAACGGTGGAAAATTGTCACACCCGCCGTATAAGTTAAAAATCATTCTTACCTTAATTTAGTCAAAAAGGTCATAATGTACCTTGTTTTGAAAACAATAGAAAGATTCCTTTCCAAACATAGATGTTCAAGAAAGGGTATAAATTTATTTAACCCATATTATATGAAATAATAAAAATGTTATGAAATACATTTTTAAGAAACAATGATGTTGATGATAAAGAGGTCCCAGTCGATATTTATGTATATAAAACCTTGAATAATGAAAGGTTGTAGAATTAACCCTTACCTTGTACTTTTCCATGGTCTAGGGAAGGATATCATCCTTTATAATGGTAAAATAATTTTTATTCAATTATAAAAGAAACATATAAATTTATATGATATTATATATTATCTTTTAATATTGCTTTGTTAATAATATTTTAGTATCTTCATCATTTCTGGTGTTAACAGATTCGTTTCCCTTTATATGCTTTGTTATGTAAGTAATGTTTGTCGTGGATTTGATGTATATTATTCATATTCATAATGATAGTAATTATTTAAAAATTATTTTTAATCATCTAATGAAAATTAGTCTTGAATGGATATGATGGGGAATTAATCTCATCGTGATTCGTGGAGACGGTAATCCATAGGTATGCATGAGTGACAATATAATTATTTTGATATTAAAATAATATATAATTGGTTGGTATATCACATATATATAATCATTGTCATGTTAAATTTATTATTTACATCAATTATACATCATTATTATACCCATCCAAATAATAATCTATTGAATAACAACTACACCACGACGTGGAGACGGTAAGTCGTATGTACACTCGTATGGTAACAAGTCATTCAATGAATGGATAGAATAATGAATATGGTAGTACCATATTTATAATAAAATCAAATTATATATAATATACTGGATTTTTTATTTTAGAATGGAAATAATAAGTAAAGAGGTTGTGGAAGAAGAAAGGAACTTCAAAGAGGTGATGAGATATTTACCTCTTCTTTGGATTCTTCCTTTTGATTTGATTGAAAGGGATCTATAGGTTGGCATTATGAAGAAAGTAATGCCTCTAGGATTACGCGAGGATATTTGAAAGGGTATTTGGGTAGGGTTCAGCCAAGCCAAAAGGCTTTGAAGGCGTGAATTTGAGGGAAGGGGGAGTTCCCTTTTATAAGAGGGGTGAGAGGCACCTTAGGAAAAGCTAAATATATTAATTTATAATAAAATCATTTTAGGATTCTAATGGATCCAAAATGAATTATTTAAAGGATATGGTGGGTATAGTTCGATCACCACTCAAACTATAGGTTTTATAGAGGTTTGGTTAACTATATTAACATTATCATTTAGACTTTACACATTGTTAAATAGTTTGACATTTACCATATCTCTATGTATTTTTATATTATATGGTTAATAAATATACAATAAACATCCAAGAGAACCCCCAGTGGTTCATTAATGACATATATAATATTCTTCAAGACATTTATCAAAACCTAGGATTTTTTTAAATATAATATCGATTAATAATATGGTATTTGTCTTAAAGACTCTCATATGTCAATTTTGACACTATTTGGTATTTTGTTTTTGATAAATTCATAACAACATTATTACATCGAAAAAAATCATATAACCAGACCTAACATGTCCTATTAGCCTATATAATTAGTGTAATTCTTAAAAAGTCTCAAATTACATTTATTTTGATATTTATAATATCAATTATTTTAATCTTTCATTAAAATAGTTATAACTACATCATCATTGTATCATGAATAAATTTAATTATATAATTTCTTAAAATTATATATAAAATACCATTATATATGAAATATTTTTATCATTATAATGAATATTTATAGTTCAATTTATATTATTTAAAATACAATCTTAAAAATGGTTTAGTTATTAAACTTTGAATTTATAACTTTTAACTCTTCTTTGAATTAAATAATAATAAATGTCTTAACATAATCCAAGGGGACCTAAAGGATCATATTTTATTCCTAAGGGTTTTTTTGGTCGAATTTAATTTATACAATAAAATTTAAGTCATGTTTTAGGGTAATAATGATATCATTTTTACCTTTAATTATACTATTTACTTTTAACCGTGGAAAATAAAAGAAAATATGTTAATATTTGTAACGTGCCGGTTTCAGGTGCCACTCAAAGGCTACCCCAAAACTGGTTCGCCACGTTACCTCAAGCGCATTTCACCAAATTCCATAGGCTGCTGACTAGCATCGAGGGCCCATGTCTGATAGTGGAGAAACTATGCCCTCATTTGTAAAAGTGTAGTGCAGCGGAATAAGATAGAAAGAACACAACAAAATAGGAATCAATAAACCATACACAATTAAAATGAACAAATATAGTAAAAGAAAACTAAAATATAAACAGATGATGATGAAACATGTCTAATGCTCTTAGAAAATAGCTAGAATGTGTTACAAAATAGTAAAATATAGTACAATACAGAGTACAACAAAACCAAAACAAAACAGCTAGTAGCATCGTGATCCTATACCCTGTCCCATGCTCCCCTACTCCTCAGCAGCAATCATGTACCTATATAAGGACCTTTTACCTTATCCAATACTGCAGAAATGTAATCAGTTTGAGCCGAAGACATGGCCCAAACAAGGTGTGAGAAAATAAATCCCAGTAGGCACCCACCAAAGACTCGTGCCCAACTGTGTGAAAATATGCAACTACAGTGTGTAGTAGTAAAATTCAATAAACTAAGAAGTACTCAATAGTATCTAACTTTACCAGTTATATTTCCATTTTATTATTCATTTAATAATTCATTATAAGGAAACCACCACAGTGGATTTCTATGTAAATAGTCAGTGTCCTCAGACACACAAACCCTTACCCTCAGGTAAACAGAAACGTAACCCACAGGTAATTTCCCACAAACATAACAAATATTTCCCTAAGGCGAACAAAGTGTTGCCCTTAGGAACTGAGTCTATTTCCCATAGGCACGGAAGAAGTTTCCCTTAGTCTAAAATAAGCACTACCCTCAGGCAGAGAAAAACACTCCCCTCGGGCTAAACAAGTAATCGGGCCATGCCCAACATATAAACAAACAATACATATACAATTCATCCCAAGGAAAAAAGTAATGTTCAAAATAAACATGGAATACCCTCGGGTATCCAGGCCAAATGGCTAAATAGAGGAATGCACCCCCGATGTGTTCTTGGATCCAATCATCGATCCTAAATAGAAGTTTATTAACACATTTAATTATCTATATAATTCATGGTATTTAAAATAGCCAAGGCCTCAGCCACACAACACCCCAACTTGGGTTCGTAGCTCAACAATTCACAGAAACACACAACAATTGGAAATTAAACACCATGCCACCTTCTTTAAATTCCACTGAACAGTATATGAAAACGATGATCCTCAAATCATCCAATCACGAAGTAGATCTTATGTGAATTAAATCCACGTTCAAACCTAAATAACTTCCCGTAGAGGAAGAATTGGCAAGAACGGCTTAAGAAGAGTGGAGGGAATACCTGTACGTTTCCAACGTGATAGTCAGAGGTGAAAACAGATTCCCAATTCTCGATGTGGAGATCCTAGAAGGTCCGACCACCTCTCCCGACTCCTTCCTTCAGTTCATAGCCTTCCCTGTGAACAGGGGAGGCAACTGCCCATTTAAGCGATAAAAACAAACTACACGGTGTGTATTATTGACTACACAGCATGTACTTTTCTTATTTAACTATTCCACTAGCGGCACCACCACACTATTCATCAGTCGACATGAGTACATGGTGTGTATTTCTGATTACATGGTGTGTACTATCACCCTGCTGGCGGATGCTTCTTTTACCTTACTATTTTTCTACCGACTAACTACACGGTGTGTAAATACCCACTACAAGGCATGTAGTCAGTTTTTTACACCTTTCCTCACCGATAGGGCTACACACCCTGTGTACTCGTCCCACACAGCCAAAGTGTATGTCGTGTCGAATAGTACATGGTGTGTAGTCCAAAAAGTTATGATTTTACCCCATTTTCCTTATTTTCTCAAAAACACGTAAGGAAAAGTGAAAAGTAGAAACTCGTACATCAAAAATAAGAACCGAGTTATTACGAAAATCCCCCCTTAAAGAAATTCGTCCCCAAATTTCCCTTCAAATGGTGGCGAAGATAAAGCTCAAAAAAACTCTGGCCACTGAGCATGTACGTCAGTCTCCCGCTCCCCGGTTTTGTCCGGCACTCGGCCATGCAGCTATAACACCCGTACAAGAGGAACTGACCAGCCTCGAAAAACCTTTGTGCTCCTATCAATGATACAAATCAGATGCCTCTCAAAGGATGTATCTACCTAAAGCACTACCTCATCGGGCTGAAAGACATGAGACATGTCTCAATGATAGCGGCAGAACTGGGATACATAGAAGATTTCATGCATGGCTCGGTACCTCTGTGGTAACTATAACTGAGAGGAAACCAACCTGACTCTCTCTAGAATCTGAAATATCCCCATGTACCTCGATGAATGTTCACCATGTCTCTTGATCCGCCTATGTCCCAACCTCGGCAAAACATGCAAAAAACCTGATCCCCGACCATGAACTCTAAGGGTCGTCTGCGGCAATCAACAGAAGATTTCTGACATGACTACATAGTATCCATTCACTACTGAATCCACTGGACCTACTTAGAAGTCTCCGGCACGAGATGTGGTCTCAGTAAAGCCACCTCACCTACCTCTTACCAGCACAAGGGTTATCGGCATGGCCTACCATATAAAGACTCGTATGGTGGCAACTCAATAGTTGCCTGAAAACTATTATTATAGGAATACTCAACTAAGGGTATAGGTTTCTACCAAGAGCCCCCAATGTATAGGACGCATGCACACATCATGTCCTCTAGCACCTGTATCGTACGCTCTGACTAGTCGTCGGTCTGAGGGTAGTAAGCTGTACTCAGAAGCCCCTATATACCGAGTGCCCTTTGAAAACTTTTCCATAAGCGAGATGTAAAATGGGAGTCCCTATATTAAATGATAGAATGAGAGACCCCATGAAGACATATGACCTCATAGATATACAATTTCCCGAGCTCGTCAACACCGAAGGTCTCCTTGATTGGTCAAAAGTGAGCTACCTTTGTGAGTCTATCCACTACAACCCACACGGCACCCTTTCCTCGAGGTGACCTCAAAAACCCAATCACGAAGTCCATCATGACATCATCCCATTTCCACTCCGAGATGGGTAACTACTGTAACAATCTGACTAGCCTCTGATGCTCCACCTTCACCTACTGACATGTGGAACATCTCGTAAGAAAACTAGCTACATCTCTCTTCATACCCAACCACCAGTACTGACTTCTCAAGTCATGGTACATCTTGGTAACTCTGGGATGAACTGCCCTGACTGAAGCTTGAAA
The DNA here is from genome assembly GCA_963277665.1 of Viscum album. Classification (NCBI taxonomy): domain Eukaryota; kingdom Viridiplantae; phylum Streptophyta; class Magnoliopsida; order Santalales; family Viscaceae; genus Viscum; species Viscum album. Next base: position 1,930,653,529 of record OY728138.1, read on the forward strand.
CTCACACCACAACTCCTCGCATATATCCCCTAGAACCCATACTCTTTCATGGAAATGCAATACCTCATCATCACTTATCGTCCACCCAGGTGGAGGGTCCTCACTTTCCACCGACTCCCGTGGGACTAGGCCTTCTAAATCAGATAGCTATCTCATCCTCTCTCTATCTAGGAGGGTAGAGGTCACAGCTAAAGATGAAGGATAGGTCTTCCCATAACTGTTGTGCACTTCAAAATGCATCTCCTAGAACAAAGCCATCAGCTTCCATTCACTACTGGCCTCCTACACTGCCTGTATCAGAGTCTTCCTGCTCTGTGCATCAGCTACTGCATTAACATTACTAGGTGTATATGCAAGATCAACGTCGAAGGACTAAAGGTATTAGACCCACCTTCACTGCCTCATATTCAAGTCACGGTGAGTAAAAATATAATTGAGATTTTTTTGGTCGGTGAAAACCAAAAAATGTACTCCCAAGAGATAATGTCTCCAACAGTGCACCGCATGAACAACATCAGCCAACTTGAGATCATTGGTGGGGTAATTCCTCTCATATAGCCTCAACTTCTGAGACCCGTATGCAACAACTCGATCGCCCTGCATCAACACAGCTCCCAGCCCAATCCCTGATGTATCACAATAAACTGTATAGCTCTTCCCCTAATCTGGAAGTATCAGGATTGGTGCGGATGTCAACCTTCCATTCAGGTTCTGAAATACTGTCTCGCATGCTTCCAACCAAACTAACTTCACACCCTTATTATTCAAACCCATCAACAGCACTGCTAAGCGGGAGAAGTCTCGTATAAAGTGTCTGTAGTATACATCCATCCCCAAGAAACTCCGTATCTCAAACACGTTCTTGGGCTGCTCCCAGGAAACTACTACTCCCACCTTCTTTGGGTCTACTACAACTCCTTCCTCTCAGATGGTATGACACAGGAAGTGAAGCTAGTCCATCCAAAAGTGGGACATTGAGAGCTTACCATATATCTCATGCTCTCTCAGTGTACTCAATAAGATCTCAAGATGGGTGGCATGGTCGTGTCGAGTGTGATAGTACACCAAGATATCGTCCGTGAATACTACCACAAAAGAATCTAGAATGGGATGGAACACACGATTCATCAGAGCCATAAAATTTGATGGCACATTCGTGAGTCCGAACGGAATAACAAAGTACTCGTACAGACCATATCTTCTTCGAAAAGCTGTAGGTGGTATATCTGATCATCTCACGCTCAACTGATGATATCCTGATCTCAAGTCAATCTTCGAGAACACTTGTGCTCCATGAATTTTATCCAAAAGATCATTAATCCTCGGTAAGGGATATCAATTCTTAACCGTCAACTGGTTCAACATTTGATAATCCACACAGAGTCTGAGGGTACTGTCTGCCTTCTTCTCAAAAAGGCCCGTAGAACCCCAAGGAGAAGTACTAGGTTAGATGAAACCCTTTTACTGTAACTCATCTAACTACCTCTTGAGATCCTGCAACACAGGAGTGGCCATCCTATAAGGAAGAATGGACATCAGTGCTGCTCAAGGAACAAGATCAATAGAGAAATCCACCTCATGCTCTATAGGTAGACCTTAAGAGTCACCTGGAAAGACATCCATGAAACAATCAACCACTGTAGGGAAATCCATCTGACAAGTCCCATGATCATCCATATATAATCTCGCAATCTGGGTTGTGACTCCACCTCGCCCATGATGCTCTGGTCTAGATCGACTTGCCTGAACATCCCACTTACCCTTGTATAGAAACTCTCCGCCCTCTAGTGATGTGAAACTCACCCTGCGACGAGAGCAATCTACAATGGCTCGGAAGGGAACAAACCCGTCCATTTTGAGAATGATATCATAGCTCGTAATCTCCAAGACATATAGGTCCCATAGAAAGTGACACCCACCAACCTCAAGGGGAACTCCTTGCACTGATGCACGCATGACGTTCTAGTCCCCAACAGAGTTTCTAACTTGATAACAGCAAAAGAAGAAGAAACACAGTGCCCAAGGCTCTCCCCAATGACCAAAGATATGAAACTATGTGTAGCACCCATATTAACAAGTACTAAAAATAAGATAAATGCTACTTGAATATTACCTTTGACAGTAGAAGGTCTGGGATCCTACTCCTGCTGGTCTGTTGCACTGTATATGTCTACCCAGTGTTGCGGCCCGGTGACACAGCCTGGCTACCCTGACCTGTCGTGCCCTGCTGCCTTCGAGATTCGGGTGTCTGGCTACCATAGCCATGACCACCATACATGCCTGCACGCCCTGACGTATTCTAGTTTCCCAAGTGGTAAGAAGCGTCTAGTCCTACTCCCACACACAAAGTCTGCACAGATCCCCTCTCATTATCCACTGGTGGAAACACCCAACAAAAGTGTTGTAGATGACCCATCTTTTCGCAAGATCGGCACTCCACTGGGTCTCTTGGACATTGAAATCTCTTGTGCCCCTCCTTACCGCTCTAGTAGCACCTGACTAATCCACATGAATCATCCTTCTGGCTGATATGGCCACCCTGAGAGAAGTCCATCTGTCTCTTCCTCTTTCCAGTAGAAATAGTTCTAGAAACTGGCACCGAACCACCCTGGCCAGTGCCACTAGCTTCCCAAAGGTTCCTTTCTGTAATCAGCACATGGTTCACAATTGCATGTATTTTAGGCAACCTCAAAACATTCACTTGTTCTCGGATGTCATATCAAAGACCATCCTCAATGCGTCTGCCTCTTAATGTATCATAACCCACCAGAACAGGTGCAAAACGCTAAAGTTTAGTGAAATGAGCAGATTAATAAATCACAGAAATAGCGCCCTGCTTCAGGTTCATGAACTCTCGAGCTCTATCCGCCCTGAACATCTCTGGAAAGAAGAAGTCATAGACGACTGCCTGAAAATCTTCCCACTCCAAGTCTCTGTGATTCTCTCACTGGGTGGTAACATCCCACCACCTCTTGGCGGAATCACACAGCATATAAGTCACGAGCTTGACTCTCCCCCTAAAGTCATCTCAAGATGCTCAAAGATAGTATTCATAGACCCCGCCCTGGAATCCACAGCCTATGGTCCGCCATCCCCTGAAAACGTTGGCAGATGAAGCTGCTGAAAGATATGAGTCAGATTGACTATAGATGTGGCACCCGGTGGTGCTCCCTGAAAGGTTTGGATGAACCGCATAAAGCTTTCATGGAACTGCGCTTTCGCACCTGTGTCGTTATAACAGTTGGCGCCACGTCTGGATCTTCTATAGGATCTACTAGTAGCCCATGGCCCACCATCTATGAAGTATAATTGTTGCCACTCTCCTGGAGAACAACGTGTGGTCGTCTCGGTGGCATGAATCTACAAGGTCAAACGCACACCTTAGATCCATATTATCAGGGTTGAAAATAAAGGGACCAAAAATGGAACAGGATGAAGAAGGAATTCATGATTTGAAAAACAAGACTGCACGACATGTATACTAACTACACAGCATGTACAAGACTTCTCTTCCCTACCCGGGTCCTTCTACACGGCTATGCCACATGACTCTCATTGACCAAAACTACACGGCATGTATATAAGCTAAACGTCATGTATGGTGTAATTTTCCAACTGCCCTTGTCATTTGTGACACGGATGACTACTCCACTTGATACTACATGGCGTGTAACCCCCGCACACGGTGTGTACACTACCCCATTTCCCAGCCACACGGCTAAGTCCACACGGTTTGTCCTTGGACGAGACTACCATCATGTTCCACAGGTACACGGCGTGTACTAGGCAAGCTTCACCGACCCATGTTGTTAGTAACACGACCGAATACATGGATCAAACTACACGGCGTGTTCAATTGGTACACGGCGTGTACTAGACGTGCTTTTACGACCTGTGTTATAAGTTACATGGCCGGATACATGGCTCAAACTACACGGCGTGTTACATATACACACAACATGTACACGAAAGGATTACACTGACCCATGTTGTTAGTTACACAGCCGGGTCCCCAGGTCAGACTACACAGTGTGTTACACTCGCACATGACGTGTATGTCTTAAGGTCTCCTCCATCAGTGTTTGTAGGTTACACAGGCGGACTCCGGGTCAACACTACACGGCATGTACATCTGGTACAGGGCGTGTTTTCCCCAAGCATTTCCCTTCCCTGTGTCCCTGCCCACATGGTCTATGACACGGGAAGAGACTACATAGAGTATACATAGGGTACACGGTGTGTACTCAAAAAGTATTATTCTCTTCCCGAACAGAAGAACACACGACGTGTGTCCACGGACTACATGGTGTGTATCCTAGGTTTTCTGCACATTACACCGCTGATAATACTTCGGAACCCAGAAAATACTGAAAAACAACACCTAAATGCCAAATTCTGATCCATGAGGGCCCATACTCCCCGCGAATGAATTTTTGGAATCTTATATGTGTTATAATAAAATAAACAGTCAATGATCCACCAAATTCTGGTCAATGGGGGCCCATACTCCCCAAAAACCCAAGTTTGGCATCCATTCTATCTATAGACTCATACCAAGATACCCTATCACATAGTAGGTATTTATCAAGCAGCTATCACAATAGCTTGCTTGTCTAGGACAACAACTATCCCAACAACATGCAATTTCTAATCCACCTACATGGCATGAAACTATGCATGACATTTTATTTCTAGCATGTGATTAAATGATGCATGAGATGGAATACCCTCATCTCATCGGGATGAAACTAAATAGATCCCATGAATAAAATATAAACCACACAATAACTAGTGCTTCACCCAACGGTGAAAATAAAATCAATTTTAAAATTTTCAAAATCATAAAAACTGAAAAAATACAAGGTAGACTATATTTTCCATGTACACGGGTTAGCTACACCCGGGAACAACTTATTACCAACTACCATTCTCATATTATCCCTAACTAAGGCTCCAAAGAGTAATTCAAAGAAAAGAACTCCTCTGATACCACTATATAACGTCTTGGTTCCAGGTGCCACTCAACTGGTGCCCCGTACTCGGTTCGCCACGTGACCTCAAGCACATTTCCCCTAATGCCAGAGGCTACCGACTACCAGTGAGGGCCCATGTCTGATAGTGGGGAAACAATTCCCTCATTTTTCCAAGTGTAGTGTAAAGACCCGTAAATTTCAAGGAAAATATTTTCTTAATTTTTTTTGGAATTTTACAAGAGCACAGTTTCTAACGGCACCTGATTCTGAGGCCCGGTGTGCCTGGAATCATTTTCCGATGTTTGGCTCGGGTACGTTCAGTGAACGGACGAGCGGGTTTTTTTAACTTTTGAACCGGTGCCCGGAATAGAATTCTGAAGGCACCGATGAAATCGCAACGCCGGTATTTGCTTAGAAACACCTCTTTCGGAGTTGTGTTTGCTCGGGTGTGGTTTTTAATTTTTGGGCTTAAAGTTTAGAAATAAAATAATTTGTTCAATAAACTTTATTTTATTTTCACTTAAGCCACTTGAAGCCACTTGAAAGCCACTTAAACTGAGTTAAAAAGAATATGGTGCTATCCAGAAATATCCTACCCCCTTGGTAGGATATTTGTGAGGTGGGGACCGCACGAGCCCCGCCGTTTCTTTCCGCTAAGTAACGCACCTGTGAAAACCCGTCATTATGAAAGTCAACTGACACGTTTTATTAAATTCTTAACAGGCCATTTAATTGGGAGGTTTATTTCATGAATTAAATGAGCTGTTACTTTCGTTGAATTAATACAACGAATTGTTCGGTCGTTAATTACCCTTTTTCGTTGGTTGGAATAACAATAAGATAAGACCAACCAGTCTTTTTGGAGGATTACTGGTTGAGAGGTTTTGTAAGAATCATTGAGCCTTCATCCTCCTTCGCGAAGAACGTGAAGAATGCGAAGAATGCGAAGAACGTGAGAACGCCGTCACCCTCAGAGTTTTACGACGCTTCATCTGAGACGTCCTTCCCCGCCCCGATCTTCGATCATCTTCTTGAGGTAAGAGTCTCGGATTTTCTTTTTTTATCTCCTTTTTTGTTTTTACCAAAACACAGATTTAATTAATTAAATTAAATTTGTTGTTTCATGGTCCGTTGAGTTCGCTGACTCAACGCCGTGTTCCGTGACGATGCGACGCCCTTCTGCGACGACGCGACGATCTCCACCTTCCTCGACGAGCAATTCCGCGAAGAACGCTCACGTGCGATGACTTCGAGGTAGGGGTTTTATTTTTGGAAATGCCTCTTATTTCCCATGTTGTTTCCGTTCAAATGAGGAACCCGATTTATGAAAAAAATTTATTTCCTTAAAATTTGTTTCGGATATGCGTTCTTATATTGAACTTTATTCCTCCCGTTGTTTATCTCTAACGCGGAGGGTGCGGGCCAAACGAACACGGTCCAACGACCCTCCGCCGTTCTTCGTTTTTGTGCGGATTTGACGGGCGACGACGGAATGTGCCGCAACAGATGTTTGATGATTCTGCAGTGATGAACGAGTCCCGGGAGGAGCAGCGGCGCAGACGAGAACAAAATCGGACCACCGGAGCGACTCCGGTGGCCCGCGGAAGCTGCCTGCGCGGCGGCGCCGGAAGTTGGGAGCGGCGGCGGCGCTCGTGGACCCGCGGCTGCACAGGTCCGGCGCGCGCGGGACGCGGCTGAAGCCGCGTCCGGCCGCCAGGGAGACACCCCACGGGTGTCGCGGGGGTGTCACACGGGGGCAACGGCTCCCCACCGCGTCACTCGGGACGCAGCTTTCAGCCACGTCCGGCTGTCTGGCTGACACCCCGCGGGTGCCGCGGGGGTGTCACGCGGGGCGGCGGCTCCCCCCGCGTCGGCCGCTCGGTCGAGCCTAGCCGGACCGGCCATGGCCGGGCTGGGCCGAGCTAATCAGGTTGGACCGGGTCCGGTCGACCCGGTTTGGGTCGACCCGGTTCGGCCGGCCCAGGGGGGGGGGGGGGGGGTCGGGTCGGGTCGGCCCGGGCCCGGACCCCCCCGTGTTCGGACAATTTTCGTTCAAATGCCCATAACATGAGCTACGGGCCTCCAAACGACTCTCCATTAGTGGCAACGCGATCAGTGGATCGAGACGGTCATTTCGGTATATCTCACTCAAGGTTTCGGAATACTTTGAGTTCGGTCGGGTTGTTTCGTACATGAAACCAACCGGGCCATCGAAGCGGAATCGCTCATATCTTGAGCTACGGACGTCTGATTGACGCGCCGTCAGCTTTGTTGTTTTCCTCTAAGTGAGGCGGATCTTTTGGCATACTCCGCCCGAGGTTTGGACATAGGTGGAGTACGATCGGGTTGATTCATACACGATACCAACCGGGCCCTCGGAGCGGAAACGCTCATATCTTGAGCTACGGACGTCCGATTGACGTGCCGTCAGCTTTGTTGAGTTCCCCTAAGTGAGACGGAACTTTTGGCTCACTCCGCCTGTGGTTTGGACGCAGGTGGAGTATGGTCGGGTTGGTTTTGCCTTAAAAACCAACCGGGCCCCTGGGACGAAAATGCCAATAACTCTCAGACCGGGCGTCCGATTGACATGTCGTCTACGATGATGAGATCCTGTTGACGATACGGAACTTTTGGATACATCAACTTCGGACTTTGTGACAGTTGATCTATCGGCCTCTCGGCTCATTGAGAGGACCCTCCCGAACGAGCTTGCTATGTGCGGGAACCCTAGTGCTGGCTGCGACTTCGACGACGGTGCAAAGATCCTTAGTGGACCGCAACGACGATTGTGCAGAGATCCTCAATGGACTGCGATGGTGAAGACAGTTGGTCTTGTATCCTATGTGGGTCCCAGCTGTGCTGGTATTGTATCCTATGTGGGTCCAAGCTTAGATGATTCAATACTGGTCTTGTATCTTATGTGGGTCCCAGTATAGTTGAATCATTGAAGTGTACTGGTCTTGTATCCTATGTGGGTCCCAGCTTAGATGATTCAATACTGGTCTTGTATCCTATGTGGGTCCCAGTATAGATGAATCATTGAAGAGTGCTAGTCTTGTATCCTATCTGGGTCCCAGCTTAGATGATTCAATACTGGTCTTGTATCCCATGTGGGTCCTAGTAGAGATGAATCATTGAAGAGTGCTTGTCTTGTATCCTATGTGGGACCCAGCATAGATGACTCTGTGCTGGTCTTGTATCCTATGTGGGTCCCAGCATAAACGAAACAATGAGGATGGCTGGTCTTGTATCCTATGTGGGTCCTAGCATAGATGATTCAGTATCTATGTCTGATCATCTCTTTCACCTTTTTGATGATGTATACCTGCGTGAGCAGAATCCTGTGTTACTCTCCTTTGTGGATTGTGTTGAGCTATCCTGGGTGGATTTACTGTTTACTCTCATTTTTGGATTGTGTTGAGCTATCCGGTGTGGATTTACTATTACTGTCCTTGTGGATTGTGTTGTGCTATCCTGTGTGGGTATATGTTTGCTTTCCTATGTGGACTGGGTTGTGCTTGGGCTCGGACGTTGGAGCCGAATGGGAATTGATGACTTAGGTATATGTATGGGCATATACCTAAGCATAGTCTGTTGTTACTTCGTGATTGTATCTTTCCTTTGCGGTTTATCCTTTGTGGATTTCGGGAGACCTTCGGGGTCTCAGGGTCCCTACTGAGTAGCTTATACTCACCCCTGCACGGGTTATGCCCGCACTACGTTTTGTTGGTTGCAGACGACGGACAGCGCTGATCCTGGTGGAGTCGTGCGGAGCAGGACGGTACCTGGAGGTGGACCACTGGGCGGGACGTACTCGGAGCGGTCAGGTGGGCCTGACGAGCAGTGGAGGCTATCTGTACCCACCCTTCAGGTGGGACTTCCAGAGGACGGCTCGACACTGCAGCTTTTCCTTACAGTTGGTGTTTTTCCTTTTAGTTGTACTTTACAATTGGGCTTGTATTTCCGGCCACTTTTACTTTCAGCACAGCTTGTACCGTTTTTACTTAGTGTTCACTTTTCTGCTTGCTTACTCTATGGTGCTTGTTTACTTTTCAAAAGCAATGCCTTCCCTTTTGTTGGGATTTACGCCTTGGTGCTAGTCGCCTGCCCCTGGCCTATAGAAGGCGGGCTTGGGGTAGTCACGTCATGGGCCCCGAGTACGGGTCATGACAAATTGGTATCAGAGGTGGTCGGTTATACCGCAGACTTTTATCTTTCTTCTATGTGAAGCAATAGTGTTTAGCGTATTGGGGGTGGTTATCAGTCCAGGGAGTCCAGTGTTGGTGCGGCGGCCGACATATCCGTACACCAGGACCCTGACATCTGATTTCCGACTTAATGCACGAAAACATTGATTGCATGTGTGTTTCAAGTTTTCATTGTGATTACTTATGTCATCTCACCAGGTATACTATTCTGACCATGGCGCACTTGTTTCCTTTTCAGGATGGCCCCACGCTGGCAGCCAGCTAGGGTTCCGAGAGTGGAGCGTGATGACAGCCCACTGAGTGACGAGGCCTCGGTGTAGGGCTCCTTGTCAGCAGAGGCACAGGCGGTACCTTTACCCGCCGAGCCACCGATGCTTCCCGCCACGACCGCTGATGATGCACGTCTCCTTGGAGCCCTGCATGAGTTCCAGTGCCAGCGACCACCCATGTTTCATGGGGAGACGGACCCCCAGGCAGCCGAGGACTGGCTGGAGGCGATCGTGCGAGTTTTCATGTTAGTGAGGACACCAGCAGACCTCATGGTGATCCTCACAGCGAGCCTCCTGCACGCGGCAGCAGGCAGATGGTGGAGCTTGATGCTCCAGGTGCATGACGAGACATGCCTTCTCTGGATGGACTTTGAGAGCATCTTCCGCTCCGAGTTCGTCCCAGCCACCCTCCGTGCGGTGCGCATCCAAGAGCTGCTATGGCTACGGCAGGGCAGTATGACAGTGGCCCACTACTCGGAGAGATTTACTGATCTCTCGCGCTACTCCAAAGATATGGTGCGGGACCCGTTCTTCCGGGCCCGGACCTTCGAGCAGGGACTGAGGAACGAGATCAGGGCTTCGATGATCTCCCTCAGCATTCTGACACAGGCAGAGGTGTTGGAGAGAGCCCTTCTAGTGGAGAGTTTTCTCGCCGAGCAGGCTCCAGTGACCGGGCCCTCCGCAGGACGACCCGTAGCAGGGTCTTCTGTAGCTAGTAGTAGACAGGTGACGCAGAGGTCCAAGCGGGCCAGACCATCAGATGGGCAGTCTCAGGATAAAGATTCGGTTGTGCGGGGCACCCGAAGGAGAGCCAGCTACACGAGGGGAAAGCATTGCTACGCATGCAGCGAGCGGGGTCACATGGCTCGAGACTGCCCGACTCGTCTTGCAGATGAGTAGCAGGTTGTAGGGGGACCTCCCAGACAGAGGTTTGGCCACGGTGGTCCGCAGGGTGCAGGCGGACGAGGCAGAGGAGCTGGCCGAGTAGCCGACGGTGGGAGACACTTCGAGGTGTTGCCACCACCACCACCAGGAGGTCCACCCCGACCGCAGGGAGTTGGTGGACATGGGAGAGCTCAGCTTCAGGCAGTTGAGGCCTTCGATCAAGGAGCTCGGGGAGCAGATGGACAGGAGCAGGACTAGTGGATACTTCTTTTGTACTTCTAGTTCCTTACTGCTATTCTATAGCGTCTTTGTATTATGAGCTGCAATAATAAAAGACTCATACCTTAGTGATGTTTTCATTCTTATCCTCTTTTTTGTTGTTACTAAGAGGTTCTAGTTTTGACAGTTGACTTGACCATCACTTGCGAGACATCTACTGGAGGAGACCCAATTAACACACACTGATGCCGACAGTGTGATTCAACCCTTGGAGGCGAGAGTAACGGTTGGATCTCTTGGTAGTAGCATCGAGGCCTTACGGCGTCATCGTTGGTATGGATTAGTATCATCCATGTCAAGATTGACTGTATTAGGCTAAGAATGTGGTTCATCCAGGGGATGGGACAAGATTTCTCTTATTGGCAAAGAAGAAATCTTGCAGCTCTTATGGGACCTGAGATGGTCCAGGTCATCCAGTGGAGGATGAGTACAGCTCAGAGCCGGCAGAAGTCTTATGCTGACAGGAGGCGGAGGCCACTAGAGTTCGAGGATAGAGACCACGTCTTCTTGCGTGTCTCACCTCGACGTGGTTTACGGAGATTTGGCCGAGGCAGCAAGTCGTCTCCATGCTTCATCAGACAATTCCAGGTCCTCGACAGGATTTTCAAGGTGGCTTATCGCCTGGCTCTACCACCACAGTTGCGCTGGGTGCACGACGTCTTCCACGTATCTCAGCAGAGGAGATATGTGCATGACCCAACATCAATCTTTGACCATGTGGAGCTAGACGTAGATGATGTGGAGACTTTTGCAGAGGTCCCAGTAGAGATCGAGGATCGATAGGAGCAGGTCCTACGTGGATGATCGATTCCTCTAGTGAGCTTCAAGATAGCAGCATGGAAACCTCCAGGAGAGCACTTTGGAGTGGGAGGCTCAGTTGCGTGCTCAGTACAGCCTTTGTATCCCTATGTTTGTGGTGAAGCTTTACGGGGACGTAAAGCCCTGTGGTGGGAGTAATTTAAAGACCCGTAAATTTCAAGGAATATTTTTTCTTAATTTTCTTTGGAATTTTACAAGAGCGCAGCTTCTGACGGCACCTGATTCCGAGGCCCGGTGTGCCCGGAATCATTTTCCGAAGTTTGGCTCGGGTACTTTCAGTGAACGGACGAGCGGGTTTATCTAACTTTTGAACCGGTGCCCAGAATCGAATTCTGAAGGCACCGTTGAAATCGCAGTGCCTGTATTTTCTTAGAAACGCCTCTTCCGGAGTTGTGTTTGCTCAGGTTTGGTTTTTAATTTTTGGGCTTAAAGTTTAGAAATAAAATAATTTGTTCGAAAAACTTTATTTTATTTTCACTTAGGCCACTTAAAGCCACATGAAAGCCACTTAAACTAAGTTAAAATGAATAGGGTGATATCCAGAAATATCCTACCCCCTTGGTAGGATATTTGTGAGGTGGGGCCCGCACAAGCCCCGCCGTTTCTTTCCGCTAAGTAACGCACCCACGAAAACCGTCATTATGAAAGTCAACTGACGCGTTTTATTAAATTCTTAACAGACCATTTAATTGGGCGGTTTATATCGTGAATTAAAGGAGTTGTTACTTTCGTTGAATTAATACAACGAATTCTTGGGTCGTTACTTACACTTTTTCGTTGGTTGGTATAATAATAAGATAAGACCAACCAGTCTTTTTGGAGTTTTACTGGTTGAGAGGTTTTGTAAGAATCCTTGAGCCTTCATCCTCCTTCGCGAAGAACGCGAAGAACGCGAATAACGCCGTCACCCTCGGAGTTTGACGACGCTTCATCCGAGACGTCCTTCCCCGCCCAGATCTTCGATCAACTTCTTGAGGTAAGAGCCTCGGATTTTGTTTTTTTATCTCCTTTGTGGTTTTTACCAAACCACGGATTTAATTAATTAAATTAAATCTATTGTTTCATGGTCTGTTGAGTTCGTCGACTCAACGCTGTGTTCCGTGACGATGTGACGCCCTTCCGCGACGACGCGATGATCTCCACCTTCTGCGACGTGCAATTCCGCGAAGAACGCTCACGCACGACGACTTCAAGGTAGGGATTTTTTTTGGAAATGCCTCTTATTTCCCATGTTGTTTCCGTTCAAATGAGGAACCCGATTTATGAAACAATTTTATTTCATTAAAAATTGTTTCGGATATGCGTTCATGGGTCGAACATTATTCCTCTCGTTGTTTATCTCTAACGCGGACGGTGCGGGCCAAACAAACACGGCCCGACGACCCTCCGTCGTTCTTCGTTTTTGTGCGGATTTGACGGGCGACGACGGAACGTGCCGCAACAGATGTTTGATGATTCTGCAGTGAAGAACGAGTCCCAGGAGGAGCAGCAGCGTAGACGGGACGAAAATCGGACCACCGGAGCGACTCCGGGGGCCCGCGGAAGCCGCCGGCGTCGCGGGTCGCCGGCACGGCGGTGCCGGAAGCCGTGAGCGGCGGCGCTTGCGGACCCGCGGCCGTGCAGGTCCGGCGCGCGCGGGACGAGGCTGAAGCCGCGTCCGGCTGCTAGGGAGACACCCCGCGGGTGTCGCGGGGGTGTCACGCGGGGGCGGCGGCTCCCCCCGCGTCACTCGGGACGAGGCTTTTAGTCGTGTCCGGCTATCTGTACGACACCCCGCGGGTGCCGCGGGGGTGTCACGCGGGGCGGCGGATCCCCCCGCGTCGGCCGCTCGGCCAAGCCGAGCCGGACCGGCCCTGGCCGGGCGGGGCCGGGCCAATCCGGTCTGACCGGGTCGGGTCGACCTGTTTTGGGTCGACCCGGTTCGGCCGACCCAGGGGGGGTCGGGCCGGGTCGGCCCGGGCCCGGACCCCCCGTCTTCGGACGGTTTTCGTTCAAATGCTCGTAACATGAGCTACGGGCCTCCAAACGACTCGTCGTCAGCGGAAACACGATCCTTGGATCGAGGCCGTCGTTTCAGTATATTGTACTCAAGGTTTCAGAATACTTTGAGTTCGGCCAGGTTGGCTCGTACACGAAACCAACTGGGCCCTCAGAGCGGAAACACTCATATCTTGAGCTACGGACGTCCGATTGACGTGCCGTCAGCTTTGTTGTTTTCCTCTAAGTGAGGCATATCTTTTGGCATACTCCGCCTAAGGTTTGGACACAGGTGGAGTACGGTCGGGTTGGTTCGTACATGAAACCAACCGGGCCCTCGGAGCGGAAACACTCATATCTTGAGCTACGGACGTCCGATTGACGCGTCGTCAGCTTTGTTGAGTTCCTCTAAGTGAGACGGATCTTTTGGCTCACTCCGCCTGAGGTTTGGATGCAGGTGGAGTATGGTCGGGTTCGTTTTTCCTTAAAAAGCAACCGGGCCCCTGAGACAAAAAAGCCAATAACTGTCAGACCGGGCGTCCGATTGACGCACCGTCTGCGACGTTGATTTCCTGTTGACGATACGTAACTTTTGGATACATCAACTTTGGACTTTGTGACAGTTGATGTATCGGACTCTCGGCTCGTGGAGCGGACCCTCCCGAACAAGCTTGCTGTGTGCGGGGACCCTAGTGCTGGCTGCGACTTCGACGACGGTGCAGAGATCCTCAGTGGACCGTGACGACGATTGTGCAGAGATCCTCAGTGGACTACGATGGTGAAGACAGCTGGTCTTGTATCCTATGTGGGTCCCAGCTTAGATGATTCAATATTGGTCTTGTATCCTATGTGGGTCCCAGTATAGTTGAATCATTGAAGTGTACTGGTCTTGTATCCTATGTGGGTCCCAGCTTAGATGATTCAATACTGGTCTTGTATTCTATGTGGGTCCCAGTGTAGTTTAATCAATGAAGACAGCTGGTCTTGTATCCTATGTGGGTCCCATCTTAGATGATTCAATACTGGTCTTGTATCCTATGTAGGTCCCAGTATCGATGAATCATTGAAGAGTGCTGGTCTTGTATCCTATGTGGGTCCCAGCTTAGATGATTCAATACTGGTCTTGTATCCTATGTGGGTCCCAGTATAGATGAATCATTGAAGAGTGCTGGTCTTGTATCCTTTGTGGGTCCCAGCATAGATGACTCTGTGCTGTTCTTGTATCCTATGTGGGTCCCAGCATAAACGAAACAATGAGGACAGCTGGTCTTGTAACCTATGTGGGTCCTAGGTTAGATGATTCAGTATCTATGTCTGATCATCTCTTTCACATTTTCGATGATGTATACCTGCGTGAGCTGAATCCTATGTTACTCTCCTTTGTGGATTGTGTTGAGCTATTCTGTGTGGATTTACTGTTTACTCTCCTTTTTGGATTGTGTTGAGCTATCCTGTGTGGATTTACTATTACTCTCCTTGTGGATTGTATTGTGCTATCCTGTGTGGGTATACATTTGCTTTCCTGTGTGGACTGGGTTGTTCTTGGGCTCAGACGTTGGAGCCAAACGGGAATTGATGACTTAGGTATATGTATGTGAATATACCTAAGCAGTGTCGGTTGTTACTTCATGATTTCATCTTTCCTTTGTGGTTTATCCTTTGTGGATTTTGGGAGACCTTCGAGGGTCTCGGGGTCCCTACTGAGTAGCTTATACTCACCCCTTCACCGGCTATGCCCGCACTACGTTGTGTTGGTTGCAGACGACGAACAGTGCTGATCGTGGTGGGGGCGTGCAGAGTAGGATGGTACCTAGAGGTGGACCACTGGGCGGGACGTACTCGGAGCGATCAGGTGGGCCCGAGGAGCAGTGGAGGCTATCTGTACCCACCCTTTAGGTGGGACTTCCAGAGGACGGCTCGACGCTGCGGCTTTTCCTTTCAGTTGTTGTTTTTCCTTTCAGTTGTACTTTACAGTTGGGCTTGTATTTCCGGCCCCTTTTACTTTCAGCACAGCTTGTACCGTTTTTACTTAGTGTTCACTTTTCCGCTTGCTTACTCTGTGGTGCTTGTTTACTTTTCAAAGGAAATGGATTCCCTTTTGTTGGGATTTACACCTTGGTGCTAGTCGCCAGCCCCTGGCCTATGGAAGGCAGGATTGGGGTAGTCACGTCACGGGCCCCGAGGATGGGTCGTGACATGAAGCGCAATGGAATAAAATAGAAAGCATAAAAAACAATGGAAGCAATAAACCATTTACTTTTAAAATAAACAACTGCAGAAAAAGATAAACACCAGTTATATAGATGATGATGAAACATGTATTATGTTCTATGAAAATTGCCAGAACAGGTTACACAATAGTACAATACAGTACAATACAGAGTACAGAAAAAACAAAACAAAACAGCCGGTAACATCGCAAGTCTATGCACGGTCCCATGCTCCCCTAATCCTCAATAGCAACCATGTACTTGTATAAGGATCTTTTCCCTTATCCACACATGCAGAAATGTAATATGTTTGGGCCGAAGACATGACCCAAACAGGGTGTGAGAAAAAAATCCCAATAGGCACCCAGTAAAGCCTTGTGCCCAACTGTGTGAAAATATGCAACAACAGTGTGTAGTATTAAAATGAAATAAACTAAGATGTACTAAAAACTATCTATCTTTTCCAGTTATATTTCCATTTTATTATTCATTTAACCATTCGTTATAATGAATCCACCACATTGTATTTCTATGTAAATAGTTAGTGTCCTAAGACAAGAAAACCCTTACCATTAGGTAAATAGAAATATAACCCGTAGGTAATTGCACAGAGGCATAATAGATATTTCCCTTAGGCATACAAAGTGTCGCCCTCAGGCCCTGAGTCTATTTCCCATAGGCACGGAAGAATTTTCCCTCAGGCTAAAAGATGCACTACACTCAGGCTAAGGAAAACAATACCCTCAGGCTAAACATGTAACCGGGCCATGACCAATATATAAACAAACAATACACATACAATTCCTCTCAATGCAAACGTAATGCAAAAAATAAACATGGAATACCCTCGGGTATGCATGCCAAATAACTAATCAGAGGAACGCACCACCGGGGTGGTTCTGGATTGAAGCATTGATCCCAAACAACAGTTTATTAACACATTTAATTACCTATAAAACTCTAGGTATTTAAAAGAGCCAAGGCCTCATCCACATGCCACCCCAATATGGGTTTGTAGATAAAAAATTCACAAAAATGCACAACAGTTGGAAATTAAATACCAAGCAACCTACCTAAAATGCCACAGAAAGGTATATGCGAAAGACTATCCTCGAATAATCCGAGAACAACATTGATCTGAGGAGAAACAAAAACTCGTTCAAACCTAAATAACATCCCTAAGAGGAATAATTGGAAAGAAAGGATTAATGAGAGTGGAGGGATTACCCGTGCGGTTCCAATGAGATCGTCAAAGGTGAAAACGGATTCCCGACGCTCGATTTGGAGATCCTCAATGGTCCTGCCTCTTCTCTCAACTCCTTCCCCCGGATCTAAGCCTTCCCTATGAACATGGGAGGATACTTCCCATTTAAGAGAAAAAAAACTACAAGGTGTGTAATATTGACTACATGGCGTGTACTACTGACTACATGGTGTGCACTTTTCTCATTTAACTGTTACTCTGGAGGCACCGCCACACTGTTCATCTATCGACATGAGTACACGACTTGTATTTCTGATTACACGACGTGTACTATCACTCTACCTGAAGCAGCTTCTACCACCTTACTATTTACCTGCCGAATGACTACACGGTGTGTAAATACCCACTACACGGCCTGTAGTGGTTTTTTTACACATTTCATCGCCGATAGGGCTACACACCATGTGTACTCATCCCACACAGACAAATTACATGGTGTGTGGAATAGTACATGGCGTGTAGTCCCAATATATTGTATTTTTTCCCATTTTCCTTATTTTCTCAAAAACACTTAAGGAAAAGAGAAAAGAAGAAACTCGTACCTCAAAAATAAGAACCGGGTTCTTACACTATTCACCAAAAATTATTTCCATCTTATTGAACCTTATTTAACATACTGATATAAATAGCGTCTCTTGGATTTTCGAAATTCAACTCACAAAAGTGGTAAAAATATGTTTTATGTAAATTTTTAAATGCTCCTAGGTGGTGGGTAAAATATTGTAAAAAGTTCAAAAAAATATTTATATATTATAAACTAACTCCAAATGAATTACATTGAACATATATTGGTATTATATATATATTTTAATCTAAAAGAAATTTAAATGAAATAAATAATTATTTAAATAAAAGTTATTT
The DNA here is from genome assembly GCA_963277665.1 of Viscum album. Taxonomy (NCBI): domain Eukaryota; kingdom Viridiplantae; phylum Streptophyta; class Magnoliopsida; order Santalales; family Viscaceae; genus Viscum; species Viscum album. The sequence continues at coordinate 1,930,671,274 of OY728138.1, forward strand.
TTTAAACAACAACTCACTGTTTTTCACTGTTCCTCAAAAATTGAATGTTTTTTGAAAAATAAAAAAATTCACCCTAAGAAAATTTTGATATTCCGAATCCAAAAATGAATTATATTTTGAATGATAAAATTTCTCTAATTTCAAAAACTGGGTATACTGATCGTAACGGTTAGTTTGATTGTTTATGGTTTGTTAGAACTTGACGTTGCGAACAATGCATGATATTATATTATTCAAAGAAAAGCATACCATGGGTGATTAGGGTGTTAAACTGAGGGATACATTTTATGTTATCCTTGAGGTTAACAAATCATATGGTATTCAAGAAGGCTTCAATATTAATTCAGAAACGTCCCATGTTACCATTATGGTTTTATTGATGTTTTCTATGTTTAATGTCCTCAAAAGTATATGATAATTTATGGGAAGGAAATATTTATTGGGAAAATGATTTCATATGTTTTTATATATTTCAGGGCTAACAATTTATTTACTTCTTTTTATCTCCCTCGCTGTGATTTTTTCTAATCCCCACTTTTAAATGTTTTCCATAGGGTTTAAGGAACGGAATGAGAAAATAACAATCCAATATAAATTTATCCCATAATTTTTATGAAATGAATTCACGTTATATTAAAAACTTTAGAATTTTGAAAAAATGGATAATGTTTTAGTACTATTCAAAATATATTATTATGTATTGGTATGTATGAATTATGTCCTACTTATATAAAACATTAAACTGGAAAAAATATTTGGGACGGTAACAAAGAGAATTCTTCCAAAATTTACTCTTTTTGTAAAGATTATGGTCAGATCCTTATAGTTGGTATCAGAGCATGGTATAAATAAATATATTGGTTAAAATGATGAAATTTTATATAAATAATGTTTTTAAATATGTTTATATAGAAATAATATATCATTTTAATATTGAAATGGTTTTTGTAGGACTCCTCATGTATTAATCATGTTTTAATGATCAAAAATCTTATTTAATCATGTTTTAATAATTAAAAATATTATTCAACCTAGTTAACTTCAATAAATTACATCTAATCAGGTGTATTTTTTGTTTAAAGCTCTCTCATGCTTTAATACGATCCTTGAAATATTTTAATTGTTCTATTTTCAATTCACCAACTTTATACTATCATTTATCTACTCTTAAAATACCTTCATTAAAAAATATATAAGCTTGATCCTTTCTATTATCATCATTATTTAAGTCTGCACATAGCTACTTTGGAATGAACAAGACATCGTGAGGAATGACACTGTGGACAAGACACAGTGAAGCAAGACACCGTAAACAATAAACCTTGAAGCCAGACACCGTGAAGTCAGACTCAGTGAATAGGACATTGTGGATCCAAACACCATTAAGCAAGACATCGTGAACAAGACAACGTGAAGCAGAAAACATGGCCTTGAGACACCGTGACACTCAGACATCGTGATCAACCTAGACACCTAGTAAAGGAAACACCTTTTCCATGACTTACTGTGATACCATTTCGTAAACTATTCTGTGGTCATTCAATTTAATTTCTAACGGTCATATTTGATTACATTAATGAACTAACATAATTAATGTTTCATTGTATACATTTCATTAGATAGTATGAGGTTCAAGGTGTATAACACATGCAACATGTCAGTTCCAGCATGTGCATTCAAAGTTAAAAGTGACGTGTGTCCAAGAATCAAGTGCAAGGAATACAAAAACAAAAAACAAGGGCCGCGAGCACCATAAAAAAGAAGATACTCAATGGAAGTAAAAAAGGAAAGGCTCACTACATGAAACTTGATGTTTCAAAACACACGAAGAATATTTGATGCTTAAGGAACATATTCACTCATTTGAAACTCAAAAAGAACACAAGCTGAACCATGACACTTTGTTTTTCACACAAATCCCTGAGAAAGACACAAAACTTCATCTGCTTCAAACCAAAGGAGTTCATAGCTACATTGACATCACAAAAGATAATTCTAAACCTATCTCCAAAATATTTCTATGATGTGATCATTTTCATTACATTACAAGAATTGTGTTCTTATATTTGGTTTAACAGACACTATCTCCAAAGATGAACTCGAGGATACTGAAATCCACACATTATCATTTTTATACCTGTGTGTATCCTATGTAGAACTGTGGTTGAGGTATGAGGACATAGAAAGCCTGTGTTGTTGTTGCTGCTTTCCCACATAGAACTGTGGTAGAGGTTTGAGGACCTGGATAGTCTGTGCATTGTTGTAAAACACCGATCCAAGGTGTGAATCATAGTTTCTATAAAACTATTTGAGAGGAATAAGTCTCATCTTGAGAATAATCCTCTTCGTTAACACTATTGTATATTTTATTTTAGTTAAAACTATATGAATATTCCGCTACTATGTACTTTAAATATACATATAGTTTAAAGTAACTCTGATAGTTAAACTAGAATATGTTCTTATTTATTGTAAACCAGTAGGTTAGTTTCAAAAGCTAATCTAATCTTTAGAATATATTAACTGAGAACAAATCAATCTCTTGAGAACCTAACTGAGCCTTTACTGTGTTACAAATTCACTACATTTTATCACGTTATTTAATTTGGGGGATTTTTATACAAAACTTTTATACAGAAACTTTTAATTAGAACTCAATTCACCCCCCCCCCACCCTTGAGTGTCCACTTTGACCAACATTTTGTATTAGAGGATAATAAATGTTTTTTCTAAACTCTCTGTTTGTGAAAATTTTTCAATTATGATTTTTGTTGTATCTTAAAGATCTCAAAATTTCAGTTAATTCAAAATTTTTATATCTTTATATATCATTTTAACAATTAGTTATTATGGATAGTAGATTAGATGGTGTAGCTACCAATATTCCACCCTTTTTTAATGGTGCTAATTATGCCCAATGGAAAACCAAAATGAAAATTCATTTGGAAAGTATGGGATTTGACATCTGGATTCCTATAGAGACATAGTATAAGATTCCAGAAACTGTTATAACTACTTGGGATGAACCAACTAATGCTGCATATAATAATAATTTTAAAGCAATGAATGAATTGTATTGTGCTTTAGGAGATGATGAATTCAATCGAATATCTTCTTGTAAGACTGCTGATGAAATATGGGAAACTCTGGCTGTTTCTCATGAGGGAACAACCAATGTTAAAGAAATAAGACTAAATACATACACTGTTATGTATAATAATTTTAAAATGAAATCTGATGAATCTATTTCGGATTTGTATCTCAGGTATAATGGGATAGTTAATACAATGATCTCACTGGGAAAATTTGTTCTAGCAAAGGAGAAAATCATGAGTATACTTAGATTCCTACAAGACATATAGAGAGGAACCTCTGTCTCTATACGAGAATCATGTGACATTGGCAAGCTACCCGTAAAGGAGCTGATTGGAATGTTTATGATGTATGAAAAATAATCGATGGTAAACAAAGAAAAAGATGATGAACCATGAAGGAAATCAGTTGCCTTCAATACCTATGCTTCAAAAATCAAGGACACAGAGAAAATTCAAGCTGCAAGTGATAGTTCAAGTACTAAAGAGAGTGCATCTGATAGTGATATAGAAATGGCTCAGATATCCAGACGATTATATAAGTTTTATAGGAAAGAGATGTTTTTTAGAAAATAAAATTATAAGGGTAATTATGAGAATAATGGTCATTGTATGATAGATGGGAATAAAGCTAATAAAAATTATGAGATAATCTACTAAAAATGAAAGTGGAAAGGAAATGTGAAAGTCGACTGCCTAATGTTAAAGTAAAAGAAGAAATATGAGTACAAAGAAAAAAAATATAAAAAGATATAAAAGCAACCTAGAGTGCTTCAAAAGTCTGTTTAAGTGATTCAGATTCGACTTAGGATGACAAATCTCAAAAATCCAAAATGTGTTTAATGACAAACACATCTTAGGTAACATAGGATCCTCCTGCTTTAAATTGGTATTATTTTAAAGATGATTCTGATCCTAATTTTGTATATATGTCTAGTGATTTATTATTTGAAAACTATAATATGTTAGAAGATACATGTAATGAGCTAAAATACAAGTATAATGCCTTAGGGAAACATCATGCTTTAACTAGAACTGTCAAATCTTCACTAGTAGTAGAAATGGAAAAGAATGATAAACTACTCAAAGGGAATACTGAACTAAAAATGTATAATGAGCAACTCAAGAATGATTTAGAAAAATTTACTAATGGAAAGAATAATCTAACTCAAATAGTTTTAAAATAGGATGTACTAAGGAATACTACTGGTTTAGGATGACAACCAGAACATAGAAATATTGTTATGAAGAAATTCATTCCAAAATCTGGATAGTATGCTGCTAGTTGAAGTTCTGGAAACTATTATGCTTCATCTAGCTATTAAAATTCTTATAGAGAAAAGACTTTTTTACTTATCAAAATCATTTGAATATGTTAATTATAGGAAACCCATTAAGAAAATATAGGTACCTAAAGTTATACTTTCTAACCGTTCTGGACCCAAGAAAATCTAGGTACCAAAATTATCTTTTGTCTAAATCTATTTTTTTGGAAACATTCATGAAATTTTTCTTTAGAAAGTTATGTTATTTGGACATTGGATGTTCAAGTCATATGACAGAAGGATACTCAAGCTTTAAGAGCTTAATCAAAGATGATAGAGGACATATCACCATTGGAGATAATTGAAAAAGAAAAATCATCGGCTTATGCCAGATTGGTAACACTGATTCAGTTTTAATTTCTAATGATTATCTGTGGATGGACTAAAGTATAATCTATTAAGAATTTCTCAGTTGTGTTATGATGGATTTAATGTTAAGTTTTAAAATGATTTATGTAATGTTGTTCACTCTAAAAATGTTTTGGTATTTACTGCATTAAGAAATGAAAATGATTATGCTTCAGATTTTAATTCTTTAGCTATGAAAAATATTACTTGTTTAAAGGATTTTCATAATGAATCTTGGATGTGGCATAGAAGGCTAGGACACTACAATGTGAACTCACTTAGCAAACTGACTAGGAATGCATTGCTTAGAGACCTGCCCAAACTAGAATTCCCAATAGATAAAGCTTGTAATCCTTATCAAAAGGGAAAACAAAACAAGTTTTCTTTCAATTCAAAGAAAGAAGTTTCCACTTCTAAACCTCTCAAGTGAGTTCACATGGATTTGTTTAGACAATCAAGGGTTTCAATTCTAAATTGTAAGAATTATGTTTATATTCTGGTAGATGAATTTTCTAGATACACTTCGGTATAATATCTTTCTCACAAAAGTGAAGTGTGTTCTTATTTTATCATATATTTCAAGTCTATTGAAAACCATAGTGGACGTATGATCAGGACCATGAGAAGTGATCCTGGCCATGAGTTTTAAAATCAAGAGTTTGAATCTTATTGCTAACATAATGGCTATAGTATCAACTTCTCTGCTCCTAGAAAACCATAAAAATAGTGTAGTAGAAAGACGATATAGGACTCTTTAAGATATTTCTAGGACAATGCTCAATGAATATGATTTACCTATTTACTATTAGGATGAAGCTGTTAATAAAGCTTCTAACATTATCAATAGAGTCTTGATTAGACCGATTCTTAAAAAGACACCTTATGAGCTTTGTAACAATAGGAATCCTATGTTTAATTATTTTTAGGTTTTTGGTTACAATGTTTTTATCCTTAACACTAATGATAATCTTGAAACATTTTCTTCCAAAAGTGATGAAGGAATTTTCCTAGGTTACTCTACAACCAATAAAGAATATAGAGTGTTCAATAAGATAAAAAATGTGTGGAAGAATATGTACACATCAAATTTGATGGAACTGATCTACATGAACCTAATATTCCTATTGAAAGTCTTGAAGAAGAAATGTCCATTCTAGACCTTAATGAAAAAAACAGTGAACATGTTGTTTAGGCTAATAGTTATGTAAATTTTCTAGAACCTAGTTCTCTAGAACCCAAACCTGTATATGAGACTGAAAATTCTAGCCCTATCATTTCTATAGCAACTAGGACTCTTAGAAATAATCCTTTTAAATGATGTAGTAGTAGATTTAGGTATAGGGACACAAACTAGAGATTCTCCGAGAAATAAATTTGAACATCAAGCTATTCTATCACATATTGCACCTAAAAATATTAATGCATCAAGAAATGATGAATTTTGGGTCATGGCTATGTAAGAAGAATTAAATCAATTTGAATGAAATGACGTCTGGGAATTAGTATAAAGACCTAATGACACTTTGACCATTGGAAGTAAATGGGTTTTTAGGAATAGATTAGTTGAATCTGGTAACATAGTTAGAAACAAGTCTAGACTAGTTGCTGAAGGATATATTCAAGAATAAGGGATTGACTATGAGGATACCATTACACCTGTATCCAGACATTAATACATAAGCATCCTGCTTCCCTATTCTGCACATTTCAATTTCATACTATATAAAATGGATGTCAAGAGTGCATTCTGAAATGGGAATATAACTGAGGATGTTTTTGGTGAACAACCCCCAGTATTTACAAACATCCATTTTCTAGATAAAATTTTTAAATTATCAAAAGATTTATATGGTTTTAAGCATGCTCCATGAGCTTAGTATGATAGATTGAGTACTTTTCTTATTTCTAAAGGATTTAAAAATGGATTAGTTTATCATACTCTTAGTATAAAAAGAATTTATGATGATGTTTTAGTTGTTAAAATTTATTTATAGGACATTATTTTTGGACCTAAGAAGAATTCTTTATGTGTGGATTATTCTAAAATGAAGAAAAATGAATTAGAAATGAGTTTAATGGGAGAACTCAAATATTTTCTTGGATTTCATGTTTTTCAAAATGAAAATGTTATTATTTTAAATCAATAAAAATATACAAAGTATCTTCTAAAACCTTTTGGATTGGATAGAAACAAAAGTAGGGACACACCCATAAGTACCACTTGTAATTTGGATCTTGATGTAGATGGAAAATCTATTGTTCAAACCACATATAGAGGAATAATTGGAAGTTTAATCTTCTTAACTGCTAGTCGTCCAGACATTAGGATTAGTGTGTGAATGTGTGATGCTTTTCAATAATAACCTAAGGAATCTCATTTAAATACTGTAAAGAGAATTTTCTAATACCTCAAGAAAACACCCAATCTAGGACTTTTTTTCCTAATGGACAATCATTTGAATTAGTTATTTATTTTGATGTAGACTTTAGTGGAGGTATGAAAGATATAAAAAACACCTCTGGAACATGTCACCTTTTAGGCAAGTCCCAAGTATCATGGTGTATTAATTTTTTTGTATTATCTACTACAAAAGATGAACACATAGCTACTGGTAGTTGTTGTGCACAAATTTTGTAGATGAAACCCACATTACTAGATTATGGATATCAATTTAAGCATGTACCTATAAATTGTGACCACACACGTGCTATTAACATCTCAAAGAATCCAATTTCACATTCTAGGAAAAAGCATATTGATGCAACAAATCATATTTTGAGAGATCATTATCAAAAAGGTGATATCACATTGGAATTCATTGGGACTAAATATCAACTTTCTCAAATAGTCACTAAATCATTAATTCTGAGAGAATAGACTACATCATATAAAAACTAGGCATGATAAATATCAAATAGATACCTTTATTATTACTATTTCAGGACTTACTGTTTGATATACTACTGTGTTATTCTTTACTGTTTCATGATTATGATTCTTGATTTACTGTCACTCATGTATACTATCTTACAATAAATCATTATGTTTACAGTCTCACCATTAGAACTTTGTACTTACGGTCTGACGTTTACTATATCACCATAACACACACTAAAAAGTGCACTCATCGTCTCACTTTGAAACTTATTTAAAATCTCACCATAAAAATTCTTTTTATTTTTCATTAAATCCTTATCCTGGTAATTATTATTTCACCTATTTTATTTTTTCCTGCCTTTTTTATTTTAGTGAAATTTGGAATAACTATATGATAAAACAAATCATGTATCACTTAATTCGTCACTCAATATTTCTTCTACATACTCTTTTCGAACCTTTCTTCATCTCTGCAACCCTTCTCTCGAACGAACCTTCAGTGAATGCCAAAAATGGAGAATTATCCATCATCAAAAACCAAGAAGCAGAGCCCAGAGAAGAAGATTATTTCACCTTTGTTAACACCCTAAGGGCCTTTAAATCAGAATCTGGTACACTGCATTGTTGTACATAAGAAAGAGATTTTCTCTAAGTGGAATCTGTCTAGTAAGTCACTGGTATTGAAAGTATTAAAATAACAAGGCTGGTTAGAATGGTTCTCGAAGGAGGATAGACCCATCTATCCTAGGTTAGTAGCTTATTTTTACCAATACGTACAATTCTAATTTTATTCTGTTGAGAGTTATGTTGGGAGAAACATGGTCAATGGGTAGATATTCTCATTATTTTCGATGTTATGAGAAGCATGCCTTAAAATACCTGATGAAGGAATGTGTTAGTATTATCTGAGAGGACCTCCACATTCAACCAATTTCTTTGATTTAGAATACGCCCTAAGAACACTAACTAGAAATGGAACCCAGAAGAGAGACGTTGCTGCTGAATTAGATGGAGAAACAAGGTTTCTATTTAATTTTGTACATAATATGGTAAGTCCTAGAAAAGTTTAATTTGGTGTGTTAAAATAACAAGATTTGTTTTTGATTCATCTCTTGGAAAATGGACATAAGATAAACCTGTGAAAATATACCATTCAACATATGTGTGAGTTGATCAAAGTAACATCCAAGTCAACTTCTTTGTTTTACTCTTGGCTAATGTCATTTGTGATTCTTGTAAAAGGTGTAGTTATACCCAATGAGGAAGTGATTATGGTCTATGAGTACTACCTCTCAAAAGCTACTATCAAAGGAATGAAGAGAAACCAGAATAATTGGAATAAGGAATGGGTAGAATACAATGATAAAGTATATGAGAAATTCAATTTGCTGGATTATCCCTCAATACCAAAAGACATTTCTAATACGAGATTGGAACTAGATGAGATTGTTGAGTATCCTGAAGAAGAGGATGAAGATGCTAAAGTTCCACCTAGGGATTTAGTTATTGTTGAGGAAGACATATCTATTATTCCTCATGTTGTTTTGGAAGAAGAAGTCCCTTCTCCTAAAAAAGATCCTAGTTTTGAAACTCAACCTGAAGCGGTAACCGAATCAGTTTCCGAAGACTCTAATAAGCTTTCCATGGAAGAGCATACAATAGAAGAGCCTATAGTGGGAGAGCTATCTATTTTGCAGGAGGTCAATCTTGACAAACTCCCAGTAGAAAAATATGATCCTAAAATAATACCTACTACTGAAGAAAGGATAGAGCTAGCCTTTAAGCTGGCAAGACAGGAAATGTGTGAGGAAATCCGAGAAAAGTTTGCATAACTAGACCAAGATCCTAAGCCTCTTAGTCCTGATAAGGAGGCACCTGTTGAGGCTGAGAAAACCCCAAATCTCGAGTTTGTTGAAGCCTCACACCCAACTTAGTCGAGTCCTATAGTCACTCAATAAAAAAAAATTATTTTCTTTGTTGTGAATGATTCGCAGAAGGTTACAGCCACTGGACCTTATATTTCTTCGTTATTTCAGTTGAAACCAATCTCCAATTTTTTACCTAAGAAAGAACCTAAAATTGTACCTGTACCTACTCCTGAACCCTTTTATGAACATCCATTCTTTGTGAGTAAGTATGATTTTGAAGTAATTTGGTGCCACTCTCTTATGCGGGGTTGAGAAACTCATGAATAACCAACCTCGTTCTGTGACACACTTAAATGAGATTGATGCCCCACTATTATTAGAGAATTGTATCTGGAAAATACAACCTAAGAATCTCCAAAAATTAAAGAAGTGAGAGTTGAAAAAAAGCTACTTAGTAAAGAAGTAAATACCCTAAGAAGTATGGTTGAAGACATGCAAAGAGAGATGCATTCGAGATCTGAATCTGTTGCTCCTCATGTAGAACATGTAGCTTCTCAAATACCACAACTCCATGTGTCTAAGATTCAACCATATCTAGTATCCGTAGATGAAAATATTTCTCAATGGAACAAGAAAATTGTGATTTAAATGAAAGAGATTGTGGTCAATATCAATAAACTCACTGATGAGTACACATGATTTCATCAAAAGGTATAGAATCAACTAAAATCTTTGACCACAGCTGTCAAAGAATCTGGTAAATCCACTAAACCCTCCTTGGATAGTGATCAGCTCAAAACTGTAATCAAAGAAGAGATTCAAAATGACTTCAGTGGTTTCAATGCGGCTTCCTTATCTGAAGTAATCAAAAATAGGGAGAGAGTTATTGAATTAGTAAAAATCCACTAAAAATTGCTAATTATGCTCAGTAAGAGATTGCGAAGAATGTGGATTTCTACATCAACAGAATATTCTCCAAGACAGAATGAAAAACCATTTCATGTACCTTGTAGAAAATCTGCGGATTCCAACTGTGACTCAAGCTTCCAAGAACCAAGTCCAGAAGCTCACAGTGTTTACTCGTTTGCTGTACATGTCTATGGAGAAAAAGGAATATTTTGAAAAATCCATTCAGTACAATGGAGTGATTATTACAGATTTCATCAAACATCTGATGCCCTATCTTCATGTCCAGAGTACAACCATTATTACTCTAGAGGCTGCACCTCTCAGACCTAGGCATCCTACCATCACCGATGCTCTAGCCTCAACTACCATGTCAGTCGGTCAAACGCTTAGTCAGATCAGGCTTGCGATTCTTAATCAGCAACTGCCTCGATCATCTACTTCTCCTACCTTGGCTCCCTCTGACTTTTAAGGCCTTCCCTTACCCTCATTATAAACCACATCTCTTCCTTATTCTACCTAAACCACTGCCCCTATGGGTTCCTCTTCTACTACTACAAAATGCAAAGAGAAGGCATGCCCTTGAACAATAACAACGCTTACTCTTTTCGAAATGGATCCTGTTGTTTTGGTATTGATATTTTTGTCGTACTATCACTTATTTTATATTAATGGACTATGATCCTTTTTGAATTCTCTTAGTTCATCTTTTTTATAATCCCAAAAGGGTAGAAGATTCTATATACTATGTTAGCAATTTATCTTTATAGTTGAATCCAATATACAACTTAATTGTATATGATTTTTGATCATCAAAAAGGGGGAGATTTTTCGACTCATCATGTATTAATCATGTATTAATGATCACAAATGTAATTTAATCATGTGTTAATATTTCCAAATCTTACTCAACCAAGTTAACATCTATAAATTATATCATATCATGTATAATTATGTTTAAATATCTTTCATGCTTTAAGAAGAACCTTGCAAGATCTTAATTGTTTAATTTTCCTTTTTCCTACTATATACTATCGTTTATTTACTCTCAAAATACCTTCATGAACAAATACATAAGTATTATCATTTCTATTATCATCTTTATTTAAGTCTGCGCATAGTTACTTTGGAAAGAACAAGACATCGTGAACCAAGACACCGTGAACAGGAAACCGTGAAGCAAGATACCGTAAACAGGACACCATGAATCCAGCCACTATAAAGCTAGACACTGGGAAGAAGACATCGTGAATCCAGCCACCATAAAGTAAGATACCGTGAAAAAGACATCGTGAAGTAGACATTGTGACCATGAGACACCATGACACTCAGACACCATGATCAACCTAGACACCGTGTGAAGGAGACACCATTTCCATGACTTATTGTGACATCGTTTCTTAAACTATTCTGTCGTATTTCAATTTATTTTCTAACGATCATATTTGATGACTTTAATTCACTGAAATAATTAATGTTTCATTGTAGGCATATCATCAGATAGTACGAGGTATGAGGTGCAGAACACATGCAACCTGTCATCTCCAACACATGAATTCATAAGTTAAAAGCGAGTTTTGACCAATAATCTAGTGCTTGGAAAACCCAAATGAAAATCAAGGGCCGCACACACCATAATGAATAAGATACTCAATGGAATTAAAAAATGAAAGGCACATTGCATTCAACTTGATGCTGCTGAACACACGAAGCATATTTTAATCATAAAGAACATCTTCACTCAATTGAACCTCACAATGAACACAAGCTGAACCACGACACTCTATTTTTCACACAACTCCTAGATAAGGACTCAAAACATCTTCTGCTTCAATACAGATTAGTTCAGAGCTTCATTGAAATCCTATAAGAGCATTCAAACCCCATATCCATTTTATTGTTCTGTTGTGATCATTTTATTTACATTTCGAGCAGTGTGTACTTTAATCGGTCTTAACAAACACTGTCATTTATGCTAAACTGGAGGATAATAAAATCCTCAAACCATAATTTTTATACCTTTGTGTATCCCATGTATAATAGTGTTATAGGTCTGAAGACTTGGACATCCTGTGCTATTGTTGCTGCCCTCCCACGTAGAACTTTTCTAGGGGTCTGAGGACCTAGACAGTCTGTGAACTGTTGTAAAACCCCGATCCAGGGTGTGGATCATAGTTTATATAAAACTATTTCAAAGGACTAAGTATTAGATTCAGACTTAACCTCTTGGTTAAAACTACATTAATTTTATTTTATTTAAAACTATTTTTAATACTCCACTCCTAACTACATTAAATATAAATCTATTTAAAATTTACTCTGATAGTTAAACAAGAAAGTGTTTGTATTTATTGTTAACCAGTATGTTAGTTTCATAAGATAATCTAATCTTCATATTTGATTAACTGAGAACTAATGGATCTCTTGAGAACCTAACTGAACCATTACCATATTACAAATTCACTACTATTTATCTTATTATTTAATTTTTGGGATTTTAATATAAAACATTTAACCAAAAAATTTTAATGGGAACTCAATTCACCCCCCCTCTTTAGTGTCCACTCGGACAAAAAAATTTCATCTATGATATATTTATTTAAAAATTGGATTCTAATGAAGAAACTGGGAAGCTAATGTTGGGCAACATCGAGATGATGATATCATTCGGAATCCGAAACATGGAATAATGTTAATTGGAACTAAGTTGTTTTTGAATGTGAGGTATCTATTTTTATATGCTATAAGTGGATCTAAAATCAATACAGGATATCATGTAGAGTTACAATAATAGAATATGAGGATAACAAAACATGTTATAAAGAAACAACCAACCTATTTCACTGGAACATATGAACAAGGGGTGGGTGAAGTGTGGATTAAATACATTGAAAATATATTTGATGTAATGAAGTGTTCATTTAATCAAATTTTCATTCTTTATATTTATCATTTTGAAGGTGAAGATGACTAGTGGTGGTCAATAGTGTTGAATATCTGGGATATAAATGATAATAATTCCTTCAATGGGATAAATTTAAGAAAGTGTTCCTGGAATAATATTATCCTGTAGTGGTTTGACATTGGATGGAAAATAATGTCCTAGAATTGAAATAGGATGAGGAAAATTCATTGGTCATGTGTGAGGAAAACATTATTCGATTGGCAAGGTATGCTCCAAATATTATTCTTTATCTTGAGGATAAAATCAATCATTTTTATTCAAGATTTACACTAAGATATCATAGAGCATTGGCCTATATTGAATTAAAATATTATGAGAACCTTTTCTGATGTGTTTATAGTGTATAAATAGAGTTTACTGATAATCTTTTGTACTCAAAAAATAAGTAGATGAAAAGGTTTAGAAGGTAGACAATGGGTAAGAATCAATCAATGAATTTTAAAGGTATGAAAATTCCATTTTGAATTTTTGAAAAGTGTGGTAAAAATAACCCTATGTAATTCCTTAAAAAATTGGGGAAGTGTCTTTACTATTTTATGTTTGTACATGCGTCTCGAGATTACAATGAAAATGATCATAGGTTTAATTATGATAAGTAAACTATAAATTGGCTGAAATTTGGTGAGGATGCGCCTTTTGAGAATACATACCGAAAGAAATATATGTATTTTTAAAAAGAATATAGATTATAAGAAGAAAGGCACAGTGAAAACCATTGTAACTACTTTATATTTTTTTGGTGCATCCAATGAATTGGTATCATGTACTAATTTTTTACATAGATTTTGAAAATGACTTTTCAGATTCGAGGACAACATATTTCTTTATTTTTGAGAAATTTTTCGATAAAATGGAAATATAACCTTAACAAAAGATACAATATATTTTTGTAAAATAACTAGGAGAATATAGAGGCAAAAAATATTAGAATAATCTTTTGGTTGTTTTCTATTGAATTAATTAACCTGAAAACCATGTTGTATTTATCTTAATGGATATTTATATTATTCTGGTTATGGATTGAATTTCGATATATCATGATAAGATTTTTTCTAGATCAAAAGTAGTTTTTTTCATAAATAGTTTTAGTTTTATAAATAATTAACTCATATCATATACAACATATTTGGAATATGAGAATCCATTATAATAGGGAAATAAATGTTATCTTGAACAAACATTTTAATTTAAGGCAACCATTTAGTTAAATAAAGTTCTATTGCTAAATTAATACCTTGGTGATTTTCCTGATGAGTTTCCCAATGTTATACATAATTGGGAAGTTGAGTTTACCATTGAAATAATTTATTATAATTTGAATATTTTGAAACCCCATTACTGAATTCTTTAATTTGAACTTATTGAACTGAAAAAGAAGTTGTAAGAGTTTATCGATAAGGGCCTCATTAATCCCGACACATCACCATGGGGTACTGCTATTTTATATTTTAAAAAATATTGGTTACATGATGATTTTCATTGATTATAAAGATATGAATATCATTTATATTATGAATAAGTATCTATTTCCTCCTATCGATGATTTTTTTGATTAGATCCATGGAGCTTAGTATTTTTTGAATAATAACCTGAGGTTTGGGTACCATCAACTAAAGATGTTTGAGGATGAAAATATAAAAACAACATTCTATACTAGATATGGGAAATATGAGTTTACTATTATGATATCTGTTTTGACATATTCCATTGCTCTATTTATGGATCTTATAAACAGAATATTTGAAGAATATTTGAATATTATTTCGATATTTTATTAATGATATATTGTTGATTTTAAAAAATATGAATATCATGAAAAAAAAATTATGTATTTTCCTGAATAATCTCAATAAAAATAAGATATATGGGAAATATAAAAAATGTTATATTTTGTTGCAAAAAGATTATTTTCACTGGAATAATGTAAATGAGGGTGGTATAACAACTAATACTTCCAAAAAAAAGTTCGGATGAATTTCCATGACCTACAAATTTTACAGAGAATAATATTTTTCTTGGATTATCTGTTAAATAACAACAATTTTTTGAAGCAATACATATGTATCTGTCATTATAACTTTGATAACATAAAAACGGGGTTAATGTTTTTAGACAGATGATGGTGATGTTTTATAGAAACTAAATATATTATTGTTGAATGCTCTAGTTTAGGATCTTCCTACCATAAATTGATTCTGTGTCATATACAGCGATAATCCAACAAAGGGACTCGATTGTGTTTTGATGCATAATGATTGTGTAAATATTTATGCATCAAAAAAAAATAATCATTGCAATTTTAATTATCTTACACATGATTTTGATTTTGTAGCTATGGTATTCGATTTTAAAAATTGGTGGCATCCTTTATATGGATCTAAATGAGAACTATATACTTACCATAAATGATAGAATTATATATTTGCTGAGAATGAATTGAACATGAGGCAGATATGTTTTCTTGAAATTCTAAATGTTTATGGTTACACGATCAATTAATATCCTCGAAAATAAAGTAAATTGGAATATTTCATAATTTGAAAACATCAGGAAATATTAACCATGTTATAATATAATGTATCTTGGAATTTGATGGTGTAGAAAATTCCAATATATATTTTCCAGGTGTTAGTCCAATCCTCTCTATTAAAAGAAATAAAGAATGTTCATTAGGTGGAATGTGAGTTATAGAAAAACAATAATTGGTGAAAAGGTTATTTTGATAGAATTTAATGTTGATAAATTTTGTGAATATAGATGAAGTAAGATAATATATGTGCCTTGTTATTCCCACCTGAATAGATAATTGATAAATGAGGCTCATAGTTCTCAATTTTTAGTTCATCCTTACTGCACTAATATGTATAGAAGAAATTGGGATTATTACTAGTTGGATGGAATGAAAGAAAATATTTCTGATTTCTTAAGGAAATGCTCAAATTTTTCAGAGGTTTAAGTAGAACAACAACTACCAAATAGAATGCTTTTGAATTTTCCATTACTAGAGTGGAAATGGAAAAAAAATATTCATAGACATTGTGGTGGGACTACTAAAGAATTCTTTAGGTAATAATGTGATTCAGGTTATTTTGGAATAGAAAACTTAAATATACATGTTTATTTCTTATTCAAGAAACAATTTCTATAGATCATCATTTTTTTATTCTTCCATAAGGAGTTTTTCTTATTACATGGAGTTTTTCTCAACATTTTATATGAGCATGATCCCATGTCTAGTTCTAACATTTATGATAACCGTCAGAATTTATTGGGATCTGAATTGAATTTAAGCATAATATATCATCAATAATATGATTGATAGATGGAGTAAAAAATTTATACCTTGGGAGATATTCTATATCCTAGTTCAGTGGATTACTAGGGAAGTTAGTGTCATCCTCTTCTATAGATGAATTTTCATATAATATGAATTTTTTCAGCATACAGATGGAATCTTTTAGGGAAATATATAGAAACTAGTGTTGAAATCTATTATTTTGGGATGAAGATAGGGAATGAATGTTTATAGGACTAGAATTAGTAGAAGAAGTGTCTTGTAAAGTGAATATAATCTAGAAATATATGAGGATAGATCAGAGTAGGATGAAATGTTATGGAGATAATTGAAGGAAATAATTTTCCTTCAAGGTTGGAGATCACATTTTCCTCAAAATCATTCATAGGAAAGGTGTTCTATGTTTTTGTTATAAACAAAAGATAATTCCATGATTCATTATGGAATTTTAAATCTAAGATAATGTTGGACCAGTTGCCTACTAAGTATCGCTTCTTCTGAGTTTATCTCAGGAACACAATTTTATTTCATGTTTTGATGTTAAAAATGTATATGTCGGCTTCATCTCATGTTTTGAGCCCAAGAGTAGTTCAGCTAGAAAAGAACCTTTAACATGCTGAAAATTATATTCTGATTATTGATTGTATAGAGAAAATATTACTAAAAAAGTTAATTCACCAGGTTATATTTTGGTGGAGATACCACATGGTTCAAGATGGAACATGAGAATCTTAAAATACTCTGAGTGAATAGTTTCCCCACCAGTTTCATTAGTGAATAAAAAATTTGAAGATACAATTTCCATAGGGGGGATTTAACTTCATGGGATCTTATAAAATAATTTATTTTATTTCTATATTTAAATTTTAAATTATTTATAAATGTATATTGAAAAATTTGGTATTTATAGGAATTATGTAATATATACTTCTAGCCTAATAACCCACCATATGAGATTATAAATAAAATTTATGTATCTTATAAGTGAAAATATTAAATATTTTTATATTGAAATAAATAAATAAATTTTTTTAAATGATAAATTAAATATTACAATTTTTGAAATGAAAATTATTAATTACATATTTATAATTAATATAATGATTTAAAATTCAGTTTTTTTCCATATTTTTTCATATATTAATATGTAATTTTAATAGGATTGTAATATAATTTTATGAGACCTTTATTAATTTTATAAATAATCAAAAAAATAGTTATAACATTAAAACAGTTATTTTTCAATTAAATGATGATTAAAACAACATAACCATATTTAGAAAGTTATTTTCAAAAACTGGACTTCTATTTTGAATTCTACATGTAGAAAAATGTTTAGCCTGAAATTTTTGGATTTTTTAAATATAGTTATAATTTTGGTGGATAATGATGTATGATATTTTATGGTATTTAATAATTACATGAATTATTGATCCATATATTATTAATCGTTGATTTAATCATATAATCATGAACTCTCCTTCGTTATTCTTATATATTTCATAAATATTCTCAAGTTACTCATTGTCTTGAGAGAAATAATTAACTAATGAATAAAATATTCAAAAAAACATTACACTCTTGTACTATAAATACCACCCCTTACATCCTCTTCTCCTTACACCTCAAATCCTTGCATCATAATTACTTTATTCCCAATTCTTATTACAATATTATTCCCCAGTTCCAAGACCTAATAGTCTCACAAATGGCAAAAAACAAGTCCTTTAAAGAGTTTTTAAAGGATAATAATTTGAAGAGGTAAATTTACATTTCACTTGTTTTTTAAATTTTTTTATTTTGATTTTTATTTTGGTAATTGAATATTGATCACAAAACCTCTCATCTTCTACTCTTATTCTAAAAAAATGATAACAATCTTTGTGATGTGTCGATTTTCCATCATCATGGATACTGTGTGTCTGTTTAAATTTAAAAACATCAAGATAAGTCATAAAAACATTATTATTCTTAAATTTGATTTTATTATGTATATTATAAGTGATATAATGTTCTCAAAACAATATATAATCCTAATATTAAATATAATGATATCAGATTTTGATTATTGTACAAACTTCCAAAATTAATTAAATAATTGACATTAATTTTTTATCTAATGAAAAATCTTAATATCATAAAAAATTATATAGGTTATAATTATTTTGGAATCTTATTTATAACATTTCATTCCACATCTATAGTTTTTCTTACAATCAACATAAAAATCCACAATGAACCAACTGTGGAAACAATGAAGCGAAAAAATCAAAAATAACAGAAATAAAAAAATATTCTTAATGAATGGGTGGAGATATGGTATATGATGATCATATAAGGTATTATATATATATATATATTAATATCACTATATAATAAATTAATAACACTATTTTGAACATTATAATATATTTTCAATCATGTTTTATGTAAGAAGAACCTGAGGTAAGGGTCTTTTCAGTAAAAACCATCTTTTAAATTTCATTTTTTATAATATTGAAAAGGAATATTTTTATAATGAATGTATTCATATATTATGATTATGTTCTATTTGTTGGGAATTTATTATGGTAAATGGTGGGACCTATATATTCCTCCTATTCATTTGGTATGTTAATATTGGATGTTGACAGAAATGGTTACTCGATGGACAGTTATTATAGTTACACCATATGGTAGCCAAGAGGGGTACATTATAAGGTATTTGTAAGGGTTAAATTGTAAGTTATACAATATGGTTACAAGTTATATGTAAGAAATTTCTGTGGCCATATTAAATATGTAATTCCCCAAGGTAACTTTATGGTTTTATTTATGTTTTCTATTTTTTATGATTTCGAAAAGATTCTATATGATATGTAATTGGAGAGAAATATGTATTTCTGTAAATGATTTCATATGTTAATTACTACTCATGGAAAAATGGTTTTATTACTTATTTTTTATGTCTCTTAATGAGAATTTTTCCTAAATCCAGGATTTAATATGTTTTTCATATTGTTAAAGGAAGGGTAAGAGAAAATAAGGGGACAGTAGGATTGTCATGGATATTTTTCATGAAAAGTATTCATGTTTAGTTAATGAAATTGTATTTTGGAAGAAATGTATATTGTTTTAGTGGTATCCAGTTTGTATTTCAGTGGGATGATATGTATGAATTGTGATTTAATTACCTAAAACACTAAACTGAATATTTATTTGGTAATGTAATGAAGTGAATTATACAAAAATTTACTATTTTATACAATGAATAAGTTTGAGTCCTTATAATAATATTATATTAGTCGATATGATATAGAGGTATAGTGATAAGATCAATACATAGTTCTATTTTATTATGAATATTCACGTTTCTCTATTGATTTGATCCTTTATATATCCTCAAGATATACATCATAATATCTATCATATAGTATAGGAAAAAAATACACAAATCCCTATGAAACAATATAAAGAAAATCATAGATATATGGCATATAATTATCTTTATATAAATTTAATCATAACATCATGTGTGGTCATGATCATCCCATTCTCCAAGCAATACATAATGTTCATTTTATAAATGAAAGTATATCAAACATATTTGATAAAAAATAATATGCTACCAAAATTATGATAAATAGTCAATTATAATGAACACATAAATTTTTTTCATCGTTACGATAATGAGAGCCCAAATATGGTCATAACAACATGTATCAATTGAACATTTTAGACATCCTCTTAGATTCTATACATTTAGTTCAAATGATATATTAGTTTATAATATTCTATAAAGAAAATCTATTGAAAAACCCAATTAAAAAATAGTGAAAAAATAAATAAAGTGAAGAGAAAAAATAAAAAAAATAAAAAGCTAAATGTAACCAACATCATTCCTCTCACCATTGAAGGATCTTTTCCATATCAATTATATCAAACTCGATGAAAAAAAAGGAAAAAATTCGCCTTAACACATACTATGGGTCTCAAAAGACCACTATATAACACCTCCATGGTAAAACTATCCTTATTGATGCATTATTCTTCTATATATTAATCTCATAGATGATATATAATGCAATCTCAACTATGGTACATTATCCTATAAACATTATCCCCTGTCAAGAGATAAATAATATCATGTACTTTTCTATGATCCCTTCCAACAAAAATCTGATATTCATTAAACCCAAAAGTACTAGAATGTTTGGTATGAATTTTTTACACATAGTCATAATATTCTAATGATAAAATCCTTCAAAAATGAATAGTTGAAAAATACTTATTTTTTCACATGATCTCTCACCATCCCAAAGATAATCATATCACATTCTCATTTCTTTAATATTAGATGAACATTCATCCAACTATTCTAACATCCATAAAGTATTTCACTCATATTATTGATATATTTATAACTTTTGTAAATGTAAAAAAATATAACAGTTGAAAATTTAATGATAATTTAACATTATTACAAAATAAATTAGGGTTTTGAATCATCATTACCTCCAAATTTCAAAGAAAAAGGGATCATGTATATAAATATAGATTCATAATAATGAAATAAAAAATACTCATACATCATCTAGTTATATAATGACTTCAATCCATACTAAATCATTATAGATATACCTTTTAAAAAAGTATATCTCAAAATCCTCATATGATATTACCACATTAAAATATTGCTTTAATAGGATATATGATTATCCTTACGTAGGCCCCTTGTGTTATAAAACAAAAATCATCACCCATTTCCCCTCAAGAGCATTAATCCACTAAAATATTCATAGAATTACCATTATCAACTTCTTATTCACCTATTTCCAAACATATCCTCCAAATAGAAGAGGATTTTGTTCTCAATAATTACAAATATCATTAGACACCACTATCAATTAATGTTGTAGTCTCAGCTGTATATTTCAGATCACATTAAAAAAAACTAAATGATATACATATATATCATAGACTCTTACTAACCAAATGTGGGATTATAGTCATTTTATCCATCCATAAGTCTATAATAAAAATGATCTATATCAAAAAAAAATTCACCAAGTATCTTCAAAAAAATTAGGTTCCCTAACAATTCATAAATCAACACAATAATTTGTAATAATTATTAAAATATCTTAAAACACATCATGAGTCCCTTTATTTTCGAGATCATAAGATAATTATTCAAGTTTAGTAATCCCACAAAATAATTTATGTCACTCCACAAACACAGTACCATTAATGTAATATGAATAAAATATTAATGAAAACATGATTAGTTATTTAAAATTTAAATTATTTAAAAAATATTTTAATATATAATTAATCCAGAGAGCATGCATTCTATAAAATGTCGACTATATTTGTTCCAAAATGATACAAGACTATCTTTATATTAACTATCGTCTAAGTGATCTTGAATTTGAAGAAGATATAGAATTATCTATTTCAATACAATATCATACCCCATATGTATCTTCTACTTAAATCATATTTATGTTTGTGAGGAAGAAACACTTAGTTTATATACCATGTCCTGATTCCTAATCACAATCTATAAAAATATATGATTTCAATAAATATAATGAGGAAACACTCTAATAAAATTATATAACATACATTTCCATCATGATATTCCTAATAAGGGAAAATTTCACATTTCCTCAATTGTGATCCCTAAATACCAAAAGTTACAAACTATTGTTAATGATTTATGAATATATCTTAAGGAGTGATATACCAAGTCATGGTAAATCACATTGAGAAAAAGATCATATCAATATCCATATGTAGATTTCAATATTATAATCAATCGTTATATGTCATAACATCATCTGGAAGTTTCCAAAGTATTCCATTGAACCAAACAAAACGGAACAGAAAAATTCAATTTCCAAAGAATATTCGTTGCAATAAAATAAATAATAATCCAAGTGTGGGAAAACCTTTTTAAATGGATCCAATAACACTAAAATATATATCCAATATTTATCAATGAATCATTAAGACATGATATAATCCAATTTGATTTTCCATAAAAATCATGCATAAAATTTCTCAGAAATTATGAGTTGTGCATTTATAGGGCGAGAATATAATCCTTAGTAGAAACCACTGCATCAACAGATATCCAATGGTTTTAATAGTGATCATTTATATATATTCTAAAATATTATGTTATTTTACAATATTTGTTTCTGAAATTAAAAAATTTTTCCAATGTAAACAATGTCATACAAATTATCTCATAAATACTTCTAATTGTGATGATAATTGTATAATCTAATTTCCCAAATCATTTATTTTCCCCATCACATTATACATAATCATGGAGTCCCATAATCTATTATTCAAGATACATTACTTCCAAGAAGTTATTGTCCAAAAAAATCTAACCAAAAAACATTGAAAAAAATCAAATATATCATGTATAATTCAATCATTAATATTCATGTATGTGACCATCATAATTTCATATTAAAAAATGAACAATTTATTTCTAGAAAACCCAATAAATTTGATTCATTTTCCTTAAAATTACTTATTCTACACTTTATTAATATAAATAATAACACTAAATTTTTTAGTAATTACATCATATTTTTATGTTTTGTGTTTGTGAAATCATGACGTCTAAATATCTTTTTCTAGTTATTTGAAATTAAAAAAATTTAATTTTGTTCTCATCATGATTTTACATGAATCATTTCAATTAAAATATCATGTTGAACATTTCGATTTTTTTAGAGGTGATAGAAATTCAAAAATAACATAGAATTGTTCATTGAGGATTCTGTAATTTCAACACTTATAAATAGAGATAGATTATTTGGTGATTATTAGATAATGAAATTCCAATAATATTTTAATTGAGTACTTTTTAATATATAAGTGATTTTAATTTCTTCATTTGTTTTAATTTTTTAAAACAATTATTAGATATTTTGTTATGGAACTAATTTTATAATCTATTTGATTTAATACATTAATTTTTTATATATAATGGTTTATTATGAAAGATATTTTGAGGATAATAATCGGTGTCTCAAAATTTCCAATTTGATAATTTCTGAGGATAATAATTAGAATCAATTATGTGACTGAAGTGGAGATCACAACTATGGATTCATATTGAGTACCTCTATTGAATATGTTAATGGATAAGATAATTTTTTATGATCATTTCAATATATGAAATTCTAGGGTATGAAAACTCATTTCAAATAGATCTTATTACTAACGCACCCATTTCAATAGAGTGAACAATAATATATCCTCTGATTAAATCAATTTATATTCTTCAATAAAATATATTGGAAGAGTTTATATATTTCTATCTATAAATAAATTTAAATATTTTTTACTATTGTTTCTATGATTTCTTTACTAAATTAGATTTTATTTCACTAGATATTTAGTTCCTATATCATTTTTTCCCTATTGTACTTTTACTGTAACAAAATATATAACAATCATAATATTTATCATCTAAAGTTGATAGATTTTTATTTTGATCTAATCATAAATTCAAACTCCCAATTAAGGATTAGATATCCAATACAACACTAATACCTCACTAATTCCAACCAAACATATCAATACTCATACATATATTATTCCCCTTTAATATCTCAAAAACATTGAAAAATCCTATGTAAATTACAACAATGTACCATATAAATTCTTTAATATGAATAAAAAATAGGGAACATATTTAAATAAAAAAAATAGTCATTTATATACAAATTATCCATTTACTCAATTCCCCTATTCTAGTAAATTTTAATTACTTAAAAGGG
Organism: Viscum album; assembly: GCA_963277665.1. Lineage (NCBI taxonomy): Eukaryota > Viridiplantae > Streptophyta > Magnoliopsida > Santalales > Viscaceae > Viscum > Viscum album. The sequence goes on from OY728138.1 coordinate 1,930,695,738, forward strand.
AAGTTGCAGCATGCACCTAACCTTTTACCAGACACGTTTATCTTATTAATGTTTATAGAAAAACAGAAATAATTTTTCCAATTTATTTTTCGTGATTAATTTTCCTAATATATAATTAATATCCCTTTATACAACATTTAAAATAATGTTTTTGATGAAAAATAAATATTCTGTCAAATTAAAACCAAATACCATCTCATAAAAAACCATATAATCTAATTATGATTTAATATATAATTTAACCACACATATCATACTAACAAAAAACAAAAAAAAAATAAATTTCAAATTCTAAACCATTAATTTATCCATTAATGAATACATCAGTAATATATTTTAATTTTACATTTTTTTCCTTAATTCACTACATTAGTTATGTATTCAATTTATTCCAAAATTTAAACACTGTTAAAACAAAATCGCTACTTACATACTAACATAATGTTACACATTAATTGTACAACTTATTTTCAAATCCTAAGAACTGACAAGAAATAATTATACAAAAAAAATGAGAAAATATATAAACGTTAATAAAATATTAAAATAAAATTATCCCATACATTACACTTGTTTCTTAATTAACATATACAAAATATCTAAAAAAATTTATAAGAAAATAAGCAACGAAAGATTAAAAAAATTAATTAAAATAGAATATAATTGAATATTAGAATGGAAAAAATTAACTTACTTCACATAAATAAGATATTTTTTTAGAACCTACTATTATGAATATAAGGCCACCAATTGATCTAAAATTAAACCCTAAAAATTAGAATAATATCTTGAATGTTATGGGAGGATATAGAGATATTATGGTTTCTAATTAAAAAAAGAGTATTAATATAATAATAAGGTTATAATTAAAAAATCATATGATAAAAAAATATAGATTTTCTTGTCAGTATAAAAATACAAAAAAAAATACTAGGTAGCCTTTTAGAAACCATTGGGAAACCTATTGAAGTTCAGATTATCTCTTATATATCCACCTCCATCAAGTTATTAATTGTTTTCTTTTTGAGTTGATTTTAGTGTAATACACCACAAAAATCCCCATTCATATAATATTTTCACAGCCATCCCCCAAATACTACATAAAATAAACTCAAAAATAAATTAGAAAACATTAAATTAAATCAATTACCAGACTAAAGGAGAATGTTCAATATAATTATTTAGATAAATATTTGGAGAATTATAAGTATTAAAATATGAAAAAGGTGAATTATGGTGATTACTTGATAGAGATAAATTTGAGAATAACCAATTCTGAACAATAAATTATGTTAAACTAAAAAATTTCAGTTCACATAGAATAAATTTTCTAATAAGATGATATATCTAAAAGAACACATTGTGTTTTAGAATGGAGTTCCCCTAGAAACTCTGGGATTTCAATTGATCATTGAAATCTGTTAGTTATTTAATAGTGTTATTTAATGATATTTTAGAATGTCCTTGGGTGATTTTGATAGATTATTGAAAAATGTTCTAATTTTTTTTATTTTTTGTCATATTTTATTTTTTTGGACTATCAACATGTGGTAACTTGGGATCAACCAAAAAATCCACTCAACTAAATAATAGTACATATAATTGTATAATAAAGATCAATTGATAAAATACCAAGAAGAAAAAATTACATAAAATGTGTTTTACTGAAATATGAATATGAATATTAAATTTAAAACATTCTATAAAATTTTGAAATACTAAAAAAAATTTCCTATAAAATGTTTTTGAAATAAATGATTGGATTTATTTGATCATATATAATTATGGTGAAGAAGAATGTTTGATAATGAGAAATCAACGTTCATTTAAAAAAACTTTTTATGAAGACATGATGTCTTTTGATGTGGGGTGAAAGCTTTTTTCTTTTGCATTAAAATAATTATATTCTCTAGGAATAAGAATTCAAATAACTTTTTACAGGGTTATGAAGATGATTTATTGAAGAATTATCATTTTATTTTATTATATATGCCATTATTGAGTGTGATTAAAATAATAATTATTGATAAATATGAAGACCCAATCTTGTTAATGTTACGATGGTTTTAATTCATTGGGAGTCTTACATAATCGATTATGTGATAAATAACTAATAAATACTAGAATATAACTTATCATTATAATTAAAAACTTTTGAAATTGTTTTTTAAATAAGAAATACTTTCTTCAAAAAAAAATTAAATATTCTCGTTCTAACCGTCTGGATAATGTTTATACCGATGCCTATTTGAATTTGAGATATAGTCTTGTATCTTCTTAGTATGATTAATGTTGACGTGATTTTATATCATCATTGTTTTATTAAAAAATCAAAGATTAATTGGTATTATATTATAATAAAAAATATTAATTCCAGTGGATAATTTGACTAACTGTTATTCAAAAACATCCCAATGATAAAGATATTCATAATAACTAGTTGACCTTGTAAATATTATATATATATATATCAATGTTTAGTTTTTCTGTTGAATAATAGGATAAAATATTAAAATAACATTTGTTATTAGTAAATAGTTGATATAATACTTTTGAATCAATTTTTTAGAGAATTGAGATGTTAGTAAACGAATACATTGATTTTACCCCTATTAGTGTATTAGGATGTCACATATGAACACTTTAATTAGAATCATTGAAATATTCAGGTTACCTTTGAAAACTAAAATAAAATTTTCTTATTTCTATTTTTTAATGAACCATGTTTTAAGAGTTGATTATTTTTTTGATGTTGGGGTACTTAATAGATATCATTTAATAAATACTAATCATGTTCGTAAATTCAATAATAATAATATCTAATGTAGAAAAACAATATTTTTGATTAATTTTTAAAATTGAGTTTAGTAGATCTTAACAAAGTCACTATTCAATAAAAACCAACTAGAGAAGGTTTGTAGAATAATATTACTAGAAAAATTAAATATAGAATATTCTTGTTATGCTCCAAATTCCATTTAAATATATATTTTGGAAAAATGAAATCATTAAGTTGATGGGAAGAAGAAGTAAAAAATGTAGTAGGGATAAGCTCAAAATTATTTTAAAAGGTCATAATAAATTAATGGCAATTTGTTTCAAAGACATGAAGAATTTTATTTTGATGATTATTCACATACAGATAAAATAATGGTTTTATTTTTTACATGGGTTAATAAAATTGAGATAACTATTCATAGTTTTGGGAAGATAATGGAATAGTAAATAATGTTTATAAGTTAATTAATATTATTTTAAATAGAATGGATGTAATGTTAATAGATCATTAATATCATGAATTTTATATATTTATTTTAGATTATTTTGAGAGTTAATTAGTAACATGTGATATGAGGACTAAAACATTTATAATGTAAAATAATAATGTTAAGTATTATATAAATTTTAACATGGTTAAGAATGTGATGAATGAATTGGCGGTAAACAATAAACCAAAATAATGATTGTGAGATGATAATGTTTATGTGATGTGTGATATGTATTTTATCTTATGTGAATAATATTTTGAAATGGTAAGTGTGGAAATTGATTCATGTTACCATTGAAATGTTTCTATTATGAATGTATTAGGCACATTATTATTAATTTATCAAATTAAAACAATAATAAAGTAAGTTTTATTATAATTTAATGAATTTATAAATAATGAAAATTACAAAAATATATTGAAATTCTATATTTCCTTTCTTAATGAATCAAATGGGTTCACAGAAATTAGAATAGGAAATTTTCTATCAAATATGTTGGTACAATAATGTTACAACAACAAAAGTTGTAAGGATAATTTTTTCCAACATGATGATAATATTTATATTACCAATGTGAATAGAAATACATTATTATTTTATGTAGATGATAATTATATGAATATGTTGAGGAGATGTGTATGGGATTCATGAATAAAATTGGGTAATGAAGTATATTTTCAAAATTTGTTTTTTAATAATGGCATCTTTAATATTTGATGACACTCAACAAATTTTTTTTTATTATTTTGTCAAAAAGAGATGATATTTGTTAAAATAATATAATAATTAAAAAAAATATACTAGATGAGAATAATATAGGTGAATGTATTAAATAAAATAATTTAATAATGTAAAATAATCTTCAAATCATGTGTTTGCTTTTATTGCATACTGAATATTTTATACATGTGATCATGTTCAATTTTAAATGTCAATTTTATGGGTTGAAGGATGATTATATAAAAATATAGGGACTAATAAAAAATAATGATGTTTTTATTATTGAAATATTATCAATTACAACATTAAATTTAATGAACATTATTTTAAATTTGGAAAAAATTACAAGTCAACAATAAAGGAAATAAAAGTATTTTTATCTAAGGAATTTTTCTAAAACACCATTTTATTAGAAAAAACAACATTAATTGGAAATTGAGATAATTATATTGTCAAAAAGATAAAAAATTATACTTGCTGAAACATGTAATATTTTAATTTTATGAATTTAAAAATGTTATCTATTGACTTTTTAATATGATCCCTGATATAATACTCACTATTATTACACATTTTTCAATTGGTAAAAATTATCTTTATTAATAAGGATGATGAATGTGTGATATTAATATGAAAAATGATTTTTACCTCAAAAGGTTTATAGAATATATTGAAAAGTTCATTCTGATGGTGTAGCTGTCACGAACCAAGCCGGGTCGCCATCCGACCCGGCGCCCGACCCGGTCCACGACATGGCTTGAAGGGCGTTCCTGATCCCCACAGGATTGCACAAGTGCCCGGGTATCAAGAGTAACATGTGGGAACGGTTTACCCAAAATAAAAGATAGAAATACAACAAACCAGCTAAATAAACTGAAACTAGAAATAGACATCCAAACATGCCTTTAAACAATGAACAGGTTTAAAGTCTACAACTCCAACCAACAACTAAAAAGGAAAGATGGCAGCGGAAACTAATGCTCTTACTCAAACCTCAAAGCAATAGGAGATGTGCAACATCCACATGTCACAAATGTTAACCTGCATGATAAGACCACCACCGACCAACCACCATCACTGAGCACGACGCAAAACCTGGAACACAGAAGAAACAAAGTCTACAAACACCCGAAGGTGTATGCAGGGTGTGAGCGAAAAGCCCAGTAGGACGTCACCCAATAAAAAGGTTCCATGCCACAACATCAAAATGACAATTTAATGTGCTTATTCATGTTATATTTTCGAAATGATTTTAATGAAAACATTTACAAACCAAATGCTAAAGGAAAACACTAAAATGAACACATTTCACAAACACGATTTTAAAGAGGAAGAGAAAGGTTAATTATGGGCACACACACACACACACACTCACACACACACACACATACTCACACACACACACATACACGCACATGCACACACACCCAAGTGGTCCTCCATATGCCGGCGGAAGGCACCACGCCATCGATGGTAGAGCACTATGGGTATTCTCCTAAGGTTCATCTAGCTCGAGTGGGACCCTAGAACCTCGTGTCTCAGTGAAACGTGGAATAGAAGGCCACGACCCTCAGAAAACATTGCTTAGAAGGCCACGACCCTCAGAACACGTGGCTTAGAAGGCGACGACCCTCAGATATCATATGTTTACTTAGTTTTGCTATCGTTAATCCAGCTAAGTGAAACAGGTATGATACTCATCTGGTTCACTAGCACACTAGTTCTAGTCCGCCCACCTAGTTACCTACGGTTTTCCCTTGTGCTCAATCAAGTTTCACATTCACATAATGTATATCACTTTCACATATCCTGAACCAAACAAAACATTACACATACAAGTCACCGCTTGCATACCCAAACACCATTAAAAAAACACACGCACACAAAAATCATTTTATAACATAGTTCGGATCACTTGCATGACTTTATAATCTATTTAAACAATTTGAAGAAAATTTCAAAACAGCACAATAAGAGTTTGCACATGAGACATGCCGACTTTCACATGTAAGAATCCCTTTTAAAAAAAAACTTAATGCACACGTAATTCTATCAAACACAACTTTCGTACTCCACATATAACTTAAAAAGTGAAATTAAAAATTTATAAAACACTTCAAATTAGAAAGCAGAGGTTTACCCAAGAAAGAGGAACTCGATTTCATATAGGAACGTTGCTTTAAAACCAAAAGTACAACATATACACACCAAAACATTTTTTTCCATAGTTCAAACAATTTCCAATTTAATTCCAAAAGTGCGCAACACGGAAAACACACCCAAAGTGACTCATTTTCATTGAAAATACCCTTTAATTACACAGACACATCAAAGAACTTGAAAACACATTTCGCACCTAGCAAACAACCCTAAAAACCTTCCCAACCATGATTCGCATATCAAACGCCACTTAAATAAACAATTTCTCAAATAATAAAACATCACACATGCATACTACAAGTCCTTAGGTTAAAATACACAAATTTTAGATATCGTAACCATTTGAAAATCCATTGTAAATCCCAACCCTTCTAAAACCTCATTCGCACCCCTAAAACATACTCAATGTTCATAATAAAAATTAACACGTCAAAATAGTTTACCTTCATTTGAAAAACCCAGTTTAATAACATCTGTACCTCAAGCGTTCTTGAAAACAAAATTTTCACACCTTAAACAATTAACTAAAACACATCTGAAAATTTCAGCAGTACTACGCACATGGAAAACATTGGCATTTACTTAAAAATAACTCCAATTCATCAATATTCATATCGAAGCACGCCCAAAATAAAATTAGCTTCACGGAATTTATCACTAGAAGACATTATAATTCAATTAAGGAGCAATTTAAATCATCTAAAGATGGTATGGCATGGAACCACCTACCTCAGGTGTCGAAGATTCCACAATATTTAGTGCGCGACTCTAATTGATCATCCAACGCCCCACAACAAATGCGAAAAGGACCTTGCATGAAGAAAACCCCAAAATTTGGTGCGAGTTCCACTTGTGCGTCGAATGCACCCCAATCAAACCCTAAGGAGTCAAGCTCCATCCAAAACAATGAAAAACAAAACATGACACCATCCTAAAACTAATACACAAACCAGCTAATAAATAAATAAATAAATTAATTAATTAACTCTCAAGAACAAGGGGAAAAACATATCAAAGGGGAGAAAATGTTATACCGTATGGGAGAGGGTGTGGCGGTTTGGCAAAGGATCGACCAAGAGGGAGGGGGGTCCGGTCGCCGGTGGAATGGGGGGTTGGCGAGTCGAGGAGGCCCGGCGAGGGGGCGAGGTGAGGCGGAGTAAGGGAAGTTGGGGCGACGGCAGGTCGCCGGAGGGGTGTGCGACGCCGGAGGGGAATGGTGCAGGAGGAGTTGTCCAAGGAGGGGACGACGTGAGCAGGAAGGGTGTGCGTCAGACTAATATGCGGCCAACAGGGGAGCCGCGCTGGGAGGCCACGCCGGAAGAGAAACTGGAGGAGGGGGGCAGTGGGTCGCAGCGCCGGCCGAGAGGGAGTGCGGGGCGTTAGAGGGGCTGGTCCGGCAAATGGCGCAGATGAAGGTAGGGTTTTCCGTGCAGGGGCTCAACGCGACGCACAGGAGGTGCGACAGGAGAGAGGGGGAGGAAAAGGAGAGGAGGGAAAAGAAAGAAAAGAGAAAAAAAAGAGGGGAAAAAGAAAATAAAATAAAATAAAATAATAAAAAAAACATATTAAAAATAACAATGAAATAGAACCTAAAAATAATAACAAGAAAAGAAAAATAATAATATTATTATTGATAACATGTTAATAAATTTTATTCTAATCATAACATAATTAACAATTATAACCAAATTAAAATATTAACGAAAAGAATAATAAAAATAAAAATTACTATTCTGATTATAATATATATATATATATATATTAAGAATCAACCAACATCACAGTTACCCCATGCGGCCAATAAAATTTCAATAAAAAGATTATGATGAAAATAATAATAATATCTTTAAACAATGTTATTATTATTATCATTAAAATAATTCCTTAAATTTTCATTACACTTATTATTATTATTATTATTTTTCATTTCCATTTCATTATTCGTTTCATTTATATGCATTCCTTGAACACCAAGCAGGCTAAGCGGTTTATCGGGTGAGGTTGCGTGGTGAGTCAGACGAGGCCGTGCAACTTTGACCATAGTGCATTGGACGCAATCAAGACCAAAACACAAAGAACTCGAAATCTTAAGTCAGGTTTCCACCCAAACTACCCGACGTAAAGAAAATTGATAAAACAAATAAATTAGAAATTACGGGTGTGACAATTCTCCCCACCATAAAGCTTTTCGTCCCCGGAAAGCCACAATTAGAACCAAACCCCAAAGAAGAAAACCACACTCCCTTAAGGTTCAAAGGGATTCCCCCACAAACATCAAGCAAAGAGGCAAATCATCGTGCTCAGAGGAAGTTACTTAAAGAGAACCTCATGAAACTCATAAAAAGACTTTCTGATATGTGCCGCCTGCTGCGAACAGCTAGAACGCCTCCAGTTGACTGACCGAGGAAGGGAACCCACGTACCCACGGAAACCAACTTCACAAGACGAAACATCTCAAACATCATTAAATGAAATCCACACCATTTGGCTAGAAACAACAACAAGGTCAAACCACTTCCATGGAACACTCTTATCACTTGTCACCAATCCATATTTAAAAAGATAAGCAATATATCAACATAGGGAGGCCCGAGGGGCTCCCCACCATTTGGAACTCACTAACGCTCGAGATGAGACTGGAAAACTGACAAAGGGATGTTCAAGAGGACTCCCTACCATTAAAGAAAAGTCCAGCACTGATTCATTCTAGAGATATTCGTGTGAGACCCAATGTGGGTCTCCCCACCATTAAGAACCTACCAACACCCAGGATGAGACAGGAAAACCAATTTGGGGAGGTCTAGCCAGACTCCCCACCGTTAAGGAAGGGCCAACACCAATTTATTCTAGAGACCTTTGTGCGAGACCCATCATGGGTCTCACCGCCATTAGAACCAACATAGGATACATAACATTGAAAAATTCATGATGGTTACCAAACACCCTACCACAAGGGGCGGGGAGGGAGGGGCCCGACTACTGGGGTGTCAAAAGCATGACCCAAGACAAGCCCTCATTTCCAAATTCCTGGATGAGAATTATTCAAATTTGAGACATATTTATCTAACAGACTCCTATAAGAACCACAAAAGTGATTGAATCCAGTGGGATGAAACCCCCAAGACATTAAGGCGTTAAGGAAAACATGCCTCCACATAGACACGAAAGCCTTACGCAACCAGACAGCTCATTCGGAGTGAAACAAACATAGAAACAATTTAAACCACCTATACTTTTAACATAGATGACAAAAATAAGGTCGGGGTCTCATACACTCTCAGGGTTCCTGACCACGCGCCAGCTCCACTCTGAGGCCTATGGCAGGAGCCCTGATGTTTGAAGCATCTTCTGCCTCGCAGTCAGGTATTGAAGACTCCTGAACGGAGCATCTCCTTTTGGTGTCATATGCAACCACATTGCAATCAAGGCGACACCAGTAAACACAACACATTATGACATCCTGCTGATCATACACCGAACATTCACCAACACATGAGTTGAAATAGTGAATGCGCATCACCCTTTATCACGCTGAATGAGAACACGACACCACCAATCGTCACCTGAATGTGACCATTACTGTTGAGAGGAACTTTACACTGGGAAAGACTTTAGAACGCATCTTGAACAATACGTGGTTCCTGCGAATGACCGTAGCAGCCTCATACGACTGGGTCTTCCAAACTAGTAGCCTAACACAAACCTTCCTTAAACGAAACAAACCAAAGACCTGAGGACATTTAGAACGATAGACCGCACCAACAACTTAGGGTTGCTTCCACCTTTTCTCCACTAGAGTCTCTTTTACCTCTTCCAAACAACCGTTGACTATCAAAGGGACCTCACATTGATGAAGTCACTGAACATGACCCTTATGGCTGATGAAAATACTAAAAAGACCTTCAAGACACTGGTCAAAACTGATAATTCTTAACTAACTTCAACTTTCCCCACTGGAATTTATTTCACCGCTTCTAGGGGAACCTTTAGACACAACGATGTCAACTTCATACCCAAGGAGTCAGACAACTCAAAAAGACCAAAACTTCCTTCAACTCTCCTCACATATGTCATTCTACTATGAGAGGATCCTCTTAACTGGAGGGAAAAAAGGAATAGACTTAGCATTGTCACTAAAAAGGAAGAGTCCTTGCTTTAGTCAACTGGAGGATCGGCCAACGGAAAACCATCTGTGGTCGCACGTCATTCGCACATTAACTCTTTATTGGGGGCGTACACTAGCCAAGAATGAAAACCATGGACCCAACTGAACCGGTCCAATGGTCAAGACATACCTCAAGTGAACACCAAACGTTCAGGGGAAACCACTGCAAGGGCGCCCTGATGTACATTTCAAAAGAATTTACTAACCACACGCTTTCATACCAGCTTACAAATAAGATTTTAAACTCAATACAAAAATCAGTCAAAAGGATTCTCGACAGGAAATGCCTGATGTCCAACCTTTCAAAAAAACAAGTACACACCACACAACCACCGGTTATTTAAACACACCATGTTTTCCTTTAACAAAAAAAATTGAAAATAAGCAAAGTCAGTGGGTCGCACAAACACCAATGGCATCCCATGAGCCTCACACATGCATGTTGTTGTGCCGCACTGACACCCACCTCATGTCCATCCAGGCACTCATCCGCTCGTGTCATTAACCATTTCCCTTTTTGTATACACTCATGCATGTGTTTTCCCATGAGAGTTCCAAGGATCAAAACCAAACATTTCCATTTTTCAAAACCAAAACATCCAACCCACACTTTTCAAACCTCACACACCATTTCATTTTTAAAGTGCTTCACTTGAAAAAATTTTCCAAGACCAAAACATTTTTACTTAAAAACCAAATCTCACAATTCCAAAACAAAGAGACGAGAAGCAAAGAAGGAGGAAACTAGGGACAATGAGTGACATGAAAATATGGGTGGAAGCCATACGTCGATCACGCCACTGGCCACAGAGAGTATTTTAGGACAGTGTCTCCGGCTCCACAAGGCTTGCCAGACCCTGCGAGCCCACTAAGACCACTGAACTTACTCCCTTTTCATTTCCCTTAGACACGATCATCTGCAATGACCAAAAACACAGACAAACCTCAACATACTTTGGTAACTCGAGTCCTGCTATGAGGTGTGCTGGCCAGGCACATTGCTCGTAGTTAGGACTTTGAGTTTAATTCAAGTCAACCATGACACTATCCCGAAAGAACATTTCCCAAAAGAGAAAACCTGATCCTCTGATACAATTTTGTCACGAACCAGGCCGGGTCACCATCCGACCTGGCGCCCGACCCGGTCCACGACATGGCCCGAAGGGCATTCCCGATCCCCACGGGCTGGCACAAGTGCCCAGGTATCAAGAGTAACCTATGGGAACAGTTTACCCAAAATAAAAGACAGAAATACAACTAACCAGATAAATAAACTGAAACTAGAAATAGACATCCAAACACGCCTTTAAACTATGAACATGTTTAAAGTTTACAACTCCAACCAATAACTATAAAGGAAAGATGCCAGCGGAAACTAAAGCTCTTACTCAAACCTCAAAGCAACAGGAGAGGTGTGACATCCACACGTCACAGACATTAACCTGCATGAGAAGACCACCAACGAACAACCACCATCACTGAGCATGACGCACAACCTGGAACACACAATAAACTAGGTCTACATACACCCGAAGGTGTATGTAGGGTGTGAGAAAAAATCCCAGTAGTAAGTCCCACAATAAAAAGGTTCCATGCCACAACATCAAAATGACAATTTAATGTGCTTATTCAAGTTATATTTTCGAAATGATTTTAAAGAAAACATTTACAAACCAAATGCTAATGGAAAACACTAAAAAGAACTCATTTCACAAACACGATTTTAAAGAGGAAGAGAAAGGTTCATTATGGGAACACACACACACACTCACACACACACACACACATACTCACAAACACACATACACGCACACACACACACACACCCAAGTGGTCCTCCATATGCTGACGGAAGGCACCATGCCATCGATGGTAGAACACTATGGGTATTCCCCTAAGGTTCACCTAGCTCGAGTGGGACCCTAGAACCTCGTGTCTTGGTGAAATGTGGCTTAGAAGGCCATGACCCTAAGAAAACATGGATTAGAAGGCCACGACCCTCATAACAGGTGGCTTAGAGGGCCACGACCCTCAGATAACATATGTTTAGTTAGTGTTGCAATCTTCAATCCAGCTAAGTGAAACAGGGACGATACCCATCCAGTTCACTAGCGAACTAGTTCTAGTCTGCCCACCTAGATTCCCAGGGTTTTCCCTTGTGCTCAATCAAGTTTCACATTGACATAATGTATATCACTTTCACATATCCCGAACCAAACAAAACATTACACATATAAGTCACTGCTTGCATACCCAAACACCATTAAAAAAACACAGGCACACCAAAACCATTTTATATCTTAGTTTGGATCACTTGCATGACTTGATAATCTATTTAAACAATTTGAAGAACATTTCAAAATAGAACAATAAGAGTTTGGACATGAGACATGCCGAGTTTCACATGTAATAATCCTTTTAAAAAAAAACTTAATGCACACGTAATTCTATCAAACGCAACTTCCGCACTCCAAATATAATTTAATAAGTGCAATTAAAAATTTATAAAACACTTAAAATTAGAAAGCATAGGTTTACCCAAGAAAGAGGAACTCGATTTCATATAGGAACGTTTCTTTAAAACCAAAAGTACAGCATATACAAACCAAAACATGTTTTTCCATTGTTCAAATAATTTCCAATTTAATTCCAAAAGTGCGCAACACGGAAAACACACCCAAAGTGACCCATTTTCATTGAAAATACCGTTTAATTACACCGACCCATCAAAGAACTTGAAAACACATTTCACACCTACCAAACAACCCCAAAAACGTTCCCATCCATGATTCGCATATCAAACGCCACTTAAATAAACAATTTCTCAATTAATAAAACATCACACATGAATACTACAAGGCCTTAGTTTAAAACACACAAATTTTAGATATTGTAACCATTTGAAAATCAATTGTACTTCCCAACCTTTCTAAAATCTCATTCGCACCCCTATAACATACTCAAGGTTCATTATAAAAATTAACACATCAAAATAGTTTACCTTCATTTGAAAAACTCATTTTAATAACATCTGTACCTCAAGCGTTCTTGAAAACACAATTTTCACACCTTAAACATTTATCTAAAACACATCTGGAAATTTCAATAGCACTGCGCACATGGAAAACATTGGAATTTACTTAAAAACATCTCAAATTCATCAATATGCATATCGAAGAACGCCCAAAATAAAATTCACATCACGCAATTTATCACTAGAAGACATTATAACTTAATTAAGGAGCAATTTAAATCATCTAAAGATTGTATGGCATGGAACCACCTACTTTAGGTGTCGAAGATTCCACAACATTTAGTGCGCGACTCCAATTTCTCATCCAACGCACGATAACAAACGCGAAAAGGACCTTGCATGATGAAAACCCCAAAATTTGGTGCGAGTTCCACTTGCGCATCGAATGCACCCCAATCAAACACTAAGGAGTCGAGCTCCATCCAAAACAATGAAAAACAAAACATGACACCATCCTAAAACTAATACACAAACCATCTAAAAAATATATATAAATAAATTAACTCTCAAGAACAAGGGGAAAAAACCTAGCGAAGGGGAGAAAATGTTATACCGTAGGGGAGAGAGTGTGGAGGTTCGGCAAAGGCTCGACCAAGAGGGGGGGTCCAGTCGCCAGTGGAAGGGGGGTTGGCGGGTCGAGGAGGGCCGGCCAGGGGGCGTGGCGAGGCAGAGTAAGGGAAGTCGGGGTGACGGTAGGTCACCAGATGGGTGTTCGATGCCGGAGGGGAATGGTGAAGGAGGAGTCTTCCAAGGAGGGGAAGACGCGAGCAGGAAGGGTGAGCATTAGACTAATATGCGGCCAACAGGGGAGCCACGCTGGGAGGCCATGCCGGAAGGGAAATCGGAAGAGGGGGGCAGCGGGTCGCAGCGCCGGCCGAGAGGCAGTGCGGGGCGTTAGAGGGGCTGGTCCGGCAAACGGCGCAGATGGATGTAGGGTTTTCTGGGCAGGGGCTCAACGCGATGCACAGGAGGTGCGACGGGAGAGAGGGGGAGGAAAAGGAGAGGAGGGAAAAGAAAGAAAAGAGAAGAAAAAAAAGGTGGAAAAGAAAATAAAATAAAAGAAAATAATTAAAAAAACATATTAAAAATAACAATGAAATAGAACCTAAAAATAATAACAAGAAAAGAAAAATAATATTATTATTATTGATAACATGTTAACAAATTTTATTCTAATCATAACATAATTAACAATTATAACCAAATTAAAATATTAACGAAAACAATAATAAAAAAAAAATTACTATTCTAATTATAATATATATATATATATATTAAGAAACAAGCAACATCACAGTTACCCCGTGCGGCCAATAAAATTTCAATAAAAAGATTAAGATGAAAATAATAATAATATCTTTAAACAATGTTATTATTATTTTCATTAACATAATTCCTTAAATTTTCATTTCACTTATTATTATTATTTTTGTTCATTTCTATTTCATTATTCGTTTCATTTATATGCTTTCCTTGAACACCAAGAAGACCAAGCGATTAACCGGGTGAGGTGGAGTGGTGACTCGGACGAGGACGTGCAGCTTCGACCGCGGTGCGTTGGACGCAATCAAGACCAAAACACAAATAACTCGAAATATTAAGTCAGGTTTCCACTCGAATTACCCGACGTAAAGAAAATTGATAAAACAAATAAATTAGAAATTACGGGTGTGACAGTAGCAATGTGCATCTCCCATTAAGATTAGATTATATATTTCATAAATTGTTAATGAAAAGTTTATCGACACGACAAAATACATTCTAACAATATAGTTGTTGTAGCGACCCAAACATTCATTAATGGAAATCCCACTTGATCTAATTAAATGCAACTTTAGGTAAAAATTTTATATAAAATTTCAACTTCTTTGGTTATATGTTTTTGGATTTAAAAAAAATTCTGTTAGGAATTGTTACCGCTGCTTATATAGTCATTGAATAGTGATCACATTATTAGTATAAATATATGTCTTTAATGAATCCAATAAACTCAGACAAAGGAAACGATGGCCTCATCCAGTAGACGTTCCCCATATGTAGCCCATTTTTCGGAGCTTAGAAAAGAGGTGGCGTCATTGGGCTTCACTCCTAACCAATCCCAAGTCGAGCTTCAATAGGTTAAGCTTGAGGAGGACCTCCTACAAGAGAAGTGGATGTTGATAGAGATTACCACATGAGAAATTTTATCCGAGCCACCCCAAGAGTATATCACCATCACACACCTTACTCATAGGTCCTATGAGATTGTTAGAAGGGGTTATGTCACAAGACCGTGGCACTATGGTTATATAAATTATTTTTTTATATAATAATGAATATACATTCTTTTTATTATTGTTACCTTGTAAATAGTTGTTAAAGCATAAATATTATTTTCAGTTAATGTTCAACTAAAAAATATTTTTTGAAAAATTAATGGATTTTTGAATTAAATAACATTTTAATAAATTATTATTATTATTATTAATTATATTTTTATTAAATATAATTGATTGTATAATTTTATGAATGCAATAGTAATTTTTATTATTGTTTGAAAGCCATTTTTTGTCAAAACACATAAATTTTCGATAAAAGTCGGTTTTTATTTTAAAAGTGAAAATTAACTAATTTAGTAAATTATTTAGATAAAATGAATATTATTTCGTTAATCAGTATGTTGAAATTATCCAATGGAAAATTTTTCATAATTTTTTTAGACAGTCATTTTTTTGGGTAAAAAATAAATACAGTTTATAAACATAATGTGTTTTATGACATCATAATGACCCAATAGTGAGGTAATAAAATACTATAAGCCTTATTTTCGGCCAATATATGTTTTAATATTAATATAATGTGATTTTGGGGTTTTTTGACTTATTTTAGAAATTATTAATAGACCCTTCAAGTCTTATTAAACATCTTGTCTTTTTAAATTGTTTTCCTTGGGAGTGTAACTCCCCTCAACAATATCAATCCCATTATTTTAAGAAGTTTGGACTTTTTCCTTGTAAAATATTATTTTCCACTTCCCTTGGCCAAAAACCATGGGAAAAACTATGGGATGGTTTGTGGTTTGGATTAGTTTAATGTGAGGTGTCCCAAACCTAAATCATAACGAATTCTCTCACCTTTCTTATATACACCCACACAAGCTCCCACCTTATCCTCAACCTAAGCCATTGAATTTAGTCCATCCTCTACCTTACTCTCTATAATCCTCACATGGTGACCCAATCTCCCATGAATCCTCTCTCAAGCCTCTCTCCGGACTTTGGAAGCAAACTTCCATGTAAGCATTTTTCTTCAATTCTCATTTTTTTCCAATTTTATTAATGTTGTTATGCCCTATTAATTTCAATTATAAATGTTTTGGTATGGTTTCACTCCTCCCCCATACTGACCTCTTTATGTTTGAATGATGGGAGATCCCTTTCACTCTCTTTAAATGCCTCCCATGTACACCTATTACTATACCAAAATTCAGAATGAAATTTCTCTCTCTTTTTTTACATTCAAGAAATTATTTAGTATCATGACTCTAAATTCAATTTAAATTATTGGGAAATGTATCAATATCTCTCCCATACTTTCCATTTCATGTAGATATGATTATATTCCCCTTTATCTCTAATCAACCATTTTAATGAATTCTTACGTCACACTGTTACCCTTCCACAATTGTACCGCTTTTCCAAACCAATGTTATTGTGTAGTAAATACCATGCCCATTTATCTATCAAGGGTATTCAAATCTATACACATTTAATTATTTATTATAAAGTTTCATGTATGAATTCCACATTCCATTATCATGGAATATATTATTATGTTTTATAAATCCATGTTATATGATCCATGTGGCACACTTATGCATGAAATGAAATGTCTATGAAGGGTGCGCCATTATAACGATCCAATGCATTGGGATAAGAATAGTATCATGATACATCAAGTTAAATGGTTGTTTACTAATTATAATTCATATTAAATAATGTTTTACTTGTGCTTCTTGTGCAATAAGTATTTACACATGCTCTATGTGCCATGAGCCTTTTCTCATGCTAATTCCATGTTATGTGTTGTTGCCACATTTCCATGTAATTATTATCATGAATTATCATGCCATTATGATTATTCTCTTATTGGGATATAATTATATACCTATTTTCTAACATGTATTTTATTCCTCAGGTTACTCCATTTTTATTCCCTTACTTGGCTTTATAGATCTCCCTTTTCTTATGCATGTCCTTATGTTCTCCCATGCAATGAATAGTACGAGGAAATGTAGTGGACATGTAAATGAGGTTTTCAATAAAGTATATTTATTTTATGTTTTTAGTGGTTATTTAATGATCCTAATCCCCAAATACAATAAAACTATTGATCTTATATGTTGTAACAATTTATGTTTATGTAATAAATTATGTTTAATTGTGTAATAAAAGTTCAAGGTGGTCGTAATTGTCCTTTTCTGGACATTGAAAATAGTTTATATGTAACACCCATAGATTTTATGGTGTAATTGTTTTTTCATTAAAATTATTTTTTTCTGATTTATGTGACAACAAAATATAATTTGGTCTTACACTACACCAACCATTGAGTTTTTCCTATGTTACATATAACACCGAGTTTACACACAATGTGACATACTTTGAAAATATTGTTATTATTTAATTCTATAGTTATCACCAAATTTTTGGAATGGATGGTATGAATATTATTAACTAAATAATGAAAATTTATTGTTTTTTAATGTATATATTAGGAATTCCATGGTGACAAATTAATTAGAAATAAAAATGAAACAATTTGAAAATGATGGGAATCTATTTATGATAAAATATTTCAACGTGAAAAGGCAGGTTTTATATAAATAATTTATGTAAAACTCATTTTGTGAAATATTTTAATTTAATTTTAATATTTTTAATTCATTAAAATATTTAATATTTATCTTATTTGTTTTATATAATTTAGATAAAATTAAAAACAATTTTATTTTATTAAACTCAGTTTTTTTTGAAAAAAAATGTTTTGTCCCCTTTTTTCACTTTTATTAAAATTTATTTTTCTATATTTAGAAATTTATATGAAAAAATTAAATTAAATTTTAAAATTATCATGTCAAAAAATTTCTTTAGTGGTATTTTTTAAATTATTTTGCAAGTATATATATTTTTATATGTATTATCAAAACTTATGGGTTTTATTAAGAATTTTCATTTATATTAAAGTAGTTAATAAATAGAAATTTTTGTAATAAGTATTTAAGGGTTTAAATAGATCAATTATATATATTTATTAACCTAAATTGGGTCATTTTTATATATTTCATATTGAATATTAATATAAATGTCTTTAAACATCAAAACATTTCTCTTTAGAAAACTAGTTTCTTATAACATATAAAAGTTTAATATTAAAATAAAAATTACCACTCATATGTATAGAATTTAAATAAACGGATTGCATAATTTTAATAAGAATTTGTTTATTATCTAAAAATTAAATCTAATTTTTTAACATAATAAATAGTGGAATAGTATAAATTATTTTCTTTCCTTGTGGTAAAATGGGTTTTCTATGGGTTAAACAGAACAGATAATGGTTAAAAATAAACCCAATCATGAAAAAAACTAGTGGATGACAAAATTTTGATATTATATTTTCTAGGTTCAATAATGTACCATTTTGGAGCCTTTTGACCAGTGAAAAATGAGGGCACAAATTATTTCATTTCAATAATTACAAGTGTGCCACTCAACTGACTTATAAAAGGAACCCCCTTAAGCTATCCTCTTCACAATGAAAAATCCCTTTGTTTAATGAACTCTTACCAAAATAACATCATTAAATCAAAAATTTCATTCTATAATTCTTTTTTTGTAAATAATATAACCTATGATTTATTTGGTGCAAACCAAAAGAATTTGTATGAAGAAGAGGTAACATCACCATTTGAGAGATTTATATTACTTCATTATGAACGTAAAAAATAATTATTATAACATGAATATATTATAAAATAAATATATTATGTATTAGAATATTTTATTATTTTATTTTATTAAACTAAATCTTTCATCTCATCCAACAAATGGATTATTATATCATCATTCATGTGTACGATAAATACCTTCTCATGAACTGATGTTATTTTTTCCCATCACTACATCTCACGAATGGGTATAACGATGTTGTTAATATTTAAATATATTATTTATTTTATTATTATACTTATGGATTCAAGGTATCACATTTTTGTTCTTAAATATTATTCCATGGGAATACGATAACATCGTTCATGTGTATGGAGAACGACCTCCTTCCAAAGCGATGTCATTTGATCACTATTTAACTAGATGGTAATAAGGATGAGCTTAATAAAAATTAGTGATATATATTAAATTAAAATAATTCTATAATATTATAATATTATATAAATTCTGTTGATTCTCTCTATTTGTTAAATGGAAAAATATTAATGCCTACGTATGGCCTACAATCACCTTGAATTGTGAATTTCATGTTATATATATAATTTTATGAATCACATTAAATACATATCAACTAAATATATATTATTAATGTCATGTATAACATTCTATAAATTATGAAACCATGATCATTTTATGATGATCAAAAATTACAAATCCAATAATCCATGAAAAACTAACTTTTATCCCAAAACATGACTTTGACATGGAATAGTTAACAAATGTATTTTAAATGGTCATATGTAAATCATATAGGGAATTATATATATTATTTTGGTTCTTTGAAAAATTTATAAAAAAAATATATTTATTATAAATTTATTTTTGATGTGTATTAGGGATGTAGAGAGTTACGGTAAGAGATTTATGCCTCAATTTTATTATCTATAAGACACATTCCATACTCAGGAAGCGTTTCATTTATATGGCTTATATACTTCCCAAGAACATATTTTAATAGTATTATATGGAATATTATTAGTATTTAAATTTTCATTTTATTATAAATACTTCATGTGCTTTACAGTACAATAGTTACAATTGTATTAATGGATTTTGATGCAATCTCACCATTTAACAAGATTCTTTATGTTTGTTCTTCCACATATGAAATATAATTACAATAATCCTAATAAAAAATAAAATTTAACATACCTTTGGTATGTTTCATAATAAATGCTTCCATTATTTTCCCTCTCTTTATTGACTCAAGATTTTAAAATAAATTTATAAATGTAAACCAACTTTTTTTCTCTCATCAGCTGAAAATCTATTTCTTCCAATATAATGTTTTCTAAAAAGGATTTGAAAAATGTTTTTAAATACAAAATTTGGTTCATTAATGAATTATTTCATATTATAAACCCCTTTATAAATAATTTTTAATATAATACTCAAGTCTAATTCTAAAATATGCTAGTTTAAGATTAATTAAAATGTGATAGGAATCATTGTTTTAAGGTGTAAAACATGAACGATATTTTAATCAATCATGATTAAATAATTTCTTTAACGATTCCCTCATATGTTAAAAACAATTTTAATGAAATGGATTACCAAAATTTTTTATTAATTTTTTTTAATGATACATTTTTAAATTGGAACATATATTTCCCAATATAAAATTTTTAATTGATTTTTAAATTATCCTTTATATGTTGCCAAATTTATTTAAGATATATCATATTTTAAAAATGTTTTACATTTTAAATTTTTTTAATATATAAATTTTATATTCCTGTTGAAGGGTTTTAATTGATCATTAAAATTCGTCTTCAGTCTAACATGACAGTCCTTTATGTCACAGATGATTTAATATGGATAATATTAAAAGATTCCATACTTATTCATTCTCTATATGGTTAATAATTATGTTTGTTTATTTTTTTGAAACGAATTTATTTTTTATGGGTTATGGTATGGTTAATTGATGAAATGTGTATAAAACCGTCTTTATTAATATAGGTTAATATGTGATGAAATGATGAAGGAGAAATGATTATCGGAAACATATGTTTGGTTTTAATTACGAGATAGGGGAGATTTATGTCCTTCCAATTAATTGGATAAATCATCATATAAGATGATATAATATCGGGAACAATATTATGGGCTCGATATACTAAGGGAAATAAGTACATCATATTACACAATTGGAAATAAGTGATAAGTCCTAATCTAATATGTTGATTGTCATGTTTTTTATCCTTAAAATATGAAATGATTTCTCTATTATTATTATGTTTCCACTAATTTATGAAATGATTTCATAATTAATGTTTTCTTTATGATTACTTCTCACTCTTATAGTCTATGTTTTCTAAAATGATATAGTGTTATGCCATGACTCATGTTTATTATCTATAAGTGGTTGGGTATGAACAACCTATGTTATGTTCCAAATCAAATATTATTATTCTTATACTATAATTTCATATGACCACAGGTTGATATGTCCGATATTTACCCTTATTGAGAACATGAGATCACCTTTTCTTAATTTTCCTTTACCATATTAGGAAGAAATGTTTATGATGTGTATGTATAAGAGATGTATTATCTTATAACCCTTAGCGAGTGATGTAGAAGATAATTCCTGAAAAAGAAAGATTGGGTTTCAAGTCCCCAAATACACTAAACAAATAAGTTCCTCGGGAGTGTTTTTATTAAATGTAATGTATATTCATTTGAAAATTGTGATTTTTATGTATAAAGGAAAGGGTCTTTATAGATTTTGTCATCAGAAATAATAAATCGATCATTAGAGATTAGTGTCATAAAAAATAGATAGATACTTAGGTATATTCCTATGTATATATCTGGGGATATATATATAATAATATGTCTACGGAAAATTTTATATATAATAAAATACCATATAATTGTACTGATGGATAGAGATTATTTTTTTATTAAGTTACATTCCAATTATGAATCTATAATTTTATGTGGATATAGCACATATCAAACTTGAGGTAACAATTACTAAAAGAGAGAATTTAGCTTGAATAATGATCACCTTGTACATGACAATTGAACTTATTTCCCATTAGGGTTAAAAATCCTAAGGGATATACTTTTTAAATTCTACATATCCATAAAAATGATCATGAAGGATTTAAATAATGACCATGACTGACCTCTGATAAACCTAAACTGTCATGTACTAAAAATAAGGTGTGATGATTTTGATATCCTATAAATAATTTTTCATAACTATAGCTGTTTCTACTACAATTATAGTTTCCATCAAAATTATTTCATGTTTTAGTCAATAGATGGAACTAAAAGGAATCGAGTTAATACAAAGTCCAATAGATAGTGTAATGATTCTCATCCAAATCAGATAAACATTTTGGGGGCTAGAATAAAAAATATTGTTCATATTCTAACATAACATTATTAAGACATTATTCATAATGAACATAAAAAGTGAAAATCATATAACAATGTTTTGTTGAGTCTATCATGATGGAACAACAACCTTATTTTAGTGGTTACACTAATCCACTAGTTTCTGAGTAATGTATCGATCCGAATGGAAATATATTTTCAATTTTTTTGTATTCAGAGCATGAATAATTAATTTTTGGTTGTTTATTATTTTTAATGAGAAGTAGAACATTGGTGAAATTTTATTAAGAAAATGAGTGAATAATAATAAGTTAATAATTGAATGTAGTAGTATATTATTATAAAAGTTGAGAACAAAAAATTGAGGCTGGGAAGGAAAAAAAATCATACATAGAGAATCATCTATAATGAAGAACAAACATATAGAAGGGATCCCAATATAGAAAATCAAATGAACAGAACATATTGGGGGATATAGGAATTGGGAAAATCAAAAACCATTTTTTCTTCAGGATAAATGGGAATATACTCCACATGATCTTTTAGAAGAAGGATAATAGTTTTTTTAATGGAGATTATTGTCCATAATGTGGATGTAGTATTGTGAAGTGAGTTATGGATGATCAAGGTGTCTGTCTACACTCACTCCCATCACCATTATATATCCTAGTAGATACAAATACCATTTAACATTTCATATCACTCCTCCATAAGGGAGTTAAAAAGTTCATAGATTGTTGATAATGTAATCCTGGCCATTCCCCAAATGTCATGTACCACAATACCTCCCACATGAGGCCATTTATGTAAGATATATCAGTGTTAATTGTTAGGCCTTTACTAGTAGGAAAACATGTAACCCATCTTCTATGTATATATATAATTTAAAATCAGGGTGGATAAGTTGTAATGTCCAAAATATATATCATAGATGGGGGATTTTACCTATATTTTAGAAGGATTCTATGACACATTTCTAGACCCTGATATCCAAATACATGATGGATAAGTGAAATGGGGGAAACCTCAGGTAGAACCTTATTCCTAACATTAATGATTCCCTAAAAACTAGTAATCATGAGAACCACCATTGAGTTCTGATCATGCATATTGTTCCAAAATCCAAGAAACAATCTACAAGGATTCTCATTGATTTCCCACTTTGGGGACAAAAAATATATATCACCGAGATTCATCAATACTATTATGTTCCACTGACATTGTAAAAATATGTTAATTGTGGTTTCATCCTTGGTGTCCCAATATCTTGTAAAATTCGATACAAGGTAAAAAATTTTACACATGACATTTTAATCTCTAGGGATTTAATGATCCCATGTATGATTGTCAAATAAAAATAATTTAGCATGGATATCATTACAAGAAACGATTCCCCCACTCATCCTAGAATAATGATTCATTCCTTATAGAAGGATATTATATATCCAAAAAATACCTGATGAGGAGATCATTTGTACTACTTTTTATATATATTTTTTATTTTTCAGAATAGTTTAAATTTTTTTAATATTTAGTGAAATAAAAATTCAATGAATAAAAAATTTATATTTTCATGCATGAGATAAGGAACTATTTAGAGTTAGGAACCCAATAAAACCCAACAACGAACAATCACAATTTAGGTTATAGATTTTTATGTCACCATGACCAATGACATGTCTCAAATAATGATAGATACTATCAGTGTGAAAATGATTCATTCCTGATATCCCTGATTTATGGCCTCCTATAATTCTCAAGATCGGTCCATATTTTTTACAAATTAAACTTCACTTTATGTATTTTCCCAATAGAGCCTCCTCGACCAACTTCTCTTTCATGAAAATCATATTTTCCTCTATAATTGTGATATTAATTCCTCCGACCATCATCATGAACATCTATGATAAACATAACCATGAATTTTAAAAAATTTCATTAACATGATTTACACAATAATGATATATCGGCAATTCATGGGAATAATAAAAATAAACAATTAACAAGATTCATTCTACCACAAAACAATTGAAAATGATTCTTCTAATTTTTTAGGTGGTTAGATGTTTCATAAGAACCTATCAATGTGATGGAAATGGACTCTACATACAACAAATTATGCCCACATGTATTCAATTGGGAAATAATTTATATTAAAAATGATTTAATTATCAATTTTTGGGTCCTTCTATTAGATCATTAGATGTAAATATATTCATAAAGTTTAAATCTATAAAATATTTTATCACTACACATGGTGTAGTCTTATAAAATCATATTAGGATATCCATGTTTTCTACTATTACTATTGAAAAGGGGTAAAATATCATCCCAAAATAGAATTTGATAAATAACACTAAAATTTGAATTTCATCAGAAGGGAATTATTATTACAGTCAAAAAAATTATTGTTATATATCATCAAAGGGTGTCTTGAAATAGGATATTAATTATGTATGATAAACGATCTTCCCAACTTGGTCCCTTGGCCATCTTAATTAACCAACACAATTTTAAATTAGGGTGATATAGTGACAAAGAAAACTATAGCATAATTAATTTAAGTCATTAACCCAATAAGAGAAGCTTATATTTGATATAACTATGATAATGAAACTCCATTACATTTTAATGTTTTCCATATCCATGTTGATCATTATTGAAATGTCGGATCCCTATTTTTTAATGTTGACATCACCAATCATTTCCTAGGCCATACCAATATCATCCTAGATAGATATTCCTTTGATAAAATTATTATATTCCTTTGAAAATTAGTTGTTCTAGTGAATAATAATTCTTCAATAAATTATGTTATCAATAACATTGTAAAACAAAATATCACAAACATATGGTTCGAATCATCTTGATATAATATTTATTTTTTGACTATCGGAATATGAACCCTGGTTGTAGCACAAGCCACCATAGAACATTCAGAATACCTAAAGAAATAATGGATAATCCCCTATATTCATCTTGATGATATACCAATATTTCACAAAGAAGGATCCTAGAAATATATCATGTCATAAAGATATCTCAGTGTTCATGGAACATACCACATCATACACGTCATTCTATTTTTGGATTATACTACTAGTATAAATAATCATATCATTCCCCACCATGGGAATATATCAAGAATATTTTAATTCCATGTCAGGTAACTAGCCTACAATAAGGGTTAGGTTAATAAAGTAAGGTTTTGAAATGGTACTGCATTATACCACCCATAGAATCTAGGTCATTAAAATAATAATCATCCACCATACTAATGTTGGGGAAAATGGTATATTTTCCCCGATAATATAACCATATAAATAAGCTATATTACAATCACTTTCATTAGTACAAAAGGAGATATATTTTTCAAGAAGTACCCTTTATTCATCGAAGATCATTTTAGAATACTATTTCTTTTATCCATAAGATATTTGAAGAGGGTCTCATCCCACCAGTACTCTAAAAAATAATTTTGTCACTCAATATATACT
The DNA here is from genome assembly GCA_963277665.1 of Viscum album. Taxonomy (NCBI): domain Eukaryota; kingdom Viridiplantae; phylum Streptophyta; class Magnoliopsida; order Santalales; family Viscaceae; genus Viscum; species Viscum album. The sequence goes on from OY728138.1 coordinate 1,930,721,924, forward strand.
TTCTTTGAATCCCACCTCACAAATCACGAAGAGTGATTATTACTACATATTTGAAAATTTCTATTAAAATAACATATTTTGTTACAAAATCACACACAGTATTGATTCTATAGGGGAATGATACAAGATTTATGAATAATATTGATAATGTAGGGATAAAACATCCACTTTATAGATAAGAAACCCCAATTATTTCTTTAAATAATAGAATTGAGTGAGACAAGGATGGGTGTGTGATTAGATATTGATTGGACAAGGTTGGGGAGTCTAGAATTTGTAATTGATAATAAGTGATACCTATTAGAAATAATTGATCATGCAATATATAGTAGTTAATGATTCATTTATAAATAATTCACCATGATGATATGTAACCCGAGGAATCCATATCTAGCAAATCATGTCCTGACAGGATAGATGAGAAATCATGTATGTATATCTGGGTTACATGGAGACCACATTTCTTTATTGAATCATCTAAAAAATATACAAAAATATCATCAAAAAATTCGAAGAGTATCCCATGGTTTTAATGATCCACTATGATTCCATTAAAATTAAATCTCTGGGGAGTCGCATTTTTTAATAACAATATAGAATGAGAAAAAAATATTTCCCCTATAGACTATCATATAAGTATGCAAGCTAGAGACTTCAAACAAATCAAATAAGGAATTCCTCGATATTATTAAAAAGTAAGATCAATTTATTTTTACATATGAATTTAATTTTAAAATACATTCACGTTACACTATTGATTTAATAATCATCCCTATAAGTAATATTGATCAAATATTGGTGTCTTAAAACCATGTATTCAATAGAATTTGGATATAAAAAAACTTATGAAATAAGATGTTATTGTTAATTGTTAATTTACAGTAGAGATGAAAATAAAATATTCTTAATATTATTATTATATTAATAGAAAATGAATCATGAACCTCCTGAAAACTAAAATGTTGGAATGAAATTATTTCCACTACACAACAAAAATATGGTAAGAAGCATCTAGGAATTTCCTTGAATAGAAATTGATGGTGATTTATATGTGGAATGTCAGGTTACAGAGCCAATTAATTTCTATATTTGATTAATTTTCATGTTTATAAAAAGTAGGAGAAGATGAATACGACCAATGTACCACCAATAGTTTACTACTTTAAGTAAAATGAGTTTCAAAATTATGAAAGTCAATGTAGTGTTAGAAGGGATCATATAGATGATATGATAGAAAAACCTATAATGAAAAATGAAAATGGAAGGATTCTACTATCCCAATGGATGAGTTAAATCATGGTAATTAAAGAACGCTTATCCTCCAATTATTAGTTTGTAATTTCATGTTTCCATTATTGAGGAATGAGCCCTATAAAAATATTATTATTTATGATATAGTGACATTTATTGTGGTTATATCCCTATACATGGATTATGGAATAAAAAAATAACTTTTTATATTAAATTTGTATAATTATGAACCCGTATTCCAATAAAATAGTTTTTTAGATATGATAATATATAAGAAAGAAATGGTTTCTCCACTATTGTAAGTGTACCTGTCTCCTTGTAAGAATAAATTTAGAGTCATAAATTCCGTTATGGGTTAATGAGTTTCAAGTTGACAATAAGTTTAGTTTAATTTAATCAAATTTTGAAAATTTTATGTAGTGGAATTTTACCATGATTAAGGATATTTTGACAGAAATTTATGGTAATATAACTCATTGGTTATGTATATGTTTTATGGAAAAATTTATTTAAGTAGTAATGCATTTACACTATTTGGTCATATGATAAATGATACTTATAACATTTAGGATTCATCTTATCATTTATTATGGGGTAATTATGGGTTGTAGTCGACCACCATTCGAATCCATCACTCTTCATTACTGCCAGAGATGATTTGGTTTTAGTTCATCCTACCAGAATAAAATTTAAGTAAATAGTAAGGATTCATGGAGTATAAAATTTTATAATATATAAATGGGATCTATTGTTTTTTCTAGATATTTTTCCTATGTCTTCATCAAGATGTTGATATAGTGTTGAGTTTGAACAATACATATCATCTTCATAAGAATGTTTTTTTGAGAGAATAATTAAATCCTTAGAGGATATTATAATATATTGGTCTATATATTTCAATGGTATTTGTGGGGAAATCATTCCTCAATTTGAGTTTCCATGAAACAAATAGATTTTAATCAAGTATTCAGAAAGATCTGTAAGATGATATTTGTGGACATAAGTGTCAAAAACCAATATGCTGGATTGAGGTTGTTGAATCAAATTTATCCGGACATGAAAAATGAGATAAAAGAGATTGTAAGATCCATTATGCAACACATAAGGAAATATGTTTATTAAAATGTTCTATTATTAATCATAATCTTGATAAAAAATTTGTTTTCAGTTAGGTGGTAATTAAATAAAATTCTTCATGGAAGAATGAAGGGAAAACTAAGATGTAGTTACACCAATCACATTAAAATACCTAATTATATCGAGATAGTATATAATTATTTTTTCATATAAAAAACAACTATCATGTTGAAAATGTGTTTCACGTACCACTCATATGAATGTGAATACCTGACCCACCCCATATACCAAACTCATCGGTTGTACCAATGACACGACATCTTTATTATAAGTAATAATCATTAGTGATTTGGTATCATAGAGAGAATGTTTTATTAAAGAAGAAAACTCACCAAGTAAAATATACCTGACAAAACATAGAGCCTGAGGAAAATTTGTGGGAACATTAGGATGAAATGATGCATAATTATATTATTTTTTTCATAATAATGTGATGATTTTTAAGGAACAAAATAATTTTTAGGATGATAAAACATTACACCTCAATATACTGAGAAATACATTTTTTAATAAATTTAATATTTTCAATATTTTTTGCTACATTCAACAGTTTATATTAGATATCATTACACATAACTATGAGTTTAGACTGTACTAAAAACAACACTATGTTTAAACAAAATGATTTAGACATTTAAAATATTATTATTTAATATGATAGTTATTGTATAGCCATTAGAATAAATTTTATGAATATGATTAACAGAATTTTAGAAATAAATGATTTAAATAAATATATATAATTAATTACATGGATCCAATTAAATTATAAATTAAAATAAAATCTATTAGAAAATAAAATGAATATTTTTGTGAAAAATTATTTTTTATTCACAAAAAAATGTTTTCTACAAATAAATAAAATAATTTTTCTTTTTTGAAAAATTATAATCATAATTATAGATATTCCATTAAATAAATTATTTAACATTTATCTTATGTTCTTTATAGATAAAATACAAGACCAAATCAAATTTTATACTTAAAACTGTACTTTGTAAAAATTAATTTTTTTTTGTGAAATTATGTAAATATTATTTTTTTTCTACATTTAGACATTTATTTGATTAAAATAAATTTATTTTTAAAATATCATTCTAAAAATAATCTTTGGGTGAATTTTTTAGAATTCACTTTGATGATAAAATTTTTAACCTATAATGAAATATACTTGTTTTATTAAGAAATTTCATTTTTAAGGCATTTTAAAACATATATTTTTTTAAAAAAAATTAGCGGCTATATTGATTCTATTTTATTTCTATTAATCCTATATAGTTAGTTTAACTTAATTTAATATTTAATTTCTCTATAATAAAACTCTATTTTTGAACATTTTCTCTATGGAAAACCGATATATTATCACATCAGCGTGATTTATTTTAAATTAATATTTTCAGTTTTTACAATGAGATTTAGAAAATTGAATTCCGTATTTTTAATTGGAACGATTTATATTATCTAATAAGTTAAAAAAAATTTCTTTCTATATTGAATTGTTAAAATATTTAAATTTAATTATTGTGGTTACGTTAATAAGGAGTTTACTAGGTGTTAAACAAAAAAGGTAATGGTTAAAAATGACCCAAAACATGTATTAAATCTGGTATATAGCAATATTTTGGCCTTATATATTTTATTATCATTAATGTACTATCATGAATCTTGTGTAATTGGAATAATTTGGTATAACATTTTCATTTTAAAATATTCAAGTTTCCCACTCACCTTACCTATAAAATTCCACCACATATCCGCTCCTTATAACTATTCATAATGTATTTGGTTCCACAAATTACTACCCAAATATATCCATTAATTACTTAGTATGATACAAGAATCCACAGTTTATTATTAAAGTGAATATAATAATATTTTTGCTAAAAAGTAAAATATTTTTTTGATGAAGAGGTAATGTATGATATAAATGATTTTCTTTTATTTCAATCTCTATCTCGTTAAATTATTTTTTTAAAATTTTTGTATAAAAATATAGCTATATTTCATTTAATATATTTATTAAATTAATTATATATCCCTTAACCATGTCCTCTAACATCAAATGTGTTATGAAATCATCATTCATGGGAACAATGATCTTCCTTCTCACAAACGGATGTTATTTATTTTCTGTTAGGCCCTCTAAATGGTAGATATAATAATTAATTTATTGTTTATATATTGTAATTATAATATTATTAAAATTATTTAACACTTATATAACATGTTCCCAGTTACCTTCCATGACATGGGTTTATTGTAAAAATGTTCTTGTGTATAGAAGACTACCACCTTGAAAAGAGATGTCATTTTTTCATGCATCAAATGGAAGGTAATAATGATGTTTTTAATTGAATTATGTGATATATCTGACATAAAAATAAATAAATAATGGTTATTTATTACTCATATTTCATTCAAAAAAATTTCCCATCTGGATAATGTAAACATCTTTTCAGTATATGTACGACTACCTAACTCCATGAATGGTGTATTTCTTTATCAATCTCTAACTTTTACAGATCCATATGAATAAATATATACTAAATATATAAGATATATATATAATTTCAAATATAGTTCATATTATGTAACCACTTTCAATGTAATATGAACAAAAATAATAAACCAAAGTAGACATGAAAAAAAATCAGTTATTTGTTCGAAACATGAAATTAACATGAAATAATTAATATAAAAGGTAATTGAATTTTATATGTAAATAATATATTGAATGATATATATAATTCAAGTTCTATTATTGATTAAAAAAATTATATATCTTATAAAATAGGATTAAACATGTATGATGGGTGTTGAGACTTATGATAAAGGATTTCCTTCTCATGTGTATTTTTTGTGAGACACATGCTATATTCGCCACATGTTTCTTTTATGTGATATATATGTAGCCCATTTATTTATTTTATTATAATAATCCTTAAAATTATTAGGATATACACATATATTTAATGATCTATCTATAATGTTTTCTATGGTATAAATGTCGCAAATTTGTATGGTCTTAAGACACGATCTCATAATTTATTCTGACTATTTATGTTTTTTCGTATAATGATGAAATATTAGGATCTATATCTCAAGAAGATATTTAAATTATTTTTCCTCTAGTAATTTCATGAGAATAAATCTTTTTATTCACTCAAGAGTTCAAAATAATAATTTTTTTAGAAAACTAAATTTATTTCTCTCATCATATTAAAATACATCTTGTCCAAAAATAAGTTTTTCAAATAATGTTTTAAAAAATGTTTTTATATACCCCAAATGATATATTAACCAATTTTTTACAATTTCTTAAAATTAAAAATTTTAATGGAATCTTCCATAAATTTTCAAGACCATTCCCATGATTCTTTTATAAAAAAGTGGTTGGATTTATTGTTTTAACATTCATCATATAAAGAGTATTTTTTTCCTTAATCACCAAATAATTGTTTAAATAATCATTTAGTATATTTAATTTATATTTTCATGGTAATTAATTTATGTAAAATTTTATAAATTTTATGTTTAAAAATATAATATTTGAAATTGATAGGTTATTTTCCACGAGAAATGTTTTTAGTAATTTTTTCAGAATCCTTCTATTGTATCAATGGATATTTTTATGGAAAATATTTTTAAAATAATATCCTTTTGAAAATGTTTTTCCATATTTGAATAGAAATATTCCACAAGAAATATTCTAACAGATCATTCAAAATAATTTTACATCTAATATGACATCATTTGATGTTATTTTTTATTTTTATAGGGATAATAATGAATGGTACCATGATTATTAATTATATATATGAATAATTATTCAATTAATGGAATGTTTAGGAAACTCATTTATATTTCACATTCTATGTTATGATAAATTGATGAAAGTGTTATAAATCAAGTTTTCTTGTACATTTTCTATAATGTATTGATATGATGAGTGCTATAAGATATTTTTGGATTCATAATTACGGTTTCCATAATGAGATGGGTAGTACATATATCTCCCAAAATTTTATTGTGTAAAGAATTATATCTTATGATATAATAATGAGAAATAAGTCTATGGGATTAATCCACTATTTAATATAGGTGAATTCCGATACATAATAGTAAACAGGGGATTGTCCCCAATCCACTATATTGACGGTCTAGGTAGTTAATGTTTACATATGAAAGTGTTTTTTTATATTTATAATGGTTCCACACATTTATCAAATGATATTTTGGTTTATTTTTTTTTATTATTTATAACCCTAATGTTTAAATTCTTTTGAAATGATAATGTTTTTTTACGTTACACATGTTTATGATCTATGATAAGTTTTAATGAACATCCTATGTTTTTTTCATGATAACATACCCTTATTATTATTTTATGGTTTCATATGATCATAGATTGAAATCTCCAATGTTTATACATAATATGAATATGAACAAAAAATTTATTATGTATCCATCATGAGGTTATGCAGAAAGGTTCAGGTATTTTATGCATAAAATTATTAATATGTGATGAAATCACAAGGGGGTATGAATAAGGATATTCACGAAATGAAAATAAGGTGTTTCTAGTCTCTAATGACACAAAATTATTATAGTCCATCTACATGTTTATGACAAATATGTTGAATATTCATCTAAAAGAAGTTATGTTTCCATATAAAATCAAGGGACACACAGTTATATTAGTATTTTTTTTCATTCATTAGGGTATCTCATTTTACACTACTTTATTCTAATGCTCATGGATCCCAACTGAATCCCAGATAAGAATTTATGACTATTTTAGTTTATGATTATTTTAAATAAAATTGATTGTACCTGAAGACATATAAATTATGAAAATCATGGATGAATTATAAAAAGAAACATAAAACTTTATCAATATATGTATTTACCATTAAACATTGTAAATTTTAAATTTACGATAAATCATTTATGTTAATATGGTGATAATATTATTCCACTATTAATGAATTAAGAGATCTAGGATTCATTTTTTCTTCAATGGTGAAATTAATTTATAGCACTGAATAATTTATGAAAATTAATAATAGTTTTTGTTGTTGAAATTGAAATACATTATGGACGCTGGACAATTATTAAAATCAATCTTAAATCATGAAATATAGGAAATTATCCTATATGGATACGATTATTGCATTATTAGGTGATCTTTATATACAATGTTGAGGAAATATTCTTATACTTCCTCAATCATTATTCTATGTTAGTATTCTATTATATCATATACTTAGTTGTTATAAGGTTATTCCTATAAATATCACATGGACCATATTTCAACATAGGTTCATCAATCAAATAAATATTTGGAGGTTTAGACTCTAATTAATTGCATAATTTAAAGATAAATCATTCTTGTTATAGTCTTTGAAGACTAATTCAGTCAAGTAGAATTATAAAATTAAGAATTATTACACAATGTAACTCATTTATAAATTTGTATCCACCACATAAATATTAACTACCCATTATACATAAACACAATGTACCATTTTAAACCCAATCCACTCTCATAAACTAAATTTTATGAAAACTAATTTCTTTTTAAATTACAAATTTGTGTATTTTTATGGGTACACATACATATATACTTTTTCCTATGGTATACAAGATAATTAAATATTTTTTCTATATTTTTAGAATCAAAATTTTGTGAAAAAAAATTATTTGACGTAAGAAAAATCTTTCATAGGTCTCTAGAATCTTGAAGAATATATTTATTTTATCGGGAAATGCTACATCTATATAATATTTGGATTCAAGTAACTCCTTTAGAAAAAACCCTTTTGGGTATTTAGTATTTCTTTCTAAAAAATACATCAATTTTCTTATACAAAATCATTCACATGATGATAATATCAAATTTTAAATGTCATATCCATTGTAAAATATCACCATATTATAATATTATCTATGTGGAATACCATTCAAAAGAAATATATTTTATATAGGTAGCTCTTGTGTAATTCCATAAAATATTTCATTGAGTTGAGAAATTCTGATTTATGACATCAAATTCCATGAGATGAGAATCTATTGTTTATTTCATCAAATTTCGTTAGTCTCGGTCATCATCCTTAATTCCTCTAAAGTATTAAGTCGATCCCCCTTCGTTATATCCCATTATACATTTTATGAATACATTATTCAATGTGTTCCCAAATTCCATCAATTTAGATCCTTCTCTTTGGATTTCTTAAATTCCATGATTCATTATTGTCCTCGTTGGTTCTATAATTTTCATTATATAAGATCATCCACTAGGTTTTTTCATGTTTTTTAATTCAAGAACCTCCCCACACTTTCATTAAATATCTCTTTTCAATTTCCAAATCATGATTTCCTAAAAAATTTTGATTGATGATCCTCCAATGATATTTCATAAATCCATTTAGTCTATATTATCTTCAGTATTTCTTATAAGACCAAGAGTCGAGATCATCATCTTCAACTACTCAATAGTCCTGAGTTATGATTATCATCATGATTTCAGAAAATTTCATTAGTGAATATCCACCTCTCCATTTCATACAATTCCACGAGTCAAGATCATCCCGTATGGTTTCCTCGAATACCTTAATTTGAGATCCTTCTCACGGTTTCCAATAATTACATAATACAATATCGTCATCTTAGTTTCCTCAAAGTCCTTGTGTTGAGGATCTGCAAATTATTTATTTAAATTACTTATGATTAGAAAAACCTGTTGGATTTTATAAATACCTTGTGTTATGATAGGACTCTAATTTTAATAAATGACTTGATTTGTGATACATCTCTTTGTTTCAAAATATTACCATTACCGGAATCATTTGTTAGGTAAAAAAAGTTTTATTCAACATACATTCTATATCAAAGAACCATTATGTATCATTCACCTAGTTTTCCATTAAACATTACATAAAACCACTTATAATTAGTATTAGATTAATGAACATCTTTTGAAAATATTTATTTATTTAATCATGACCATAAAAAGGAACAATTATTTTATATTTCACAAGAACTTTAATGTTATAAGAGGCAATGTTAATTAACAATTAACTTTGTGAGTGTTGATTCTATTGATAATGATTCACATGAAAATGCTTTTTATTAGTTTGAAGATAATTTTTAAACCCTAGAATCCTCATTTTATAAGAGATCAACACATCCATATATAATTATAAATACTAGAGTGTAATTTTATATAGAATTAAAGTATAGAGTAACTAAATACATAAATAAAAGCAGAGACAACATAAATTATTTGTGAATTGTCTACAAAATCCCCATTCTATTTTAATAACATTCAGTAAATAGTAATATTTATTATAATTATGAATTATTTCATGAAAAATTAATAAATCTATGATATAATTGTAATATAAAATAATAGCCATCATGAGATTATTTGGCATCCCATCATCTCATCTGATTATTGATTTCATCCACACTAACCATGTTTTTCAAAATGATACCTTATATGTAATGAAGATAGATTCATGTGATGCTTGTGGAATCTAAAAAATAAATATGAAATGTAATCAATCATAAAATTAACAAAAAAATTATTATGTTTCAAAAATATTAAAATTTCAAAAAAAATGAAAATATACACGATCTACAACATAAAAAAATGCTTTAAAAAACATTTAATATGAATATATTTATGGTTATAAATAAATTGAGAAAATGAAAAGGAAAATATTGGGTTTATTAATAAATTATAAAACCATTCATTATCTAATAAGGGGGGATATATGGTGTTTTTACTATTATAGTATAATAAATATCAGGGTAAAGTTAGAAAACCCTAATTATATAATAACTTTAGAGTGATTATTTAATTAAGTGGTCCATGTATTTGTATATGTGTTAAAAAATTTATGTATTAGTTGAGTATAAAAATTATTTATTAGTATTTTAAAAATATAAATAAGTTAAATTATGTGAGTCGTTTAATTTATGTTACATTTAATTAATGTCAAAAAGAGTGTATATGGTTTTTCTTCAATGATTTTTTATACTATATAGCCCGAAATTTATATAAATTTATTATATTTTCATTTAAAAAAAAAGATCTGTAAAATTTTATGATAATATATCTATTAAAACCAAGAGAATCAGAATGGAAAAATTATTTTACAAGAGGTCGAAATCAATGAATAAAATATTAAATGATTTTTAAAATAAAAATTTAAATTGTTTATAAAAATTTTGAATATAGAAAAAAATTATTAAAAAATGTTAACTATTTGTGAAAATATTTAAATATATAATATTTTTAATAGAACCATATAATCCATGAGTAAATATATTCTATTTAGGATAAATGGAAATATCATGTTAATTTTTTATCATATTAAAATATATTTTTTATCCAAGACATACCCACATTGATCAAAAGGATAAAAAAAATTACCCATGAAGTTGTTTTGATGATATGAAAAATATCATGAATTATAAAATTTATTTATTTATCACATTAGAAAATTAATTACTTTTTATTATTCATATATTTGTATGGGGATTAAAAATTCAAAAACATTATAAATTATGAATTATGACATTTCGAGATCGATAAAGCTAATATTGAAAAATAAATAAATTAGTTTGTATCCTCAACTAATTATTATAGATGTATTTGATTAATATTATATATAAATAAAAAATTTATGAATATCAATAAATTATTATCTTTCCTTTGATGTATATAAATGGAAAGATAATATATATTAAAGAGATATATTTTGTATAATTATTTTGAATATAACTATATGAAATTTTTGACTATCTTTATAATAGTAGTATTTTATGTAATTATCATTATTATTTTAACCAAAAATTTAATGTGTCTATTTTCTAAAAGGATGGGATAACATTTTTAATTACACATCCTCAATAAGTTGGTTATGAACCATATGGATATTGTTTAAGATAAGAAATTATAATAGAGGTTCAAATACAAAACATATATTTTCATAATCTAGAATTTGATATTACAAAATTTGATAAATACTACAATAAAATTATTATATTTAAATACATTCAAATTTTTGAGAGTATAATATATGAAAAATAAAATGGAAACAATTATAATTAAGAAAAAGATTAAAATTTCATTTAATATCCAGAAAATATAAGTGTTTAACATTATTTCAAAAAGGAACCAAGGTATATATTTTTTCTCAATATAATTTGAAGGCCATTGAATATTCATTCAGTGTGGATGATAAGTATTAAATAAATTTGATTTTATGAATGTGTTTAATTACTATGAAAATAACCATGTAATTTCAAGATTCATGAACATTCAGATAACGACCATGTGAATGTTGATTAGTCATCCCAATATAGAAAATGAGTTTTATAATAAATCATATTTTTTAATATTTATAAGTAATATACATAAAAAATCATAATTTATGAAGCACTGTTTTAATGAAGATGAAATTTTAAGGATATAACTAAAAAAATGAAATTTTGTCAAGCCGATGCAAAAAATATTGATAAATATTTGGATAAAAAATTTCGGAAGAAAATAAAATTAATTATTTCTATCAAAATTATAATATAAATAGATGGAAATTACATAATAATCATAGAAATAAGAATAAAATTACATTAATTTTGGTTTTTTGACCAAATAAAAATAAATGAGTTAAAATGGATAAGAACAAAGTGTTATATGTTTATAATGGGCATATATATTCATTGGGTGTTTATTTGTTAATATATTTATATTTTTGAAAAGTATTGAAATTATTATTTTAATATGATGATATCGAATAAATGAACAAAATAATAAATAAATTTTTTGTTACGTTATATATAATTAATTTTGTGTTAAATAAAGAGTTATATATAGATGAACCCCATTGATTCATTCTAATTGAAGAAGAAAATTTCATTCTCAAGTAAATTTATTCATTATATGGTTTGAATAAATCTTAACATTTATTTTTCCTTAATTTACATACATTTTACTACTATAGGGTTTCATGTATTTAATTGTGACCAAAGTCATACACATCAAGGGTACATTCCAGAAATCAATAATTATTACCATTTATGTTGATGATATTATCCTTAGAGTAAAAAAATATTTTTTTTGAAAATAATTTAATTTTTAAATGTGGTATATTATTGGAGAGATATTCTAATTAAAATGCATATTTTATGTGTTAGTATGGAATATAATGAAATGATTACATTTTCACCTCTCAATAGTATTATTATCATGACATGTTAAATATGTTTTGTATAATGTATCAAGTGAAGTATTTTACTCACTTTAATATGATAGTAATGTTATAGAAGTATGATATGGGTAAATATGTTAATATAACTAGTTATAAAATGCATAATTGATGTTACAAATTCTTAATGGAGTCAATTCTAAATATTTTATATGTGGTAAGGTTGTGTTCTCAATTTTGATGTAAAATTAATGAATATTATTTTTATAGAAAAAAATATTATAAATTAATGATAATATACTATATATTGATGTTTAATTAATTATAGAAAAATTTATCTTGATTATTCTAGATATTAAAATATGTGATGGAACAATTAATTATTAAATGTGAACTAGTGGTATAGATTTCTATCTTTGAAAAAATGTGTGAAATGTCATAAAAATATGTAGAATTAAGTGAAAATGAATATTATTATGATCAACTATCCTCTTAAAACTTATGAGATGAATCAAATTACATGGATTAATATATAACCTAATAATATAATCCTTGACAAAAAGTAATATTTTCTCATCGGTTAAAAAATATATGTAAAATCAATCTTTCAAAAATTTGATTTGGAATTCATAATGAATTTATATAAATATTGTGAACTACTTCATAAAATAAAAGGTGATGAAACTAATTTTAATAAAGAATGTTTTTTAAAAATTCATAAGTTCTAGAATGGTTCATCAAATCCATTACATTATACTACTTTTTAACTGATTAAGTTGATTTTTAGAGTTTAATCTAATATAATTATGTAGGTAGAATGTTTAATCATTCCATTTCTCTTATTTTTGGAATTATTTTAGTTTATGAAATATAATTTCATACTTAAAATTTAATTTAAATTTGTTATAAAGTAGATCATCTATTAATGGGGATAAAGAAAATATTGAAAGGTTAGAATTCAATATGTATCTATTTTTTCAATTTATAATTCTTACATGTTTTTAATGTATATGTGTATGATCCTTTTTGATAAACATTGAATCTGAATATTACTTTGTAATAATGTACCTTTGAGAATCAAAATATTTATTATTAAATAAAAAACATCAAAATATTAATATTTTATTCTTTTCTTATATATAATTTCCACTCAAATTGATGTAGATTTAATTTATTAACATTTCATTTATATCATGTAGTTGGGGTTTGGCTTAGTGGTAAGCACCCTGTATTCCTACATGAAAAATGGGGGTTCAAAACCCATTGGGCACAGGTACTGTATCATATTGTAGGAGTGGAGGCATTGTAGCAATGACAAGAATTGTATTGGCGGAAGGTCATTGTAGCAGTGACATGGCCTGTAGTAGTGGCGGGTACCGTGGGGGTACTTTAGTTGGTGAGTAATATAGAAGTACAATTCATAGAATGGTCCTTAGGAAAAAAATTTGGGCCTAAGGGCCCCGAAATGGGATAAATGCCAACCGGTCCTTTGTATTATGTAATGGGTCTCCCTCAACCCAGTTAAGGAGGAATTTTTTTATTTAATTAAAAATACAACTTCATCCCCAACCATTTTAAAATAATATTTCATTCATATTAAATTTTTAATGTGATTATGTGTCATATATTTTTTAAATTAATATGGTTTGATTGAATGTGGTAAATTTAAAAATATGGGTTGACAAAAAATAAAAATGGCATGATTATTGAGACTATTTTGTAATATTCATGGTGTTTTTAGTTATGAGGTGAATATCATTAGTAATAATTGATAATATAAAGAAGTGTTTATAAGATAAATATTATTTTTTATTCATTTATCAAACTACATTATTGAAATATTCCATAATGAAACTAATTTACTTAATTATTGTTGATCAACATAGAAGATCTCACAAAAAAAAATATAAATTTTCATACTATTAGTGATCATGTGGATTGACACCCTACTATCAATGAATGATATGGGGGAATAAATATATCATGTCTTTTACTAGATTATTGATTACCTTCCCTAGAGTGTTGGTGGTTAATATTATATAATGGGTTTGTAGAAATTTTTATTAATATAGTTCTAATTGATCCATATTGGATTCTATTTTGAAATTTAGAGAAATTAAAAATATAGTGTTTTTATGAATTTATATGATTTAGATTTATTTTTTTCACATGGAAATACTTCGAATCGAGCATTATCATCATTAAAACTCATCTATAGTAGATCTTGTTATGTTATTAAGATCATTGTATTACATTTTATTAATAATAATATGTAATTAGATGTTATTGTTAATATTTTAAGTTGAAATTCAATTTTTATTATTTTAGATATTTTTTAAACAAAACATTAATTATTGATCAATAAGGGAGTTTCAATAAAATGAAATAAAAATGGATGATTATAGAATCATGTATAAGAGTATGATCTAAGAAGTAGATTATGAAATTGAATTACAGTTGAAATTTTATTAAATTATTGATGAATCTTGTAGTAATGTAAATACTATATATTGGTGTGTATTCAATGAAACATACCACATATGAAGAATAAGATACACATCTTGTTATGAGTTGACGAATCTATGTATAAAATGAATTATTATTATCTTTTATAGTATATGTTCTTCTGATGTATAATAAGAAATATTAATTAATGATTCATATGAATTCCATATCAAATTTTTTTACAATGACTTATATTTTCATAGAGTATTACATAATTATTGGGGAGACAAATCACTAATGAATATTATTAAGATAATTTGGAATCATTTTGAGATGGATTTGAATATAGTTTTGATAAGGAACACTCTCATTAATATAGACTAAATATAGAATTTATATAAATTTAAAAAAAATTGAACACATATTTATTTGAATTAGGGAGACAAGGATATATATATATATATTCAGTGATATAATTGTTAAATGACATATCTAATTAAAAATTTAGATTTAATAATAAAGATAAAACCAAACCTTTTAATCTATTAAAGGTTATTGTACTATTTATTAGACCATGAGAAGTTTAAATCTTCCCAAAAATGTATCCACAAACATTAATTTTTTGTGTCATAAATCTCTCACATTGATCTAAATGATTTTTTATAGCTCCATAATTAAATTTAAATAAAAAA
This sequence comes from Viscum album, assembly GCA_963277665.1. NCBI lineage: Eukaryota > Viridiplantae > Streptophyta > Magnoliopsida > Santalales > Viscaceae > Viscum > Viscum album. The sequence goes on from OY728138.1 coordinate 1,930,737,666, forward strand.
TAAATCATTATATATCATTGTAAATATGATAAATGGGAATGAGTTAAAGTGTTTTTATAATAGAAACGTTTTAAATATAGCACAATAAATCAAACAACTCTAGATATATTTGTATATTAGTTGGTGCCTTCTTATGAAAAAATTTTAATTTATTCCATGAAATAAATTTTGACGTTCTATAATGTGTATTAATGATATTAGACATGAAAAATATATTATATTCAAATCATGCTATTCATGAGTCTATGATATCATATATGTATTGATATATGTGTTTTCTTTTTAAAATAATTTTTTAATTGAGTTATTGGATGAGAAATTATCTATGATAAATGAACATTGATTTTTTTATTTGGATTATAAGAAATATATTTGATGAAAAATGGAATATTATTTCATAAAGTGAAATTATTATTGTGGATAGCTAATTTTTTTGATGATTTTGGGATCTAGAGTTTTAGAGATTGTAGGGACCATATTGTATTTTTCTAAAACCTATAGTTGATGAGAAATCCCATAGCAAAATGATTTTTTGTAAGAAATTAGAATGAGAAAAGATGAGTGGATATTTTTATATTTAGGATTTTATTAGTAACAAATTATTCATATTAAAATTAACATAAAATAAAAATGATCATGGGTTTAAAAGTTTATTTTGTTGTTTGGAGGTGTTTGAAATATGTCAAGATGTTATTGGATGATTATTTTAGTCTATTGGTGTCATGTAGATTTGTTTTAGCTGGTAGAAAAAGTCACATATTTTAATGCTACAATATAGAGATATGTAAAGGAAAAAATTGTGTTAGTTTAATCGATTATGGTAAATATACTTTATATGTAATGTAAACATTGATGAATAGAAAGAGAATATTTGAAAATTTTTTATCTTTTAGTTTTTAATGGTTAATATCTACTAAGATGACTTTTGTTCTGATGATTGGTAATGTCTAATATTTATGTGTTACTCAGTGCTATGAATACAATATCAAGAAATATTGAATTATAATATGAAATGTTTACTATAGTAAAAAAATATTAATTAAAAAATATGGTAAATTCTTAGTATTTTGGGGCATTAAACAAGATTCATAGTGGAACTTTATTGTAAAAATGATATTTTGAAATTTATTAAATCATTGTTATACATGTATGTTACTACTGTATGTCAAATGAATTTCATGTAGGTATTAATTTATGGAAAAATAAGGGTTGCTCTGCATGTATGGGTAAATATAGTATTTTCTAAATAATGAGTGTAATGAATAGAATAAATTGTAAGTTAGAGTCCCCTTGAAAACCACCTTGTTTCAATTTTTACAAATTGTATTAGATGAAATGACATCCAAAGAGTCTTAAAAACATTAAGGGTGTATAAAAATTCTAGGATGGTCGGACGGTTCTATTTTAAATTTGGAAATGTGATATGAACACTTTTAAAATGCTACCATTTATACATCTACACTATGAGGACTTGGATATATCCAAAATAATAAAAAAATATTAAGTGACATTCATTAGTAGTTGAAGGATTATGGTAGTTCAAAGTTTAATTTGAAATTTAAATTTTAACTTAATTAAAATTGTTGTAGATTTGATTGATATATATAAACAAGTGGTTTAAATGATTATTTTTGATAGAAATAGTGAAACATAGTGTGTGTATATATGTTATCATATAATGATTGGTGAAGATGATGAATGGTAGTTACAAATGTATAAGTAGAAGAGGAAGAGGGGATGAGTAATGAACCCTTAGTTTGTTACTTTGATCAGATCACATGTGATGTGTATTTAAGAAGAAGAAATATGTAAAATTTATTATATATTTTGATGATGCGAAATAGATATATTAAATTTTTTGGATAGAATATAAACAAAGGAAATGGATAATCAATGCCTCATTAAAGATCATGGTAGTAGTGAAATGTTTCCAAATACTGGTACTGTGATATTGATATTCTTGAAACATGTGTACATAAGTATACATTAATCATTTAATTCAACATAGTGATTATATTGGATCAGGTTATCATAAATGATCTAAGAATATTATGGGGATTATATATGGGTTTTGAGATGTGAGTCATGTATATATTGTGTACTTTGTTTATTTCTCTTTCTATTGTTTTTTTGAAATCAATAGTGATATCAATCATAATAAAATGTACAGGAAGATGATTTCTTATAAAATTGAAATGTCATAATATTAAAAACAGTTGATCATTAATTAAAACACCTAAATCTATGAACCTTCAATTTATCTGGATATATCAAAATTTATATCAAATTCATCTTTGTTTCTTTTATTGATCAAGATGTTTCATGTTTGTAACTTTGATGGATATTTATGTCTTTTGATGTTTGAGTTTTTCTCTCATTCAAAAATTTGTAATTTTTTCCTCTACTATTAAATATACAATCTATAAATATCTATTTTGATCAAGAAAAATATTAATTCAGTGGAAAATAACTGGATTCTCATTATTATTTATAGTAATTGTTATATTATTAATGAAAAAAATTCTATTATATGTTTTATAAGTTTGAGTTGTATTCATTAATTCCATAGATGGGGTTCTCATTATTATTAATGTACTATGACAATGATATTATATATGAAGGGTTTGTTAAATGATTATTTTTCGTGATGTTTAATATATTCAACAACATTTTATTGAATGAATTTTCATATTTTTATTGTATACAAAGAAAACTACATTTGGTACAAATAATGAAATATCTGAAATGTCCATGAAATAGTGGAAGAGATAAGATAAAGTTTTTAAGAATTATATTTTAATATATCATGATTAATAGTGATTAAATATTAGATTCAATCATTACTAATAGTTGTGAAGTAGTTTTTTCCATCAATACTATCAATGAGAAATTGGAAGATTCTACGGTTTTCATGATGATATTATTTATTTTTTAAGATAGGATGTATGAAACGTTCAATCATTCAAATATCATGATCCTGGTAACCATCTATTGGACGATCATTATGAAATTATAAATACTTTTGAAATGAATAATGTATATGTTACTAAAAAGAATACCAAGGTTTATATGGGAAATTCATTTAAATGTTTTCAAAAAAAATATACGATGTAGATTAATGAAGATGAATAATATTTTTTTGGTTAATAAGATATTAAAATGATATTTCAAAAACATAAATAATTAATTTCAAATATTTTTTGATGTTTTAATGGAATTTTTGGGAAATTATTCTATTAAATGTTTTGAGTATAGAGTTAATGGAGATTTCATTGAATACTACACTAAATTTGGTGAGAAATAAGTTTGTTATGAATTTGATTATAATCCTAGAAGTTCCACAATGAATAAGAAAACAAGATCTTATATAAATGGGGAAGGTAACAATTTATCATAATTATATTTGGGAAACGTCATATATAATATTTAAGATAATGAAAATAGTATGGATAAAGAGGATGTTTAGACTTCTAGTGAAGTTGATGTAAAATTTGTGATTTAAAAATTGAATGAAACATAGACCACAAGTGATAATATAAGTAATGATGGATGTGATGAGGGGACAAAACTATATTTTATTCTGAAATAGGATCTGAAGGGGTTTTTCATCATTATCACTCAACTGGTAATTAAGAAAAATGATTTTAAAATGAATTTTTAATTATATGTAAAAATGAATCCACACGTATAGAAAATGATTTAATGTCATAAATGATGATTGAGACATTAATTTTTTTATTAATAAAGATAAAAAAATATCTGAATATTAAATGAATGAGAAGGTAAAAAAATTATAAATATATTAAATTTGTTCAATACACATTAATCAAATATAAAATAATAAGAAACAAATTAAAATTCAACATTGGATATTCTATAAATCAAGAAATTTAAAAATATTGAGATAATAATAAGAACTCATAATGTTTAAATGAAAATTCAAATTAAATTTGAAAAATATTTTTCATAATAGTAGGTTGAAAAATGTCTTAAATGTGTTAATTTAATGATTGATTTAGTGTTATAAGTGATGAATGTCAGATTTTTAGAAAATATGATTCTCAAAAATAATAAATTTCTAGTAATGAAAACATGAATGTCATTATAGATAAAAACATGGCCTACAAGCATAATTGAAGTCCTATAAAATTATTTGTTGTTTTTAGTGAGTACAACAGACTATTGTTTTATAAATTGATGAAAATTTCATGTTGAAATGAAAAAATTAGAGTATTTGTCAACATGTTGAAAAAAATATTTTTTAAGGAAATTATAAATTTTATTAACACTATTAAATATGGGGACGATATGGTAACATTAAAATATGATATAGTATTAATTAAAGATATATTTATGGTATTAAAATCAATAAGAGATAAACATTAATGGAAAAAGAATAAATATTTCTATAAATATTAAAATTATAATCTAATGATTGATAATATATACCAACCACTATATGGAAATTGTAGAATATTTGATTTACTAGTTGAATTTGATGAAGAATTTATTATTATTTTACCCACCAATCTATGTATCAATTTTAAAACTAGAATGTCTCTAAATAATATTGAAAATAGAAATGAGAAGTCAATGATTTTCAATGTGTCACACAAATCAACAAAAAAGAAACATTCATGGATCATTGATAGTATATTATTATATAATATTATAATATATTTGAATCTATTGATGAATATTAATATATGAACAAAATTATTGGTGACCATTTGAAATGGTGGGTAACATAAAATTAATGGATTCATTTCAATAATAATTGGATATGTGATATTAGAATAGAGGTAAGAATTTTTTTAGATGTCAAAACACAACATACAAAGATTATTTTGAATATGCGATGAAGAAAATGAAGTGCTATTACATATTAATGAATATATTTTGAATAAATTTAATAATATACATATATTGGTGAGACAAAATGGACATGTGGAAACTTATTTCCAGATAGTGATAAATTGGAGAAAAATATTCTCATATGATGTTTAAAGAAGTTTTTTTTGAAATCCATTAGATATTTCTAACACCGAAGATGATGGTAGACTTCCAAAATAATAGATATGGGTGACAAAATGATCTAAAGTAGAATTTATCATTAAAATAAGGATGATTAATGTTTATTAATTTTAGGTAACATGATTCATTTTTCTATAAATTTTGTTAAAATGAATAAAAGTATAACATTTTAATATTTGGCAAGAAAAATTAATATTTTAATAAAGAATATGAGTTATAACAGTAAATTATTTTTAATGAAAAATTTAGCCGACAAAATTGGTTTCAAGTATAAAGTGTTAAATCCAAATCCACGGTGGTGACAGAATAAATCTGAACCATCACTTATCAATGTCTAATGTATGATTTTTCTCATCCACTCCATATCCCAATCTATATATGTGTTTTATAAAGAGTTGTGAGTACAACAAAAATAACTTTTTATTTTTTCATTATTTATTTTATGAAGTACAGGAAAATAATATTTAGTAATAATTGAAGGATAAGTATTTAATCTAATGATGGAGTAATCACTTATACAGGGGGAATATATTTAGAGTGGTTTCTTAAAAGGTCTAGTCTTTGAAGAATGCATTTGGTTGTGTGGGATATAATCTATTTTAACATGTTTTTTGAGAATTCACCCTTCTACTTGTAACATATTGTGTTTAGAAGCAGATGAAAAAGAAAAGGAAATTAATTTTTTTCGTTAATTGTGTGGACCATTTTCAAAACCAAGCATCAGAACATTTTTATTCTAAGAGTTGTAATTATGATGTTTGTTTTTATAAAGTAATAAAAATAATTAAATTAAAGTTGAAGTGGAATTTTAATTAAATTTCAATCAAATGGAATAATAATAATACTGGTTTTAATATTAATAATAATAATTTAACTATAATTATGATTAACATTATTATTGTTATTATTAGAATTATTATCTTTTTTATTATTACTATATTTTTGTATTATTTTTAGTTTTTGTTATTTTATTTTAAAAGGAAGGTTCCCCACCTCCAATTAATGTGTCATGCAAAATCCCCTCTTGGAGACCCCTATAGCATGCGACCCAGTCCCCTCATATCCCCCTTCATGCGCCAATTTCCATCAAGCTTCTCCAGATTTCATGCTTAATCTGATGAGGTAAGCCCTTCTCATTCTTATCCTCTTTGTTTTAGGTAATGTTTTCATCTCCATATCAGCGTGGAAGGTTTGACCAAAACTATAGGTAAAGGGGTTAACTAATTTTGGTTCTTTCTCTATGGGTTATCATATGAAATAGGCTTCTTGGGTCTTGTCTATTCATGTTATGGAAACCAACACTAATATTGAAGTAGTTTGAGATGTTTCATTTCACCGCCACAATATGAGGGGATGTATTTATCATTTTTTCGGTTTTTCAGCATTCATATTATGGTATTTAATTATTGTATGGTTATTGGTAATTTAATTGATGTGTGTTGGTCATTTCCGCATTAATTTCTTGTCATTTAGTGATTTATGTTTCATATATTTTTCTGCAAGATGTTATGATCAGCTTTGGAGGTACATGAATGCATGTATCTCAGTATGTATATATATATATATCCTCCATGAATGTATTTCTTTATGGAGTAGGGAATACCTGAACCGTTTAAAGGGAAATATATATTTGTAGGAAGGTATGTGCTTGTTTATGGAGCTGTTCTTAATGGTCATTGATAAATCAGTCATGTTCTAAAGGGTAAATTCGATCTACTTTTGAGGTAGGGTCCATTACCTTTCCCCTTCATTTTTAGTTATTCATTAATTAATTTATTATAACATGATTTTTATTTAAATTAATGTATTATGATTTTTAGATTAAATGTTTCCTTTGAAAATGAAAAAGAACTGATAAAATGTGATAAATTATTTTTTAAAAAAATAACAATTTTTTAATAAAACCCCTTTGTTGATGTGCACATCCGTTAACCTAAAAATTTATTGATAGAATTTTATACTAGCCTTCCATAATTCAGCAAGGTCTCTTTATGCTGGAGATTATAATTCTAAAATATAATGATTGTACTTATCCCATTGTTTTTATTTTTAAATGATATTTTCATATTTGAAAAATGATTGATGACCCGAGACACCTCTGAATTGTGTGGATCAAAATTTAATTATAATTCCTAGTGTTGGGTGTCTACCCATTTCCATATACATCATAAATTATGTTATATCGTATATTTTGTTGTGCACAACAACATAACAGTGATGCCATTCTATCACATATTAAACTTTTTGGTCTGTTCTATCATGGTCATTGTGGCTTTCACTTATGGGGAAACTTGTTTAGGGTATTTTCCTCTTCACTTTCATGCACATTGGGTGTTCCCATCCAAATTGAAATTTTTTACTTATTCATTATCATACAAATGTAATGTGGTTGGTTGAATTTAATTCAATTCTTGAACAATCTTATTATCTTGTATCATTAATGATATTTATAACATATGGATTGTGGCTTTTTGATTCCATGTGCTTTAGTTTATATTTTTTTTCTCTTGTACGTACATAATTTCTATTCCAAGTTTCAGTGGAATGATCTTATTTCTAAACATGTTCTCTTAGGATATTAATATGTTATCACTATCATGTAATTATTACACACTTACATTTGTTCAAAATTCCATACACCTTGTTGATGGATTTAATTCTTTTACTTGATGGTTTGAATAGATAGTGGCTAGAGGCTCTTGATTGATTTTAATGAATCTTGTATATTCTTGTCATGTGATATACATATTTGAAATTTCCTTGAAATGTATTTTGGCCATTATAGATTAGTAGAAATGAATTGGGCGATAACAATTGTTCTGTATTAAGGACTCAGTGATGAACTCCACTGCTCGAGTGGTTATACCATGAAGAGGTGGGGGAGGTGTATTATCTTGTGAGGTGAGGTCTTCCCAGTTAGTTTAATATAATCATATGTGATATAAGTTCTCTAGGAGGGAAATTGAGGAATGAACCATTATAATTTTGGATTCTCCATGCCTTTGTTGATCCATGGTCCTCTACTAAGATTCCTCGGATAGTCTCTGAGTCACCATGCCTTGAGTGATACTAGGTCTTCTGGAATATTTCCGTGGATGGTATCAGTGGTATTGGATAAATTAAAGGATTTACGATATAAATAACTTGAGGATGGTCTTAGACTCCAAATCCATATTTGATTGAATTTCATTGAATGAAATCTTTGGATGAATTTTGTATGTTGTACTCTCTGCTTCTATTTATATTAGATCATGCACTTGTGACTTTTATCTCTTTCTGGTTATCATAATTTTGTGATAACCAAGGAATTATAACCCAAACCTAAGAAAAACATTAGTGGTTTACATTTATTAGTTACCATGTTACATTGGGAATGTGTATTGATATTATTCATGCACCAGTGTCTTATTCTAAATTCTGGATAAGGATGAATCAGGTGGTTTGGGAAGGGTATACGTATTGGAACTTGTACCATGTTTCTATTACTAAACTATTGTCACTCACTATTTACTTTATATGGAACTCTTCTTAATTTTTATTACATTGCCTGGATTTCTCTAGACACTATTTGTTCTAACATACTGAGATTTATATATGACACCCTACACAGACCACCATTGCACTAGGGTACCCATGCAGACATTTATTGTTAATAAAAATATGGACCATGATAGATTGCATATGTTGTTTTGCGTATACCAATATGTTACATGTAGTGGACTAAGATGGGGATCTGAATGCCCGTGGAGATCACTCCAGGATATTTGTGTCATTTTCTAATTCCTGGAATTCTTTTTTTCTACTACATTAAGTTAAGTATCATCTCTATGACATGTATTCATCTATTTTAGAATATGGAGTAGGCCATTATTATAAAATAAATAATTATTGCCTTTCCCTACTTTTCAATTCATTTATATACTGCTTATGACATTGTCTTATACAAAACCATTATCAGACTGTAATGCATCATTGATAACAATGTATAGTCAACCAATTATCACCTCTTGAGACCCTTGATATTAGTCATAAATCTCTTTCCATATGAGGATATGTGCTTGAGTTCATGTGATCCACTAGTCTAGGCACCATCGTAGAGGTTATTCGGCTCGTGATGTTACAAAGTGGTGTTAGAGGTTGTTATATTTTATTTTGTATTACTATTTTAAGTTGTTAGACATGAGATTCTGTATTTGATTGATCTTTTTTAATAGTCGATCTTGGGACTGATCACCCCACGTATGGGAAATGACAATGTTTCTGGGGGTGTGAATTGATATTCATTATTTTTTATATTATTGTTGATATGGATTCACCTTGAGTGGGTGGTGTAATATCCACATAATATGATTTATATAATTCATGTAAATTTACCCTTGACATGGTTTAGCGAGGATGAAACATATCATGAATTATATTTGGTACGTTGATATTCACATTCCATGCATAGTGCCAGGACATGTAGTTGCATTTTAGGTTCCGAGATGATATGCCTGAGTGCATTAAATTCCATTCCATGTCTTGTATTTATTTAGAATTACAATTTATATTCCATGATTTGGTGATATATTTTTCAAGATATTGTGTTTTCCATCATCATATTTACGAGCAAGTTAACCATGTATCGTAATTTTGTTCTTTGTAGCATGTCTTATTGATTACAATTACATGTATCTATGATTACATCAGGTTTCTCCTTTTTGGAATATTGTAGTGACATGATAGCTTGTTGGATATGTAATTGTTTTTTTTCTAATATTTATTGGTAACAATTTAATGGATTTAAAATGCCACCTATAAAATGTATTGGTGATTTAAGGATTGGTATATTTCCATCCATTTTACGAGACTGTTGATCATGTTCATGTTGTATTATGAAATGGTTTTAAAAGTAATGTTCATGAAAATTGAATCATCAGTGGTATCCTTTTGGTGAGTACCCTTGTGTAAGGGTATATAATGTTTATCTGAGTAGACTTGGAATGGAATCATGATCTATTTATATAGTTTATCTTTCTTTTAGAAATGACATGGATGACCTACATTTGAGTCTACTGACGTTTTGTTTTTATGACCCGATGTAGGGTCAACACTTACTCATCATAAGGTCCTAGCCTGTGGAAGGTAAAACACTTAAGATCTTAAAATTCATGCTAACTCCATGAGTTTTCTACATTTTTTATTCTATTCGCATGTCTTTTTCCCAAGTTGGACCCCTTTTCTTAAAGTGAAACCCTTGTTTGGATGAGTGATCATGGAATCATGGATTATTTTTCAGGACATGAACATCGGGTAATGTTCATTTTTTAATATGTTAGACACGCTTGGGTAGGTTAATCGAATTCCTACTTGTTAGACCCTCTATTTTCCATATAGATTGATGACTATATACTTCATCATCTGAGTTAAAAGTCATCTTTATTCCCTATCGACTTGGGGTTGTATGTGTTCACCAATATGATGTCATCGAGTTATTAATGTTGTTACAAACTGGATGAGTAAAATGTAATCTTTAAGGCTTGTTTTAATGTACCACATTTTCCATGTATTATTATTTTTTAATATTATATGGAATTATTTCAAGTCCAATTGCAGAGACGACACATCATTTTGAGGCCTAGAGATCCTGGAATTTTGGTTTGAACGTTTTTTAGTTAATTGATTTTGTGTGTGTGCAATGTTGTAGAAGTTTCCAAATAGACATCACGATAAAATATATGAGGGAATTGATGCATCTAGGATGATTATTTTACCTAAGAACGATCCAAACCACAACCAATGTAGATGCGAGAAAATAATAAATTTTTGTATGATTTATGTTAAATAAAATAAATAGAAAAGTTGAATTTTTTTTATTTCAAAACGTTCAATGTAGGGAAACGACGGCATAACTATTTCGATAATTAATGACACAACATAATAAATTCAAAACAGCAACACTGACTCATTAATGTCGTAGTGTAACAGCAGCGAATCATCCTGATACAACGCTGAAATACATTCCCTCCTTTTAATGGGCTAATCGAATGTTGGTTATTGGTAGAAGATTGAGTGGAAATTTAGAGAATTATTGGAGCTTTGGAATAAACTCTCGTAAACGAATGACAACAAATCAAAAGTATGAATAGTTGTGCCAATGGAGTTGATAGATCTCAATGATGACTCGAGAACAATCCCTCCATCAGTGATCGATACCTCATTGAGGTAGGGGTTATGTTTTAATTTGTTATTCTTCTCCATTGGTAAATTCAACAACAAACACAGATCAAGAAATGAACTGGTTGATCTGTGGATATTAATTCTTTTGGGATTCCATTGTTGAGTTCATTAAATGGGAATTTATTATTCCATGTTTTATGATTTTAATTTACCATGTTTAAACCTTCTAATGGGAGTGGATTAACCCCTTGACGAATGATAGTGGAGGCTCATTCAATGTTTTTTATTGGATTTCTCCCTCCCTCGCCCCCATGTTCTTTAGGTTCTTCACAGGGATACAAACAAGTAATCTTTGTGTGCCCATTCCTCTGTGCTATGATACCAAACCAGAGATCTAACATCATGATGACCTAGTGGAGGTGTGACGGTGATGGAGGAAGCTGAATTATCATGGATCTGGAGTTATCTTTCTTCGAGCGTTCTTCGTGTGGGTTGATCAGAATGTGTTTTTGGGGCTAATCAGAGGATTGAAACTAGAGAAATCAGCATCGGGGTGTCAGGGAAACCTAAACCCTTGTGTTTTATTGATATAAAATGGCTAGATTGAAGAGCGAGCATCACCAGAGGTGCACTGGTGAAGAACCAATGATTCTGGAAATTTCTACGAAACACGGGGTGAAACGTGAAGAACAAATCTTGCGGGACCATCTCTATAGACACTAGGGTTTTGGGAGATATACAATAATCACATGACATGTGACCCCTGTTACACGGCATGTCGGCCCTTCCCTGAAACTCGGTGTGTATTCAGGGAAGTACACACACTCGGGATGGACTACACGGCTTCGATACATGCCGTGAAGACCCTACTTGGCTTTGTAGAGGTGGTTGTGTGGGACTCAACATGTATTTAGGGGATTCATGGACACTGGGTTGAGTACATAGTCATTTACTCCACCAAATAGCCAGACCATGCCGATAATATGGGTTACCCCATGTAATGGTTACACAGGATAACCAACACGGGTTGAAGCCTTGTATGGGCACACGACCACGTAACTGTAGGGAAACCTCATTACACAGACACGACTTGTGGTTCTTCCAACCCTCAATGTACATTGCCCCTTCAACACGGGATGTTCTTCTGAATCTTTTTGTTTTACATGGGATGTACACAGAGTTAAGAGACACAGCATGTGACCCTTCTACATGACATATATATCATAGAACATTGCTTCATCCTATATTCTACTATTTCATGGACACATTTTATTTGGGTTAGTTCCCCTTTTTTCATACCGATGAATGTATGGTATCATTTCCATCCACCGGAGTATGATACCTTAAGCTGGACTTTTTGAGATAGGTTTAGGTATCCCTTCGAGAGGCCTGGAGTGAGATCCTCTATCCATTCTTGACTATAGGTAAAGTAAGGTATCGATGTGACTAATCCTACATGACAATGATCATCTACATAGCTTGTGAATCTGGATGAGTTGTAGTATCTGACCAAGCCATGGTATTGATACTCATCTATGTATCATGATCTTTCCCCAAATAGTAGTGTGTTCTACCAAAATGAGTGTATCTATCTCTCAGGGATTATTCAAATGAACAGTACATCTTGGACAGATGCCATAAGATCTATCAAACATGTTGACTGAGTTCTCCCAGATGAGTGCTTTGTGTAATCTTCAAACTGAACCTCTAACGTGAGTATGCAGTCATTTAACTTGTTTCTAGACTATGGGTCTAGGTTTTGAGTATATTTGGATGTGTTTGTCTTGCTATATTTTTAGTATACATATAATAGGTAGAGGTGATTATGACTTTAAATTTCGTATATCTTTGTGGTTTTTAGGGACCTCTACTGAGTATTGTCATACTCACCCATGCATGTGGTTTTCCCACATGTGTTTTGTCTTGTGCACACGAGCATTATTTTAATGGATTCTATGGAAGAATAGGACTAAACTGAGCTTTCTGAGATCCCTATAGGACAATGTTTTCATATGGCTGTGAGCAGGAGTCCCATTACCTCTCTGATCTTATAGTTTGGACGTAGTAGTTTGCAGACACTTGTTTTTTGTTGGCTTGTATTCTTGCCTATCTTACTTTCTGCACATTACATTCTGTTATTCTCTTTTGGATGTGTTTATTTGTGTGAATTCATTTTGTTACTTTGTGGTTTTTTCATTTTTACTTTATTTATTATGAGGATGTGTTCATGTATACAAGTGTTTGGAATTTCATCCCATGTTAGAGACATGCATACTCTGTTCTAGTCACTATCCCCTGACCAATTATAGGTGGGCTTTTGGTAGTCACAGTGCTAGCCCTATTATGATGGGTCATGACAGAGCGGTATCAGAGCAAGTTGGTTCTACCATTGGAGCGAGATTCAGCGAGATTTGTTTTGGGGTATAGTATTATCTATTATGAGCTTGACATTCAGGCCAGAGACTCTACTGTTGGTGTAGGCGGATGGAAAATCCATATAGTATGACTATGATAAGATACTTTTCGATTGTGTACATGAAAAAACTAGTTAAAGGGATAAAACATAATGGTACTTGAATTATATAGGAATGTGTTCAATTTTACTTGTCCTTTATTTTAGCTATCAATATATACTCATTGTCCATGGTAAATCTTGTTTCTTTACAGGATGCCTCTGTAATGCATAACTGCTAGGATTCATCAGCTCGATCGCAGGGATGACCCCCTCAATGATGAGGCTTTGATACATGGACATGTTCTCTAGGTGTTACCTCCAGGTGGTTCGCCATGTCTTCCACCACCAACATAGAATCTTGTAGTACATGCAGTACCGACTTATAATGGGATACGGCTGAGTGTGCTTCATGAGTTTCAAAGATAGAAACCCCATAGGTTCCATGGAAATTCAAACTATCAAGCGGCTGAGGACTGGCATGAGGTGGTGAAAAGATATTTCCATCTTGTGAGGACAACAGTGGACCAGATGGTGATCCTACGAATGATCCTTCTGTAGGGTTTAGCAGAACGATTGTGGAGTTTGACCAGACAGAATCACGACAAGGAGAATCCTTCATGGATGGGGTTTGAGCGACTCTTTAGGGAGGATTTCTCCCCAGTTACTCTGTAAGAAGTGTGTATCGAGGAGCTTCTTTAGCTCCAACATGGTATTTTTCCAGTGACCTAGTATTCATCAAGGTTCACCAACCTTTCTAGGTACATGATAGATATGGTCAGGGATCAAAACATCAAATATCATACAGTCTAACGAGGTATACGATGGGACATAAAATCCAGTTTCAGGCCTCTATGAACTTCAACTTATGTTGTAAGTCTCAAGTGGGCTTAGTGATTAATAGATTAATGGAAGAGTAGAGAAAGTCATTTGATGTCAAAAGAATTCAGGCAGGTGTGGAGACCACATATTATAGGAGATGATAGTTGGAACAAGGTTTGGGTCATGAGATACGTCTCACAAAGACCCAGAATAGGGGATCAAAAACCCATAAATCTCAGGATGGATCCACTCCACATTGGGCGAGGCGATGATACTCGTGTGATGGTAGGGGGAGTCACTCTAGAGACTATCGGACCAATCGAGCAGATGATAGGGAAGAATTTGATGGACCATTGAGGCAGAGGCAGAGAGTGGAGCAGGCCGACCAACCAGGTTGTGGATGTGGCATATGAGCATGGAGATATGAAGGTGGTGTCAGATGCTTTGATCTAATCCCACCACCACCCCAAGAGGTCTACAGTAGACTTAGGGAGCTGGGGGTACATGGGGGATAACTGCATGTGGTTGAGTTGTACAACCCATGGACTCCATGGATGATCCAAGGTATGATCTATGTCTCTTCCATGTTACTTGTCATACATATAGACATAGGTTCTAGTCATTCCTTCTTTTTTAAATGCCTTTTTTTTAAAACCCTGAGATTATGGACGATCTGTTGACTCAACCCACATGCTTGTTTACACCTACGGGAGAAGATTCAATGATTATAAATTTTTTCAATCTATATGATCTTTCCCTTAGAGGTTAGAGTTTTGGTTGGAACCTTTTGGTGGCAGCGTCAAGGCCATACAATGTCATTCTCTGTATGGATTGTTGATCTACATCCCAGGTCCATATTGACTGCATTATGCGAATAGTGCAGTGTTTCCTCTATGATGGGAAGAGTTTATCCTTGGTCGATGAAAAGGAGACCCAAGAAAAATAGGATGATCAAATTCATAGGAGGGTTCAACTGATCAATCATAATTTTTCAATCCATACCCTCAGAGTAGTATATGTTGTGAGATTATAGATACCCATAGTAGTTGAAAAGTACAGTGACGTCTTTCCCGAAGATGTTCTAGGGCTTCCTCCTCAATTGGTGATCGACATCTGCATCGACTTACACCCTTGGACTACACCAATGTTCTCACAAGTGTATTAGATGGCTCTCTTATAGCTTCAAAAGGTGTGGGTAAAGTTGGATGATATGCCGAGTAAGGTCTTCATAAGACCGAGTGATTCACCCTGGGCAGCCCCAGTTTTGATTTCCCAGAATAAATACAAGAGTTTTATGTTGTGCGTGGATTACCAATTCCAGAACCAAGTGATAGTGAAGGACATATTTCCGCTGTCCGGGATTGACAAACTCTGCGATCTAATGTGATGGGAACATTGGTTCTCGAAGGATGACTTCATGTTTGGTTATAACCAACTTCAGATACGAGATGAAGATATACCGAAGACGTATTTCAAATACTTATACGGTCACTATGAGTACATGGTGATGCATTTTGGTATGATGAGCACCCCTAAAGTGTTTATGGAACATATGAACTTGATCTTATATCCATATTTAGATTGTTTAATAGTGGTTTTCATCAATGACATCTTTGTATACTTGGCATTAGAGGAGGAGCACATGGGACACCTTCAGATGGTTCTAGACGTAATCCGAGAGCACCAGCATTATATGAAGATCTCAAAGTTCTAGTTCTTGACACAAGGGGTCCAATTTCTGGGACATATTATCTCAGTAGATGGAGTAGTAGTGGACCCAACCATAATCGAGTTGGTGTTAACATAGGATCCCCCGTAGAGTGTCGTCGAGGTGCTGAGCTTTCGTGGGATGGTAGGATACTATCAGATATTTTTCCGTAATTTATCCCAGATATTTGAATTGAGGATAGCTTTGACCCGGAAGGGGTTGCCTTTTGTCTAGACAGAGTAGTGAGAATAGACTTTCTAGAAGCTAAGTTAGTGTTTGACGAGCGCACCAGTCTTGAGATTTCAAGAAGTGGGTTTTGAGTATGAAGTTTTCTACGATGCATCAGGAACCAAGATCAACAGTGTCCTGATGTAGAGATAGTCTTTGATTGCTTATGGTTCGCACCAGCCTAGGACACATGAGCAGAACTGTGCCACCCATGAACTTGAGTTGGCAGTGGTAGGATTTTCTTTGAATATGTGGTCACACTACCTTATAGACGGTCCGTTTATCATCTACTCATACCACATGACCGTCAAATACTTATTCTCTCAAAAGGATCTAAATTTGTGGTATTGAAGATGGGATGAGTTCTTAAATGACTACAATTATTAGAACATCTATAACTCTGAGAAAGGAAATAAAAAATATGTTCCCTTAGCATAAGATCAACTCACAACTATATCGTGAGGCGATAGAGAAGTAGTGTAATGGCCCGGACCTCTCTAGTCAATTACATTGTGAAAATGTGGTGTTTGAGGTGTTCTTGGAGGTCATGGTGACTTATACACAACACTTTTCTAAATTTCCAATTTTGCAAACAATTCCATCAGTGAACAGTTCTATCGGTAACCTATAATGGTAGGTGAACAGTATTCTATTGGTGAGGTTCAGTGAACAGTGTTATATCGGTGAGTTTCAGTGAATTGTGTTATATATGTGTGGTTCAGTGAGCAGTTCTATCGGTGAGGTTTTTTGATTAGTTCTACAGGTGAGGTTCTGTGAATAGTTCTATTGATGAGCTTTTGTGAATAGTTCTATCGGTGAGGTTCGGTGAACAATTCTATCAGTGAGCTTCTGTAAACAGTTCTATCAGTGGGGTTCAGTGAACAGTTCTATCGGTGAGGTGATGTGAATAATTATATCAGTGAGGTCCTATGAATAGTTCTTTTAGTGAGGTATTATGAACAGTTCTATCGGCGTGGTTCTGTGAACAGTTCGTTCGGTGAGGTTCTGTAAATAGGACTATCGGTGTGGTTTAGTGAAAAGTGCTTCCAGAATGGTGAGGTCTATCGATAACCTCTATCGGTAACCTCTAATGGTAGGTGTATAGTAACGGTACATCTACAGTAATGGTTGGTGTATAGGGTTTCCAGAATGGTGAGGTCTATTGGTAACCTCTATCAGTAACCTCCAACGGTAGGTGTACAATAATGGTAGGTGTACAGTAGCCGTAGGTGTACAGTGTTTCCAGAATGGTGAGGTCTATCGGTAACCTTTAATGGTAGGTTTACAGTTACGGTATGTGAAAAGTAACGGTAGGTTTACAGTAATAGTATGTGTACAGTGATTCCAGAATAGTGAGGTCTATCGGTAACCTCTATCGGTAACCTCTAATGATAGGTGTATAGTAATGGTAGGTGTACAATGTTTCCATCTTCCTACAGGTCTCCCCTTTTCCATTTCCTTTGACATAAAATACATTTAAAACCTTATTTAAAAGACCCTTAAGGCCGATTCAAAGTCCATAAATCCTATATTAATTGTTCATATGGCTCGGGATGTTTTTACTTGTTCATACCGCGTGGGTAAATGTGATCCACTTATAATGGGGAATTATGTGTATCTTAAAATGTCACCCCATTAAATCTTCAAAAGGGACAAGATATCTTCCTCCCTTGTTCTTACTCTTTGTTCTTGGCAGTGAGATTATAGATCCTTTCAATACTTCCCGTAAGAGTTTCAAAATCAAACATTACTCCTCTGATTGGTTCTGCTCAGTTTCGATGCATCCAAGATTTATCGTTAAATCTTCGATATAAGGTATGTATTATCGTCGTTCCTTTGGGGATCATCTACACATGTTTCTTCTTTCAATATTGTAGCTTGTAATCTCCATTAATATGATTGAGTTTTCTTGGTGTTCAGTTGGTTCACTCGTACAGTGGAATCCTAGGGTGGATGTAGTTGTCGCAGGAGGAGGATCATGACCTGTTGTATGGATATGGAATGTGAGGAACTATTTTAGGTAGGGGATTCATTGCTTCTCATTTCATTTACGTGAAACTATATTTTTATCATGTTTCAACCCACTGGACCACAATGTAATTGACATAAAAAATGTTTGAACCAAATAAATAAATTGATATTGATTGTAAGTTAATTCACCTTATTTTGCTAGAAAATTGGGATATCTATGATTTACCTGATTAGCTTTTCGTTCTTGATGAAAATTGGTAAAGAACGTAAATTGGAAGTAATTGATAACTGTTGTCTATGGATAAAGATGCATGTAAATGAATCTATTTCTTCTTGTTCTAATTTGATGTTAATCAAATTGGTGAAGTAAGCATGTTTAATTTCTTAGGATAGCTCACTGATTAGGTTACCTGAATTCTGGAACCTATGAATAATAAATATGTTAATTCACGATGGATTAAAGAATGTATTGTTTGATAATTCCTTGAAGGGTTCTGAGTTACCCTCTTGATTGTTAATGGTCAAATAGCCCAATGGATGTGATGTTTGTTTTTCCTGCGGGTTGTGTTGTGATGTGATCCTAGTTGGGTGTTGTGATATGTGGGGGCATTGAGGCTTTTAGTTTTGGATGCATATTATGCCTAGAGTGGTGAGATGCATCGGTTTATTCATGTGGGATTTGGGAGGACACTAGGGATGATGGAAAGGGGTGGATTTTATTGTTGGATGCTTGCTGATTCATTTGGTTGTTCATCTACAATAATTTTCCCCACTTCTCAAGGTAGCTGGTCTTACTTATCCTTCTTCTAAAAGAGGCAAATAAAGGTGGGCTATGCAACGTGCTTTCCATTTTTTGTCTTCTCAAGGAAGTATGGGTATATGCTCATGCTATAAGCGACAAAGACTCGACGGACAGTACATCTACTCACCATGTTGAGCCTCCTTGTGTTTAGTAGCATGAAATGTTTTTCCAGAATGCATGGGAATGTGGGAAAGTAATTATATAATGAATAATTCAATAAATGGTGTTAACTAGTTGGGTTGGTGTTTTTTGGAACATAATGATGTGGTTGAAATTTTGAAGGAACCTTTGACTTTGAGTGTGATGATAATGAAATTTAATTTAGAATTGTTCATGGATAATTAATTTTTAATGAATTAATTAACATAAAGTGGAAATGAGAAAAAGGGAATTAAGTAATATAATAAAACTCATTAAATGGTTGTGTGTAAAGAGGATACCTAGTCTTAGAAGTAGAAGCCTGTATTCTGAGAGACGTTAGTTGTAGTTGTGTCTAAGACTAGGTTATTCCCATAGTGTGGTTGTGAGATATAGTATGTCATGTACTTTTTTTTGTTTCTATATGCTACTCCACGGTGTCGGTAATGGAAAGTAACACCCACAGGATTCTGAGCAGGGGGGGCTATTTTCCCCAATATTCCGGTGGGAGGATGAATGGCTGACTACCCCTTTTGGACCTACTCACTTCTCTTGGTAGTTACTCGTACTGGTAGGCACAGTGGATATTTTTCTCCATATATGTGGTTAGAGGGTCTTAATGGCTTGTGGTTATTCGCACACATATATTCTATATATAGTATCCTATAGACTACTATAGGTGTAATGTGTATATGCTGTGATGGATTGAGGATCCTTAATCAGTGTATGGGCTGTAATGGATTGAGGTATAATTCCTGATGTATGATACCCGTTATGCGGGCTGTGGTGGCTCCTAGAAACTACATGGTTACATTTCTTACGTTGAAATTGTGGTTTTGTTTCATGAGGTTCTGATTGTGGTGTTTCACCCAGGTATCTGCGGGCAAGCCTTTTTGGAGAGAGATGTATTGGACGTGCGATGTTGGGGTAAATAGCCAAACCAGTGGGGAAGTAGAAGTGGGGTACCCTTGATATTCTTATTTATGTTATATATTCTTGTATGCGTTACTTGGTGAGAGTAGACATGGTGAGTTTGGGAACTTAGTATACCTATTTAGGTGATGAGTTAGTTTCACTTGTTGTTCACTGTGCTCTAGCATGCATTATTTACTTTTTCATGAGAGGCTTCAGGGAGGATACTACTGAGTATACTGTTATACTCACCCTATGTTTATATAAAATATTTTTAGGTCACTTGGAGTATGACTGATATCAAGATGTTTTCTACTATCTTGGGGTTGTAGGAGCTCTTCGTGCGAGTGGTTGCTATTGTTTTTTACTTTCTTTTTGGTACTTGCAGTTTTTCTCTTCTAGTTGTAGTAATTTCTCATGACATTACATATGTGAAATTGGGTTATCTTTTATATTTCAGTTCTGAGTTGGAGTTGGTTAGTGTCTATCTTATCTTTCTCCTCTACATGTGTTCTATTTGAGGTTAATTCCTCACATTTGTGTGTTTACTATACCATCGGTGCTATTCTCCAACCCGGGGCCTACTGGAGGCGGGACTCGGGGGTCATTATCTCCCTTCTCACATTATAGACCCAGGAGGGGTACACATTGTGGGGAGTGGGTCGTGACATGTTGTACTTGTTAAAATTATCCTTTGTGGATAGAGAGGAGGCAGCTTACCTTATGTCGACTGTTGTCACCCCTCCACTCTTAAAACTAGTTATGGGGGCACAACATGGGGATATCAGTTGTGTGGATTTACTTCATTAGATATCCTCAAGACATAATTTTGATATATATTTTCATGGTTGGGAGATCATTGATCTTTCTAGAGGACGCACGGTCGTGCCAATAGTGTTTCAGAAGGAGGTTCTAATTGATATTTCACACATCCCGCATGGTGTTACATCTTAATGTGATGAAAATGTACCAGGACGTCTAGAATCTATTTTGGTTGATAGGTATGAAGAAGGAAGTTGCAGAGTTCATTTCTCAATGCCGTACATGGTAGCAAGTGAAGTTTGAGCACCATGTTCCAATATGGTTAGCTCACCCCCACAAAGTGCCGGAGTGGATGTGGGATGGGATATCAATTGACTTCGTGGTGAACTAACCATGAAATTCCAAGGGACACGATTCAGTTGGGGTGATTGTTGACCAACTCAACAAGTCAGCCAACTTCTTAGCAAAAAGGGAGAAGAGATCTCTAGAGAGCTTGGGGACCTCTACATGAAAGAGATAGTTTGGCTTCATGGAGTCCCTTCAATGATACACTCGGATTGCAATGCTCGTTTCAAATACCAGTTGTGGAAGGAACTGAAGTATGCATTAGGGACTCAGCTACTATTGAGCACGACATTCCATCCCCAAACCAATGTTCGAACTGAGTGGACAATTCAGGTTCTGGAGGATTTGATGATGGACTATATCTAGGGAATTTGTCACCATTGTGGTGAGGCACATACAACTGGTGGAGTTTTCATACAATAACTGCTAACACTCCACCAATGGTATGGCACCGTTTTGAGGCCTTATATAGGCATCCTTACAGTTCATCCATTTTCCTGACCAACCATGGAGAGTCAGCACTAATGGGTCCAGAGTTGATGAGATCTACCACCAATAAGGTATGGATCTTGTAGGAGTAGATGAAGTCTTCAAAAATCCAGAATATATCATATGCTAACAAGTGACAGAGTCCTTTGGAGGTCGAGGAGGGAGACCATGTAGTCTTTTCGGTCTCACCACGATGATGGCTATGGAGATTTGGTCCGGATGATAGATTGTCCCCAAGGTTCATCGACCATTTTCAGATATTGTGCAGAGTTGGTTTATGGGAATACCGCATAGATCTACTACCACAGTTGCACCAAGTACATGATGTCTCCACGTGTCACAACTGAGGAGGTAAGTTCATAACCCATCACCTGTCTTGTACTAGGGTGAGTTGGACATCGAGGATGGATAGACCATTGTAGAGTACCTGATGAAGATCAAAAATCGACAAGAGGGATTACTTCATGGGTGATTTATTCCCTTAGTGCGCATCTGGAGGTAGTGCAAAAACCTTCAATAAATATTGAGGGATTGGGAGGCCTAGTTGTACCTAGTACCCTCCACGTTTTGAGTAGCGCTTGATTAGGATTTTCAAGAATGTAAATCCCCAAGGTAGGGAAAATATAATACCTCAAATATTCCATGTATTAATTTATTTAAATTTTATATGGAATTGTTTTGAGTCCATGAATGTAGATGACATGTCATTTCAAAGCCTAGTTATCCCAAAATGGAGGATTGAACGTTTTTTTAGTTAAGTGAGTCAGTGTGTGTGCACGGTTGTAGTAGTTTACAAACAGACTCCCAGATTACAAATTTTAGGGCACCATTGCATCCAATACGATGACTATAACTATGAACGAGGATATCCAAGACCGGCGGGATTGAGATAGTAAATTATTTTTATAAAATTATGAGTAAAATAAAATAAATTTAGAAGTTTATTTTATTTTATTGGGAAATGATTGATACAATGCAATGACAGGGCAGCTGTTTTGATAATTAATGGATCAACATAATCAACTTGAAAGGTAAACAATGACATATTGATGCCACATCATTATGGAAGGGACTAAACATGATTGAATACTCAAAAGTGCTCCCTCATTTTAATGGGTTAATCAAATGTTGGTCATTGTTAGATGATTGATAGAAACTATGGTGAATAATTGGACCTTTAGAAAGAACTATCGACAACGAACAATGATGAATCAAAAATGTGAATCATTACACCATCAAATTTGAAGTAACTAGGAAATAATAGTAGCATGATCCTTTCATCATCAATCTATCCCTCCTCACTGTAGAGGTTTTTTTAGGATGATGTTCTTCCTCATTCTCTAATTCAATGATGAACACATATCAACCAAAAAACTTCTAGATCCACACAACATTGTTATTTTGTAGGGATTTATTGATTTTTTTCTTGGGGAATTTATTATTTCATGTTTTATGCTTTTAATTTACACCATTTAAACTTCTAACTAGAGGGGAATAATGCCGTTACGAATTAATGCAGAGCATCGTTCCTCTTTTTTAATAGATTTCTTCCTCCCTCTTCCAAGAATTCATTAGGTCCTTCAAGAGGATACGAACAAGGAATCATTATGTTCCCATTACTCAGTGCAAAGATCCTTAATTGGAGATCTGACATTGTGAAATCCCATCGGATGTGAAACGTCGACAACGGAAGATTAATCGACATGGTTCAAGAGTTCTCTTTCTTCGACTATTCTTCTTGTTCGTGGAAAAGATTTCATTTTTGGGGATGATCAGAGGACTAAACCCAGTGGAATCCTCTTCTGGGTGTCGAGGAGACCCAAACCCTTGCGTTTCATGGTGATCAGATGAATAGATCAAGGAATGGGTATCCCCAGAGGTGTGCTAGTGAAGAACCAGAAAATCATAAAAATTTCAAAAAACACGGCATATAGCCTAAAGAACACATCATGTGAGACAATATTTGGGCCTCAATCGTTTTGGGAGACATATTGGTATCACATGATGAGTGACCCCTATCACAAGGCATGCCGACCCTTCCCTGATGCTCAGTGTGTATTTTGGGAAGTTCATCGACAGGTGATGGACTACACGGCTTCCCAACACGACATGAAGACCCTCTGTGGCATGGAAGATTTAGCTAAATAGGACTCGATGTGTATCTAGGGGATACACGGACATGTGGTGGAGTACAGAGCTTTGTAGTCCACCACACGGCCACACCAGGCTGGTTACACTAGTTACCCAATTTACTGGTTACATGGGATGTCCCACATGGGTGGAAGTCAGGTTTGGGCACACGACCACATACATGGAGGGAACCCTGATTACTCAGACACAGAGATGGATCTATCCTACTTTTTTTGTACTTACACCCATTCAACAAGACATGTTCATCTAACTCTTACTGTTTTATAGGGAAATTATAGAGAGTCGTGAGACACGATCTGTGTCCCTTCAACACACTGTGTATATCCCAGAAAAAGGCTTGATCCACTTGTCCACTATTTCATTGAAAATATTAGTTTTGGTTAGTTCCCTATTTTTGGTTCATTCCCCTAGAGGTTAGGTATTGTTTCCATCCACTATAGTATGATCCCCTCAGCAGGACCTTTCGAGATAGAGTTAGTTATCCCTCCGAGAGACCCGGAGCAAGATCCTCTATCCATCCTTAACCCTAGGTAGAGTTAGGTATTGATGTGACTAATCCCAATGGATGCAAATCCTCTACATAGGAGGTGAATACGGATGAGTCGCGATATTTGACAAGCCCCTAAAAGTGATCCTTTTCGGTGTATCGTGATATTTCTTCATCTAGGAGTTTGTTCTCCTGGAATGAGTGTATCAATCTTTCATGGAATTTCCAGTTGAACAGCACTACTCGGACGAACAATATCAGAGCTATCAGACTCATTTTTTGAGATTTTATTAATGATTACTTTGTGGAATCTTAAAATTGAAACCATGGTGTGGGTATGTGGTCATGTGAGTTGTCTTTAGTCTATGAGTTTGGGTATCAAGTTTATTTTGATGTTTTTTCCTTATTAAATGTTTAGTAAACATGTACTAGGTAAAGCAGATTGTACCTTTACATTTCGTATTTCTTTGTGGTTTTTAGGGTACTCTACTGAGTATTGTTATACTCACCCCTGCAAGTGATTTTTCCACATGTGTCTATCCCATGCAGAAAAGAATCCTTTTGATGGAGTCCAAGGAAGAAAAGGACCAGATGTATCTTTTAGAGTTTCCTATAGGAAGAGGTGTTCGAACAACTACGAGTAGCAGTCCTAGTACCTCTTTGTGCTTAGAGGTTGGACTTCTTAGATTGAAGACTCTTTTTTTGGTGGTCCAGTATTCTTTCCAAGTATAAATTTTTCACTTTAGTTTCTATTGTACACTATTGTTAGGGTTTTTTTTAATGCATGATTTTTGTATCTTAGTGGAGTTTTTTCATTTCATCATTTTTGGGATTATAGATTTGTGAATTTGTATAGTTATTTTGTAAATTCCATCCATGTCAGTGATATGCCTACTTGGTACTAGTAACCAGCCCATATTTTATTAAAGGGGGCTTGTCGAGTCGCGGTGATGGACCCACTAAGATGGGTCATGAAACTTGTTCTATTAAATTTGAATTGTGTCATCTCCATTGAAGAGTGACATGAACGTTAAATGAATCAATTTTTCCAATTTATTGGATGAATTCTTGAGACTTGGGTGTTTTGACCCACCATTCAGTTTGGTTGGGTTTTCCTGACAATTGTTTAAAGGTTTTTTCTTATGGCGGTTCAGACCATGTGCACTTTTGAGCGACTAGTCTATCTTTATTTTTTACATTTAGGACACTCCTATGGTGGGAAGAGTTATTCTAGTTATGTTAAATATATGATACTTTGAGTAGAAGGAACACAACCTGATAAAACAACTATAGAATTGTCAGGCTTACATAAATTCCATGATTCTTTTAAACTATAAATTGTATAGGTGCTTTCTCGAGAACACGATGTTTGTGTGGTTTGTGGCATATGGAAAATATGAGTGACATCATTGGTTTTGGGTGGACTAAGTTTGTCAGTGTTGAGTGATCATGATTTTTCTTGGGTGGTGAAGGCTCTGTGATCGGTTAATGGGGGTGCATCAGTGAGTGATGTCGAGCTACTTCTTTGAAGTTGACAAGTTGTGGTTTGACTATTATTATATCCCGCACATGAATATGTTCGACTGTAAGCTATTTAATTATTCTTAGTGTGTCCTACTTAGTTACTAGCTTGTACCATATCTTGACACCATCTAGGTACACTAAGAGAGTTCTGATATTATTCCATGAAATGTTTTTCTATATGTTAGGCTTGTTTGATTACTACTTTTTGTTCATATTTCCAAAGGAATTGTTTTAATCAAATCTGGGTTTTTCTTCACTAACCAAGGTAATCCTATTTAGGAAATCCGTTTATTAACTATTGTAAAAAATTCATTTAATTTGTCTTGACTTATAGGACTATGCCACTATGGGATCAATCAATTCTCTTATATGGACTTTATGGACTTGTACCAATGTCTAACTCATAAACATGGAGTATGAACAACCTTGACATTGTTTTTTTCACTCATTTCCGGCCAATTTGAGGTCACCCTAAACATTTTGTTGGGCTTGGTGATGATTACGACAATGAATGTCCCCAAAATTCTGGTATTAACTTCATTGGATTTGTTTGCAGTTAATGTGTGATACCATTGAAAAAATACATCACATTTCATTTTATAAAAAATATAGCCTTTTAGACAGAGCCAGTTTTAGAATAGTTATTAGGTGTGGCTCAACTAGTTTTCTCAATTGTTCAATGGATTGTTAAGTGAATGACCATTTCTAGTACTTCGTCATATGTGGTGAGTTTGGTTTTCATCGTCCACTACTTTTTATAAAAATTTGGATCGACTGGGCCTTTGAATTAGATAGATAATCGACTGTTTTATCCATTTTTTAAATCACATGTGAATTGTCACTATAACACTTAAGGGTGTTCCTAATAAAACATTTATATGGTGAAGGGTTCTGGGGCTTTGAAATTTCCCTTATTAAATTTATATCCTTATGTAGTAAGTAAATTTTTCTAGATTTTTGAAGAGATGATGACATGGTTGTCTCTCTAGCTCAATGGTCATTGACTAGTTCGTTTTTGAAGTTTCTATTTGAAAATGAACATTGGATTAGATCCTAATGGCTTTTGTGACTCATGCCTAATCAATTCACCAAGGTGTGTTGTCGTTTGGAGATGTAATGCGGCCTTTTTTGTGTTACATTATGAGAAATGTAGATTAGATAAGGGTTACATTATTCTCGAACACTTCATAGGGATGATATGTTCTAAGGTGGGAAGGTTGTAAAGTCCCATGTTTTGAACATGACAAAATCAAAAAGGAAATTAAACTTTATTCATTAGCAGTATAGGGTGTTTTTAAAATCGATTGTCCGAACATTTTATTTTTGATTGTTTTTATTTCTGTGTGTTTTTCTAATGAAATAAAATTAAATAAATTATATGTAAAATGGAAAGTAAAATAAATGTCAATTAAATAGAAAAATAATTATTATTATTTTAATTATAATAATAATTTCATTATTATGATGATGATGATTATTATTATTATTATTATTACCATTATTAGTAGAATTATTATCATTAACTATTATTATAATATTTATCATTATTGTTTTTGTATTTAGTTTAAGGTTATTATTTTTATTTCATAACCAAGGGTCTCTCCATCCCCTTCATGTGCCGCACATTATCACCATTGGAGATCCCTAAAACACGTAACCCAAATCCCTCATCCCTTCCTTCATGCACTAATTTCCATCATCCTTCCCTCAACATCATAATCAGTCTAGGGATATACGCCCTTCTCCCCCTTATACTATTATATTGAGGCTGATATTTCATCTCCCCATCACCCGGGTAGGTTTTCCTGAAACATTGGGTAAAGGGGTTAATCAATTTTGGTTTATTCATTGGATGTTATGGTATGAAATAGGCTCCTTGGGTCTTGTTATTCCATGTTGGAGCTACCATCACCAAAGGCGAAGCCATTTGGGATGTTCCGGTTTTCCGCTGCCATCCGATGCAAGGTATTGTTTACACATCCTGGCCTTGAATGATCTAAATTATGGTCATTAATTGTATAATGTTTCCTAGTAATTTATTTGAGGTGAATTTTTCCTTTTGGCATATTTTTGCGTCCTTCAAAGATTTTGGATGCCTTGATTTCTCTCAAGAATGTTTTGATCATATTCGGAGGTCCTCACATGAAAGTATCAATGATGGTATAATATATATATATATATATATCCTCAATGCATGTATTCAATCATGGAGTGCAGAATACATGCACTTGTTCTAGGGATATATATATATACGAATGTTTTTTCATGTGTGTGGAGAAGTTCCGAGCAGTCGCTAATAAATCTATCTATTTTTGAATATTAAATTGGTTCATATTATGGTGTAGGGTCCCTTTCCATAGAACTTGAATTTTAGTAATGAATTTATTAATTTATTATCATATTGTTCATAGTTTTTAAATTATTGTAGAATGGTTCATATATTAAGTGTTTCCTATGATAATATTGATGAAGTGATTAAATGGTATTAATGATTGTGTGATAATAAAATTCATGGATTTATAATTAAAAACCTATGTTGTTGTGAGTTTCCTTCAAACTAAAAATGTACTGATAGGATTTTATTCTTTACTTCCTTAATGCACTTGCATCTCTTTATTATTAGGATTATAATTTCCAAATGGAATTATTTTACATGTCCCTTCATAGTTATTGGTAAATGACGTTGCATCCTTGAAAAATGATATATAACACAAGAAACCACCAAAGAGTGTGGATCAAAATTTAATTATAATTTCTAGTGTAGGGAGACTACCATCTTCCCTTTACATTATAACTTATGCCATGTCATCGTTTTGTGCTACTCACCGCAACCTTCCAGTGATGCCTTTCTATCACTTATTAAAATGGTTTTTTTGTTCTTTCATGGACGTTTTGGCCTTCGTTTATGGAGAAACCCATTTAGGGAATTCGTTTTTACACTAGGACACCCTTTGGGTGTTCCCAGTCTAAATAGCGTTTTTTACATATGCCTTATATAATAAATGTAATGTGACAATTTTAATTGAATCCCGTAGCAGATGAATCATATTAGCATACATCATTAATTTTCATTATAATATATTGTTCCATGAATGTTGACGCTATGTTCTTTTATTTATATTTTGTTTCTCATGTAGGTGCCTAATTTTGATGCCCTGTTTTAGTGGATTAATATTCTTTCTAATATTTTTATCTTGCTTTATTAAAATACTATAATTATCATGCAATGGTTAAGTTCTTACATTTTTTCTAAATTCAATATGCTATGCTGAGGGCTTAGATTGTTTTACTTGTTGTCTTGAATAGCTTGTGTATCATGGTACTAGTTTTATTAGCATGATTTATGTATATTCTTTCCATGTGATATAGCTATTGAGGTTTTACATAGAATTTATTTTGGATATTATGGTTCAATTGATGCAGACGGGTGTGAGAACAAGGGTTTTGTACTAAGGACTTATTGATGATATCCTGTGACTGTATGGTTATACCATGATATATCAGGGGTGATGCTTTTTCTTTTAAGGTGAGGGATTATTAGGGAATTTAATATTCTTCTGGGTGATATTGGTTCTCTAGGGAGCAACTGTGGATTAACCCATTAAAAACATGGCTACAACATGCCATGGGTGATACTATGTCCTCTAGTGAGGTACCTAGGATATACTCATAGTCACCTTTCCTCGAGCATTATGTAGTCTTTTGAAATAATTCCATGGATGGTCTCGGTGGTATCAAATAAATTGAAGGATGTACAATAGAGATACCTTGAGGACATGCTCCCATTCTAATTCTATATTTGAGTGAACTGTATTGAATAACTGCTTTGGTTGAATTTAATGTGCTATACACATTGATTCTATTTATATTATTTCCTTCACATGTGACTATTCTCTCTTTCTTATTAGCATTCTTATGTGATGTAATTGTAATTAGACCCCATGCCTAATCACATTATTGGTGGTGAAACTTTTATAGTTGACTTGTTACATTTGGCACTTGAACACGTATTATTCTAGACATGTACCTTTTTGGATATCATGTCTTAGGAAGAAGCTGGTGGTATCAGAATTTCATCCATTTAAGAGCCCAAACCGTGTTTCTATTAATAACTTTTAATCACTGTCTATATATTTTATATAGATTACTTCTTAATTTATATTTAATTTTCTATATTAGGCCAGATATCAGGGGAGCTGACCTACAATGATTTATATCTCACATATTTAATAGGCCATCATTGCACTGTGGTAAATGAGTACGCCTTTCTTGTCCATAAGACTATAAACCATTATTGATTTCTTATGTTGTGTTATTTTTACCTGGATGTTTGGAGCAGAGGACTAAGCTAAGAATTGGATGACCTTTGAGATCACCCATTGGGATTTGGTGTATTTTCCTTATGCTTAAAATTCTATATTGTTTAATAATTTTATTTATGTATCACCACCTTGACATGCTTTACCCCTTTTTATAATATGGCATTGTAAATTTTTATAAAATTGTTAATTATTGGCTTTTAATATTTTCTAGTTCATTTATTTACTAATTTTTCCATATTCTTATAATTATTCTCTATCACATCATTATGAGTCTCTGATAATGGTTTATAGTCACCCCATAATCACCTTTGGAGACCCTCACTGCAAGTAATTATCCTCCGGTGTATGGGGAGATTCGTATGAGGTGGTGTGACCCATTAGTCTATCCACTATTTAAGAGGTGATCCGGGTCAGGATGTTAAACCATGATTAGTTATTTAATTTTTCATTATAATAAATTTATTGATTTTGTGATGTTTATAGATAAATTAAATTGAATAGAGGACATTTATTTCCATTTTCATTGTCTATATTGGAATTTTTATTTAATTCTTGATCCTTTTCATAAATTTTTTTATTTTGAAGATATGGTGTTCTGATTTGTAGTAGTTAATATGATTGATAAATGGAGGCTTTAAAGTTTATATTTGTACTACATTTGCGATTTTTTTATATTTATTTATCATAGTGGATAAAAAATTGATTTTTCCCATGAAGTCGGTAAAGAAATAATACAAATTTCACAATTGAGGGGTAAAATGGTAATTTTAATATATTATGTAATCCAAAGTAAAATTGGAGATATATTCCATGAACCAAAAATATTATTCTAAAATATACATAGATTTTTTATTTGAATATAAGGATATTTGATTTTCATTATTTTAATTAATATTATTTATTAATATAACACTTAATTATTATTTTGTGGATAAAACAATTATATCATACTTATGAGAACAAAAATTAAAATTTCATCACTATACTATTGTGGGAGTCACAATGTTTCATTTAATTCTATCAAAATTCTCTATCTGAATTTAGTCCCCATACATCCCTGATGGTTAAAAAATTACATTAATCATCTCATTAATCACCGTTTATATAATCAATGATTAAGTGAAATATATAATTTTTACAATACTACAAATATAATATATAAAAAATTAAAATATTTCAATGAAATTTTTTCTATGTTCATTATATTTAATTTTCAATCACCTATACCTCTCCTTATATTGGTGACAAATGTCTTGAAGGCAATTGATTGGGGAGGAAGATAAATAGAGTAATCAACATAGGAATGAGATGATTTAGAATTTACATAAAACACGATTATGGGTTCAGTCACGTATGGAAATGATTGGAGTTATGTGTCTCCAATATGAGTATGTAGGGATATGGTGATTAGGATTTGGAATTGGTTAATGAACCAAATTCATATCAAATACAAACAAAAAATACATTAAAGGATCCATTATGGGGGTTTTATTCCATCTTTTATTGTAAAATTGTATTGAAATTTTTTTAATGTATTTTTTATTAAATATTATACAAAAAAAGATATAAAATAGCCTACATGTTAGGTAAAGGATAATTTTCCCCTAGGAAATATGCATTAGTCCATAAAAAATAAAAAATTATCAATATATTGGATTATTAATGGGGAAAAGTTCATATGTATGTTAATATTTGGATTATGAGGGATTATTCCCAGGAAATACATTTTTTAGTGTTTGAATTCGTACTAGGAGAAAATGGGGGTGTGTTGAGTTGATAATGGATAGTTGAACATGAATAGGATTTGGTGAAAAAATCTCCTAGTGTAGTGGTGGTATAATATCGATGGGTATCTTATGTTGGGATCACTATGCTAGGCTATTGGGGTTGATATCTGATGTGGTATTGTCTAATGTTGTGTGATGGACATGGACCAATATTCAGTGGTAGACTATAATCTGTGAGGAATAAGGTTTCTATATATATATATATAATTTTTGTTTTTGGGAGGATAGAGAAAACTTTATATAATATTATTTAGTTTATATTCAAAAGATTACAGGAATGGGAACATTGGTATATTTTAGTTAATGAAATATCTAATGGTTTTTGAAATTCGTAGTGGGTAGGTTTTTGGACATATAATATAATGTATAAAATGGGATAAAAAACATATAATCAATTAAATGATTGTATAAATATTTCAATCTATTAAATTATATGTACTTATGTTTGTGATTTGGTTAGATTTGTTTTTGTTATTTACTCCCAACATATTTAATTAATTTGAAGTGATCTAAAAGAAAAACCCAAGAAATCAATTAATTTCATCATATGTATATATTGAAATATATAGAATTCTAATATTTAATGTATGTTATTTTAAGACATAATATTTTTATCTAAATACATTTATATTTTCATTTTATAATTTTTTTGATTATTTTTATTCTTTTATAAATATATGTTTTCCTTTAAATTCTATAACGGATTTATTTTTCACATGTGATTGTTTTGAAATTACTAATAATAATAATTTAATTAATCTCTTATATAATAAATTCATTGATTTTCCACGGATGTAAAATGAATAGAAATGGACCCAATCTATAGATGAGTGGCTGATTTATTGAATTATATAAAAAAATTACCATCTTTATAAAAATAATCAACTATAAAAGTATGATTAAACAAGAAATGGGTTTATGTAAATATGAAAAAAGTCCCTCCCTATAACCCTAGTAACATATCACATCACTATAAGTTTAATTTATAAATCATGATGGCCACATCATATTAACATATATTTAGAAGACAATTACACCCATATGGGACAAATTATATTTTAATTTGTCAAGGATTTTATGGGTAATCAATATTTATGAATAAGTAGTTCTATGTAGTCTTGAGTCCATGCAGGATTGTCACAATGATTCACATAAAGATGAATGATCAATCACACTCTATAAGATTAACAGTGAAATAATGGAAATAATATCAAATTAAATGATAGATAAATATGAGTAAATTGAAATTGTACAACATTAAATGGTGGATTTTGAATGTCAAAAATTATTAAAAAGAACATGTGTAGGAGTAGATAGAATTAATTTAATGTTATCTAATTTATATAAGTCCATAATGTCAGATACATGATAATTTAATATAGTTATATGAAAATACAAAATATATAAGAATTAATTTATGATTTAATATTTATATGACTATATGACCAAGCTATGTAATAATGATGAAAATTGGGCTTGAAATTATAATAAAATACCTGTAAAATCCACACAACAATGGGAACCAAAAGTGGATATTCCTCCCCAAATACAAAAAAATATGTTATTTTTAATTATCATGACAATGTTGAGCTTGATCGTGGAGTGAAGAAGTGTATCAGTAGACCCCAAAACCCATTATTCTTCTGGCATAGATGATATACATAGAATATATATGACACCACATCTACCTCGAATATGATGGAGTCATTACATAAATCTTTATACATATGATGTAAGTGGCCCATATCATAGTGTGTGATATGTGCATGTCACATAATTGGACATGTGTGCTTATAATAAATACCCCAATCTGTGTATCAGGGATATCATAAGATTTTAAATAGATACTTAATGTCATCACCATGAGGCTATCATATTGATGATTTGGGAATTTTACATGTTCTATGGAATGTTTGTCAGTAGTATTTAATAAATTCCCCACATAAGTTATCATTATGTTAAGTATTTTGTTAAATGATATGAATGTAAATTTATTTGGTTATATGTTACAATGTTTTAATAATAAATGTACATACCCGAGCATTACATAACATTGAATAAGGTCCATATAAGCCATGATAATTTCCAAAGGCACACACACATATATATAGGCCAATATTATTAATATGTTTTATTCCTGTGAGACTAATATCGTTAACCATAATTTTCATTCTAATATATTTTAAATTAGTAGATAGATATTCAATCTATAAAATTATGATCCATGTTGTAATTATATAGGTTTTGTGTTAATGTAATCTTGTGTATATTAAAAGATTATTCATAAGAGATAAATATCATCCTCCATTATGTTATTAAATAATTGTACCCTTTTTAGATATATCATACATAAAACCATTCTTCACAACATAATCAAAAAAATTATAAGTAACGATGATATCATATTATTAATAAAGTTATACAGAGAGATATAAATGAAATTAATAATAGTTTAACAACATGAGATTAACATTGGATGAACTATCCTAAAAATTCATATATCATAATCATGATTCATGGCATAAGTTGTATTATTTTATAAGACCAAAATCATAATGGAATAAAAGAGATTGACTAATGATGGTAGAAATCTGGCATAAGACATAATTTTATGTAATTCACATAATCATTGAAAATAGTCTAAATATTCAAGGATAACTACCAATACTACCAATGTAAATTGGCTTCACTCCACATTTCATCATATTAATTATTAAGGTTCATTACCAAACCATCCTAGTGAATGTATCCCAATCAAAACAAGGTTCACTAACTCATATTATTATACAAATCCCATAATATTGACATCACTAGAATATGAATTGAGGTGTTATATATTTTTGGTCCCATCAATCACATAATTATCATCCATTTATATGTGTACAACAATATCATTAAATAGTCATCAAATATCATATCACATATAAAAGAGGTAGGTTTCAAAAAAATTTGAAACATTTATTAATTTCAGAACCGATGGAATATTAATGGTTTTTATAGACATATTATTTTTATAATAAAAAAATATCTATGGATTTAATAAGGATGGAATTAATGGACTACATCCAGAAAAAAAGAAGAAATTTTGAAGGATGTAATCATATATTAAATACCATTAAAAGCTCATAAGGATTATTTCATAATTAAAATACCGTTTTTGTTTTGGAATACTTTATTTAAAATATAAAAAAGGTGATTTTTTTAAAAATATATATTCGATAAAAATGTGTATGCCTTCAAAGGAAGCCTATAATCATTGAGCGGTCATGATAGTGGGAAATTCAGTTCATGACATGTATGTTAAAAATAAGATTCATTTCAATTTTTTGGTAAATAAGTTCAAAGTAACTCAATTGGAACATTATATGATGATTAATATTAACTATTTTAAAATGTTTAAATTATTTTAAAATTACAAATAATAATCATTGGACAATATTTAAAAATATTTTGTAAACATTTTTTGGAAGGAAATATATTTTCTAAAAAAGAAAAAATTAATGTATGATTTCCATTAAAATATTCTAGCAGTTTATTATATATATAAATATACTAAAATGAAATGAATATATTTAATCTCTATAATTAACCATATGAGGATAAAATTAATTGGATTCACATTAGTTATTTCAAGAGATTGTAACTTTAAAATGTTAACTCTTTGGATTCATTATCTTCTCATAAACCATGAAATAAATAAACTTATATTTATATGTATATCACCATAATTATCATGATAATCATTAAAAACTCATGTAGTGGTAGAATATTTAACACGAAAAATAAAAAATTGGTTAATATGGAATGTGTCACACAAATATAATGTGATACAGAAGCACTTTGCATCATGTTCAACATTCATAGAATGATATATAACCTATTTTTTTATAAATTTAAATTTATTTACCATTAATACAATAGTATTTTACTTAATTATAATATAACATATTATTAACATATAACATTTAAACTCTCATTTATTATTCCATTCTTGGTAAGTTTTGAATATAACACCCGACTCACATGTCCTCTTGATTTTGAGATTTGTAAAAAAGTTTTCATCCATAAAAAGGATAGTTCCCAATTTCTGGATGTTTTCAATAATGCATTCTCTAAAACATATTTTGATTTCATTCACATGAATTTTTTTTGGATGGTTAGATCATTCTTTTCTACTATTACATTACCTCATTGAATTAATGAAAAATTCATCACCCCATTCCCAAGGTTGATAATGCATATGAAATTCAACTCTTCGGACCCATTGCATTGATCAACAGAAGAAATAAAATTATTACCAACCACCTTGCCTACAGAATCCCAAATATTTAAGGAAAAAATGTCCCTTGGAACCATAAAAAATTTGTAAGTGGAAGTAACATACATTAATATATAATCCCTACTTTAGAATGTGATAACCCTATTAACAAATATGTCATGGGCGGATATGTTGCGCATATTTATGGTATCAAAAAATATATTGACACCCTAAATTAGTGAATCAACTATAAGGAACTCCATATTTTTTTATTCAATGACATATTTGTGAAATGGGTTAAAAATCCCTTTGAGGCATCTCACCTTTTATAGATAATTAATGGCTAACTGAAAGGATACTTTTCATGATCAGAGGGTTCTATTCAAGGTGTTCCACTATCTTCAATTATTTTCTCCATTGATGAAAGACACATGAGTATTATTCATACTCATATTATAGATAATGCCATGATTTAACCTATACAAGCTTCAAAACACTTGATAGCTCTTACTCATCTATTTTTTTCTGATGACATGGTCTTCTTTTTTTAAGGCACTGAAAGAAACATTCAACACTTAAATAAGGATCTTACTCACTAGAAAGATGTTTATGGAAAGCTATTATCAAATAAAATCCTTCATTAATTTCTACAAAATCATCTCTTCAGTTAAGAGATTTCATATCTTGATGGACCTGGTAATTAAATTGGGATCCATGCTTATGAAGTACCTTGGTGTTCCTCTTTTATGGGGACACACTAATTCCTTCCACTTCCTCAATATTGTTGATAATATTAGAAACCAACCCCATCATGGAAATGGACATCTCTCTCTAAGGAATGCTTAATTTTTCTTGTTAAGTGCTCCATTGTTTCAAAATTGGTTAATTCCATTATGAATTACAATTGGCTTTCTAATTTTCTACATTATCTCATTAAATGCTTCAAGAAATTTTTTGTTGAGCAACAAAATTATTTAAAATAAACTACTCACCATTTAAGGGTGTAAATTCTAGAAACTTATTGGAAAGTTATTTATAGGAATTAAAAACATCAAATTGTTTAATGAGGCCATTCATGCCATGTTCACTTAAAACAAACTTCTCAGTGACTCAGAGGCTCCCTACTTTCTCATATATAGATTCATTGATAAATTAATAATATGATGCAACACTTATATAGACTCCTCTATTTTTCATTAATTAAATCTTATTATAGTAACATTATGTCTCCTTAAATATAGATTTATTACTAGGATTTTTCTTTAAACGTATAGATTTGAATTGGAAGGGCTCCCCTCTTCATGATTCGGTGGACCCACAATATATCCCTAGGGATATAGATTTCACTGTCCTGGATTTTTTGACTCTTAAAAACATGATTATATCTGAACCTCATTCTATACATTTTATATATTCTCATACCAAAGATAATATATTATGAGAGACTTCTGGGAATGGCACTCTTAATTCAAAATCTTGTTACCACTCCATAATTGATTCTGGTGATGAGTTTCTATGCATCAATTTTTATCACATACCTTGGATCAGAAACACCAGAAATTTATTGATTTGGAGGCTTTACCATTATTAATTACCTATTGATGATTTATAAGAATGTCGTGGCATTTATTTATGTTCTAGATATGGGTTTTGAATCTAACGTAGAGATGTTATCGCATATTGTTTCATTTCATGATATACTGCTTATGCTATATGGCATGTGTTGAAGAAATGTTTTGATGTTTACCTTCCTAAAATCCTCAATATAGCATCCAAACAAAAATACTATACAAAAATATTGATTTCCCCTCAACTATAACAGTTTCTTTTATCAAAATTTGTGGAACTCGGTCACAAGTTGTGGGTTTTATTTAATGAAAAAATGCAAGGGGAGCTTGGCATTATCATTCTAGCTTTCCAATATCATTTCATCACATCAATCATGTAGGACAAGAAGGTTCATCCAAGTCACTACTCAAAAATTGTTCAAGGTTTCATGAACCTTCAACAACATGGACAACTTATAAAATTTAAAAAACATCGATGTCTCTTTCATCTGTTCTAGAAATCCTATAGTTAAAACTGGATTAAAATTAATGTCGATAAAGTTTCAAAAGGTAACCCAAGACCTTCAAGATGAGGTTATATTTTTAGAGACCACACCAGTAATGTCAAGGGCTATTTTTATATCACATGTGGTATCTCATTCTCTCTTGAGGCTGAAATTCTCAGCATTGTCTAGGTATTTAACTTTTCTCACCTTTAAGGAATAGATAAAAACTCATTTGAAACTGAATCCACCATGGTGGTCTAAGATATTAAAAATGTGGTGATTCATCTATCATGTAAACTCACTACCAAATAGATTAAATTCATTTCCTCAATATTTAGTGGCAACTACATCATCACTCATTTGTATCAAGAATCTAATTCTGTGGTGGATGGGCTCTCAAATAAAACAATCAACATAGATCTCAATTAGATTAGTGATTTCCCATTAGGACTGATCCCCCTTTTATGAAAAATATTTTTATAAAATCACATCATTTAGGCACATGTAATCCTTATTTTTTCAATGAATATATCTTCACCTCTTAGCCAAGACTCCCCCCAAAACTTTCATATATTAATAATTTCTTATTAAAATTGTTATTTTTGGTAATGATTTTTTTTACATTTTATATTTGATATGTATATTTAATTCAACATTGATAACAATTAGATAGTCTCTAAAATCATATTTGTTATATAAATACCATATTTATTGCTTATATGTGTATTTATTATTATCCATAAAGGGAATTTATAGAAAAAATAATTACACTATTCATAGAGATTGTAAGTCATTTGTATGCAAGAATTTTTTGTAAAAATTTTAAGAGACATTAATGAAATACTGGTGAATAATAACATGTATACATTTATTAAATACATAATTATAATAATTCTTGAATTTTTTTTGAAGAAAAACTGATTTCACATCTTCTATGAGACAATAAGACGTGCATACACATGGTTGATTATTTCACATTCTGGGTGATGTAAAGAAAGTAGTTAATGATTGTTGCATCATAATAATAACAAAAAAAATTCTTCTAATATTCATAATTTATTATTTTATAATGGTTATCATGGATTTAGAAGATGTAAAAGGAGAAACCAAATTGAAACCCCTAGGTAATAAAATATAAATCTTTATTGAGAAACCACTTTTTCCTTACACTTTAACACATATAATGATGGAATTTTAAAAATAGGTGAAGGCCTAATATGTGGTAGAAATCATGGATCATATTAACAGTGGTTAGGGATGTAACATACCATCCCATGAAGCATGGAGTTAGTGAATTATTTGAATACATTTGAATGATTTAAAGGCATCAAATAGTAACTACCAATCAGTTTGTTCGTTATTGAAAAAAGATTAATTAAATTAAACTTAAATTTCATTCTGACACATAATTTAAAAAATAAAAAATCATTTGAAAACTCTATTATTATCATATATTAACCATGAATATCAATCCTAATACTCATCTTTCCATCGTATGAAAAATAAAACATAAGATAAGGGTGATCTTAGCTGCTCAGTAAGGGTAAATGAACCATGTAAGCAGTTATGAATAATAAGCATAAACATTAAGTATAACTGAATAACTAAAAATTCATTTAAACAAAATCTTGAGCATAATTTGGCCAGAATAAATAATACCATATAAAATAGTCACGTGTGATTGAAAACATAGTCATAGTTGTTTTATTAGTCAATTAATGACATAGAATATTAATAAATAATATCGTAAAGAGGGAATGCATAATTCCCTACATCAGAAACATACCTTAAAGGTTTCATCCATGAAAACATACATAGACTAGTGAAAACTCAAACTTGTTTTTCTCATGAGACCTACTGGCGCCTCGAGGGGTTATAATGGGCTTCGCCCGTCACGTAATTTGTTAAATGAATTCCATATATAAAAAGGTTAAAACCTAATAAATATATAAATCCCTATTACAACTATCATATGTAATGTTAATAAACTAAATATAAATAGAGAATGGTATCAAAATAGCATATCTATAGTCAAACATATCAAAAAAACATTTAATAAATTATGGTATATTGTGTCATAAGAAATCAAATTCAATTAATCATAAAATCCAACAATGGATGTTTACATAGATGAAAAGAATCAAATTATATCATTAATAATTTATTATTAGAAATAATATTTTTTTATGTTGAATTAAATTATTAAAAATATTCATATTTATAAAATAATACATTTAAAAATAGATTTTTGAATCAATGTTTTCCATAACACTTTTAGTCATCATGTAGAAATTATAATATTAACATTTAAAATATGCATGTCATTATAATTGAATACATATAACCTATAGTGAAGACATGGTCATGAATGAGAAATATTTTCAAGACTAATTCCTTGAAACACTTTAAATGAAGTTTTAATTAAACATCCCCTTATTTAAAACCATAAAAAATTCTATCTGATTTTTTAAAATCTTGTAATTGGATGATTAATATGACCTAGTAAGTACTTACATATAAAAAATATCATATAATAATGATATTGTGAAATTGACCATTAACTAATGTCTGATTCCTTTCATATAAGTCCAAAACATATGTATAATTTGTATGAATTTGTTTTTAACTAATACAGAAACCATAACTATATTTTAAATATCATATATAATTAATTTAAGCCCTTATATAACTAATTTATTAAAAATTCAAAGTTAATGCGATGTTTCAGGTAATAATCAATTTTTATTGTATGTGTTTGTACTCGTTATTTAAGATACAACCACATAGATTATGATTTAATTACATAAATAATGGAAGACATGCTTTATATATCATATATATTTAGTATATAAATATATATGAAATATATGTATATTTAATGAAATACATCATTCATGGAGACGATATATCATGCATACACATGAACAATGTTTCCATTTTCTGATCATATTGATAGTAAGAAAGTAAATTAAGTATACGTATATATATATATATAAATTATAATTATTATGTGATATTATATATATATATATATGAATTATATACATTTTTATAAACAGTCTTGAAAGGTAAACGTTGAAGATGAATCTCAAAGTGTCATGGAGACGATGGGTCATATGTACGCACGAGCGATGATATCATTTCCTTAATTGTGAATGTATAATAAATTATATGGGATATAATTATAAATTATCAATATCATGTCATATATATTACGTTTATACATTATATCTATAATTATACCAATCCAAAAAAGTAATGATGAAAAACAAATTAGACCGCATCATGGAGACAATACGGCCTACATATACATGCATGGTGATGTGGTTTTTAATAGATTAGATAAAAGGAATAATTTATTTGTCTTATAATAATATTAATGTCTCACAATATATATGATAGTTTATTTATTACTTTAGATTGTAAAAAACATTGGTATAGGAAGTTGAATAAGAAAATAACTTGAATGAATTCGTAAAACAATTACATCTTCTTCACTGGACTTACTTTAAATATCCTATAAAGGATGATAAAGATGATATGATTGGAATAAAATTTCATCCATAACATAAATAACAATATATGGGAGAAACGGGTAGGGTTTGGTTGAGATATAAGGCTCAAAGTTGAGTGTGGAAGTAAGGAAGGATGTTTCCTATTATAATTGAGGAGAGGGAATTTTTTTGGAAATCCTAAAAATATGAATGTATAATGAGACTTTTAAAGATCCAAATACAAAAAAATGTCCCATACATGAACATTTTATGACATGTTCGACCATATGCAACCCCCTTGTGATCATTTATCATTTTCTTGATTTTTAAAATATTTATTAATAAAAAAATTTAATAAGTTATCATTATTTTCACATTTGATACTAATATTTTAATTTGAAATTAAATACATCAAGACAAGTTGTATTTAGAATATAATGATTTCAAAAATCCTAATTATAAAATAAAGGTTTAGAAAATTAACTATAATAATTAATCATTACCCAGTATATCAAAATTAAAATTATTAAAATATATTATTATATTTTACAGTGGCTCAAATTAATAACGTTTTCATATTTAAGAATAATTTAAGTTAAGTATATAATTTATAAAAATTAATTAAAAATTTAATTAATTAAAATAACTTTATTACGATGAATATAGGCATTTAGGTTTGTTTATATCTTGGTTTTGTCATTAAGTGGATAAAAAAGACATTAAAATCAAATAGAGTTATATTTTTAACTATATTTGATTTAAATATTACATAATTTTTTTCATGAAAAAATATCCTTTAAACAACTAAAAATATAGCATAATGTCATAACGAATTAATATAATACATGGAATAATTTTTTTAAAGTTTTTATTATGTTCTTAATACAAATCATTTTTTAACTGTTATTTTACTCATTTAACTCTTACTGTGATATACTGAAATTTATATATTGAGGGTTAATATTATTAATAAAAAATTTAAAACCAAAATTAAATATATCAATGCTGTTATATTTAAACTTATTCTAGTAAGATGGAAAATTTTATTATTTTTAAAAATTTTATTATATTTCATAAAATATTATTTCTTTTAAAGTATCATTTATGTCAAATTTTACTGTATTCATTATGATGTGTTATAAAAAATTAAAACAAAATGGTTAAATTGGCCCAATAATTTATATAATATTACTAAAAAATAAATTTGCTCAATAATAATTGTGGATGACTTTAATTCACACAAATCATATTTATATTAATGTCTTTATACCATTTATTTCATATTTATATTAATTAAACTACTAATCCATCACCATTTTCACCGTC
Organism: Viscum album; assembly: GCA_963277665.1. Lineage (NCBI taxonomy): Eukaryota > Viridiplantae > Streptophyta > Magnoliopsida > Santalales > Viscaceae > Viscum > Viscum album. The sequence goes on from OY728138.1 coordinate 1,930,780,890, forward strand.
TACGTTATTATTTTTATTCTTAAAAATTTATAAATTATTTAAAGTGATGTATATTAATTTTTTTCTTTGAAATAAATATTTATATTATATTTTACCTTTTTTATAACAATATAATAGAAATGGTTTAGTTATTAATAATTCTAGTATAACATTATCAACTTATCCTTAAATAAAATATTATAAATGTAATATTATTATCCAAGTGTCTTAAAAAGTTATAATTTAGGCCTATCGATTATTTTGGTGGAAAACCACTCATAAAATGAAATTATAAAATGTTTTATTGTAATACTATATTACTTATAATATTAATTTTTCCCTTAATTATTTGATTTTACATTATCCATGGAAATAAAAATATTAATGTTATTATTCCTAATATTTTTTTGATCCTATTAGACATTAAATATTATACTGAGTACAACCAATTATTTATGATTTTCAAAATTCAATTCACAATGGTGGATAAATTTTGTTTCACACCAATTTACTAGATGTGACGAGGTGGTGGGAAAAATAGACATTCATGATTTCATTACTTTTTAATTATAGAAATTATTCCAATGACCAAAATTTGATTAATATAATTATTGTCATTATAATGTGATATTAAAAAAATTTAATGAATATTAATTAATTAAAAGATAAATATTTCTATTAACTATAATACAATATTTTTCACTATTCCTCAAAAAATGAAATTTCTCACAAAAATAAAAAATATTCAACCTAAACTAATTTTGATATTCCAAATTCAAAGAAGGAATTTATTTTGTCAAATAATATATATAATAGTTTAAAAAATATTTTTTATAAATGGTTATCTAATAAATGAGTATAAATCATGATCTATTGTATAACAAAAGATAGCTAAGTGTTGTGTGTAATGCATTCTTATTATAAATTATAAAGAATGCTAAGAGAAAATTTAAATTTATTATAAAAGTAAAATATTCTAAAGTCCTGGTTTTTAAATTCTATCCTCCTACAATTAATTACATCCTCAAATTTTTTGTATTCTGGTTCGGTAAGGGATGTTTGAGTATTCAAAATTCATATATTGAAATCCCACATATAAACGAGGGTAAAAGTATAAATATTTAAAAAAAATTTAAGTTCAAATGTCACATGAGAAAATACCTTTTAGGATTACATGTCGGAAAAAATTGATATGGAAGAGAAATATTACACTCAAGTTCTAATGGAGAGTGATAGAGAAAATGATCAGTTGCAATCACAAAGTAATAAATTTGTGACAGTCTAGGGAAAAATATGAATCATTGGAAAATAAGGCACTAAAATAGAATTTTATTGTTCCCAAATCCTTTATTGAAAGTTGTAAAATTATTTTACTATTCATATAAGCACTTACATGATTTGTTTCCATGTTGTAAGCACAATAATATACTTTGTTTAATTTTTGATCTATTTTCAGTTCAACAATCACAATGGTAAATATGTATTTCAAAAATAATTTTTCATACCCAAAGAACATTTAAGAATCAAAATACTTACAATTTATTCCTTAAGAAATTAAATATTTATTTTCACAAACAATTTTATCACCAAAATATATAATAAATCAATAGTTATCCTCAGAAAATATATCCAATTTCTATCATAATCCATTCAAACCATAAGACTCATAAAAAATACTTCTATCCATACTAATAGTTCCAAAATATATTAAAAAGGACACCAATTTTCCAAAATCAATTTAACATAATATTTTTTCCAAAATAATGTAATGTAGGTATTATTTTCACATACCAAATATTTTATAACTATAAAACCATAATGAATTCATTTATTCATCCAAATCATTGATGACGATGTACTGTAGAACAATACTTTTATATCCGATGAATCATATTACCAATGAACCATTGATGAATTAATTCTTGAATCAAAATACTTTTAATCATTCTAATAAATTTTCAGTGTAACGACCCAAACTTTCATTAATGTAAATTCATCTTCATCTAATTAAATGTTTTCTTATGGTTATATCAAATGTGAACTTCATTGGATTTATGTTTCTAGATAGTAAAATACCATAAAGAATTGTGACCATAGCTAATATAGCTATTAGATAGTGACCACGTTTTTAGTATAAATATAGGGCTTTAACAAATCCAATTTACTCGGAGAAATAAAGCGATGGCCTCATCCAATAGACATACCCCGTACAAAGACCATTTTTCTAAGCTTGGAATGGTGGTGGCATCATTAATCTTCTCTCTTGACCAATCCCAAGCTGATCCAGAACATGTTACAGTTGGGTGGAACCGACTGCAGGAGAAGTGAATGTTAATATAGATTACCACCTGAGTGATGTTATCTGAGCCACCCCAAGAATATTTCATAATCGCACAACTTACCCTTCGGTCTTATGCATGTATCATAAGGTTTTATGTAATAATAACATATTACTATGACCATATACATTTTTTTATAAACAATGTGCATTAATTTTATTATTGTTACATTGTAATTAGTTTTAAAAGCACAAATAGTATTTTTAGTAAATATTTAACTAAAAAATATATTTTGATGATTTTATGGATTTTTTAACTAAATAATACATTAATAAAACATTCTTATTATTAAATTAATTTTTATTAAACAAAAATTATCATATAATCCAAAGAATGCAATTGTAATTTTTATTATGGTTTGAAAGTAGTTTTTTTCCAAAGAAATGATTTTTTTTATAAATATCGGTTCTTATTATTAAAAGTAATAATTCAAATTTTTAGAAAATTATTTTGATAAATTTAATATTATTTTTAGAATTAAGACGTCAAAATTATCCCACGGTGAATTTTTCATAATTTTCGAACATAATGAAATTTTTGGGTTAAAATTAATTGTCTTTTATTTCTATAATGTGTTTTATGATATGTAAATAAACAATAGTGATGTAATAATATACTATACACATTTTTTTCAGACAGTATATTTTTTACAAATAAAATAATGTGATTTTGGGATTTTTCTGTTTTTTTTAATCTTTAGTGGACCCTAGAAGACATATAAAACATTTTGTCTTTATAAATTGTTTTCCTTGAGAGTGTAACTCATAACCACATAATAAAACTTATTATTTTAATAAGTTGCGCAATTGGACTTATAAAATATTACTTTTTCAGTCTAATTTGGAAAAAACAACTGGAAAACCTCAGGTCTGTTTGTTGTTTTGATTAGTTCTATTTGATGTGTCCCAACCCAAAATAATAAATAATTATGTCCCTATTCCTATATAAACCCTCACATGCTCCCAGTTCCTCTTCATTCAAATCATTTTTAGATATACCAACCCCTTCCATTATATCTCTTAAATCATCCCAAGGTTCCCCATGCTTGTAGGAATCCTCTCTCAATCCTCTCCTAAGCTTTTGGGATCACACTTCCATGTAAGGGATTTCTTCCGTTCTCTTTTTATCAAAGTATCTTAATCTTGTTGTGCTCTTTTAAATTCAATTATAAAAGTTGGGTTATGATTTTTCTCCTCACCTATACTATCCTATTTATGTTTGAATGATTAGATACCCCTTCCTCTCTCATCTATTCCTTCCATGTATACCTGTTACCATGCCGAAATTCAGTAATGAATTTCTCTCTCCTCTTTTACATTCAAGTAATTTTTTTATCATGAATCTAAATTCCATTACAATTTTTGGTATATATATATAAATGTCCTCTCACTATCCATTTCATGTAAATATTCGGATACACTCATATCTCTCTCATGAACCATTTTTATGAGTTCCTATGTTATGTCGTTACGCTGCTGAAATTGCTCTGTGATTTTTGAAGCCAAAGGCATTGTGTTGTGAATACCATTACCACTTCTCTATCAAGTTTATTCACATTTACACACATATTATTATTGATTATTGAGTTTCATATATTTATTCCACATTACATTATCATAGAATAAAATATAATGTTCAATGATTCTATATTGTATGATTCATGTGGCACACTAATCCATGAAATGAAATGTTTATGAAGGGTGCGCCCAAATAGAACTCAATGCATTGGATAACATATAGTATCATGATACATCATGTTCAATGAGTGTTTAGGCATTATTATTCAATTAAAACAATGTTTTACTCATGGTTTATGTGCAATGATGGTTTTCTCATGATTCAGGTGCAATGATCCTTGGTTCAGGCTACTTCCATGTTAAGTGTTGTTGCCACATCTCCATGTTATGTCTATCATGATTTATCATGCCTTTATGATCATGTTTATCTTGTACACCATTTATATTCCTATTTTTTAACATTTATTTAATTCCTCATGTTATTCAATGTTTATTACCTTATTGGTATTTATAGATCACCCTTTTCTTATGCATGTCCTCATGTTATCCCATGCAATGCTAAGCCCCAAAGACAATATTCCTCTCATTCGTCTGTTTCCTATTTGAAGTTGTTATATTAGGTTCCCCAGCCCCAAAGACACTATAGCTCTCAATGTTCCATGTTGTATCCAGTGAGGAGTTTTTATAATAAATCTTGTTTAAGTGTGTATTAAAAAATAGGGTTGTTAGAGTTAGTATCATAGGGATGTTTAATTTTGTGGAATTAGGATTAAAAAACTTAGTGAAAGTCTTAGGGATAACACTAAGAATAATAAAATCTTCCAAAAGATTTAGTGTTTACTATTAAAGTGGATTCTCAAGATAATAAATCCATGTCGGGATACGAGGAGGTATTGGTGGCTCTGGACCAGATGTACCTAGAAGTGAAAGCTCTGACAATGAGATTCAGGATTGACCTGAGGTATCTTGGTACATGACAATGGGCCTAGCTATATTCTTGGTTATGACACTTCTAGGGGATATGATTTGTTAAATTCATGATCTTAGTATAAACCATTATTAAGGCAATGAAAAATCCCCTAAAAGTATATTTTGGGAAGAATATTATGGATAACATAGATTAATGCCTATAAATTCAAATGTTAATGAAATTAAAGTAATTTATAGATGATTAATTTTTGACTTTGGTTCCCCTTTTTTTGTTAATAGTTCATTAAAATATTACCGAAGTCTATATTGGTTAATGTTGAAACAAAATAAAAAATTGATAGGTAGGGTTATCATCCATAGTTATAAGCATTCTTTTACATCTCGAATGTTTTGTAGAGAAATCCCAACACCACCACAAATCAAGGAAATAATGATTTCATTAAGCACAAAAAATGGAAATATCATTCAATCCCATGAATATAACTCCTCCACTATCATAATACGTGGATTTAACTTCCTAGAGAACCTCGTCATACTCTCTCTGGTGTAATTTTTTGCAATTTGTTTAATGGGATGGCTTTCCATATATAAATCCAACATAAATTTCCATGTGAGGGAAATCACTTTCCATATAGAGAATTGACGCCAGATTATGAACAAGTTCAAGGAGAAATTTTTATCATCTCTATCTCTTTCATCTCATGATTGGATATTACTACCCTGTAAGCTCTTGTATCTGGCCCAAATGATTGACTCTAATGAGGAAACCATCCATGACGCCATGGCAATTGTGACCGTATTTGCTAAAATGTTTCTTGAGGAATTTCATTGCCTTCATACTAAAAGAGATATTTAATTCTTAATTGATCTTATACGTGGGTAATTTATAATATCCAAGACTCCATGTAGGATGGCAGTTGAGCAATGAGAAGAGCAGGAGAAATAACTACATGAGAATCTTGAAAAAGGGTTTACACCCACGTTCTTCACCATAGTGTGCACCAGCCTTCTTCGTCAAGTAGAAGGATGTGTCAATTCACCTTTGAATCAATTATCGTGTTCTTAACAATAACACGATAATGAACAAATATTCCCTCCAATAAATTAATGAATTTTTTCGATCTGCTGTGTGGATCACAATAATTCTCCATGGTATATTTTTGGTTCGGAAATTATGAATTCATTGTAATTCCTTCCAGACTCACTAATTCTCTAACAATCTTCATGGACATGATGAGTAGAGTCTTTAAAAATTACCTCGAAGAAATTGAGGTACTATTTATAGATGATATTTTAATATACTCCAAAACCAAGGAGGATCATGGGGGCATCTAAGTACTACACTAAAGACCTTGATAAAGGAGAAGCTCTATGAAAACTTGAACAAGTGTGAGTTCTGGTTGAAGGATGTCTTACACTTAGGCTATATCATCAGAAGCAATGGGATATCTATGGATTTCTCCAAAACTTCTTCAATAGAGGGATAGAAGAGGCCATCATCAGTGAAGGATATCCATAGCTTCTTATGGTTAGCTGGATATTATCGACTATTTATGAGAAATTTATCACGATGGTCCTACCCTCCAACCAAATTAACTCTAAAGGAAGTAATGTTTTTTAAAGTGATGAATGTGAAGAATGTTTCAAGGAGTTTAAAATGTGGCTTATCACTACACCCATGCTCACATTACCCACATGTAGATTCCTTTTTATGGTATTTAGTGATACTTTAACGGAGGGCTTGAGATGTGTGTTGATGTAAAATTAAAAAGTCATTGCCTATGATTCAAGGAAATTGAATGTTCATGAGATGAATTATTCAACACATGATCTAGAGATGGCCACGGTGATCTTAACATTAAAAATTTGGGGGAATTATCTCTTTGGGGAGAAGTGTGATATATAAATGGATCAAAAAATTCCCATGTATATATTCACACAAAAAGAGTGGAACATGCATCAACAAAGATGGTAAGATCTGATCAAAGAGTATGACTTCTCAATCCATTACCACCCTTGGAAAGAGAACAAGGTCATAGTTGTTGTAAGTATAAAGGACCCAATGATTCAATAATTGATGAGAATTGAAAAAAATACAATCATTTTATATTTGATTAAGATGGACAAGGGAATCATTAAGAAGGGAACATAGTCAATCCTTTCAAAAATGATTGCTCAACCATCTCTTTTGGAAGTTTTAATGTATGCTCAAACAGATGATGTGCGAATTCTTAAGAATGTAGAAGCTATCAAAAAAGGGAAATCCTTGGAATTCAATGTTAACAAAGAATAAATTGTAAGATTTGGGAAATGACTATGTGTTCCATCTTGTCCGGGGACGAAGAAGAATCTTTTGGATGATGCACATAGTTCAAATTTCTCTATTCACCCAGGAAACCAACAAATGTATCGTGATCTCTGATAAAATTATTGGTGGGATAATATGAAGAAGGAGGTCACTGAGTATACATCAATTTTCCTGGTATGTCAATATGTGAAGGAAGAGAGGCATTGGTCTAAGGGGATTACGCAACCATTTCACATACTAGCATGGAAATGGGAGAACATCACCATGGATTTTGTCACCGAACGCATGAATATATCCAAAGGAAACTGTGTAATCTGGGTTTTTATGGATCATCATACAATGTTTTCACACTTCATTGAAATTCGGGAGGATTACTAATTGGATTAATTTGCATAGATTGACATCATGGAAGTGGTAAGGCATCATGGAGTACCACTATCTATTTTATCATAGCGAGATCCAAGATTCACCTTTATGTTTTGGAAGAGACTTTAAAATGCTTCTGGAAACTGAACTGAAATTCATTATGACATATCATCCTCATAAGGATGGCCAATCTAAGAAAACTATTCAGACACTGGAGGATATATTAAGATCATGTTCTATGGACTTCAATTGAAGGTGAGACCAATATCTATCATTGGTTGAATTATTCTACAATAATAATTTCCACTCAAGAATCCAAATGGAACCTTATGAAGAACTATATGAGAAGAGGTGCAAAACACCATCATGTGGGGATGATTTTAGTGAGAATAAGCTGCTAGTATCTGAAATGGTAGAAGAAATGGTTGGGAGGTGAAAACCATTTAGCAGCATATCAAGGCATCCTAGAGTTGATAGAAGAGTTATGCAGATAACCATTGATGATACCTTGAGTTTAAAGTTGGATAGTTGATATTGTTATGCATATCTCTTTGGAATATGGTCATGAGGTTTGTAATGAATGGGAAGTTAAGCCCTAGTTACATCAGCACCTTCGAGATTGTTGATCGTGTAGGGGTTGTGGCCTATCCACTAGCACAACCACCTACCATGGCCAATATACAAGATGTCGCTCAATTATACATCTTATAGAAGTACATAACAGACCCTTCAAATGTACTCTTTTTAGATGTAGTACAGTTATAGGATGATCATTCTTACGAGGAGAAATCCTTGAAGATCTTAGACAATATAAAAAATGTTCTACAAAAAAGACAATTCCCCTCGTAAAGGTTCTGTAGAAAAACCACATGATTGAATAAGAGACATTTTAATCGAAAGAGGAGATGAATTATAGTCACCCACATCTAGTTTATTGTGGGAAAAAGAAATTTCAAGTGTGAAATTTCTTAAGGGGGGAAGATTGTAATGACTCAAACTTTTATTAATGAAAATTCATCTTGATCTAATTAAACGTATTATTATGGTTATATAAAATGTAAACTTCATTGATTTTATGTTTCTAGATTATAAAATCCCATTATGAATTGTCACCATTGCTAATGTAGATGCTTAATAGTGATCACATGATTAGTATAAATATAGGACATTAACAAATCCAATTTACTCAAAAAAAGGAAGTGATAACCTCATCCAGTAGACTTGCCCCATACAAAGACCATTTACCTGATCTTGTAAAGGACGTGGTGTAATTGGTCTTCACTCTTGACCAATCCCAACCTGAGCTTGAACATGTTAAACTTGAGCGGAATCGACTACGAGAGAAGTGGATGTTAATAGAGATTACCACCCGAGTGATGTTATCTGAGCCACCCAAAGAGTCTATCACCATCGTATAGCTTACCTTTTGGTCTTATACGGGTCTTATAAGGGGTTATGTAATAATACCATAGAACTACCACTATGTACATTATTTGTTTATAAATATTGTTCATTCATCTTGTTATTTTTACTTTATAAAATGTTCATAAAGAAAAATAGTATTTGTTGTTAATATTGAACTAAGAAATCCATTTTCATGAATTAATGTATATTTGAATTAATTTTTTTAAATTAAATAATAATATTATTATTAAATTTAATCTTTATTAAATATAAATTTTTGTATATTTTTATGAATGTAATTGTTATTTTACTTAAGAGATGAAAGCAATTTTTGTCAAAAAACACGAATTGTTTATAAATATCGGTTTTTATTTTTAAACGTTAAAATTCCCATATTTTGAAAACTATTTATATATAATGTCTAATAATTTTGGAATCATGACCTCAAAATTATCCAATGGTGAATTTTATATAATTTTCGAAGAAAGAATAATTTTTGGGTAAAAATTAAATGTCGTTTTAATATATAATGTGTTTTATGACATCATAATTACCCGATAGGTATGTATTAAAATTATATAAAAGGTATATTTGTACATTATGTTTTTTAAAATTAAAATAATGTGATTTTGGGTTTGTTTGAATTATTTTACAAATCTTTGGGGGACACTCCAATACTTATAAAACATTTTTTCTGTTCAAAATGTTTTCCTCGAGAGTTTGATTCACCTCCACATAAGCAACACTATTATTTAACGATGTTCAACCATTGTACATATAAAATATTGTTTTACACTCCAATTTTGAAAAAACATGGGAAAATACCATCGGATTGTTTGTGGTTTTGATTAGTTTAATGTGAGCTGTCCCAAACCAAAATAATAATGAAATCCTTCTCTTTCCAATATAAACCTACCCAAGCTCCCACTTCCATTTCACTCAAAGACTTTGGAGATAGACCAACCCTTTCTCTCCTATATCTATATTACTCCCATGTTGCCCCATGCTCCCTTGAAGCCGCTCTCAATCCTCTCCCATGAATTTGGAATCACACTTCCATGTAAGGGATTCTTTCCTTTCTCTTTTTATCCATGTTTCTTAATATTGTTATGCTCTTATATTTTTTATTATTAATGTTAAGGTAATATTTCTCACCTCACTTATACTATCCTATTTATGTTTTAATTATGAGATACTTCTTTCTCTCTCATAGATTACTTCTATGTATACCCATTAACATGATGAAATTTTTTTCGGAATTTCTCTCTCCACATTTACATTCATGTATTTCTTTTGTATCATGAATCAAAATTACATTAAAATTGTTCTGAAATGTGTATTTATGTATCCCTAACTATCCATTTCATTTAAATATGGTGATAACAAGCATTCCTCTTACATAAACCATTCTTATGAGTTCTTATGTCACGCTGTTACAATACCAAAATTGCACCGCAATTTTCCATGCCAAAGACATTGTGTACTGAATACCATGCCCACTTATCTTTCAAGGGTATTCACCTTTACACACATCTACTTACTGATTATAGAGCATCATGTACAGATTATACATTCTTTTATTGAGGAAAAAATTAGGATGTAGAATGATATCAGGTTCTATGATCCATATGGCACACTTATACATGAAATGAAATGTTTAAGAAGGGTGCTCCCTAATAGCGCTCCAATGTATTGGGTCAAGTAAAGTATCATGGAACGTCATTGGAAATGATTGTTGACTCATAATAATTCATTTTATACTTGTGATTCACATTCAATGAGGTTTCACTCATTCTTCATGTGCAATGAGCCTTGGCTCATGCTAATTCCACCTTAAGTGTTGTTGAAACATCACCATGTTATGATTATCATTCTTTATCATTCCTTTATGTTCATTTTTATCTTGTGCTACATTGATATACCTATTTTCTAACATGTAATATATTCATAATTTTAATCCATATTGATTCCATTACTGGGATTTATAGCTCATCCTTTTTTTCATGTCCTCTGGTTATTCCATGGAATGTTAAGTAAAAGAGAATGTAGTGGTCATTTAAATGATGTTTTAGATAAAGATGATGTGTGTTTAATGTTTCATGTTGTTATTTAATGTTCTTATTCCCCAAAGACATTGGACCTTTTGATCTTACATGTTTTATCAAGTGAATAATTTATGTAATAAATCATGTTTAAGTGTGTAATAAAAAGCATGGTGGTTATACTCAGCCCAATAACCATGCTCATAATCTTATTCCCTAATACCTCTTTCATTTCATTTCTTTTTTATGACTCTTCATCATCTGTTGTATAACCATTTCATGTATATCCCTGATGATTCTAACTGTTGACCGAAAATCTCATTGTATGGTGAGAAACACTAATAATAGTGATATACTCCTAAAGAATCATTTATATGATCTCTAGATTATGGAATATTATACATAATCTACAATTACATGGGAATAAACTTGGTAATCCATTTCCAAATCAAAAATATGATATTCTATTCATAAAATTATCATCAAAATAATTCATAGGGTAACTCTTTGTAATAATTAATTTATAAATCCTATATCTAATGTTTCTTCTAAACATACTTTGATACCAAATGTTAAGACCTAACCCCAGAATCCCATAAATGGTTCATTATATTAATACATTGGCATGATTACAAGGAATACAATCCTGAAGGAGTTATTAGTTTTTCATTAGTGGAAAATAGATTATATATATAGTCCCTATATTAAATTTTAATTCATAAAGTAAAACATAAAAATTATTTTGAGAATACCATTAGTTTCCTAGTTTAACCCTGTATATCCGTCACAATACTCATCTTAGAATCCTATAAAAAATTAATCCTAGTAAATTTGGGAGGTCCTATGCTTATTAATGGTAACCTAACAACGAAATCTATTATGAATATTGATCATAATCATTATGGAAAATTGTACAACTAAACCAAAAAATCATTTAAACATTATCATGAGAATAATATGCCAAGAATAAATAATAAAATATAAAATAAGCACATGAGATAGTAAAAAACCATTTATATTCAACATGTCGAATAATCACATGGAATATCAAAAACAAGTAGCTTAATGATAGAATTCATAACATCGAACATCATAATCATACTGTCAAAGATTATACCATGAAACCATACATAAATGGGTAAAAACAAAAACTACATTGTCTCACGAGACCTACCGATATATCAAGAGGATATAGTAGGCCCCAACAATCACTTACTAGGACCAATTCATTCCTCATTTGAAAACAGTGTAATATAACCAACAATAAAATTCATATTAAAAATATAATATGAAATGATAATAAATTAACCATAATCCATAAATAGTATCCAAATGGAACATTTATAATCAAACATATCATAAACCATTTAATAAAATATGGTAGATTGTAACATTAGAATAAAAAATAAAATAATCATATGATCCAACAAATGATGTTGACATAGATGAAAATAATCTAATTAAATCATTAAAAATTCCATTTAATGAATATTGATTTTTTTAATTTATAATAAATTATTTAAAAGTCATACATTTTTAAAATACAACATTTAAAAAATATTTATTTTTTGAATCAATGTCTACTATTCCACATTGATAAATATAAGATAATTTCTGGAATTAAAATTTCAAAATATTCATATCCTTCTAAATAAAAAAATCCATTTCAAATACACAAATAGGAATGATAAAGATTTAGAAGACTAACCCTTAGAAACATTTAAAATGATGTTTTAGTAAATGATTACCATACAAAAAGCCTTAAAAATATTTCTTTTTAAAACATTGTGAAGAAACATGAACATGGATGACTAATATTACCTAATAAATAATAATGTATAAAATATCTTTGATATAAATGAGATTGAAAAACTAACCATTACCTTAGGACGGATTCCTTCCATATGTATTTAAAACTTATATATAGTAGGTCTTAATATATTATTTAGTTCTAAGAATACCATAATTATAATTATAATATCTTATATAATTCATTTATGACTCTATATTACTGCTTTAATAAATATTCCATGTTGATTCAATGTTTCAGGATATATTCTCTTTGTTTAATGTACCTGTATTGACATGTTATTATTGATCTTATTATATGTATCATTACATAATTAGATAAAGAATTTAAAAAATATTTTATAAATAATATATATTCAATATATAAATATATATAAAATATTGATATATGAAATTAAATTCCCCATTCATGGAGAGGGTAGGTCATGCATACGCACGAGTGAAGACCTTATTTCCTCAATTGGAAAAGGATAGGGGATTTTATGGTAAAATATTTATATTAAATCAATATCATGTGATATACATTTTTTATATCAAATATATAAATCATTAGAAAAATCAGAAATAAATAGTGATCAAAAACAAATTATACAACATCATTGAGATGGTAAGTCATATGTTCGAACGCATGATGATATTGTTTTTCATAAGAAGGATAAAAGGATGAATATGGTTTCAATATAATAATAATAATATCTCATCATATATATGATACCAGAGTGATTAATTTGTTATTGAAAAAATACAACAATTGGAAGTAGAAGAAGAAATGATCTTGTATGAATTTGGTAAAACAATTACCTTTTATTCGGAGTACTTCCAATGGATCTCTACTTACAAACAAAAGAGTTGGTATTTTTTGTAATACCAGTACCTCCAAAAAATAAATAAAAAATTTGGGAGGAAAATGTGTGGGTTTTGGTTCTGCTATAGGTCTCATTGTTGTTAGAGGAAGTAAGGGAGGAGGATCCCTTTTATTATTGATGAGAGGGGAAACATTTGAAATCCTCATAATATTAATGTATAATAAGACTATTCTATTTTAAAATATCATAATAGGGACCGTAGAAGAAAATTATAATAAATTTTATACCATATCCTCTCCCATTGGGATTATTTATAATTTTTTTGATTTTAAATTAATTAACAGTAAATTAATTCTAATGATTTCTTATTTTCAAATTTATAACTATTATTTTAATTTGACTTCAAAAACAAAATGAAAAGTGTTAATTCACATATAATTATTAATTTTTTTTATTATATCCTATTTGAATATAAATTTAACTGGACACATTAAATCATACCATATATATCAATTTTAATATTATTAAAATAAATTATTTTCATTTTCATTTAATTAAATATAAAATATATTGAATTAAAGAATATTTTATTATAATTATATAATTTATAAAAATTAAAAATAAATGTATTTCGGGAAAATATATTCCATTTGATAAAAATAAACATTTAGTTTCGTTCTAGTATTTAGTTTTTCCTTTGTGTGGAAACATAAAAGATATTAAAAACAAAGAGAGTGATATTTTGTAAATATCAAATATTTAAGTAATATATAATTTATTTCCATTGAAAATAGTCTATTAAATAAATAAATATCGATCCCGATTTGATAAGGGTCAAATAAAATTCCTTAAATATTTTTTTGACAACTTTTTATTTTCTTTTTAATCCCTGACATTTTGTATTAACCCTTATTTTACAACTTTAAGTCATACCATTATATAATGTAATTTATATAATATGGGTCAATTTTATTAATATAGAAGGAAACAAATAACTATAAATAGATCATTTATGACTTATTTAAGCTTTTTATGGTTATTCAGAAACATTTAGTATTTTAATGAATTTAATACTATTTTATAAAATATTATTCATTTTAAAGAATCATTGATGTCCATTTTTTCATTATTCATCATATTCTATTAAAAAATTCAATAAATAATAAGATAAATTAGAAAAAAGTCTTATATGAAATTAATAACATTTAAAAATAAACAAAAAAATCATTGATGTCATTTAACCATTGAAATAATATTTATATTAATATTTTTTGTATCATTTATTTGATATTTCTATGAATTAAACAATTACTGTATCACCATTGTGTCACCACTTAAGTTAATTATTTTATCATATAAAATTATAAATAAATTATATTGATATATATAAAAATATAATATTAATAATTACTCATTATTTTAGTTTATATACTCTTTATAACCATATAATAAAAAACTGTATAGTTAATAAAAATATTAGTATGATATTTTTAACTAATATTTAAAAAAATATTATAAATGTCATATTCTTACATAAGTTTCATAAAAATGTTATACAGTCGACATTATATTTTTTTGGTCAAAAATAACTCATCAAATAAAATTAGGGCATATTTTAGGATAACATTATATTTCTTAAAATATTATTTTTATCCATAATTAATCAATTTACCTTAAACCATAGGAAAAAAATAATAATGATCTTATTTACCAAAAATTAAGTTCATCTTATTAGACCATAAATTGAATACATATTAAAACACATATATTTAGATTTTTCTAAATTAAATTTAATGATGTGGATAAATAAAATTTTAAAACTAATCATGTAGATGTGGTGATTAGGCTGGTGAAAGAGATGTTCAAAAGATCAATACATTTTTGTATCTAATTTCAGTATAAAAATTATTCCAATAACCAATATCGGATTAATATTTTTATTATTTATCTATTAAGACATTAAAAATCAATATAAATTATAATAATTGTTTAAATAAAAAATTTACCTTTTAACTATAATGCAGTATTTTTTATTATTAATAATTAATAAAAAACTTATAATAAAAAACAAAAATTACCCCTCTTACAATTTTGATATTAATAATTCAAATAAAGATATTATTTTCTCAAATAAAATATTTAATACTGTCAATATATATATATATATATATAATTATTTCCATTAATAGGCAGAAAACATGATCTTGGGTGTAACACAAGCTAACTCAATGTTGTGTGTAGTGGATGTATAACACAGTTTCTAATGCATGCTAAGGAAAAAAATTTATTCATAATGTAAAATAACATAATTTAATTAATTATTACATTGGATGATCTATGAGGGTCATACATTGCGAATAAAGGAGGAGACGAGGCTCCCCCATATATGGTAGGGGTGGGGAACTCTTGGAATTCATTATATTAATAAAATAATATAAAATAATATTCATTTAAAAATTTCTCAAAATTAATATTAATTGTTGATTATATATGGATTAGTCGTAATCCTATAATCCAAGAAAATTTAAAAAATCATTGTTGATAATTTTACCGTTATTTATTTTATTTAACCCCCATTAACACTTTGAAAAATACCATGATATCAATATTTCTATACTTTAAGGTCCAACAAAATTACAATAAAAGGACTAGTGAACCGTAAATAGACTATTATTGATATTTTCAAAAATATAGAATTTAGTTTGATAAATATATGATTTTATAAATTTTAAATAATTTATAAAAAAACATTTTTTATTAATAAATAATATTAATTTTATTTTATGAAATACAAAAAATATTATAATATTCAGTGTCCAACTCATGAAAAATGGTATAAAATGAAATTTATTAAAATATATGTAATATAAGACCCTAATACAGTAACCTAATAAATCTTTTATAAATATAAAATTTGTTTTATCCTAAATATGTTTTGATTAACACCTTGGATTATAATTATAAAATGTACAATGTTAAAGAACTTTTAACTATTAAAGGGTTATAATTATATTATATATAGAAAATTGGATCATAAATGCATAATAGATGCAGTTTTAGAGCATTTTTATCCTAATATCCCCTTTCATGTTTTTAAAATTTGTAAATATTTTATTAAAATTTTATATAACAAAAAATAATATTAATATATCATTAAGAACCATTAAATAATTTTCCTGGAAAAACATGATAGCATTGGAATTAAAATTAGTTTTATTTAATATATATAATATGTTATTATGGTCTTCATAATTCTTGGGTAAATTTATATTACACAATTAATACTAGTTTAATTTATTTGAAATAATTTATTTTTTATACTACTTGTAGTGGAAATGTGTCATCGTTGCATAAGAAAATACTAAATTTATTAAAACAGTAAATATTAATAATAAATTAACAAAATTTAATTAAATTAAGTAGAGTAAAAGTAAAATTTTATATTTATTCAATATAAATATTTATCCACATATATGTCAGGAAAAATTATCAAATATGTTATTATGAAGTTTTCATCTTTACACAACTGTTACACAAACATTTAGATATGTAAATTTTAATATATCTCCAATTTTTATATCAATCAATTAAAATTTAAAAATAATACATATTTATTAATACTCTTCTCTATCAGAAGCTTCATCCTTCTAAAATATTATTTTTATAACACCAATGTTTTGTATTCCAATGTTGTGCAAGTATTGGGTCGACAGGAAAAAAATGATTTTCATGTATATAATTAAATTAAATCAAATTTATAATTATTGAATTATTTTGGAATTATATTTGTATTATATAATCATAAATTGTTTTTAAAAATAATTAGTTAAAAATATATCATATTAATGTCTTTGTCATATCATAAATCATACAATATTTCATAATTAAGGAATTCTAACACCATTATCCAAAAATATTTTTTCTGCAGAAAAATTTCAGTAATTAATCTTATCCTAAATTAAAAATTTTCAATAATATATGTTAATTAATTTTATTAAATTTTAATTCGTAAAAATTTAAATAATAAATTTTAATATGAATAAATAATGCACTGATTTTTTTTTTCAAAAATGTTTTCTAAGTCCAAAAATTATCTTATAAGGAAATAATGTATAAAAGTGATTGAAATGTAAAAAATTATATAATATCAAAATAAAGATGTCTATTGTAACATTATGATCAAAAAAATGAACAATGGGTTTTAATGGAAATTATTAATAGTATTAAGTATACTTTTTTATTTTAACTATTCATTCAAAATATATAAATCATTTTATAAAAAATAAAAAAATTATCACCCTATTATAATTTCAATATGTTAATTACAAATTTAAATTATTTTTGTCAAATATAATTTCTAATTTTATTTAATTGATAATAAAATACACTAACAAGAGGAAATAAAGCCCATTTTCTGGGGGAATGTATTTTGAAGAGTAAAATTACCGTGGTAATAATTGAGTTCTTAATTCGAAAGCCATCATAAAAAAATTTATTGTGTGTGACCTTCATAAATATATATATATTTCAGAATTGATTTACCTCTATTAGAATTCATTAACTAAACAGTTTTGTTATTAAAAACATAATAACTTTTAGTTCTTTGTTTAATATCATAGTTGAATGTACTATAAGTTATCTAATATATTGTTCTTTAAAAATATCCAAGATATACATTTCCCCAATTAACAAATTTTATCCAAAAAAATTGAACCATTTCATGGTAAACAAGATATTGATATTTTTAAATTCATTTTTTTGAAACACATATCATAAAATGTATTAAAAATACATCTACATGAAAAATGGAATGTGATATATGATGGTTATATCGAATAACAAAAAACAATGTTTTAAAGTAAGATGTAATTAGTTGGCAGTAAACATTTAGTTGTTGTGGAAAAAATTAATATCTAAATAATGATATAAATTGACATAGAACATTGATCACAAGAAGGTATGTTATTATGATAATGTTAATGATCACAAAACCATCAATCAAAGTGGTGAGAAATAGGCCATCGATTCATAAAAAATAAATATAATAGGATATTTTTTTCCCAAATCATTTATGAAGAGTTATGTTATTTTTTATTAGAATATATGGAAATATATAAAAATTAAAGGTAGTATTTTATTCTATAAGAAATTTGAACTACTATATAACCTTTTCCTCTAAAGGAAAAATGTTCAAAACTAATTTTTGGTTCTCAAAACACTATTTTTATCTTCATAATCCATAAAAAAAATTAATATATTATTCATATTTTTAAATATAAAAAAATAAATAGTTACAATAAGTTATGATAATATCAAACATGTACAAAACTTCATATGATGACGTAATAAATATAGGAAAATATTTTTCAGAATGAAAACAATGGTTCCTCTAAGATAAATTCATAAATAACTGTACATCCAAAATAACCTCAATAACATCAACATTAGAGAATTTTTTTAACCATAATGGTCCTCTCATAAAATAAAACACATATCCCCAAATATTTAAATTCATTATTTACAAATAATAGTTCATTTTAAACTTAAACATTACATTTACACTATCCCAATGTAGAATATCCTTGAATACCATTAAAACTATGATAAATCACTATTTAATTTATAATGTAGTGGAATTCATTAATACTTTATTAATAAAATTAATATATAAACTAGAAATTTAATCCATATAGTAACCATAAATATTTAATAAAAAATCACATTTTCTTTGAATCAATTGTAATCCTTCATCATTATCTATATACCACTGTAAAGTAGACCATAATTAAAATAATGTTAAATAATAAACTAAAACAATGGGTTATTTAATCATCAATTGATTATTCTTATTAAACCTTGTAAATGTATCAAATTACCAATAAATAGCATCACTTAAAACTCAAAAGGGGGATATATGACATTAACCTTCAAATTAAACTTAATCATAATATCACGTTAAGGTATATGTACCACTTTAGTTAATATCACATAGAAAAATATTCTTGCAAAAATTTAGTCGATCATTATTCCTCAAATAGGTTCTAAAAATATTAAATGGATCCAAAAATGTAATAAACATCATAAAAATGGCCTAAATTAAAATTTCATATAATCAATAACCAATTTCAAGGTCACCAACACTATCTCATTTACTTCATTAATTTTATTCAACAACGTATCCAAAATAATCATTATCACTATACTACTAAATTACTTTTATTAGTTATCAGTATTATTGAACATATATTTGAAAATCTATAAATAAATAATATTTTTTATGAATATATATATGTTTCATGGTTATTAAAACCATAATGTCATTGACATAACAATTATAGAACATTATTCTTTATCCCAAATATATGAACACTTTAATCCATATGCTCAACTGATTCATACAGCATAGATCCTTCCATATGCTTGGTGTTAACTCTTGGATTAGGGAATTGACCTTTTTAATTACAGTGTTCCAAAAACATAATTCATTAAACTAGTAATGGTACAATAAAATAAAATTCATATATCGCTATTAAAATATCTATTTATCCTTGTAAATTACATTCTCCATTCCCTTCTTTTTTACACATAGAATATTTTATCATTCCTCTGGGACATTTACATATATTCTCTTCCCATTTAAATTACATGAAAAGTACTAAATCTCCTTCCACCATGGTTATACTAAGACTCCCATTATACATTATTTTTTGTACCAAAAAACTCACCAATAATGATATTTTTAGTCATATAAAAACTTGTCCAATTGTAAATAATCTTATTTTTATTATTCCAATTACAATATTAGTTGGATTCTCGTAAGGACAATCATTCAATATTGTATTATATTAAACATTTAAATTATTCCTTCAGATTTTATTCACTAAATAATCAGAATTCATATTGTGACTAATAATAGTCATAGTGAAAGCTGCATAGTCTCTATCCTCGAAAAACATTAGGATTAGTCCTATTTTAAAGTTTTTCATAATGTTTTTCATGAAATTTCATAATCATAATCTCGAATCATAAATAATCCACTATATTATACCAACTATATAGACCCATTCTTATTAAACATAGGTATAAAATCATAATAAATGAATATTAAAAATATAATATTATTATCCTTGCCAGAATTGTGTAGCATTATTATATTTAGAATCTTAGATACTAAAACAACTTATGCATAAGATATCTACATCACATCATTCTATGTAAATATTAACTAGTGCCATTATTATACTTATTATATGTAAAACATTCCTTCATACTTTTAGGAAATTGAAAATAATAAATTTTCAGATTAGATGCTCAGTAAAGGTAGAAAAGCATATATAAATTATCACTTAATAATGAAATTAGAAAATGGGTATGAGAAAACAGTTTTAATATTTAAAAACTATAGAATTTATATCATATATGTGAATATTTTTAAATGGTATAATTCTTCATATTTCATTAGAAATGAATCAAAATACATGAGTTATCTAGATATAACATAAGAATAAGACATATGTTTGTGGCATATAATTAGTCGTATAAAATCATTTCTATAGTTAAGGAAATATTCCAAGACAACAATAATACATTTTTTTCCCTTATAAATCCTTCATATTTATTATAAATGTTTACAAAAATGATTATCTTTGTGGAAATAATACAACACTAATCATGATCCACTCTCCATTTCAGTCCTTATTATCTCATTGTATGTAAATATTTACCCTTGGAAATGGACGGATATATTGTTCTTGTTACATAAATAACATAATCATATAACATAAAAAAATTCATTAGCTTAGTTGGTAAACCGTTATCTCCCTCTGTTATAGGCCGCGTGTTCGAATTTCACGATTTAAATTTTAGAAATTGGAAATCATAACATAATCATAAAACATTAATTTTTTCCCACATGATCAGAAATCCTTAATCTAACCTCATAAATCATTTAATGGAAACTAGTTTTATAAAAATGTCAAAAAAAGTAATCATAACACAACCTATTGAAAATAAATGGGTTTCATCGATATCATGTAACAATAATATTAACCACCTAGAGGAAGAATATATATGATATTATTAGTTTATATCCTCATTAAATCATAATAAACATCATAAAATTTCATCATAGATGAAAGTACTTTTATAATATAACATGAAATATTCCATGGGGAGAATACACTTCTCATTTTGAAATCACATATTAAAAATATATAATTTTTTTAATAAAATTGAAAATAATTTCATTATAAAACATTGAAACATGAAAAATATGGTTTAATTCATTAAATAGTCAAGATTTTTTGAAATTCAATTAATTCAATATATTACAAAATAAAAAAACAATTTTTTTTGGAAAATTTTAATATGTATTATTCAGAAAATTGAAAAAGGAATCATTCTAAAAAACATTATAATATGACAAAAATAACTAAAATTAAAATTAAAAAATTACTATAGAGTTGTAAAATATATTCTCTAAAATATCTATGAAGAAAAAGGATATTTGGCTAAAGAGAGAAATAATGTAATATTTATATAAAAAATTATTTTAGACTCTTGATTACATAAAGAGTCGATAATGAATGTAAGACACGTAATCCAAATAGTAACAATAGAAGATGAAAATTACTAATATTCATTAGTGGTAGATCAAGTAATTAGTTCATTAGAGGCTTAAAAAACTCAGAAAATAATGTGATTGAAATATAAATTGATTACCATATTGCAAACTTATGAATCATAATCACGAAGAAGTAAATAAACCTAATTGGATTTGTATATCACTATTATTTTGATGAGAATCTTTGTAAAATTCTTTTGCGGGAAGTATATACACCACAAAATAGAAAAAAGTGATGAATAATGCATGTGTTTTAATAAAATAGAAGTGATATTTAAATACCTTACTTTACGTTCAAATTCAATGGAATGATCTCCAAAATAATGTGAAATAAAAAAATATTATCTAAAATTCAATAAATAATTAATTTACATAAAAATAGAATCATTTCTATTTCACTTATAAAATTTTAACTCTTATTTTTTAAGTACACTATATTAATATAAAAAAAATTGGATGTTAATTGATTTTTTTCATTCTAGTTTATGTTAAATAGATCTAGTCTTTATAATTTGAAAATGGCTCTATAATATCTAGAATATTATTCATGGGAAAAATTATATATTCTCAATATTGAAATTTTTTGTAATTAATAATACATAGTGTTCGATAAATATATTACACCATTCACAGAGATGGTAGGCCCTATTTGCACAAGAACACTATTTCAAAATTTTTTTGGATGGAATGAAAGAAATATAAATAATAATTCACATTTAAAAATTATTGATATAATAAATATCATATATCATTATAAAATCCATAATTATAGCCTTTTACATATGGTTCTGTTGGAAAACGAATTACACCGCTATATAGAGATGGTAAGATGTAGTATGAACATGTGATGTCTTCATATTTAATTTTCTTCAAAAAAACGTTTTAATGGTTATTTAATCATCATAATAAAATCATAGTATATTTAATATTACTCTGTATTTATTTTATAATCGATATATTTTATTTATTAAAGGTAAAATAAGCAATAAAATTGAGAACCCTTGATTAAGAGTTCCACCTCTTCATTGAGAAATATGTATTTGATTAAAGCATATGAATTTGGATGGATGGTCATTTTCAAAGACAATAATATCTAATATTTTTTGAATGAATATATGGTTTATTATTATATGTATAATTTGAGATATAGGGTCAAAACAATAATAATATTAAAGAATATGAGTTTCCTTTTCTTAAGTGAGGTAATGAGCACTATTTTAATTACTTAATGTATTAAATTAATAATAATTTATTTTAATGTTTAAATTGATAATAAATCATATAATTAAAAGAAAAAATTATTACAACTTTAAATAATTTGATAAAATAAAAATTGGGCATGTTTAAGTGATTATTTCGCACTTATCTGAATCTTTTTATGTACCATTAAACCTTTTGAGATTCAACGTGATATAAATATTTTTTACACTTTTGGAGTCTTTAGAATTACTATAAATTTTAATGTGACCATTAAATGGAGCATGGATGATATTTCCAACAATATACAATTTAATTATCCTTCTATTGTTTTTTATGAACTTGAAATCATTTAATTAAAAGTTTTTTATTATAAACTTTCAAAAATAACATTTTTTGAAATACCTGAAATATTAGAATATAATATATGTATTAATCATATAAAATGGATAAAAAAATAAGGTATATTAATATATATGGATTATATGATCCTAATATAATCACTCAATAAAGCATATATAGGATTAAAATCCATTTTAGTAATTATATTTTTTCAACACCTTGTTAAAACAATTTTAACAATAAACATTGAAATTGACTATTAAATATTAATGGGTTAAAATTTTACATATAATTTGGAAATTGGTTAATAAGTGAAAAATGGATGATATTTTAAGCCATTAACCATCATAATCATCATTTTTCCGGAATTTTTGAATATTAAACAATTCAAAAAATATTATTTATCATGAAATACTACTACTTCAATTTTTTGGACTATTCATCTAATTTAATTTTAAAAACAACATGAAAAAAATTTAATTAATATATAAAAATTTAAAAAATCATTAATAAATTATTTTTATCATAAAAATTCATTTGAAGAATTATCATACCACAAATGAGTTATGGTTCATAAAATGAGTATGGATCCAAAATGTATCATTATTGCGTAAGAATGTAAATTAATTAAGTAATCATTAAATGTTAAAAATAAAATGGAATAAAAAAAATCAGGTTTAAAATAATGTTCTATATTATCTGAATAAGTTAATTTACTCATATTTATGTCCTTTTATGTTATTTAATAAATATTAGTGTAAATGTTTTGAATTAATTATATAATATATTTTAATATATTATCCTAAATTATTATTTAAATTAGGTGTATAAATTTTCATATCCTATTTATTTTTTGGAGATATCAAAAATTATACCCTAATACATAAAAACTATATTTATGCACTATTCATTAAAAATAGATTTTCTTCAGAAAAATATTAAGAGTCAATCCATGAATAAATTTTAAATTTTGATTCCAAAAATGTGTTATGGTTCATAAAATTAAATTATTATTATTAAATTAAATAAAATTTAATAAAAATTTAAAAAATTAATAGAAAATAGTTTTTTAGAAAAATTACTTTTGATATACAAAAATAGACTTATAACAAAATCATATATAACAATGATTAAAATGTAATTAATTAGATGATATCCAAATAAAATAGTCTTATTCTAATATATTATAATATTTAAATCATAAATGGTTTTTTATTGTAAATAATTGATATTTTTATAAAATTTGTGTATTTTTCATGATTAAAAGAAAAATCAAACTTCTTTGAAAATTATAAAAATTTCACTAAATGTTATTTATTGTATGACGATAAAAAATAAGATAATTTTTTTGGAAAATTAATTTCCTAAAATATTCATAATTTAATTATAATATATATTCACTAAAACTATTAAATTTATTATGAAAATATACCTTATTGTGGATGATGACATCACTAAAAATTCAGTGGTTATTTATTATGCATTCTACCCCATATTTTTTAAATTTTTGAATTTTATATATATTTAAGAATTGTTTCACTATAATTTATATCCACCAATTGAATGAATCATTTATAATGGACATAATATTATTATTTTATTCGTTTTTACTCTTTTTTGCATGTTATATACAGTATTAAAAATATTGTTCATTTAAAATATTACAGTGTTACACTTATGTTTATACTAAAACCCTCCCTATGTGGATGATGTAATACCCCTGATTTTAAAATATGGATACAGATATGTAATTAAATGTGTTCATTAAAATTATCCACATTATTAAATGAACATAAATAAAACCATGATATGGTTCGATAATTTAAACCTAGCCATTATGGGGAATGAATGAATCAAAGTAACTTATATAAATATATTTATAGAAATAAAGTAAATGAAATTTTTTAAGTAAAATAAATTAAATTTTTAGAAATAAAATAACTAAAATTATACTTTTATATATATAAATTTTATTTTCTCAATATCTTTTTTATATATGATCTACAATTTCATTTCAAAAAACAATTGATTAATTCTTAATTTTTGGTTAATAATAAATTAAATATTATGTAATATGAAATATGAATGAGAATGCATAACATTCTAGAATATATACTTTCATATAAAAATAGTTCTTAATTTAGTCTCAAATTTTAATATTAAAATTCAAATTTCATGAATTATGAAAATTAATTTATAGAATATAATTTTTAGTGAATTATGATAGAATTATTAACTTTTAATTACCTTTTAGTTTTCTAAAATATGATTTATATTCAAATTCTGAAGAATAACATTTTTAAAAGTAACAAGACCTATATGAAATTATTATTAAATATTTACTAATTAAATATTCATAAAAAATATAATTAGAATTATCTATTTTATAAATGAATTTATAATTCTTTAAACTCTCGTTCTAATTTAAGAAAAAATATTTGATATTTTACAATATAAGATATATTTTGGAAAATTTTTTAATATATTATATATTTTTTTATTTAAATTTGATCTTATAAATTTTATATATTTAATTTAATGACATTGAACAAAAAATTAAGAATTAGTAGGAAAATATTATATAATAAGGAAGATTTTTATTTATAGGAGATGATAAATTACATTGGAAAAAACTAATTGACATGGTGAAAACCAAAATGATAAAATAAGTATCCAAAGTGGAAAGGGGAATTATATATATATATATTAACTATCAAGGAGTTTATTGACTTTGTATTTTCCCTCCCAGTTATATCTCACATTTAGTGCCACAATCCTTATGAATGACTTCCCATTATTTAAATCTTCTGAGTATTTACTGAAATGTAATCCATTTTCACTTATAAAAGATACACTACTCTACTCATATCATGTCTCAAAAGACCCAATTAATTCCATTAAAAATCTTACCAAAACACTAATAAACTCTTATATCCACCTTAATATGTTTTTTTTTCAAAAATCTATTCCTCAAATATTTAACCCTTTTTAGAATGTGGGAATCTAACAAGTAAGGTGTAGTTTTCAAACAACTCCTCCATCTATTATATTCAATTATGGGCATTTAATCATTCCTATAATTTACTTCATCATTTAAAAATGATATCATTAAAATCGTAATTATAATTTTATATTTTTATAATTATGGTAAATTCAATAGCCACCCACCCCTTTTCCTTTATGAGAATGGAATTCCGGAATCATTTTTTGTGTAGAAGACATCCTCCACACGATAATGGGCTCTATTTTCATAAACTAACACATATGGATGTTAATAGTTATAAATTGAACAAATAAGTGTGATATTTAAAATATATTTTTTTATAAAAAAATTAAAAAATATTATACATTTTTATGGTTCTATGAAAAATGAACTCAATATCAATGCGTACATAGGGACTACCAACTCCATGGAAAAATTTATTTCAATTTTTTTCATTACAAAATATAATGGATAGTTCCATGAATGAGGTTAATAGATTAATATGATTTTTATGATATATATAAGATAATTTTTGATAAATAGGTTAACCTATTTTTAATATTATAATCAATATTTAATCACTAATTTTACAAAATTTTGTTAATTATTATGTGTTTTGACCCATTTATTTGAGTTTCCAATATTTGCATCATTTTTTGAGTTGTTTTTATTATTTTAAAAAAGCTTTTTTGAATGATTTATATAATTTTCATTGTATTTTGATGGTTTATGAATGGTTAAAAATTCTATCAGTATGGGTTTCATGGATTAAACATGGTTAGACTAAGTGTATAACTTGTTGTACAATTTAAGCTTGGTTTATGCATAGTTAAACTTTGTGTGCAACATTGTTGCATAGTTTTCACATGGTTAAACTAAGTGTGCAACCTATGTGTTCAATGTTTCACAATTATGAGACTTAGTTAGTAATAACATTGTAACTCAAACCAAAAAACCAATATTGTGATAATTAAAGATAAAAATATCTCAATTAAAATCTTACCCCCCCCCCCTCACAATTAACTCTAAACTCATCCCACTCAATCCTAATATGATTCTCTCTCTTTTAGGATCCCTCTAATGCATTTTTTCTACCAAAAAATAATCTCCAAATTGATCGATGTTCTAATTGAAGTAGAGACCATTAATTTAAGTGAGTACTATTGTTCATAATCTCATATGTACCTTATCCTCTTGATTTATTCTTACTAAATATTGTAAATGTTTTGAGTTTTGTTGAATCTTGATTGAATGATGTGGAATTGTTGATCTAGGATCTCTTCACTCTTCATTAAAATTATATCATCATAGATCTTGTGATCTCCATCAAAGGTGAAGTATCTAAGATTATTTGTGGTTGCATTACATATTTTCCATGTTGGTGCTTCTATGCCTTTACTTCATTTTGTGACTTGTTGTTTCTGTATGAATTTACGGTTGTCTGTCTATTGATTTCTTACACATGTTCTCTAATTTCTTTCTATTTATTTCTTCTTAGATTCTTATTTGATCAATTTATCATTAAATTGAATGTTGTGTTAATTAAATGGGTTTTATCATGATCACTGTCAACATTTTGTGAATTTTATAAAATCCATGTCTATTTGTTTTTGTTTTTAAAAATCGATTATATGTTTTTGGGGAATCAAGGGGATTTTGAAGAGTTTTTTATTAATTAATATGATTTGTACCAAGTATTGATTTATTAAATGATCTTTCCTGATTTTAATTAAATGAACTAAACTATTTGGTGGTTTCTAAATTTTTTAAATGGTTAAATTTTATAAATGACTGAGACCCACATTGAATGATTTTACCCCAGTTTAGGAATTTTTGGTCATGGGTTATTTCAAATAAATTATTTTCCCCATGGAAAGATGGTGTAAAAAGATGTTTTTAAATATATTCAATCATTTTAAAATGTTAATAATTCCTTTAAATGATTTATGAATTCCTTGAAAAAATAATTTTTTTAGGAGAATGTATTAGAATTTTTATGATGAATTGTGAAGGGAAGGGTATATTATAATCCCTTTGATTGTTTAGTTGTATAAAATGTTTTGAATTGAAATTTGGATGGATTGTTCTATTGGAGGACGTTTTTTTAAATTTAATTATGGAATTTGTTTTTTGGATATCGATTTGATGAAATTTATATCAAATTTATATTTGATAAAAATATATTAAATTATTTTTGATTCAAAACATTGCCTTTTATCATGGAAATGTAATGTTTTTCTAAAACCCTTTTTATGGGGTTTAAATGGGAAATTGAAAAATTTCAAATGGTGAAATGGATTAATTTCATATTTCAAATGAATTTTACATCATTTATTTTGTACAAGATCACCTGAATGGAATAGGTAGTCATTGTGTTCATCAAAAAGAACTCCATGATTCTAAAAAATTCTTATACATTAATTAAACAAGTCACATCCCTGATAGGTTGGTGAGGAAGTCTCCTTTGTCTATACCCAAGGGACATGTGTATACACATATTTTAGTTTTACCTTGACTGTGTGGAGTCCTTTTCCATAGAACCATCACACCTTTATAGGCATATGACCATATGGGTTTCTTTTTTGTATTTTAAATATATTCCCTTGTTGTTGAGAACTATTTTACTTACCTTGTCCATTTATAAAATTTTTTAATATAATATTTTTTATTATAGCATTTTTGTAGAAATATTCCATAATTTTTAATGTAGAGAATTATTTTTGTAAAAAATTTAACTCGTAAATTATAAACATGTTTATTTAAAATTCAAATCATGATACATGATAGTTTTTTTCACCATTGGGAACCATAGATTCCATTAATAAATAATTTTTTTATATTATGCATCGTAATTAATTTTTATTAATTTTTATTAATATTTAACTTTCTGGTACATATTTTCAGTTTTTCTTGATTATCTAACTTCACCATGTGAAATGGATTTCAATGATTCTCCAATAAATGTATAGTTTTTCAAAGATTAAATAGAATGTTACACAAGTTTAGATTAATAAATGATTTTTGAATAAATAATATACTATTTTTAAAATAATAACAAAACTCTTTCATTTATATTCCACTTTTATAATATATAAATTTCCTTATAATGTAATTGCATAGAGTATACGGTGGTATCCTAATGGGTTTTTCAGCACACAAAATTCATGTACATTTTTGGGTTTTGAACCCATTCTTATCATATAGAAGGTGTTCCTGCTATTGTCTTCCACTATGGGGTCATTCATGGGTTACCAAGGATGGGTGAAATAGGACACGGTGGGTGGTCATGAACTATAAAGAGATGCGTTTTTGTAGTTGTATTATAGTTTTAGTATTTAGAGACTCCTTGTATATAATATGTATGAATTGATTCATATGTATATATATATAATGATGTTTCTACATAGCACTATGTTATTGTAATATTTTTTAGGATATATCATTTTTAATGGTTATTTTTAGATACTGATGTGGTTGTCACCAGCCCATGGAGATCAGTAATTCTCTTCATCTTAATAGAGAATCAGCTAGCGTAACAGTTTAGATGGTATCATGTGTTGTTTAATTACCAACTGTATCAGAAGAGGAATTTCTGTAATTTTAATACATCACTTTTAAATTCTACTGTTATTTGGGGTAAGTCGTTATAGAATTGAGATTACAAATGTTTTAGGACACAATAGGTTCTCTGTGAGTGGGTCCTTCATCCCCACCCCTTCACAGTGTGACTTGAGATACCATGGATGTTAGTACTTGAGTCTTCCTTTTGAGAATTCGGTTTTATGGTGAATAATTATATTTATATTCCAAATGAGAATATATATTATTAAAGGAATATCGTATGAGTTTTTTAAACTAGATTAGATGTATGGACACAATGGAAATTTGTTTTTACAATCCAGTAAACTATGATAAATAGGTGGTTCTGATTTCAAAATCCATCAATGAGTAGTTGCGAGGAAGTGTATGGTTAACCAACCCATTCAACCAACTCCCCTACAGTTTTATCTTTGTTCTAAACATGAAACCTTATTCATTTTCTTACAATTGACATCATTTATTTGAGGTTGGTTATGTGGGTTATGTGTATGGGTTAATTAATTGTCTCATTTTTTTGTTTAAAAGTTAATACCTTGTTAATAATTTTAAATCCCTTATGAAAACAAAATTGATTAATCAAACTTGTTTTGTCATGTTCATTGATAAATTTTTTCAATTACCAAATACGTAATTTTATGAAATGATTTTTCTATAGAATTGATTATCAAATACTATTTTATGATGTAGTAAAATAATGTTTTAAGAATAAATTTTGTATAATAATGGATTTTAATAGTAATGGTTTTATTAATTGGAAAATGGGGTTAATGTTTTTTAAACCATGAAATAATTTTAATATTATACTAGTGTGTTTTTGAAACTATAAGTGATTTATGAAAATATTTATCATTTTTAAAGTAATGGATAATGTTTTATAAATAGTCAAATCTAATGTGTTTTAAAATCAATAAATTTTTCATTAAAATTTGTTTTGCCTTTGTTTATAATATTTTGTACTATTTTTAGTGTTCATGGATGATTGAGTTGTTATTCTTGGGTTTTGTGACATTTTGAAATGTATCCTAGAATTTATTTCAAGAATGGTTGAATTTTGGTCCACTAGTCTAGTCCATGAGGTAGTTCTTAAAAATTTCGAGAAGTTGAATCCCCTATCGACGACTCAACCTAGACTTTATATCGAGTGGTATATATAGTGAATTTTTAATAATTAAACTATATCATTGAATTAATGGATTATCTTACACATTCTTATAATATTTAGTGAGGTTCTCTTGAGGTAGTTTAGTGGTTTGATGAAATGGATGTGGCTTTAATACAATAAAGACTCTTGGATATCTGAAAGTATGGTATATCCATTCATTATTTAAGACACTGTCCAAGAGTGGTGGGAAACTATGAATACCAATTGTATGTATGAGATAATTTCATTGGAATTCTGCAAGTCATTCTATATCCAATTGATGTAACCCAATGATGTATAGAAGGAGAATTTCTTTGAGTTCTGGAGTCTCAGTCAAGATTATCAATCAATTGTGATTTATTACAAGAAGCTCATGATTGTTATGTTTCATACATGGACTTATTGGTAATGAATTTAGCAATAAATTCAAATTTAGAAAACGCCTTCAATGACTCTATATCTTCCATGCTGATGAAATGATTGATCACTTATCCATATACTATTGAATGTTATTTTCTATTTGAAGTAGATATATAAATAATAATAAAGGATAAGTCTCAGAGTCCAAATTGAGAATGTTTTTTATCCTCAAGAAAAGATGACGACTACCATATGTTTCCAATTTGGCGGAACTTAGATATTATTATCCTACATTAAATATAGTTATTAATTTAATATTGAAGAATATTTATTACCTTACATAAAAAAACCATGCAATGAATGTATAGGTTTATTGTCCTTAGGAATTGGGAAATATAATCAATTGGTTCATAAAACACATACAATGTCTCTAATTTATTTCATCACAACTATACTATTTTTTTCACATATCCTATTTAATACCCTTATTCATTACTTGTGGGAAAGAAACATATGAAAGGGTGAGATAAAATTCTCAGAAAGGGTAAACAAAGAAATGACAATCATATCATATTCATATAAAATGTGAGAATCATATCATGTATATTAATGTTCATAATATAATGTCATGGGATAAATATAAAAGTACAATATAATCTCAACAGTTATAACATAATACATAAAATTTTGTTACATACACACCTAAGAATAGTCAATAATTTCATATTAGTCAACGATCAATTCAAAGACAATCATAACAGACAAAGTCCTTTACAGAACCATGTCAATTTCTCATTCCATCCCGTTTTTGCTGAACCAGATTTACCTTCCATTCCAAAAATTTCTATCTTCTGAGATATAAATTGTTACCCATTGAATTGGACGAAGATATAGTACAAACCCCTATCCTATGAAAATTGTTCTTACGTGATTCCCAAATATAGAAAAGACATTCACCATAGTATAACTCATGAAATAAAATTGGTTTCTTAAAAACCGTTCTATAATAATTGATATAAAACAAACTGATTTACTAAATAACATTCCTCCAAAAACATAATACAATCATTTTAATTACATGGATAGAAATATTACCTATTTTAAAGACTTTACTCAAAGAGAGAATGTAATTTTGAGAAAAAAACATTAAATTCGTTACTTTGGAAAATATCCTTTCTTCTTTAAAAATGTTTTCAACCACCAAATGGCACACAATTGTAGAAAAAATACTTTTTTTGTGAAAATTACCTTGGAATATTATAGGGAAATATCCAATGAAATAATTCACTATGAAATCATATAAATTCATTTTTATTGTTCGTGTTACGGACACATTCTTCTCATTCGTTTTCCAAAAAAGTGAAAATTACCTCATAATGAAAACGATAAAATATTTCATTCATACCATTTAGAACAAATTTACCAATGTGTAAAATTGTCTTTTTACAATTCTAGAAGGATATAAAGATTATTTTTAAATACATATTTATTAAAAAGAGATGTGGATGATAAATATACCACAGTAAATACTTACAAAAAAACAATCTCGGATAAAAACAAGATTTGAAATTTTATCCCTTAATTTAGGTCTGATATTCTTTGTATGTATCCAAAAATTCTGTATAATGATTAAATAATGTTACATATTTCTTATAGAATCATAATCATTATTACGATAACATTTATGTTCATATTTTAATCTGTATGTTAGTAACATTTAATTGTTACTTGTTATTCGGTTATTAACTGCTTTATATTCTAATGCATATTTTGTCGAATAAGTTATTATTCATAAATTTAGATAATTTTTATATCATTTAAAACATGATATTAGAAAAATATAAATCATATGTATTCATTAAATTAGTTTATATAATCATGATTTAATGATTATTAGGTATTACTAATCACATCACACCGGGGAGACTGTAAGTCATACGTATGCACGAATGAAAATATTCATCCCATAATTGTTGAATGGTATTGAAGTGAATGGTGTATAGTATATCCAAATCAAAATAATTTTATATCAATAATAAATATATAAATTATTTCCATAATTATTCCCACCCATGTATGGTGGTGGTGAAACACGCATTACACTACAGCGTAGAGACTTTAAGTCATATGTACACACTTGTATTGATTTCATATTTCATATGATAGGTAAAAGGTGAAATATATTTATTTTATATTTATAATAAAATATAAATATATGAGTGATACTAATGGTATTACCTAATAATAAAACAACTAATGAAGATAAATTAGAGGAAGAATGGTTTTTAAAATAATCGGTAGAAGAGAATACCTCTTTGTCGATGTGTTTCCTCTAAATATCTTCTTAGAACACTAGTGTTGGTCTTTGAATATGTCCATAACCTCTATAATAAATATTTATATGTTTATAAGGAATAATTTTAGGGGATGGATGAGCATGAAGGCTAAAAATGAAGTGAAAATGTGATGGAGGAGGTGGAATTTTATAATTGATGTGAGGTACACATTCAGAAACTCTATAAATAATAAATTATAATAAAATCAAACCGTTCCCAAAAACCTAAAAAGTGTCCCAATTTAGAATATTAGATTATATTGGGTTGTAATATCATCAACTAGTAAATTTTTTTCATGTTTTTTTTATTTATACCATATCATTTTAATTGAAACATAGTTATTCTATTTAATTTTAATTTTGGTAATAATATTCTAAATATTTAATTGTTAATAATATTTAGTTATACAGTTTTAATGGGCCATAAATGGTTATTTTATGAGATTTTGTATCTTTTAATTATAAAATTTTAATTTCAAATATATTTATGGGTTTTAAATAATTTAATAAAATTATATTTTTATAAAATATCAATAGTGTTAATCTGGACAGGATTTATTTATTTAAAATTAAATAAAATCCTCAAAAAATGATTAATTCAAAATAAAAATATTTAATAAACTCATAAAATGTCATAGTTGACTTTAAAATTGGTGGAGAAAATTAATTAATCTAGATGATATTTATTTTAATTTTTTTAAATCCATTTATTTTACATTTTGGTTAATAAAATAATTTTTACATCAATGTTGTGTCATCATTAATAGAAGTTATTTATTCATTAAATGTTAAAAAATAAATTTACACGATGAAGATAATTATATTTTCTTTTCAAAGACTATCTATAATAGATATTATCTCTTAATTATCAATATATTAATATTAATATACTTATATAAAATGAGATTGTGACATTTTGTCACATTCATTTGTTTTTATTGCATTCATGTCATTTTCAGAGGTAAGTGACAATTAAGAGATGCCATTTAAAAAAGTAAATGTTAAAGGTTGAATTTTTTAATCTAATAGGATTATTAAAGGTTCTAAAGTAATTTTATAATATTATTTTTACTGTTAATTACCTGATTTACTTTTAACCAAAGTAATAAAAAAAATTAACAATGTCACTATTCATATTGAATAAAATAAAAGTAGACTATTAACAGAAATTAAACCTAATAATTTAAAATATTAAATCAATTTTCAAAATTGAAAACAAAAAATTTAGAGCAATTAATTTTTAATTAATCCCTTTGTTGGAATAAGAAAAGGAGTTTTAAAATTTAAAACATTGCAACAGATAGAAATACTTTTTCCATTGAATTCAATATAAAATTAATGATAATGAAATATATTATGTTCAATGTCAATATTATATTCTATTTATAATTTAAAACCTATAAATATTATAATTTTACTATATAAATTATCTCGATGAAAATTTTGCTTTTAGTAAAATTTAGCCTATATTTACTATTACTCAAGAGTTGAATGTTAGTAGAAAAATATCACAAATTTATCCAAGATAAAATATTATCTCTTAATTCAAAATAACATGTTTATGTTTTCACATAAAAAATTATTAATGTGTCAAAATATTAAATTAAAATGGGTTCCCAATTCAAATATGTAATGTTAAACTATAAAAAATTTGTTTTTATATAACAAAAAAGGTTTTATTAATACCCTATGACATAAATATACATTGTATGAATATAAAATATATTTTACTAAGTATATAACACACATATATCTCATTAATTTCATTAATTTCATTATTAAAATTAATTCACTCAAAAATACTAATATCTATTTTATTTAGGTTTATCATAAATAATTGATAGCCAATGAATTCATAATTCATTTTCATAAGTTTGTTATAATTATGCCTAATAACCTAATTTCTATGATTTAATGGTAAATACATAATATTGGAATCTCATAGTTCTTTTAAACTCATTAATGCATTAAAATAAATCAACTGAGGAATAAAAATATTTTATAAAAATATTTTATAAAACATTTGGGTGTTACATTCTACCCCATTTAAAATGAATTTCCAATCGAAATTCATCACATTGAAACAAGAAAATGACGATATAGCCCCTTAATTATATCCTCAAGATCCCATGTATCATCTTGAAATTGGTGGTTCCTCCATAAATGCTAACCAAAAAAGTGGTCTTGATTTTCAAATCATTTTGTATACTATCCAAAATCACTTTCAATTATTCCTAAAATAATCTTTCTCTAGCGGTACGACATCTGAGCTTTGTATATGTGATGATTAGGTCTGTATTTTATAAAGAGTCATTCATGGAACACAACATTAACTTGGGAGAGATTCGGTGGAACTTCCAATCTGTAGGGAACCTTCTCATCCTGATCCTGAATTTCAAAAAGACCAATATACCTAGGGATTAACATTCCATTCATTTCAATTATCATTACTCCATCTAGGGATATATTTTTAGAAACCCCTTATCACCCACAATAAATTATTGGTTTTTTCTTTGGTTTTTAGCATAACTTTATAGTAAACATTGAGATTCTCATATTTCTTGTTGTATATAACTGACATTTTTTCCATTTCATCAACATGATAAAGTCCTAATATATTTCTTTCTCCAACATTGTTCCAGCCAGTTAGATTTATTCAATAAATTCCCTAGACGGTTTTATAAGGATCCATCTAAATACTGGAGTGAATGTTATTATCATAAGAAAATTCCAGGAATGATATGTGTTGATCCCAACAACCTTTTAAATCTAAAGAGCAAGCT
This sequence comes from Viscum album, assembly GCA_963277665.1. Classification (NCBI taxonomy): domain Eukaryota; kingdom Viridiplantae; phylum Streptophyta; class Magnoliopsida; order Santalales; family Viscaceae; genus Viscum; species Viscum album. The sequence goes on from OY728138.1 coordinate 1,930,817,754, forward strand.
ATTATTGACTTCGGATGTTTTGTGATGCTGATGAAAAGGCCTATAGTTATGTTTTCCCATTTCTATTTTAGTATGGGTAACAATTGATACATCCCCTTAGACTTCTTCCACTCATCCTTATCTTTCCGAAAAACCAAGCATCGAGAGACATATTCGACGAAATTTCTTTTCATGCCTACCCAGCAGATGTACCCTTCTAGTTCCATGTAAATCTTTGTGCTCCGAGGGTGAATAGAGAATGAAGAACAATGAACCTTATTAAATAACTCTCTTTTTTAATTATGGTATGAGAAGAATAAAAACCCAACTCTAGAATATTATTATTTCATTATAATCAAAGTTGAATTCAGGAACATTTATCACCTTCTTTTGTAAATCCACATCTTCATAAATCTCATCCTTAATATTCACTTGAATAGATGGTTAATCATTCATTTTAGAAAGATAATATTTCTCCTCTTCTATTAGTTTTTTAAGATCAAACCTTTTCAAATCCCAATATATTGGATCTTTCTTGATCGTCATCATAGATATGCTAGCATGGTGTTTTCGATTGAAATCATCTTCCAACTTGTTCACATTCCTAGGGTGGTAATGTATTGAGTGGCTATAATCTTTAATCTACTCCAAAAGTCTTTTTTGGAAGATATTCGTATACTTTTATGTCAAAATATACATTTAAAATTTTTTTATCAGTATAAATATCGCACCTTTCACCATAAATATATTGCCTCCATATCTTTAATGTATTGATTACAGCAGATAACTTTGAATCATGAGACTGGTTATTTGGCACCTGAATTTAAAAAATTATCTAAGGAATAAGATATCACCATATCATTTTTCATGAGAACACATCCCATCCCCTTCATGGATGAATCACTTTAGATCAAAAACATTTTTTCAATACAAGTCATTGTGAGTACTAGTGGCCTAGATAACCTTTCTTTTAGCTCTCTAAAATTTACATCCTATTCCTCTATCCAAATGAACATAAATCTTTTCCTAGTCAACATAGTGAGTAGATTATATAATGATGAAAAATATTTCACAAAATATTGGTAATATCTAGCCAAAAAAATTCATTAGATCTATGTTAATATTTTTGGTATCAACAATATTATAAAATCCATTATTTTTTTTGGATCCATAGATATCCCCTATCTTGAGATTATGTCTCCCAAAAATGAAACATTTGGATGCCAAAATTCACACTCAGAAAATATGGAATAATGATTCTACTTTATCACGGTCTTTAGAAAAATTTTCAATTAATCATCACGTTCTTCCTTTATTTTTGAATAGACAAGAATATTTTCGATAATGAATACCACAAACAGATAAATATAGTCACTAAAGACTTTGTTCATTAGAAACATGATGATAGAGGATGAAATAGTATGACTAAAATGAATGACTATAAATTCATAGTGTCCATACCTTTTACGGAATTCCATCATTGGTATATCCTCTTTTTTTACCCTTAATTGAAGATATTCTGAAAGAAGAACAATCTTGGATAAGTATTGAGCTTCGAGTAGATGGTCAAATAAGAAAACAATGTGGGGAAGAGGATATTATATCTTGATAGTGTTATTGTTATGTTGTCGATAATCAACGCATAGTCTCATTGATACATATTTCTTTTTAAAAAACTGAACAGGTTCACCCTAAGGTGACACAGTAGGGTGTATGAATCACTTATCAGTATTCTCAGGGAGTTGTTTCTTCATTTCCAAGAAATTAATTGGTGACATTCCATTAGTTTTTTTTGTAATAGTCATAGCACCTGATATGATTTCTATTGAAAAATAAACTTCATTATTTTGTGGAAACCTATAAATCCCTCTAAAAATGCATCCTAAAACTCTCTTACAATTGGAATATATATAATAATGAGTTTCTCCCAAACCATTTGGGATAAATAAGCTTTATATATTGGAATCAACACACATAAGATGGATGAAATTTTTACTGGAAGTTTATATTCATCCTTACATCGATAGATTATAATATATTGATATGGAATATGAAATGGGACTCCTCATCTACTGAATTTTATATGAGATCCATATAGATAAAGTCAAACCATTCCAATAATCACATTAAATTCATCTATAAGAAGGATAACCTGATTTTCATGATACACTTTCCCTCAAACCACAACCGGAAAAGAATAATAAAACTTTGATGCCACTATTGCTACATTAAAAGTTGTCACATATAAATAAACCTATCATTGTTGAGTTAATATGAATATACAATTATAAAATTCTTCATAAATAATAGAGTGGGTGGATACGGAATAAAATAAAACATTTTTTACTATAGAGTGGATGGTAAGTGTACCTTTCACCACTTCATTATCATACTCTATGTCCTTAATTGTGATTGCATTTAACATTCCTTTGACTTCGTACTTAAGAGTTTGTTGACATCAATCATCATCAATAACCCTTATATTTGGGAATTTATTCAGATAATTCCCTATTTCGTTGCAATTATGACAGTGAAATGTAGGAGGTTAATTTCAGGTTGCCTTTTATTTGATCTCATCATTTAACATCTCTTTCCCTATTACTTAAACATTAAACTGCTCGATGAACTTCATTTCCATACATGAAACATTTACTAGTCCCTTTATGAGAATACCCTCTATGTGTCTTTCCATACATTGTGAATAAGGGAAAACTCATTTTATTTTTCAGTGGGGTCTTTATATTTTCCTTTGAATTACATTTTTATCTAATTATCAATACCATATGACTGATGGGTTACTCCAATATCCATAACAACATTGAGAGCACATCGAACAATTTATTCATAGCTATAAAATTCCTTTATAGATAATTCCATTTGAATACATTTTTTAAGACATTAAATAATTAATCAATTTTACTAATATGTTCGATAATAATTCCAGAATCATTCATTGAAAGTTGTGTAAAATTTTATTTGTAGGTACCAACAGATTCATCATCCTTTTTCTTATGTTCAAGGAAATTGATCTCCATATTAGTTCAAATAATACAACTAATGTTCTTATTGAAAAATATGTTCTTGAACTCATCCAATTAGGTGAACTCAATTTTGTATCTTTTCCTCATATTCATGAAAAGATTAAACCCTCTATCATCTTCTCCTTCCAAATGATAGACTATTAAGATATCCTTATCTTGTTCAAAACATTGTAGATCTAAAAATATATATTTAGTGGTACCGATCTATTATTTAGCCACTAAGGGATCAGATGACCAGTTAAATGATGGTGGATATTGTCTTATGATGGAATCAAAATAATGTTTCTCCCTCCTTTGCTCGTTTGGAATCCTTGCATGATTCATAGTTTGAGAAATTTTTTTGGGAATTTCTACATGATTTTGTATTCTATATCCCATAACATTTGATTTCTAAGGGTACAATCATTTTATTCCCCATCACATTCAGTATTAAAATGGTTCCTTTGAGTTCCATCGATTGACTAAAAAATCATAGTGGGAGAAAAACTAATTAAAATAATAAAACCACATAATCAAGAATAACATTTCACTTTAGGAAAATTTAATTTTCATCCAAGTATATTCATTAACATATCTAAAACACTAGGATGTGATTGAAACATAAACATGGACATATCCTTAGAGTTTCTACTATGTTTCTCTCATTCCAGATTCCAAATGTTAACTAAACCTTTTCACTAATACCAACTATAACAACACATACCTTGAATATAGATATTACGTAAAAATTGAAGAATATTTATTATATAACATAACAAACCCACTCTATGACCATATCTTTAGTGTCTTTAGAAACTGCGAAACATGAACAACTAGTTCATAAAACATCTACAATGTCTCTCATTTATATATTAATAACTATTCTATTTTTTTGGAATAACATACTTAATACCATTCATCATATCCTAGGGAAAAGAAACATGTGAAAGGGTCAGATCAAATTCTTAGTATCGATAAACAAAGGAAATATCAACCACATCGAATTCATACAACATTTTCAAATCCTATCCTGCATATAAAAGATCATAATATCAGGACATGAGATAAATCATAAAAGTGAAATATAATAAAAATCGTCATAACATAGTAAATTAAATTTTCTGGAATACACACATATGCATAGAAAGTTTTTTCATATTATTCAAGGTTGATTTACAAGACCATCATAATAGAGAAATTCCATTACTGAACTGATTTCACAGCTCATTCCATCTTTGAATTACGGATCTAAATTTACTCGACATTACATTCATGTCTATATCATGAGATATAAATATTTTCCCAATTAATTGGATGATGACATATGTCCCACCCATCTCATTATTAAACCATTCTTACATGTGGCAAAAAGACATTAGAAACATTCATAATAAAATAACCCATGTAATAAAATGGGTTTCTTAAAGATAATTCCCTCACAATTGATATATAAAAAATAGATTTCCTAAATAAAATTAAATCATAAACAAAATACAATCATTGTAATAATAGGTATAGTAATATAACTAAATTTTAAGAGTGTTATCTTAGATTGAATATAAATTTTAGAAAGCACTTGAAATAAATTATTGAGGGAAATAACATTTCATCTTAATCAAATGTTTCCTTTCTTCAAAATGACAGAAAGTATTTGAAGAAATAATTTTATTTGAAAATAACCATGTAATAATTTATTTTAATCATTAAGGAAATAATTTATTTTTAAATTGTAAAATTCCATTCATGTTGTATAAGATAAAAAACATTCTTCTCGTACTTTTTCCAAAAAACGAAAATGTTCTTCATAAAGAAAAAGATTAAAAATTGCACTCATACCATTTATTAAAAATTTACCAATGGGTAAAATTGAATTATAAAATTTATCGAATGATATAAACAATATCATGATCTAAATAATTAGGAAACATGGATGTGTATGATAAAATAACCTAGTAAATACTTATGAATAATCAATCTCAGAGAAAAATGATATTTGAAAAGATATTCATTACCTTAGGTGTGATGTGCTTCATATGTATCTGAACCTACGGTGTAATTATTTAAATAATGTTACTGATTTTTTCCAAAATAAAAATCATGTTATGATAACATTTATGATCATATTTTCATCCCTTTTTAGTAACATTTCATTGTTACTTATTATATAGGTATTAACTGCATTACATACTAATGCATTTTTTTCAAATAATATCTTATTATTATTTTAAGGTTACAATTATATAATTTACATGTTTTTATTAGTATAATATAAATCATATTTATTCATTCAATTCATTTATATAATATTTATTTAATTAATATTTGGTTGAATGAATCACATTGCCCGGTGGAGACTATAAGTCGTACATAAGCACTAGAGACAATATCATCCCATAATTGTTGAATGGTATTGAAGAGAATGGTTTATAGTATATTAGAATAAAAATCATATTATATAAACCTTATACATATTTATTAATTCCATAATTATACCCATCCCTATAAGGTGGTGGTGAAAAATTTATTACACCATAGCTTGGAAACAGTAATCCCTGCGTAGGCTTGTATGTTAATTTCATCTTTCATATGATGGGTAGAAGGTAGAATATGGTTTTTTCATATTTATACTAAAATTTAATTATATTAGTGATAGTGATTTTATTAATATCTAATGAAACTACAAGTGAATGTGCTGTATAAGAAGAAATAGATTTTAATGAATCGGTATAAGATATTACATCTTCCTCAAGATGCATCCTTTAAATCTCTTCTCAAAGCTCAATTATTGGTCTTTGTAGATGACCAGAGCCAAAAGAATGGAAATATGGTAGTGTTGAATAAAAAAGGATAGGGGATGGATGATCTGGAAGGCTAAAAATTATGTGAATATGTGAAAGAGGAGGTGTGATTTTATAATTGAGTTGAGGTAAATTTTTTGAAACTCCATAAATAATAATTTGTAATAAAATCAAAGCATACTCAAAATCCACCAAAGTTCCCCAATTTTGAATTTGAGATGAGATAGGGTTGTAATATAATAAACCAATTAATTTTGGATTGTTTATGTTGTAAATTTAAACTATATCTTTTTAATTGACACTTAGTTATTCTATTTATTTTTAATTGTGGTAATAACATTCTAAATATTTAATGGTTTAATATATTTACTTATACAATTTTAATTCAGCATAAATGGATATTTTTTAAAATTTAACATCTTATAATTATCAATTTTTAATTTTTAAATATTTGTTATGATTAATAAATTATTTAAAAAAATTTCTTTTAATAAAATATTAATATTTTCCGTTTGACACTATTATATTATTTAATACTAAATAGAATCCTCAATAATGATAAATTAGAAAAATAAAATTAATATAATTCGAACATGTCATGTTCACCTAGAATTTTTTTCAACATTAATTAGATAATATGATATTTATTTTAATATTTATAAAACAATTTATTTAAAAATTTTAATAATATAACAATTTTTACATTACTATTGTGTCATCATTAATAGAAATTATTTTACCATTAAAATTAATAAATAAATATATAAGATGTAGGTAATTATTTTATATTTTAAATATAATATCTATTTTAGATATTTTATGATAATTATCCATATATTAAAATCAATATACTTATATAAAAGGAAATTGTGACATTTTGTCTCATTCATTAGTTTTTGTTACCTTCATGTCATATTCACAGTTATGTGTCCATTAAGTGATGCCATCTAAAATAATTTATTATTAGGGTAAATTTAGTCATCCAATAGGATTTTTATTGGTGTTCATGGGATTTTATTATATTATTTTTACCCTTAATTAATGGATTTACATTTAACCATGGTAATAAAAATTAACAGAGATACTATTGATAAGGAAAAAAATAAAAGTATTCTATTACAATAATTTGGATCTAATGATTCCAAATATGTGTTTAATTATTTATAATTCAAAACCAAAAAAAATTAAAGTAATAAATTTAAAATTAATCTCATTGTTGATATTAGATTATTGGTTTTAAAAGTTAAAAACATGCAATGGATTGAAATTTTTTTTCCTATAAATTCATTGAAAAATTAATGCTAATGACATGGATTATATTGAATGAAGAAAATATATTCAATTTATACTTTAAACCCATTAAAATTAAAATTTAACCATATAAATTATCTCTATGAAAATAGTTCTTTTTAATTAAATGTAGAGTATTTTTACAAATCATCAAAACATGAATGTTATTAGAAAAATAAAAGAAATTAATAAAATGTAAATTTTTATCTCTCTCTTCAAAATAGAATATTTATTTATTCATATAAAATATATTAATGTCTCAAAACCATAATTTAAAAGGGTGTCTCCATTCAATGGAGTAAAATGAAACATTAAAAAATTGGGTTTTATAAATCAAATTGGGTTTTATTTCTACCCTATGATTAAAATATCCATTGAATGAATACAAACAATATTTTATTAAGTATATAACATATATATATCTCATTAATTTTATTACCAAAAATAATTCACCCAAAAATACAAATATCTAATTGATTTATATTTTTCATAAATAATTGACAGCCAATAAATTCATTATGCATTTTCATAAGTGAGTAATAATTATTATCCCTAACATAATTGCTGGGATATAATAGTAATATTATAATAAGGTCATCTCATGGATCTTTTAAAATCAAAATTGTTTGAAAATCATGCTACTTAAGAAGAAAAATTATTTAATGAAAATATTTAATAAAAACATTTAGATGTTACATGGTCATTAAAAGATATTTCATTTTAATGATGGGATATTTTGTAAATGGTTTATCCATTTCATTCACCTTAATAGGTTTTGTATGTTTTTTGGTCAAATACAAATATTTTTCTAATGACCCAAGCTTAACGTACATAGACATTACATTAACTTGGTGAGATAATTAATACAAACCTAAAATTTAATCCCAAAGATAATATTAGTTTAGTGCCTTTGGTAACTATAAAAAAATGTTTCCTAAAACAACTCCATCATCTCTTGATTTATCCTTACTAACTAGAACACATTTTTGACAAATCATACTTAATACCCTTCTTTAAATTTGGGGGGAAAAGAAAACATAAAAAAGGTAAGCTCAAATTATTATTAAGAGTTAGAATGGAAAATATTTTTCAAAACATGAACATAAGAATGTAAACAATGAGAGTAACTATGGAAAAAATAGCATATTTTCCATATACCAAAATCCAGGGTAATGAAATAAATATTGGTAGCTTATAAGGTATAAATCATAATAGAATCAATAACTATGAGAAAATAAAATTGACATAAAACATGGAATTGTGGAAAAATTAAGAACATAATATGATTTCCATAGTATACAAGGCATTGTTTACACGGCCATCATAATTGAAAAAATCCCATTATAGAACTGGGTTTACTTTCTGTTCCTGACATGTATTGTAGAACATGATTTACTTGTCGTTCCAGCCTTGTAGTACTGAACTAGATATACATGTCATTCTAGTAATGCATATCTCATAAGATATAAAAATTTTCCAATTTAATTGGTGGAATATAGAAGACCCAACAAACTCTTAATTTAATCATTCTTACATGTTCTACAAAAACAAAAACCATTCATCATGGAATAACCCAAGAAATAAAATATGATTCTTAAAAATCATTACATCATAACATAATCCACATAAAATAAATGGATTTAAAAAAAATTATTCCATCATAAAATAATAATATAAATTTAATTATAACCAGTGAAATATATTCATATGTCATCTTATATATATAAATATTTTGATAAAACAAATGAGCATAATTCTTGAGTAAAATAACCTTTTTTCTTCAAAAAAATGTTTTCATTGCTCAAAATTCCAGGCAATTTTAAATGAATATAATTTAATTGAAAATATAAATGAAATAATGTAGAAGATGATTCATGTAAATATGGCATTATTGAGACATAAGAAATCCATTCATGACTTATATGTTATAAAAACATTATTATTATAATTTTTTTATAAAAGTCAAAAAGTACATCGTATCGAAGAAAACCAAAAGATTCCATTCACACCATTTAATAAAAATATACCATTGTGTAAAATTTTTAACAAACAATTTTAGAAAAATATGAATAATATTACATATTATGGAAATCTGGATGTGGATGAAAAATATACCATAGCAAATACTTACATATAAATTATATAAAATAATAATCAGATTTGGAAATTATCCCTTTCTTTAGGTCTGATTTCATCTGTGAGTGTCTCAAAATCCTATATACTATGTTTAAGGATATTAATAACTTTTAATAGAACCATAATAATATTTATAATATCATATATGAATCACTTATCACATTATATTACCCCTTTAGTTATCAATTCCATGTTAATGAAACGTTTTGGGTAATAATTGTTTTATTTATCATAGATGTTTAGAATTGTTATTATTGATATTATAACTTAGATCATTCTTTCCATACTTATATAATGTATAATATTATTTATATATCATAAATATTAATTATATAAATATATATAACTGATAGATAAATGAAACATAATACACCTTCCTTGGAGATTGTAGGTCGTATGTACACATGAACATTGTTTCTATATCCATATTGAATTGAATGGAAGAAAGTAAAAGATATATATATATATATTATAATTATTATTTAATATATTTAATTTTATTTATTACATATAATTTATAATCATTATTGAATGGTTCACGTGGAGAATGAATCTAATTGTTTCGTGGAGATGGTTCGTCATACGCACGCACGAGTCACAATGTCAATCCCTTTGATGGTTTAAATGGTTGGGAATTGGATGGTATATTTAATATCCAGAATAATAATCATTTATATTCATTATTTACATCTACTATACCCATTAGTGTACCCATATAATTAATGTATTGTTGAATAACATATTACACCACAACATTAACACGATAAGCCATATGTACGCACGCATTGTGATATTATAATTCGTAGGATTGATAAATGGAGGAATAAGGTGGTCATATAACTATTGTAACATATCAGAATTTATAATTTACAGGCTTAATTACTTATTAAGTAGACAACAAAAGAAGATAAATTATAATAATAAGAGAATTTCGAAAGAGGTGATAAAACAATTACATATAATCGAGTATCACCTTTTGACATTCACTAAATGAAACCATAAAATGGATTTCTACACAAATTGTGGCTTCTAGGATTAAGTGATTGAACTCATGAGAGGAAATGGGGCTGATGTGGCCTATAAAATAGTCCTTATAGGTGTGATAAAAAGAGAAGGACATGTTCCCTTTCATAAGTGAGAGGAGGGGACCCTTTGGAAATATAGGGAATATTAAATTAATATAAATAATTTTTAAATTAAAATGCCTCTAATGTAGTTTATTTTGGATATTGGATGAGTATGGGTCCTAATAATCTCAAACAATGAAATTTTAAAAAAAAAATATTTCATTTTAATCTTTATCGTTTTGATTTATATTTAAATAATATATTTAATTTTAATTATAGTAATAATATTCTAAATAATAAATGGTTATAAATATTTACATACATGATTTTTGATGTCCATAATTTTATAATTTATAAAATTTTAGACCTTATAAATTTCACTTTTTAATTTTTAAATATTTTTATTATTTTGAAATAATTTAATAATACGTTATTTTTATAAAATATCAATACTGTTAATTTAGAATCTTTAATTTATTTGACTTTAAATATATTCGACACATATGATAAATTATAGACAAAATATTTAATACATTCATAAAATGTCATAGTAACCTACGAAATTCGTGAATTAAATTTATTAGTTCACAAGATATTTATTTTAATAATTTTTAAACCATTTATTAGATATTTCAATCGATAAAATAAATTCAACATCACTATTGCATCGTCACTAATGGTAAGTATTTAATAACTAAAAATTCTAAATAAATTGACATGATGTAGACTATTTTATTATCTTTTTGGATAATATTTTATTGATATATCCTCATGTTTATTAGTAAATTAAAATTAGTATACTTATAAGAGATAAGAGAGTGACATGTTTTCACATTCTTTGGTTTTGATAATAATTACCTTAGATTCATCAACAAAAGTCCATTAAATGAATAAATTTCATCCCTTTAGTTACAGGGGTTGAATTTTTTTATTCAAATTGGATTTATTAATGTGTTAGGGTAATTTTATTATCTATATCATAATTTTTTATATCAAAATTTACATGATTTAGCTTTAGGTGTGGTAATTTTTTTACTAAAGTTACTTTTCATAGTGTCCAAAAATAAAAGATAACTATTTACACAATTTCTACCATTTGATTCAAAATATGGAATCCATTCTTTCAAATTCCAAGCATATAATTAGTAGAAATTAATTTAGAATTAATTCCTATTGGGAAAACCCAAAAGTGGGTTTTTAGATGTAAAAACATATCAAAATACTAACATGTGTCTAGAACAAATATAAAATTAAAATTAATTCCAATGACCAAAATTGGATTAAATTATAAAAACATGATCAAAATAAACTTTAAAACCAGTTAAAATGAAAATATAAGTATTTAAATAAGTAAGATGAAAAGGGCAGCTTTGAATTAAAATACATTAATTTTCACTATTCATTAAAATATGAATTTAGCAAAATAATAACAAATATTAAACTAAAGTAAATTTTGATGTCCCTCTTCTATATAAAAAGTTTATTTTTTCCCATATATTATATAAAAGTTCTAAAATAGAATTAAAATGGGCGTTCCATTAAGAGGCGGCAAAACTAAATTTTTTTGATAAATACATCTTTTATATGATATATTGAATTTGTTCTAATATCATGTTCTATAAAATAAATAAGATTAACATTAATGTTTTATAAAAATAAAAATGATTTTAATACTCTTCATGACATCCAATTTATATCCCATTAAATAATAATATTTTAATAATATATCATTATTTAGAGAAACTATGTATTGTGTACAATGCAAGTTGTCGAAGAAGGCCTCTCTTGCGTGTACTAAAAACAATGTCAGTGGTGCATTTTTTGAAATATTACATTGGTGTTCCATATAACATAATGAAAACATAGTTATTATATACATTGAATAATATCTATACTCAGAGTTGCGTGAAATTATGTCTATAAAAAATGAAATTGTTTTTGATACAAGCCAAGTATAGAATGGCGTATCCTGTAAACTAATATGGTGTTGCATATAGTGAAAGATAATCTTGGTGTATCCTAAAAGAGAAAACATAAAATAAATTAAAATTAATATATCACGTAAAATATCAAGGTGTTACATTGTACCTACTTAATATTAATTTCTCTCTAGAGATTCATCGACGTTATAAAAGGCTTACTATGTTAATGTTTATTTCTTTGAATCCCACATTGTAAAAATGAATATTAAAACAACATTTTAAAAAGAAACATTAGAAACATAATGTTTACCCAAAGTAACTCATCACTGGGAATCCACATAAGATAATATTAGTGAAAAATTTAAACATGGATATAGATAAAATATCAAACTATCTAGTTATGATGGATATTAATAGAGAACAATGATTGGATAAAGATAACCAAGAGAAAGAAATTAATCTATGATGATTTATGGGACCATATGTTTCATCATTTAAGAATGTATTATGATAATATCTATTCATTTCAAGATCCATTGAATAAATTTTATGATTTTTAAAGAGATTAAATAATTACATGATTTTGGAACAATCTCATCATTGTTCATGATATGAAAAATTTCTACTTCATCTCTTATTTAGATAAATTATGTCAAACTTTTCATTCTTCATGTATTAGATGATCATATGACATAATGATAGTCCATTCCATCAATCTCTTCAAAACGTATAGTACGGTAAATAAAATGTGCCTAGGCCCAACTATAGTTAGAGAATAAATTATTCTAAAGAAAATGAAATGGAATATAACATATACTATCAATAAATGGGTAACATTACAATCCTTCCAAAAACAAAAAATAACCATTAGGAAGAGGTGAAATAATTCGACATAACATTTATCTCAAATATCTCTTAATGCAGTTCTTTTTTGTCACATTCCAAATATGTAAATAACTTAATCATTTATTCTCTTGAAACATTTTAATAACATTAATTATTAGGGAACCTTAGTGAAAGCATGAATTATGTAAAAATATAATCTTTCCATAAACCAAATATAGCAAAAAATTAATATACTTAAACAATGATATAACTTTTTCCTCACATCATTCATGAGGTCGTGAATACTATCTAACATCCCATTATCTACTAATGCCTTCATTATGTGCGTATCACATGCTTTATATGAATATTTCAATCACTTTTCAAGGGTTCTGATACCATATACATATGGAAAAGCACAGTTGACAAATACATAGATATTTGAGTATTCCATAATACTAAAAGAGAGAATCCTGAATATTATTTTGGAATTACATTTCATAAATACAAAATTATTCCACCACGATGTTTCCATAGTCAACATCAGCAATAATGATCGCATGTGATTTTCCTTTGTCCTTGGACTTAATAGGATTTTGGTGATGATAATCATCCATTACCATTGGAATATGACATTAGTTAGAAGAATTCCCCATTTCCTTTCACATGTATCCCTGATTTATTGTAGGTTCACTCTTTGGATATTTCATTTTATTCTAATTACTTTGACCGTAAAATGATCGATGATCTTATTTCCCACAAAAAAAATGTTAGCAATCCCATTAAATTTTTTTTACATGCATCCATCCACACATTGAGTATAATGAAATTGTATTCATATTTTCTCCATAATTTTTGTAGTTTTTTTGAATTCTATATTTTTTTTCTTATCCTAACCTTGAGATTGTTGGGTAACTAAAATATCCATTTTTCTATGAAGATTAGAAGGAAGGTACAGACTAAAAAATATGTTCTTGAACTCATCCCAATCCATGAAGTTAATTTTATCTTGTTGATTCATATTCTTGATAAAGTTTTACAATCGATGCTATTTACCTTTTACGCAATAAGTGACCAACAGAACCTTTTCACATTCTAAACAATAGATAATTAAAAATATCTTTAAAATGGTCAAAATCTATTTTACTACAACTAGTGTATTGGTCATTCAACTATATTAAGGTGTTTTTTTCCATATTAATGATTCAAGAGAACATTGTTCCCATTATTGTTCATTTATAAGCCTATCATGATTTGTGGTCATAGAAAGAAGATTCTTTATTTGATCTCCCAAAATATTTATTGTTCATGAGGAAATAAATTTCATTTCCAATCTCATCCCCCCTTAACATTGTGAATTCGGGTTATAGACATTGTCTAAAACCCAAAAATAAAACTGTGAAGGGAAAAATCATACTACGAAAACAATATAATCCATGGGCGTAAATTCAATATCTAACATCATTGGTTTTATCAAAGGTTATTCGTGATTGTTAACATAATTATGGGACTGTAAAAAATGGTTATACTCACCCTTACTAACATCTCAAGACATACCTGATAAACATATCTATGAATATCCCTAATTTTTTCACATTCTAGTTTCCAAATGTTAACTAAACCATCCATCAGATGCAAACTGTAACAAACCAAGCTTAACGTACATTAACATTACATTACATTTATGGAATGCTTAATACATGACACAAATAGACACCCAAATAATTTATTAGTATAATGATTTTTAAACATGGAAACATGAAAAAAAAACTCATAAATCATGTACATCATATCCTTCTTTATCCTTCATAACTATAACCACCTTTTGCCACATCTTACAAAAAACCATTATTTAAATCTTGGGGGGAAACATAATATAAAATGGGTTACTTCAAATGATTAGTATGGGAAATCATGGAAAATGTATTACAAAACATAATCCTAATAATGTAAAAACATGAACATAACTTTTGAAAAAAACATACCAAATTTAACATATACCTAAATAATGTGTCATGAAATATATCATGGTAGTTCATAAAGAATAAATAATAATGGAATCATGGACCATAAGAAAATAAAATTGGTATAAAACATAGGACATTTGACAAAAATAATCACATATTATGATTTTAATAGTGTCCAAGGAATTATTTCCAAGACCATTATAGGGGACAATGTCCATTGTTGAAACATGATTACTTGTCGTTCCAACCATGTATTACTGAAATGAATTTACTTGTCATTCAAGCCCTGTAATACTGTATGAGATTTACATTTCAATCTAGTCATTTCAATCTCATGGGATATAAATCATTACCCAATTCATTGGAGGGAGATATTGATCCCAACAATCTCATAATAAAACTATTCTTACAAGTTCCACAAAAACATAAACCATTCATGATAGCATAAACCATAAAATAAAATTGGTTTCTTAAACATCATTCTATCATAACATAATCCACATAGAATAAATGTATTTCCCAAAAAAATTCTCTCATATACACAATATAATCAAAGTTATAATATGGATAGAAACATAACCCAGTGTCACCTTAGACAGAAAATAACCTTGATAAAATACTTGAGTATAATTACTGAGGAAAATATAATTTCTTCTTTAAAAAATGTTTTCTATTCTCAAAATGACATATAATTTTAAAAATAAAAAAATTATGTTTCATATAAAGTATAAATAATGTAGTGGAAGCTTCACCAAAATAATTCATTATGAAGCTGTAAAAACTGATTTATTCCATATAAGATAAAAACACATTCTTCTCATACACTTACCAAAAAAGTCAAAAGGTACATCATATCAAAGACCACCAATAGATTCTTTTTATAACGTTTAATATAAATTATAAAATGGGTGTCATTGACTGCAAACATCTTTATTAGAATAATAATTATATTACACAGTCAGGAAATATGGATGTGGATGATAAATATACCATTCTAAATTCTAACCTATAAATAATCTCAAATAATAATGAGAATATGAAATTATCCTTATCCATAGGTCTGATTTCTCCAATATGTGTATGAAACATATTTATAGTGAGTTTAAAAATATTATTTACTAGTAACATAACCGTAATAATATATATGGTATAATATATGATTCACTTATTACTTTATATATCATCGTTTATTTATCAATTCCTTGTTAAATTTTTTTTGGGTAATAATCATTTTATTTATCGTACAAGTTTTGACATGTTACTCATGATCATGTTATATAAAACATGATTTACTTATTTCAAAAATATGTAACATGCATTATATATGATCAATATTCAGTATATAAATATATATAATAGATAGATAAATGAAACGGAATACACCATAGATAGAGATTATAGATTTTACATAGGCATGAATGATATTTCTGTTTCAGTATTGAATTGAACATAAGGATGTAAATGATATATATATATATATTTATTTATTTAAATCTAGTAGAAATATTTTTTTGTATATTTTATTCATACTTATTATATGTACTTTATAATCATTCTTGAATAGTTAACATGGAAAATGGATCTTATCGCATCATAGAGATAGTAGGCCATACGTATGCCCAACCAACGATATCAATCCCTTTAATGTTTTAAATTGTATGTAATTTGATGGTATATAATTTTAAATATTTATAATAATGTTATATTCATTATTGAAATCCATTATATCCATCATTATACAAATCCAATTAAATTATTTTTGAATAAGATATTACACCAAGATGTGGAGACAGTAAGTTGTACTTACACACCCATAGAGATACTCTTATATGTATGATGAATAAAATCAGTTATAAGGATGTAACATAACTATAGTAAAATCTCATCATGTATAATAAACTGTATTTATAAAATTATTTTTAGAAACAAAAAAATTAGATAATTTAGAAGAAGAAAACAATTTTGAATGTGGTGATAAAACAATTACCTCTTTTTCAAGTATCACGTATTGATTTGAAAAAAATGCCTCCTTAAGATGGATTTAATCCCAAATTGTGGTCTCTAGGATGATTTTAGAGATGTTGGGAGAGGAAATAGTAAGGGGGTGTTCTATGAAAAATGTATTTATAGGTGTGTTTAAAAGAGAAGAAGAGGTTCCCTTTTATAATAGAGGGGAGGGGCACCTTTGTAAATCCCAAAACAATTAAATGATTATAATTTAATTTTTAAATTAAAATATGTAAAAAGTCGACAGTTTTGAATATTATATTATTATTTGTCAAAAACACCTCAAAAAAATACACAATTTTTTATTTTATTTTAAACATTACCATTTTGAATTATCTGTATTTAATCTATTTAATTTTAATTGCGATAACAATATTCTAAATTATAAATTGTCATATATATATATATTTACTTATGTGTTTTAAATTGTCAATAATTATATAATATATGTCATTATAGACCATATAATTATAACATTGTAATTTTTAAATATTTCTGTCATTTTTAAAAAATTTAATAATACGTTAGTTTTATAAAATATCAATATTGTCTATTTTTACCCTATTCATTTATTTGACTTTAAATAAAATCCACACAGATGATATATTAGAACCAAAATATTAAATACACTCTTAAAATTTCATCATAACCTATAAAATTCATTAGTATCATTAATTAGTTCATAGAATATTTATTTTAATATTTTTAAAACAATTAATTTGGTATTTCTATCAAAAAATAATTTCTATATCAATATTGTGTCGTCATCAATAGAAATTATTTAATCTCCAAATATTCTAAATATATTCACATGATGTTGATAATTTCATTAAATTTTTGGAAATTATATATTTTAAATGTTTCATCATGTTCATTGCTACATTGAAATTATAATGCTTATAAGAGATAAGAGGGTGACATGTTGTCACTTCCTTTAGTTTTAATAATAAAAACATCTCTTTTAAGGAAAGCACCTTAAATGAATCAATTCCACCCCTTATGTAATATAAGTCTACTTTTATTTATAAAATTGGATTTTTGTAGGAGTTAGGGTAATTTTATTATCTTTAGGTTATTGTTTTTTATCATAATTTACCTGATTTACATTAACTATGGTAAATAAAAATTACCAAAGTTACTATTCATAATGTCTAATAATAATAGGTACATATTTAAAAAATTTGTACATTATGATGACAAATATGGAATCCCTTTTTATAAATTCAAATAATAAAATTGGATGAAATTAATTTGGAATTAATTCTCGTAGTCAGAAACAAAATGTGGGTTTTTAATAAGTAAAAACATATCAAAAGATTGATATGTATTAATATCAAATTTAAATGTAAAATTACTCTCAATGACAAAAATTGAATTAGATTATTAGAAAATAATCTAATTAAACTTCAAAAAAATTAAAGATAGAATAACTATATAATTAAATTATATGAAAAGGTATTTTTGAAATAAAATATAGAATTTTTTCATATTTCCTTATAATATTAATTTTATCATAAAAATACAAAAACATCAAACAAAGTAAATTTTGATGTTCCTATTTAAAAAAGGAAGATTATTATTTCAAAAATATTATATTAAATTGTTAAAAAAATAGATTTAAGATGGGTGCGCCATCCAATGCCAACAAAACTATATTTTTCAACAAATACATCTCTTCTCTAAAAATATGAATTCATTTTTATGTCATGTTATAGAAAACACATAAGATGAATTTAAATGTTATATAAAATTCAAAATGTGGTTAATACTATTCATAATTGATATTTGATATCCCATTAAATATCAATATCTTTATAATATATTGTTATTTAGTGAAACACTGTGTAGGATACAATACAAGATATTGAATAAACTTTCTCTTGCAGGTAATTAAAGCCAAGTCAGTATTGAATTTTGTGAAAGATTACTTTAGTGTTCTATATAACATAATCCATTCGTAGTTAATTTTTTAAGAGAATATAATATATACTTAGTATTTCATGATACGAATTCTATCAATAGAACATGAAATTGTGTGTAACAGAATACAAGTATAGTGTTGTGTATAATAAAAGATAATATGGTGTTGCGTATAGGGCATCAAAATCTTGGTGTAGCATTCAATAAAATACATCAAACAAATTAAAAATAATATATCTCATAAAATCTGTGAGTGTAATAGTTTTTTTTTTTTGATATCAAAACCATCCTGTGTAGAAGAAAATGCTTCATAATAAGAGGCCTATATAAATAGCACACAAATAGAATATTTTAACATAGATAATGATCTTTGGGTTTCCATATGCTTGTTTCTAACATTGTATTTATAACCTTCTATGTTTTCCTTCTCATGTATTGTAAATTTTTTTAAAAAAAATATCTTTATATCGTATCTGTCAAAACTTGGTTTGGGTATATTTTTTTCTAGGATGTAATAATGGTTCCCCTGTCAGGATACCTATTTTTTTGTTCCTTAGTGATCCTTGTGTTTTGACTTGATAGTTGGAGATCAATTGGTATTTATTAGAAGATATCCCATCTGAGAGTGTGGTTCCCTATTATGAACTATCCTAGAAGTTTTTGATCATTCCATTTGGACTTGAGAGGGCCTTGGGAATGTATATAGGTAACTGGAATAATGTTTATTTATGATAGACCAGACAACATGTAGTGTTGGCTTTTATTTTGATGTTCTCATTGAGGTATGAGACTCATTTTTTATAACAAATCCTTGGTTACTATCGATTACTTACCCATGGTTGAAATCATTGTCATACCTTTAACTTACGTTCAGATTCTTTATAAGGATGTTTCTATTCATTTAGTTGATTATGTCTCCTCTTTGGGATTAAGGGGACATTTTTTCTTTTGCTACAACATTTTGTTGAATTATTAAATCATGGGGAGACCTATGTTAGGTATCTATTCATTCTCTTATTTGGAAATATGTTATTATATTATAGTTTTGATATTGGAGTTGTGTCTATAGTTAACCATTGGGTGAGTATCACTTCTAGACCATTGCTTTTTCACTTAACATGATATGTGAGGTAGTTCTTTTTGTGCCATCGTGTTCGATCATCATGTTTGGAATATTTTTGAGGAAGTATGTACTATGGTGGGAAGGTGGTAACATTATGTTACCAGTTTTTATATTTTCTCACCCATTTATTTGAGTGCACAATGTTTTCATCACATTTTGGGTTGTTTTTAGTATATTACAGGATCCTTTTTTATGTTTTTTGGGCATTTTCATGGGTTTTCATGGTTTGTGTGTGGTTAAAAACAATATGCAAAATTGGAAGAATGTATTACTCATGGTTAGATAAATATTGAAATATGTTCCACAGTTTTTTATGCTTGGAGAATGGTTAAATTATGTTTGTATCCATGATCTATGGTTTTTTTATGGTTTAACTATGTTTCCAACCTATGTGTTCTACATTTCACAGTCAAAAAGCATGGTTTGTACTAGTCTTAAAACATGTCCCAGAGAACCATTCACGTGAGATTTAATGTTATGAAAATTGTAATTAAAATCCAAAACCCCCTGATTAACCCATAACTCTTCCTAGTTTATTATAATATGATTATTTGGTCTTTTGGAGACCTCTAGATCCATTTTTATATGAATAAAATCATCTCCAAACAGAATGAATAACCAATCAAAGTAAAGATGATTTTATATGGTGAGTTTTTTTCTTTTTAATCGTAGATCTATCATATCCTCTTGGAACATTCTTCATAAATCATGAGAAATGTTTGAATTTTTATTTATCATGATAGATCTATGTGGAATTGTAGATATAGAATATCCTCTATCTTCTTTTAAGATCTATCATCAATGATCATGTGATCTTCATTGGAGGTAAAACATCTAGGATTCATTGTTGTTGGATTCATTATTTTCCCAGAATATGATTCTATTCCTTTATGTCATTTCTCATTTCATTATAAATTGATAAATCCATGGATTTGGGTTTCTTGATTTCTAAAACATGTTCTATGATTTATTTACCATTTAATTTCTCATAAATTCTTCTTCGACCAATTTCTCTTTTAATGGATCAAGGTATGATTTAAATGGATTTAATCCTGATTGTTGTCAATACAATAGGAATTTTTTAATGGCCATGTATGTTTTTTATTGTATTATATGAACATTTAAAAAAATGAGGAAATTGAGGGATTTGACCCGAGTTTTGATTTTTAAGTGGGATTTCACTTGGGTTTTTATTGAATGAACATTATTAATTTTATTTAAATTTATAGAACAATTTTATGTTTAATAAATAGTTTAAAATTATTAAATTTAATAAATGACCAGGAACCCCATTTTAATTATTTTACCCTTGTTTTTTAATTGATGATATTAAGTTATTTGAAATAAATGATCCGTATTTATTAAAATAGATTGTCAAAATATGTATTAAAATATATTCAATACTTTTAAAATATTACTACATCATTTAAATGAATTATGGATTATTCAATATAAAAATATTAATTTTACGGCTGATTTGGAATTTTATGATGAATTGGGAAAGTTAGAGGGTATTATTACCCTTTTGAATATTGAATTGTATTAAGGGTTATGAATATAAATTTAGATGGATTGTGAAATTGGATATAATTTATTTGAAATAAAAAGGTTGAATTTAATTTGTCGACTTTTTGATGAAATTGATTTCAATTTTTTTTTTTTGAAAAATATAGATTAAATTAATTATGAGCAAATCTGTTGGATTTTATCCTGAAAAGGCATGTTTGGATTAATGAAAAATTTTATGGTTCGTAATAGGACTATTAATATTTCAAATGGTGAATGGGATGAATTGATTTTTCATTATAAAAATTAATTTCACATCATTAATTTTTTATTATAGCACATGTAATCCATAGGTAGTTAGTGTAATAGTTAGAAAACACTGGCTGATTCTACAATGTTCTTTAACAATAATGATGCACATCACATCCGCGATAAGATGGTAATTATTTCACATTTAGCCATACCAAAGTGGCATGTGTGTACACATATTTAATTACCACCTTGATTGTATGGATTCATTTAGCATGGAACCATCATACCAACTTAAGAAAATTACATTTTGGATCACATTTTTTATAAGAAATATATGCCACTATTTTTGAAAAACGGTTCACATTCCTTATCAATATATATAGATTTTCTTATATATAATGTTTTATTTAGACATTATTTAGAAAAATTAAATAATTTGTCAAGTAAATGTTCATTTTTTTAAATATTCTTTTGAAATTGAAAACCTGTTTATTTAAATTGAAATCATGATATATGATATAATTGTTTATCACCATATAGCAACACTATTTTATTTTTATCTTCATTTATTGTTATTATTCACCATGGTTTTATTTTATTGATTTTTAGTCATCTTTATATTTTATATTGTAATATTTGGTCGATTATCTATATTTATCTAGTGAAATGGTTTTTAATTATTTTCAATAAAATGATTTTTTTTCAAAAGGTGAAATTGAATGTTTTAAATTTTTATTTTAGAAATTATTTTCAATGTTCAAAACTATATTTTTTAACTAATTACTATACTATCCCATTTTATCTCTACTTTTAGAATATTTGAATTTCCATCTAATTTAATTGAATATAATCCTTACTGGAATCCAACTTGGATCCTTAGCATAAATCCTTCTTGTAATGTTCGGTTTTAATCCATTTATTATCGTATATCAGGTGTTAATTATATTTCCTTACGTTGTTGGTTAATTCTTGGGGAATAGAGGGCTTACACGAGACATGGTGGGTGGTCATAGACCACTTAGAGATTGGTTGTAGTGGTTATGTTCCACTTTCAGTTTTCTTAGTGTCTTTTTGTATATGATATGTATGTTTTAATATATATATATATATCATGATGTTTCCACATTGTACAATGTTACAATTATCTTTTTATGGTTAAATCATTCCCAATGGATATTTGTAGATTCTATGGTGATTTTCATAGGCCCATTGAGATTAAGAATACTCATTTAGTTAGTAGTGAATTGGATTGGTTATCAGTTTAGATGGTATCCTTGGTTTGTTCGTTAAAATTTGATAATTTAACAAGTCTTAACAGAATGAAAATAATCAAATTCATATTATGTTATACATTATTATCCATTGATTTTTTTAAATTCCTTGAATGTATTATATATCGCTCTATTAATAATTAAATAATGTAATTATTCATATGGTATAAAGGTATTACAATGGACCCACCATATAACCATCCATTAATCACGGTATATCCATGTTTTGATTTGTTCTACCAACTAGAATAAAAATTATTTAAAATATTATAATAGATTAATATTGAAATGTTTTTAATAGTATAACTTTATATAAATTTCTAAAAAAGGGTTTCATTTTTTGTATGGTTAAATCTATATTTAACTCATTATATAGAGAAAAAACATTCGTACATTAAGAATCACTAAAAAAATATTGTCTTTGATTTCAACCCAATAGATTGTTACTAAAAAACATGAATTGAGATTATAGATTCATAAAATACCTTGATTAATATATTATATTTCCCATTTCCAATAAAATATTGATGGAAATTCTAGAAACAAATTAACACAGACTACTCTTTTATGAATCAAGTTCATAACAATATTTATTACTCACGCCCAATATTCCAAATAAGAAAAAAATAACTCTTATATTAATATATAGGGAATGAATATAAATGGGGAGTATAAATTGATCTATTTAATACTAATTTTTTTGGATATGTATTTCCTAAACATAAAATATTAATTTATTATATTTGGTGAAATATCAAAATGAATCTGGTTCGAGGAACGAGTTTCTGTCTAAAATTCTTCTCTTTGAGATATGTTTTATACTATGAACGTAATTTCAATTTTATTATTTATAAATTACCTAAATCATATATCATGAAATGAATAATGTTTTAATCATGATATTGTACTTTTAATTAAATGAACTCTCCTTAATAGGGATTATTATGTTGTCACTCAAGCTATAATAGTTTTCATGTTCTCAATTCTGAATCATTGAGACATGTTACATATCATGAAACATGGTTGCCTTGTATTTAGTTATATTTATTTAATATCCCATGATATTTTTATAATTAATTCCATTGTTTTTAATGAGATCAAATGTGATAATTATTTATGTTTTTGTAATGTTATTTTGACTCATGTGTTACTAGAGTCATAATAATTTTTTGTAAATAAAATTTATTTCATTATATACTGATTGTTACCTTGAACATATTTCATATAAAATAGTGATGTTATTCATTATATTTATTTATTAAATATTATTGTATTATATTATTTTTTACCATATCAACACATATCCAATTATTTAATTCTTTAACGAGTATATTACCCCACAGTGACATTGATAACTAAAATTAATTTTGTTTGAATTTTGAATTATCATAATGAAAATTTATTTTCCATGCATGGGTTATTTGAAAAAAACATTTTATAATATTTTAACTTAAAATCATCATTGTTAAAATGAATTAATAATACCAATGGTGTCTTTTTTTTCAACATGTTAATGGTGGTTTTTAAGGATGATATTTTAAAAAATAGAAGGGTTTTTAATTTGAAATTTATTTATTTTGTATTCCTCACCACATTTATAAAATATAAACATTTCGTATATTCATGGATCCATTATTAAAATTTATTTTTAAAATTATTGTTTTTAAAAATCCATCATGTAACCTTTTCAGAATATCCTATTGAATGTACCATGTAAATTTAAATTTATGTTTTACATTAACAAATGGTTTATAAAATACCTTTTATGTTTTAACATTCATTTCCATTTTATTTTTCAAAAAAAATCATAATAAGGATTGTGTTTCTGAATTTATACTATAATATATTTATATATATATCATTTTGTAGAATTATCTCAATGTTCCAATCCAATTCTTGATCTCCTCTTTGGTTGTATTGTTCTAGAATTATTTTACAATGTTTATTTTTATCAGTTTCATCATAAATCTGTGTTTTCATTAATATAATATATTAGAGTTCCATTGAAAACATTTAAATTATTTATATTAAAGTCTTATGATAAATTTATTATAATATTTACTTATATATATATATATCAATTATTCAATAGAATGTGAACATCAGATTTTATATAATTCATATTAAATGAATTTCCCTTAGAAATAATGTCTTTCTACTAAAATGGGGGAAAAGTATTGACATTCCATATATTTTTATAGCAATATTGATGATTATTATCACGTATAATATTTATAGTATGGTTTCCCACCATTTTCATAAAGATGTTTTATGATCATTTTTTACCTTTGATTATATAGGGAAAAGTATTAACATTTTTTATTATTACTTACAAATAAGGCAGGTTGATTATGAATATGGATTTTCTATTTTTCATTATACGGATAACCATGTTTTCGATCATATATGGGTGAATTAGGAAATTTTGTGATATTTATCATTGATTCACATAGTGATTAAATTGGAAAAAAAAACAAGTGATATGAGGATACCTAACCTAGAAATTTCTGTTATACATCAACACACATCATGAGAAAGAAATTCAGGGGTTTAGTTTATATATTTCCCCATATCAGTGTAGTATATTCGAACATGATCATGAAAACAAGTATTTCATATGAAATATTATAAATTTCATTAGTATGATTTTAGTTTTATTGATTTGAATTTTCTATTTGTTGTCATTCGTTTAGAATCATCTTAGTTGGAATTAATTATTTAATAATTCATGATATATATTCATTCCATTTTATTTATTCCATGATTATGTTTTTGATAGATTCTGAAATATTTTTCCCTTTTGAATCATGTAACAAAAACTCTTCTAATTATTTCACAGTCCCAGGTTGTAGAGAAATTAAATTCTGATTATTCTATAATATGATATTATGTAGGGATAATTTTATGGAGATGTTGAAAGCAACTTATGAATTATGTTTTTATTATATAGTTTAAAATTTTCAATTATTTGTGGAATCCATGTGGGTTTTTTTATTTTTATTTTTTGTAATGATTATATAAGACACTATAAATAAATTTTTTGGGAATTGATTTAACATTAAATTTTCTTTAAATAATTTAATTTTTTGATCATTATGGCAATGTTTTTCGGGTAACATGTAATGTTTTTAAAGTATGTTTTTATAGAACTGAATTTTTATTATGGGTCGGGGGAGATACATCTTGTTTTAGTGCATAGTTTAGATAACATTTTTAGATATAGATTATTTTGGATAATATAATGTCTGATCAAAATTTAATGGCTATAGGGAAACAATTATGTTAGTTGAGGTAATTTTGAATATTTTGGGGACTACGATAAGTTAAATTCAGTGAAAATTATTGAAATTAGCGTAATTGTTCGATTTCATAATGAATCATTATAAAACACATGAGTATATAGTTTTCCAAGAATTTATACCCCTTTCCGGATTCTATATGTAAAATAAGGCTATATCGTAGAGGAAACATGGGTTAATAATCCAAAAATTATTTATTGGGTATTAACTCAATCATCCCCTGGTGCATAAACAAAAGTCATTACAATCCAAATATAAAGAAACTATTTGGGGATATACTTTGGCTAATCACATTCTCTTTATGAACCACTAAAAATTATATTAGAATCTTGTTAACTAATTATTTTATATAAACCAATATGAAAATTAATATAAATAAAAAATTATTTTGAAAATATGGTCATGGGTTGATTTGAATTTATCATATGGTAAAAAATGGTTTTACAAGGGAATATATATCATGACTGATATTTTTGTATTTTTATTTTAAATTTTATTATAACAACAATGGTTTTAGATTTCTGTTAAAAAAGGGTCACACAAATGAATTTGAGAATTAGTACATCTTTATACCACTATGTCATATAACAGAATAGGGGATTATACATAAATAGTTGAAAATTTGAGTATAAAATAGTTATGAGGAAGAAGGTGATTTTTCTTATCTTAACTGAGGTGGTGTGGATGAGTTTTAAACTCTTATGACCTATTGAAAATCTTATAAATTTTGGTTTGGAATTGATATTTATAAATAATATTCTCATATATTCTTAATTTTAGGAGGATTATATGAAAAATCTAAATATTTTTCTTTAGTGTTACTATTTTATTATTTTGTAAATAACTTTTAAATTGTATGAATATGACAAAATGTGATTGGGGATTCAACTGAAAGGTTCTTCACATTTTTGGGTTAGATAACACTTTTATTTCATGGATCATGTCCAATATTAGCTTTGCTCATATTTATATTCTTATTAACGTATCACTGAATAGATATTTTAATTTTTCTAGAGGGGTCAGACAAGGTGATCCTCTTTCTCCTATCATTTTCTCCCTTTTTTTAGATTATCATAGCAGAGTATTATCTATTAGAGATGGAAATGGGAAAATGGAAGTTATCAATGCTAGAAGAGGGATTCATTCTCGTACCCAATAATTATAAGCTGATGGCATTATCCTCTTCACTACACGGGACAAGAGGAACATTAAAAATATCAAAAGAGATCTATTGCACTATACATATTTCTCTCGCCAAGAGATTAGTTGTGACATGTAATTTTTTTATTTCGGAAATAATCTTACTGTCTCAAGGAATAATGACATTGTTAAGGAGTTGTACATTCATTAAGGGTTCCTTCCCTTCAAATATTTAGGGCTACCATTGTTTTGGGGAAGACCAAAACCCAGTAATTTCTCTGAGATCATTAGTAATATTCAAAGGAAGCTTGCTAATTTGAAAGAAAAGTTTTTATTTATTGGTGGTCAAGTTTGTTAGGTTAAATTTTTCTTTGTCTACAAACTAGTCTACTCATTTCTAGTGTACAAATGGCTTATTACATTGATTCAGAATATCAACGTGTCTCTCAAAAACCTCATTTGTAGTAGTAAAATCATGGAATGAATGTTGGAAATGGTTTCATGGAATGATTGTTGTAAGCCTTATGAGGCAGGGATGTTAGGAATTAATAATCATGTACTTTTTAATTACTCCTGACAAGCCTCGATTATTTGGAAGCTCCATAATAGCCTTTATGAGGTTATTAATTTACATTGTAAAAAACTTATGAATAGTCTCAAAAATTGTTTTTTTAATCATCTTGATTCATCTATTTGGTTGACCTTTATGTTATATTTTCATCAATTGATTATCATTTTAGATGGCTTGTTTCAAAAGATTCATCCATTATCTATTGGAATGCTAATTGGACTGGGAACCCCCATATTGAAATTTTTTTCGATGCGGATAATTTGGATCGTTATATCTCTATCACGGATCAGCTTGATAACTTGGAGTGTGTTCCAAATGAAGTTTTGAACATTCTTAATAAATATTGCTTCTCCAAAAGAAAGGATTTTTGGGCCTGTGATCCTACGAATAATGGTATGCATTCATAAAAACTTTATTACAGGTTCTCGTTGTCTGGTAGATCTGATGCAATTAGGATGGGAGACTTGAATAGAAATTTTTTTAGGACCTCTCGCTCTATTTTGGTGTGGAGAATTACTCAATGAAAAAATTCATACATATTTTTACCTTCAGAATTGTGGATTCTCTTTATATTCCTCTTTAGTTCATTTTCCATCATCATATCAAGGATGCTAATAATCTGTTTCTTTGTTTTGTTACAACTGCCTATATGTGGAAAGCACTGTCAAAAAATTTTGATGTTTCCATCCCAAATATTTTCTACATCGTGGATTTTATCTACTATAGGATTTGCTTCCACTTTCACACAAATTTATGAATCCTTTTCAGGTAGCTGATTGTGAATAACTGCATTATTTATGGTCTGTTCGGAATCAAATCCTTCATTGTGGTCCACATTTCTCTATCAACACTACATTCTTAAGCATCCTTACTGCTATTCATGAGGCAAGATTACCCAGGAAGCACTTATACTTTAATTCAATTCATGATTTCTTAGTTATTCATCTAATTTGTATCAAAGGTACATTAAGACATCCATATGGTACTTTTGAGGTCTTATGGAATAATCCCTTTTTTGGATGGATTAAGGTTATTTCTGATAGGGCATCAAGGGGTAATCCTGGTCCCTATGGATATGGTTCTATTTTTAGGGATCACCAAGGGAAGGTTATAGGCTTCTTTCATGGTTTATGTGGTATATCCTCTACAATTGAAGCTGAAGTTCATGGTATCATTATTACGGTGGAGCAAGGTATGATATCTGGATGGGAAAATCTTTGGCTGGAAAGTTATTATTTGGTTATTATTTCTACCATCAAAACGGAGTCTTACCATTTATCATATAAGAATACTAATATATGGATTAGCTTCATGGATTCTATTCTAACCAAGAATCATATCATCACCCACACTTATAGAGAAGCTAAATCAGTTGCAAAGAGACTTGCTAACAGTGGAGTCAGTGGTGTTGATTTTAACTAGTATGATCATCCCCATGAAGACCTTCAACCCCTTCTTAAGAGGTATTTTTATGGATATCCTTTTTTCAGTAATATTTAAGTTGGAAATTATTTTTAATTAATGGAACCTTTCTTTTCATGGTACGTATTCATCTTTCTAAAAAAATTGAAATGTGATTTTAGGATAATGATTATATTTTAAGATAACTATTTAATAGCATATGTTTGAGGAATAGAAACCGCATATGTTTCACATGTTCTTGATATTCAGATAATATTGAGTTAATTGATTTTAATGATGTAAGTCGGTTTCTGTTGGCTACCTTAGGATTGAATATTTATTCATTATATATTCAGTGAATTTTATCCCACTTCATAGATTATGAAGTATATTGACTAGCATGTGACCTTATAAGGTTGTGGCTGAAATAGTATTTAGATAAATTGAGAGTTAATTATTAAGGGATCATATAACTATATTTTTTTTGTTTAATTAAACATTTAAACCTTTTTAGGAAATTTACATTATAGATAATGTAGTATTATATGTTATACAAACTTTTTTATATGATAATATGAAATGATTTCATTTTTATACTAAATAACGAAAACAATTTAATGCTTAAGAGAGTAGGGTAAATTTTAAATTTGATGTCATAACCTAATGAAAAATACATTTAATATACCATCGATTACATTATTCAATTTTTGATAATTATAATTGTGATTGTATAATTTAAATTATTGGGGAGGGAAAATATTATGTTTAAATATTTTAATGCGATTATGTAAGTAAATATTTTTGATAACATCCTTCTCACACAAAAATAATAAATTAAAAAAGTGATATTTTTTACCATAAAAATGACATTGAATTAGAAAAAATGAATAGAAGTAACCAATTTATGAAATATTTATAGAAATAAAATAAAGGATACATTTAATACTATTAAAATTAAATTTTTATAGGAGAAATAACTAATATTAATATTTTATTCTTCTAAATGTATTATCCCAGGTATCTTCATTATATGAGATATAAATTTTATTAATTAAATAAAATTTGTAGAAATGATGAATATATCATTAAAACAAATTTAATTAGTATATAATTTTATATATGAATGAGAATGTTTAATGTTGAAAAAATATATTTTTTTATAAAATAGATTTTAATTATATATGTATATTTATTATATATATATTTTTTAAAATTTAAATTTAAATTTTACTAAATTAAAAATATTGATATGGAATCAATGAAATATTTTCATAGGAAGAAATTTTGGGATTTTTAAAGGTATTTATTTTTATAAGAATAGTGAAAAATACCATTTCATTAAATAACATTATTTTTATGAAATTATTAGTATATATGATTGAAATGGAAATTGATGATTCATTTAATAAATTCATATTTTTATGTGAAATTATTAAAAATAATATGTTGTTTTTAAACCAAAAAATAAAAATTTATATTTTTAAACATAATTAGTATTTTTTTTCAAAAAAATGATTTCAGTATATTTGTTTATTATATTATTCACATTTATAAATTGATTAAAACTAAAGTTATTTTTTACTCAGATTCAATGTGTACAAATTATATAATATGGATAATTTTATTCTTTTTAAAAAATATAAACAAAATATATAAAAAACAGTTTCTATATTGAAATATATAAATGAAAAAATGAGTTATGTTCGAGGAAAAGTACAAAAAATGTAAAAAGTATGTTTTCAATTGAGTTTTTTACGCATTGATTTCCCACTATATACTCATATCATATATATGTATATATATATATATATATCAATTTTTGATAATTTTTTTTATATATACAGCTCAATATAAAAAAAATATGGTATTTAAACATATTCCTTCCCTTTTCAATTATAATTATTTCAATCCCCACCCCACTCTCCATCGTAACATAACCCCGTAATTATTGTGGAAAAAGTACCTAAACATCTCCCAATCACACCAATACACTGTAATTTGGTTTTTGTCTTCTCTGAATTCCATCCCCTAAATGTTTAACCCTCAACACAAAGGATATAATAAACACAATAATATATATATTTTTTACCACTCCACCCTCTCTCTTATTCAAACATGTGCACTTATTCTTCTTAATATTTTATTTTGATCTGATAAATTGATAGCATTAGTAATATTATTATACAATAATGTTTTCCTAACAATGGTACAGTTAATAAATACCCTGCAATTTTTTATTAAGAAATAAAAATATGTGAACCACGTGTTGTGTGGACAACAACTTCTAGGATGTATCATGTCTTATTTTCCATAAATACCTAACACCATTGGTAATTAAGATGTATTTAATAAATAAGAATGATATTAATAATGTATTATATATTATAAATTGATAAAATATATTATACATTTAACATTTTATATTGAAAATAAAATCATCATCCATGTATATGTAAGGACTAACACCTCCATGGAATGATTTATTTTCCATATTCATTTAATAATCACAATTATTTGCTAGTTTTTATCACAATTTTTCTGGATAAATTTTGATTTTATGAAATAATTATAGTTTTCGTATAATATATTAGAAAACATATTAGTTATATGATGAAACTTTTTCATCATTTATTAATTCCCTTAACATAAGTAGTAATAAAAGGAAAATATTCTTATTAATATTAAGTAAAAATTTCAAAAACAATAATTATTATTCTAATTCCTTAATGTTATTATATATCACAATAATAAAAAGTAAATAAGATCATTATTGTAAGACCCCATGTTTTTATGATTTTTTATAAATTAAATTTCATTGATATATTTTGATACATGTAACACCATGTTAATATTGTTCTACATAAAACCCAGTGTTACCTTGTATTAAAACTACACTAATTTTTTCTAAAAGAGGTTTTTTAATATAGTGATTAAAAAAATAATATTATAACCTAGATATTAACCATAATGATATAAATAGTAATAAATAAATTTTAAATATTAATTGTAATAGGTTTATATGAAGTATACACATTGATAAAAAAGTAGACAATTTTTAGTAAATTATTGCTATGTTTTGAAAATATTATTTCTTCCAGGAAATTTTATTTAATTATTTTATTGATTACTAATAATATTAATTTTTCTTACATTTAAATTATTTATTTGATAATATAAATTCAATTTTTTGAATCAATAATCCAAAAACTTTTTTAGGTAGAAATTTCTGTATATTTCAAAAAGTGTTATTTTTGATGAGTAGTGAAAAAAAATTAATTTTAATTAACAATGTCTTTTTCATTTTATTTATTTATAAATATAAATAATAATATAATTTTTTCAAAATAAAATTATTTAAATTATTATTCCTTTAATATAATTTAGTTTATTGGAATCAATTTCAAATTTAATTTCTATTGGAAAACAATACACACATTTTAATATTTTATCTTTAAAAAACATAATTTCACATCATGTTTATAGAATAAATATTAAATTGAAATTTTACAAATATTTGGATCAGAATTTATAAAAATGTTTTCCATATATATAATGTTTTTAAGATATATTATTTAATATGGTAAAATTAAAATTTCACCAAAAAGAATCAAAACAAAAGTGAAAATTATTTACCATAATTAAGGTAAAATCGGTTTTCTAGGGGGTGGGTGAAACTAAAGATATAAGTGTTAAAATAATTCAAAACAAAATTTCAACACACATTTTCGCTATTTTCAACAATATATATTCTATTATTATGAATTTATCATTATGGGAGCCTTGTGACATGAAATGATTTTGGTGGAATTATTTCATTCAAAACATTATAATTTGGCCACTCGCCTCTATTAAAATTGTCACCCATTACACTATCCTTCTATCAACATGAAATCCTTTTGGTTTGGACAAGACCTTCTAGAATAACAAACCGAATTGTTTCTTAACATACTAGAACCATTATATTGAAATGAAATCCATCCTTGGAACGATGTTTGTGCAAACCTTAGGAGAATACAAGAAGAATATGTAATGTTCATCAACGAGATTTTTTGTGTTGTTTCTTATTAAAAATAGTTCAATTATTATTATACATTTTTTATAAAATTACCCCAATATCATACATATATGCATATGTTTTTATATTGACCTAAATCCATATCCACTTCAATCAAAAGGGATATGAAGTCACCATTAATGTCTACGATGGGCTACCACCTCACGAACCGATGTAATTATTTTACACATGAATTCCTCTCATAGATTGTTTTAATGATTGAGAAATTTTTTATATATCATATTTAGGATATTTGTATATTTTGTGAGATATTATACCACAAATACATATATACTATTCATTTTTTAGGGAATACGATAAAGTCACTGGTGTGTATTAGAGACTACTCCATCACAAAGTGATGTGATTCATTCCTGCTTTATATTAATAGTTATAAGATTTTATTTAATTAAAATATTTTATAATAAGTAAATTTAAATGTCTCTATAATGATAATATAACATTTAACATTATTCATTTCAATCCGATATGAAAATGGAAATAGTGTTCATACATACTGATATCCTACTCTCTCATTGAATGGTGTATTTAGTTTTATACCGTTAAATTTTATTGATGAATCTAAATAAATATATTGTAATTATATAAGATATTAATATAATGGTTATAATTTATTATATGATGAAATCATGATGTATTTAATATAAAAAAATAAAAAAAACATATAAGAAAAATAAATCACTTGTTACCCAAAACATATCTTTAACATGTAATTGTTAATAAATAAGAAAATAAATGTCAAATAAAAAATTTGGTGTAATATATATATTATTCTATAATATATTTTAAAAAATTATATATTACGTATACATAAGGATTCAATACATACAATATAAGTCTAGACTTAATGTAAAGGGTTTTGTCTCAATTTTCCCTCTTTGAGAAGTACGTTTTGTTATGCACCTATATTATTTCATGAGGTGTATATTTATCACCATAGATAGGTAATATAATTAATTAATTTGTTATAATTTTATAATAAGTTCCATTTTATGTTATTACATCACAGGTATTATGATACAAATTTTCTATTGTGGTAATTTTTTTATGTTATAATTTAGTTATTTAACTGTATTTTTTATAATTATTTTTCAAAATGATAAAATATAATGATCCATCTATAAATAAACACATGAAATTTTTCATAATATGGTGATTCATTTTATTTTCATGTAATAGTACCATTTTTTTCCACTCATTGGTACTTAATATAAATGAGGGAAATGATCATAAGATAATGGTAATTTATTTCACTCATCGATAAGAAATGAATATTCGTACGAAACCATGTTTTGTAAAAATTTGGTAAAAAATAATTTATTATTCTTGTTCAAATTTTCAACAGAAATATTTTTATGCAATTATTAATGTTTTATTTTCATTTTTGTGAATTTATTTTGATGAAGTGTGGGACCTATATCTCCATCCAATTCTATGGGTATGTGTTAGTTGAAGGTTTCCCGTATTGTTATTCTAATTGTAACCGCGTTGGTTACACCATAAGGTAGCTTTTATGGTTACATTATATTGCAGTCATAAGGGTTACAAATCATAAAGTATCAAAGGGGGTTACACTATAGTTAATTAATTCTACAACATACATTTATGGGTTTATATATGTTCTAAAATGTTTTCTAGAAATCGAATGGTTCCCAACGTAATTATATATGTATGAGAAGTATGTATTTTTGAAAATGATTACTCCAGATTATATGTTGTCATAAAAAAATGGTTTCTCTCTTTCATTTTATATCTCTTACTGAGATTTCTACAAATATCCCATGTTTTTAAATGTTTTTTCATAGTTTATAATGTTTTTTAATATAAAAAATGGATGTCAAGTTAAATGTTATGACAAATTTTCAAAAAACCTTGTTGTTGTTTTGTATTAAAAAGTTTATATTTTTTAAAAATGGATACTATTTTAGTGGTACCCACAATACATGATTATGTGTTGATATGTGTGAGTTATGTGCTAAATTTTTGAATATCTAAAAAGGAAATATCTTTTGGAATGAAAACAAGTGAAATCTATTTGAAATATATATATTATGAAATTTTTAAGGTTGTGTCCTTATAGTTGTCATCAGAGCACGGTTTAAATAATTTTAAGGGTTAAGAAGATTTTAATATATTTCAATAATTAATTTTTAACATATTATTATGTTGAAAGGGTATAATATTTCAATATTTCTATGTTTCATCATCTAATATATGTCTATTCAGAATGGGTTTCCGGAGAAGAACCTAGAATGCTAATGTTGGAAGGATCCAGGAGGCTGAAATATTTCTGAATCCATAACTGGGAATTGTATGAATTAGAACCAACCAGTTTCTAGAAGTAATAGCTTAACTAAACCTGTAGTAGTTGAAGGATGGATTAAATTCCAAAAAATGATATTCTATGTTATAGTATATTCATATAATCAAAAAGAAATTCTTTACAATAAAAATTTTTATTGTGAATTTGATCAGTGGTGATTTGTGGTCAACGATATTAAAGAGAGATAGAGGATACTTATGTCCAAGAGTTGGATGAATTTAGATGTGTTTTCCTTCAAAAATATTTTCATATGTTGATTCAAATTTGGATATAGAAGGAATTCCTTGGACTGAATTAAAAGGAAGAATATTCAGTGGCCTTGTGTATAGAAAACTTCACCTGAATATCAAGGTATAATATTAATATTATTTTGGATATTGATAAAAAAACTAAATGGGGTTTACTCAGGAATGAAGCCAACATATCGAATGGAAATGGATTTTGGAGTATTCAAAACTTATGAGAAACATGTACGATGTTCTGAGAGGGTGGAAATGAAGATCTCTTATGATCATGTGTACATTTTGAATAAATAAAAGAAGTGGTCCATATAGAAAGTGACATGTAATAATAAATCTAATAAATCTTATGGAAAGAGAATTCAGTTTCTAGTGTGTGAAAAGTGGGGTAAAAACACCTTGGGAAATATCTCACTAAAATTGGGAAGTGTTTTCAGTGTTGTGAGTTTGGACATATGGATTGAGATTATAATTAAAATGATCTTAAGATCAGTTCTACATAAAAATGTGTAATGTGTTCCAAATGTGGTGAGATGGGTCATTGTATAAATGCCTTTCCAAAGAATGATTTGACTGATGTAAAGAAGATTGATTAAAAGTAGAAAGGTGTAGTGAGATCCTTCATGATTACATCATCAGATGTCTTACCATCCAACAATGTGGTTTCTGATGCATTTTTTATTTACTCATAATATTATTGTGTCATGTTAGA
Organism: Viscum album; assembly: GCA_963277665.1. Lineage (NCBI taxonomy): Eukaryota > Viridiplantae > Streptophyta > Magnoliopsida > Santalales > Viscaceae > Viscum > Viscum album. Next base: position 1,930,854,597 of record OY728138.1, read on the forward strand.
TATGGGGTATACACATTCCTTTATATCTATAAAATTTTCCTGTAAATTAGAAATATCTCCCCTACCAATGATAACAGAAAATATTGTTAAAACACCAGGGGTAACTATTACAATAATAATGAATTTTAAGTATCAATTTTTTTCTATATGTGGAAAAAATTACATACAAACCTTATTGTTTTTTCCTTAGTAGGGTTTGATGTCTTTATATATATATATATTGGCATTTTTTATCTTCATTTGATTTTTTGTAGAGATACTGTTGTTTTTCTTTTCAAAAGAGTTTCATGTTGTATAAAAGAACGAACCCATATAATTGAAAACAAATTGAGAATCTGAGAAACTGTTGAAAAATGGAAATGATGCTTATAATTCTTATATTACTGAAAATAAGCAAACTATTCTGATTAATGATGTTCTAGTGTTACATGAATTATCTTATTTTTTTCTACATAGTTACCTAGTGTTATTCATGATTTTATGTAAAATTTAATATTGACTTATTTATTAATGATAAGAGAATTTCAAGAACCTGTTATCGATTGGATCAAATGAAACTCCTTGAATTGAAAAATCAACTGTATGAGTATCTTGATAATGGATTAATTTAACCTAGAACTTCACCATGGGGAGAAACTATTTTATTCATTAAAAATATTGATTGTTCTATTAGTGTTTGAATTTATTATAATGTTTTAAATAACATTATTATTAATAATAAGTATTGTTTTACTCATGTTAATTACTTGTTTGATCATCTCTAGGGAGAGTAGAATTTTTCTATGATTGACATGAGACCAGGGTACCATCAGCTAAAGGTGAACAAGGATGGCATTCCAAAAAAAATCTTTTTAAACTGGATATGGTCCTTATGAATGATTTATTATGTCTTTTGGTTTAACTAATGAACTAGATACATTCATTGATCTTAGGAATAAAATATTTCCTGAGTTCCTTTATATTTGTTTGGATGTGTTTATTGTTGAATTTTTTATACAATATAGAAGTAAAGTGGATCACGAATAACATCTAAGGTTTGTTTTTTATACCATAATAGAAAATATAAAAAATATAAAATTCAGTAATTGTGAATTTTTAATGAGAAAAATTTCATTCCTTGGTGACATTGTTTCTAAATATGGGATGACTGTTGATCCTAATAAAATGATAGTTGTTGAATAATGTCCAAGACCCACAAATATAAATGAGAATCATTTTTTTCTTGGTTTGATAAGATATTACTGGAGTTTTGTTAATAAATTCGAAATGTTATCTAGTCCACTGACTAATTTATCTCACAAAAGAGTTAAATTCAACTAGACAAAATAATGTAATGATTTTTTTCATGAATTTAAATAATGATAGGTGAATTATCTAGTTCAAACCCAACCTTCACGAAATGGTGAGTTTTCCATCATAATTGATTCTTCATTAAAGATAATTGGTTTTTTTCTGATAGAAAATGATCAGGTTATTTCTTACGATTTAAGAAAACTAAAACCACATGAGTTAAATTAACCCACGAATTATTTGGAATTAGTATTTGTGGTTTCCTGTATAAATATTTTGATGCTTAATTTACATGGACCCAGATGTGAAATATATTCTGACCAAAAAAGTTTAAAGTATATATTCACTAAATAGAAATTTATCATATGGTAGAGAAGATGTATTTAATTGATAATGTATTATTATTTCAAATTCAATTAACATACATTATAAGAAAAAAAATGTGGTAGATGCATTGAGTCTATAAAATCATGCGTTTTTACTATGGTACGGCTCTAACAAGACCCTTTGATTAATAATTTAATGAGTTTTTCTAGGAAGTTGTTGGTGTAAGATATTCCTCTATTTTGATTTAGTTTTTAGTGTTATAATCTTTTTTAGACATAATTAGGAAATTACAAATGGTAAATGGGGAGCTATAGAAAAAGGTAGAACATGTTTAAATGGGTATTGTTTTAGAATTAAATAAGGATAAAATTGTGTGTTGAGATTTTGAAAGAAATTATGCCTTCCTTGTTATTTTTAGATGGTGAAATAATATTGGTGAAAGGATCATTGTTCTTATTTTTTAGTTCATCCTGGCAGCACAATGATGTACAGAGACCTTCGAGAGTATTACTGGATGGATAGAATGAGAAAAATTATATTGAAAATTTTTCTGTGAAATGTTTGACGTGTCAATAGTATAATGTAGAGAAGTAGCCACCAAAGGGGTTTCATTAAAACTTATTAGTGCCATAGTGGAAATTATAGAATATATCCATGGAATTTATTGTAGGACTACCAAATACATCTTGAGGTAACAATGTATTATAGGTTTTTGTTGATTGAATGACTAAATCTTCTCATTCCTTCCTATTTGAGATACTTTTTCTTCAGTTCAAAATTCTCTATTGTACATCAATGATAAGTTCAGCTTACATGGAGGTCCTCTTTCCATTATATATGATTGTAATCTCAGGTTCACCTTTAATTTTGGGACAGGCCTTCAGACATCTTTAGGAATAGAAATAGATTTCATTACAACGTTGTATCCATATTAATATAGGCTATGAGAATCAATGAGTAAAACATTGTTAGACAAGCTTCGTGTATATTTAGTGGACTACAAGGGATATTAGGATCAACAACATTAATTAGTTGAGTTTTTTTATAATAAACGATTTAATTCTATTATGTAGATGGAATCTTTTGAGGCATTATATGGGAAGTGGTTTCAAAATCCTGATTATTTGGATGATGTTAGGGAACTGAAGCTGATGGGACCATATTATGTATATGAAGTGAATGAGAATGTGAATATGATCTAACAACAAATAAGGATGGCTCGATGTAGGCATAATTTTTATGCATATAACATGAGGAAAGATTTTTTTTAGGTCAATGATGTTGTTTTCATAGAAACTCACCGAGGAATGGTGTTATGCATTTTGGTAAGAATGGAATGTTGAGTCGACAATTGATTGGAACTTTTGAAATCATGAAGAAAGATGGACCAGTTTCCAAGTGAGTATATTTGCCTCAAATTTTAATTCAGGTATATAATGTTTTTTAAGATTCGAAGTTGAGAAAGTATGTTACAGATTCATCACATGTTTTGAGCCCAGAAGCAGCTGAGGCGGAATATAATATTTCTCCTAAAGAGATCCATGTTCATATTCTTGTTTGAAGAGAAAATGTTTTCTGAAATAAGGTTATTGAATGGGAAATGTTTTTTTAGAAACCACGTGGTTTATGTTGAAACATGGAACTTTTAAAATTTTGTGAGGGAAATGTACCCTCATTTGATTAATAATGTTATAAAATGGGGATAATGAAATTTCGAGAAGGTGGGGAGAATCTAACTCCCATATGTTTTAAAAATAAATATAAATGCATGAAATAATTATTCAATACCTAATGAAAATTTTTAAGGAGATAATTTTAAACTATATATTAAGCAATATTTTTCTACATTTATGATTTGAATTTAGAATAACAGACATCAACAATAGTCATCAGTAAGTTATTTGGGTCTGATAGAACCAACATGTTTTTTATTGAATAGTAATATACCCTTATTAATAGTAATATGATTAGTAATATGACCATTATGAATATTAAATAACATTACTATTTTATTGTCTTAAGGTTTTAGGATAATGAGATCTTGATTTATTTTCCAATTTGATTTAAAATGAGTTATTGTATTATAATAGTTATTTTTCTAATAAATTGTGATTTTATTTAAAAAATAAATTAATAATTTTAATTAAATTATTTTAAAAAAATGGAGTTCATTTTTGACTTCAAAACATAAAAAATGGTTATTGGGAATTTTAATGAATTTTTCTGAGATATCTTAATTTTTAGTGAGTAGTAAAAATACTATTTTATGTTTTTGGTGTGTTTGATGTCATTGTGATGATGTAATAATGATGTAATAATTCTAATCAACTATTAAGGATTAAAATATTATATTTGGTGTCCCATGTGGCCAATACTGTGGATGAAAACAATGGGTATGGCCATGGTTTTTCAAATAGCACTAAATAGGTGACTTTAGAAATTATTTAAAAACTCACTCACATTGACTATAAATACAACTCCAACCCCCACTTTTCCTCTTACAACTCACAAGCATTGTGAATTTCTAAAATTATACCTAGTCCTCTTCCTAAGGCACTAACCCACATGGCAGACCTATTTGTGTCACCTAAAATCCTAAAACAATGGCCTTAAGGAGGATCTCAAAGAGAGAAGACAACAAGAGGTAAAGATCGTCTTCCAGTTTCATTTATTTTTTAACTATTTTATTAACTTAGACTATTTTATCATCCCCATATCCAATAGGAATGAAATATCCATTAATATATATTTGGTATTTTTATTATATTTATTAAAAAATGCATCATTTCTATTTCTCTACTCTTACATTTATTCTTAAAATAAACACATCGTCCATAATGTGTCAATTTACCGACATCTTGGATGATGTGACTTTAATTTACTTTAATTCGAAAGAAAATTTGTTTTTTAACAATTTCATTGGTAAAACTCATTTTTACTGTGTATGATATGACCTCTCATTTTTTTTATAACTAACTTATACATGTAATATTAAATTAATATGATGAAAAGAGTGTGTGACTATCAATGAAACACCACAAGGATCTAAACAAATATCACTAATGATTTATCCAATTATTTATCATCACGACATATAATATAAATGATTTATTTTTTAATTTATTATTCTATAATCATATTAAAACAATTTAATTCTACTTCTAGTGTTTTTCTTCCATTCAAAAATAAAATACTTTTCGAACTGGCCAAGGAAATTATGTAATTAATGCACTAGAAATAATGTAAATAAAAAATTATTATTCAAATATAAGTTAAATGTTATTAAATGATAATAAATGTTTTTATAAAAATTGATATTTTTACTTAAAATATTAATAATATCATTTTGACCATTATACAAGAGGTTTAAATAAGTTTTAATTAAGAAGAACTAGATGTAAAGTAATTCTAAACCCAATTTCCATTCTTTGGGTTAACCTTCTACATTTTTCATTATGTGGTTTTATTATTATTTGTGTGATTATTTTTTGTTTATATTTTTTTTATTATGTTTATTTTTAGCGTATACACATATTAAATTCATTATATTAATTTCTCACATCAATTATATGTTATTTGTAAGGGATATTAATATAAAAATCATCTTTTAAACATCTATTTTACGAAGTTGAAAAGCAATTTTTTTATGATATTATTCATGTTTTATGATTATATTATCGTCATTTTGAATGTATTATAAAAAAAGGTTGGACTTATGTCTACATCCAATGCATTGGGTACATGTATGTTCGAGGATGGTCGAAGGGTTACTAAATGTGTAACCATGATGGTTACACCATAAGGTAATCGTGTGGGTCACATAGTATGATTGTAGTGAAGGTTAAAATCATAAGGTAGTCATGAGTGTTTCAATATAAGTATGAAATTCCCCTAGATAACATTATTTAATTATATATGTTCTCTAATATTTTATGTAAATCTCTTATTTCACAAAGTAATTATATATGGGTGAGAATTATGTCTTTGTGAAAATGATTTCATATTCTTATAAGTTATCAGGATCTAATGATTTATTTCCTTATTTTTACATCACTTATTGTGATTTCTATGAACATATCATATTTTTAAATTTGTTTCATCAGTTATATGGATCTTCATGATAATGAGGGGAAGTCAAGTTATATTTTATTATGATTTGTCTAAGAATTCATTTTGTTGTTTTCTTTTGAAAATTACATGTTTTGGAAGAAATAGATACAATTTTAAGGGAACCGACATGCTATGATTGTGGGTCGATATGTATGAGTTATGTCTTAACATTCTAAACACTAATATGAAAACATTATTAAGAATTAAACGAATTTAAATACAGTTGAAATTGATTTATTATATAATGTTTATAGTTAGGTCAAAATTAAAAAGGTATAGAGATCGACGTAATCCACTTGGAATTCCAAATTGTTTTCATGGGTTATTACGCCTTTGAATAAAATGAATTTTTTTAAGGTTGTTAAATTTAAAAAAAAATTAAATGAATCCATTAAAGTGGGTTTCATCATTATTTAAGCTAAGATGGGTGAATATAAGAGTGTGATCATTTAGATATGAACTACTATAAAAATGATTATGTTTGTTTTTATTCATTTTCTAATAAAATAAAATAATATCAATTAGTAGTTATAATTAATTAAAATAGTCAATTAAACGCCATGACCATTCTTCCATCTCATCATAACCTATAGATTCGTATTAGAGGGGGATACCTAAATATAACATATTCTTATATTATTTTTTATATAAACATATGAAAATAAATATTCAAGGGGAAAAGATATGTTATGATATTACAAGAATGGATGGTATTTGTTTTTTGAAACCCCAACAAACTAATCATTTTAATGTAATTGATTATGGATTTTGGAAGAATAACTTTTAAACACCCTATCATTGATAGTTAGACAATAGTGGAAAAATTTTAGAAGCTACAAAATATTTGTTGATAAATATTATTTTTTATGATACAGTAATGTTTTTTATAAATTCTTAGGTAATGAATATTATATATTTTAAAATTAATAAAAAATATTATGGATAAATTTATATATGAAAAACAATACATGAAATTTGGAAAATACTACATGTTAGTCATCTTATTTTGTTTAAATTAACAAAAACTAAATTGGGCATATCATATATAGAGTATAAGGAATTAAAACAGGAATAAAACAAGATCAGTAGATAAATTTTCCATTGATTTAGAAGTATTTTAATATGAATTATTGTATTTTGAAAATGATAAAACTATTATATTCTTCTAGGAAGGGTTTTAAGAGGATTACAAAATAAAAAAACAACCTAAAAAGGCTGGAATTTTTGAAAGTGGGCATTTCAAGGAATATAATTTTGGGTGACCTAATATGTTTTTTCATCCAATATGATTTTGAATTTAATATTATTATCAATAAGGAAATTTGAAATGGAATGGTATTTATTTTAAATTATAAATTCATGTTACTAATCTTGATTTCTATTTTGAATTACTAATATGTAACAGTGAGTTGATTTATTGATTTTCCAAGGATAATGAATTGAATGACACTCAATAATACTCAAAAGGAATCTCATAGAAAAAATAATGTTAAAAAGGTAATGATGGTAATAAATTCATCAATTTTGAATTTATAGAAAAATGGATTGTTAATCCAAAAAGAATAGAATAATAAATGATATGAAAAATTGAGAATAGTAAAAATGTAATAGAACGAATAGAATATAATTGGAGTTACACTTAAAATAAATAAATTAGTAATGAATATATTATAAAAAAATAGTCAACAAATGTATGCTTAATGAAAAAATCAGAACATGTAAGTTAATATGACTTTTCTTCACATTTTGATTCTGATTCTAATCATTCAAAATATTTGTTTTATAAATTAATTGATAGACACAATCATTTATTTAAATATATTTAATTATTATAAAAATACATTATGAGTAAATATAATTATTTTCTAGTTGAAAATGAAATATTAATAAATTTTCAATCATGTTCATATGATAAATATTTACATAATAAAAAATTTATTTAACATGAAAATTATATAATTGATGATTATAAGTCAATATATGAATAATATAAATGAATTTAATTATATTATATTTAGAAATGGAATTTTAAACTTTGAAATTAAATTGAAATGTGTAAGTTAAATCTTTATAATTTTTTCAGTGAAAAAATTGTTTTGATAAAATGTTGATTTTGAATAAAGAAAACAAAATAAAAACTCATCTTTGATATAATATTATTAAACCAAACATACATAAAACTGTACTTTAATGGTCCATGTGGAGATATATCATATTTTTAATGAATTAGTTGTTAAACAATGGGATATGAAGAAAATTAATTTTACTTGATATTTCTAGAGTCTTTTCGGCAAACCAATTATGTTATCACAATATCATTATATTCATTATTTATTATAAAAGATTTCATGAAATTATTTGGGTTTCAAATATATTGTTTTTCTAACCTTATATGAAAAATATTTTTACGTATTAAATTATTATTAAATCAGTTTCAAAAAGGAAAATTTCCCAAGGTGCATAAAAAAGGATTTTTGGTAAATATAGAATTAATGATCATTATATATGATTGTTGATATTTGTAAATTTATTTCATTTAAAATTTTTAATTATGGTAGTGTTATTTTTTGTGATAATTCAAAGGTAAATATAATTATTTTTCATATTTTTGGAATTTCATTTTTTATCTATATACTCTAATTTTCCTATTAAAAATTTAGAATATATATAGAAAAAATTTCCATACAATGTGCTAAGACGATGCATCATTCAAATGTCGGGTGTTCTTAGAATTATTTTTTGTGCAAATATTAAATATTTTTTTTTCATGATTTAATGATTTCATAATGGAAATTGGATAACTCTTAAAATGATTCTGGGATTGAATATATGAGACCATGGTTAATTCCAAGACACATGGTTTACCTGAAGCATAACACAAAATGTGTTGGCATAGAGGATTTAGATAAAAGTTTTTGAAGGGTGCATTAAGTGGATTAATAAATTATGTGTTTCATAAATTAATTAAAACCCCATTAAACTTTTTCTATATATATATAATTATTGTTATAATAGATCCCCAACTTTAACCGCATAAACCTATAATCATTGACAAATATATTCGGAACAAATCCAACAACTTCTATAATTTTTAGCGAACCTGTTATTCATTGGTTAATTATCCAATTTGAGGTAAGACTCATAAATTTTTCTATATATCCCAATTGATTATATTATTGAGCATGATCATATTTTACCATTGATCAACATTATAATGTAGCCTTTTCTTGTTCCCATAAACCAATTTTTAATTTTTTAGACAGTTATATAAGCACAAAAAATAGCAATTTTTATTACAAGGCCAAGAATTCCGGGTGATGAATTGTTTACCCCCCATTATAGTGAATTTCCCACTCTGTTCTTCATGTCCTTTATTGATTTTCATACAATGTCTCAGTTTGAAATTTCCAAGAATAATTGCGCTAGACTAAACACAAGTATTCAGGGAAGACTCACATGTGATCACTAGATTGGTAAATTATAGTAGGATGAAAATTATTTTTGGGATGCTGATGATTGATTTTTGGATCTTGGATTTGAAGTATAGATAGTGTGAAATGAAAGATGACTGAGGCCCATGTGGGCATTAAGCAGGTGAATAATAAATCAGTTTTATGACCAAAATATGTGAAACATGATGATAAAAGTGAAACCATTTGAGTTATAGTGTCTTATAAATGTGATTTAAAGAATAAGGTATAGATATTGATTGCTTGAAAAATTGATACGCGAGTCTATAAAAATCCCAACTATAATCCATGCTGTTAAGATGATCCCAAGGCATGTTGTAACAGTATGGCTACAATACTGGGGTTATGGATTAATTTAATTATAACATTCCATGTGGCTAGAGAACACACCCTATAACCCTCCATTGGTTGATAATATGTAGAGTGGGTCGCATGGTATGGACCCCGTGTTAGAAGACAGGTCATGTACCTGAGTACAAAATCACAACTTGTATACACCAACATGACTGTGAGAATGGGACGTACCTATACAGGATATGGATCACTATGTACTCCCCTTCCATTAAATTTTGTGCTACATGGTCAGTGGGATTTTTACAATAAAGGTAATGAAAAATAAGCAATGTAGGAAGACCCACTGTGTGAGTCCCCTAGATGATACGTAACCAACTTCCTTTTTGATGAAATGTCTCCCATATCGTATCTTCTTTTTTTGACTCGTATTTTTGGGAGTTCTATATATTTTATAATTATTCCATTTCAATATAGAATGATATGGTATCATTTAAAATGTATTTTGAGATATGAAGAAAGATATACCAGGTACAACTCTTCTTTAAGAGATAGTCAACGACAGAAATGGTTGGGTGAGATCATCAAAAAGATCAGAGTGTTTCACCCTTAATGGTATAAGACCACTCAAGTGTAACCATCAAATAGGGTTGTTAATGGGTCACATATATTATATTCTAGTGGAACCTTCCTATCGTATCAGAGCATTGGTCCTTGCCCACTATAGTTGAATCCTCATATCGGGAAATGCATTAGTCCACTATTTTCTATCTGAGTAGAACTCTCCTAAATTATCAGGGAATGGACATGATACAACTTGTGTATCACCCTCCAACATTGAAGGGAATGGGTCATCTAAATTTTATTGGATTGAAACCCTATTCTCGTATAAGGTCATGGTTCCTCAACCACTAGGGATGCACCCCCTTACTAGGTAGGGTGTGTGTTCTCTATCTACAATCTGAGTTCCATTGAAATGCGGTATCAGGGAATGGTTCCTTAAATACTATAGTGAAATAGACTTTCTAGGTAGGTTATGGGTATGTTATCAACCATTTTAGTGACACCCTCAGACTAGATCATGGCATTTGTCCCCCATTACCATAGTGTAACCCTCCAGGTAGAAAGGGTATGGCTCCTATATTAACTAATAGAGTAGAAACCTCCTATGGAGTGGGGGAATTTGTCCTCAATATTTTTTGTGGCAACCTCCTATGGTATCTGTGCATGGTTTCTCAACCTAGTGATTTTTCCCCTTGACATTTCATTATAGTGGAATGGTGTAAAAAGACTTGTATTTTCCTTCAGGAAAGACATGTGAGGTGTTGGGCATCATTGATGGTCCCCTGTGATAATATAAGAACTATTTCCATTTCTAGGTTATGAAATAGAGATCCCATTTTTCTCTCATTTGGCCTTCTTTATCATGTATATATATATATATATATATGTTATTGTTTTTTATCAGACTCTTGATTTGGATTGAGCTGTCTATTCCTATCATTTCATTTAATAATACACTTCCAGCTTTCTAGATATGCTAATGGGAATGTATATACACTTCAATGCATCAGATACTACCACATGTGTCATGTATTATACATGATAGGGATAGGTAGGTGAATATTTTATAGGGCCATAGGTAAAAATAGTGAATTTGACCATATATAGTGGTTAGATCAAGAATATTTGGAGATGAGATCTCCCTGCATTTAATTTTCCATTTTTTATGTTGGTATATATATTTGGTTGAGTGTTTATTTTATCACATTACTTTTAAATTAACATAGTCATTATATACTACTCAATAGAGTATTCCCATGCATTATTTATTCTCGATATGCTTCATCTTTTAGTTGCATTCCGCTTCACATTTGGGTAGAAATGATCATGTGTCTACATATAAGGACATTAGGAAAAGGCCTCCCATTATAATTATGCATTTCATCACATTTTTCGCCCCATGAAAATAGAGGCAGGCTTGGGGTAGTTTCAGCTAGAGACCCATTTTGTCAGTTCATGAAAGATTAGTATTAGAGTATTACATTCCTTGAGAAGGTTTTTGTAGTTTTCCCCATACAAGGATTTTGTTGGGACATATTAAATAACATTCAAAGAGTCTCAATTGAGGATTTAAGTACATTGAACCTATTTTGGGAATAGAAACAAACATATCCCTTCACTAGGACCATGAAAACCTATTTTATGACTTGGTATACTAGGAAATTGGTTATAGGGATCAACTATACATGAATCATATATGAGTGAGTCTTTTTACTATCCTTGTTAATTTATATCCCCTGATATAGATTATCATCTAACTTTAGTAATTGTTGATTATATTTTTTAGATTCCTCCCTGATGACATCATTCTATATTATTGATTCAGAATCATGATGATGATTTAATAAGTGATTAGGACTTTGTTTTTGAAATATCCAATGAGATCCTTCCTCAACGTGCAGTGGTTACAACACCCCAAATTTTTTTATTATCATTAAATTCTAGAATAGAAGGCTAATGATGCATGTGAGAATATCAAAGTCCCTGATTTCTAGTTTCATAGGTCACTGTGATCTAGAGCCCATACATTATAGTATTGGTTAGAGTTGGTGATCCATGTCTTCAAGAATATATGAACATCAGTAGATCAGTTGGTTGTAATAGAAGTTATCCTTTTCAGTCGAGTTGTTGGGCGATGGTGGGGTCTAGTTACACAGATGCATAATGAGTTTATGTTCTCATTTATTGATCATTAGAATACATTTTGTAGGGAGTAGTACAACACATGGTTATTCTTTTTTAGTATTTAGGATATTCTAAAGATAAATAAGGGAGGGGTGATAGTGGTTGTTTATGATTCTAGGTTCAAATAAAATACATGGTACTACATCGATATGATTCGTCATGGATACTTCTTGTAATGGATGTTTGAGTTGGGTATCTATAGAGATATTCATTCTAGTGTAGTTCCCCAGTGCATTTCCACCTATGATTGGTTGTTAGTGGAGACACTGGTAATGGGGAGCTACCTATCATAGGGACTCCATATATCTAGAGCTAGCAAAGGGTCTTATAGGTTTTAATCATCTGAAATTTCTAGTAGTAACCAATAAGAAGGATCTTTGTGAATGAAATAGTCCAAGGACCTAACTTGTTCACATTGTGAAGGACATTTTAGAGGAATATGGTATTCCATAGAGGTGATGTTTTT